>JAPDNY010000011.1:15944718-17144718 GCA_029375565.1 Gekko gecko
TGTCAGGGGTGTAGCCTAATATGCTAACAAATTTCTGCTGTTGGATGTAGCCTATTATGCTAATAAGTTCCTGCTGGGCTTTTTCTCCTCCCAAAAAGCCCTGTTTTGGAGTAATTGATCATAAGTTTCTCTTCTTTGCAGTATTCTCCTAGCTTATCTAAAAGTCTCTTCAGACCAATTCTTGTTAAGGAAAATAAGACCATGTCGTCTGTGTAAAGCGGTATTGATATTTTCTGTTGACCTAACGTAGGTGGAACAAAAGCAGGGCTACTTAGCTTAATGATATCATTTATATATAAACTGAAGAGTGTAGGAGCTAGCACACAGCCCTGTTTTACTCCCTTCCCTGTTGGAATTTCTCTGGTTAGCAGGGCTTTTTTTGTAGAAAAAGTCCAGCAGGAACTCATTAGCATATTAGGCCACACCCCCATGTTGCCAGAAGTGTGGTCATCCAGCCACACCCACCTTTTGCTTCTTATTCTGTTTACCTTGTTTGTTGTCAAAACCCAGGGCTTTTTCTGGAGCAGGAACTCCTTTGCATGTCAGGCCACACACCCCTAATGTGGCCAATCCTAATGAGTTCCTGCTGTTGGGTGTGGCCTGTTATGCTAATGAGTTTCTGCTGGGTGTGGCCAACTCGGGAGCCAGCCGGAACTCCGTTCCTGTGCGTTCCTGCCCCAAAATAGCCCTGCTGGTTAGAGTGCCTGAAGTGCCCCTCCCTTGCTGCAGAACTCTGTGGGGGAGCTCTGGAGGTGGTCCCTGCACGACTCACCTCCTGGCTGGCTGTTGCCGGTGGCTGCTCGGGCATCCCAGTGGCTGCAAGTCTCTCCCCCCCAAAGAAGCTCCACGAGGTGGCGCTTCCTCAGGTGGTTCCGCATCCCAGCAGGCGTGAAATGGTGCGGGTTGTTGTACCTACTGTGATATAATGTTAGTTAGCTGGTTTCCCGGTGTTCTTTCAGTTTTCTATGTCGTCTCACCGTGATCCCTGTTTGTGTTTTCGTTGATTCTACATGGGGCACACAGACGCAAACAAGCCAATTGTAAAAGAATCTTCCCTGACGGGGGATAAATTCTGGCATGCGATCACTACTTCTTCAGTGCTCAAGCCAGACAATGAAGGAGAGGTGAGCCCATTCGAGGCATGGGTCCACAAGTTATTGCAACTGCTGAAAACTGAACGTTAGCGTGCTGAACATGCCTGCCAAAAAGTGTCCGGCGCATGTAATTAAAAACGCACAGAAAGGTTAGACTTGGCAAACGAAGGCCCCGGTCATACGGACCAGAAAACGCGGGGGAGAGGCGTGGCAGTTCGCCCCGGAGCGAAATAAGGCGCGGTAGCCCGATCACATGGGCCACCAGGTTGCCACACTCCAGCTCTGCGCCCCGATCACACCGCGCTGCTGCAGCACAGCAAAGAAGCAGCAAAGTGCGCATGCGCCATTGGGGGGGGCGGGCCGCTGTTGGTGTCTTGTGTGTGCGCATGCGCTGTTCAGCGTTGGTGCGCATCCCATGGACACTTACAACATCTGGAAACCCTGAGGACATGGGTGGGCGTCAGAAGCCGCGGGATACTGGTGCTCCCGTGATCAGACGCCAGCCTTTGCCCTGGGCTTTCTGGAAACTAGTACTTCGGACCTACTAGTTTTTTACTCCACGTTTTCCATGGGAAGCCATGGGTTGGCCACGGGAGCACTACGCCTCCCAGTTGTGCTCATATGATCGCGCACAGAAAGTCCACAGGGCTCCCGTGCCTTCAGTGGGGCAAATACTCAGTGTGAATGGGGCCGAAGTTAGGATAAAGGTTAACAAACATCCCTTTTCTTTGTCTCTCATTTGTACCCACCCACTCATGCGTATTGGGATAGATTAGATTTACAAGGCATTTTTGGTGCTGAAGCACTGCATACAAATGCAGTCTTGTTAAATAAATAAATACAGGGAACTGAGATACACGACTTCAAGATGTTTTGTCCATTTTTTTCTCCTTTTTCAGGTGAAGCCAGATCTTCCGGTTGGCTCCAACTCCATTTAAAGACATCCTTCTCCATTTGACATTGGGAAACCTGCACAATCCTGTGCCCATTTTTAAGGGGGAAGAAGAATTAGGAGTAAAACATAAGGCACATGTGTAAACAGCAGAAGTCTCTGTAGTTTGTGATCTCAGGCCCTGTACTTGTTTTGATGTAGTGGTTAAGAGTGCAGAGTCCAGTCTGGGAGAACCGGGTTTGATTCCCCATTCCTCCACATGCAGCGACTGGTGTGACCTTGGCCAGTCACAAGTTCTCGCGGAGCTGTTCTCGAAAGAGCAGTTCACAAAAGAGCTCTCTCAGGCCCCCTCCCACCTCACAGGGTGTCTGCTGTGGGGAGGGGAAGGGAAAGGATGTTGTAAGCTGTTCTGAGACACCTTTGGGTAGTGAAGGGCGGGGTTTAAATCCAGTCTCCTCCTCCTCAAGGGGATCAGGAAAGAGTCAAAACACATGCATGATCTCTTTTAAAGATGGAGATACTGAAGTGAAAATTAGTGAGCATGCTGAGGAGACAATTTTGCATCTGAACATGGAATGAGCCCCACGCTTGTTTTAAAAAGGCATTCAAAAATGTAGTATGTCCCTGAGCACTGAAATATCACATATTTAACTATACAAATGGCTGTTTTTTGACAGCACAGCCCTAAGCAGAGAGACATTCCTCGAAGTCCACTGAACTCAATGGGTGTTGAAGAATATAACTGTATTTAGGACTGCACTGTAAATTTCTCATCCCTACTTTTCAAATCCAAAAAAACCCCTCTGTTGAATTCTTATGTCCCAATATGTTTTATTTACATGCTTTTGCACTAAATTTTCCTTATACACTGTACACATTTTTCATTGTTATCTGTGGTGCCAAGAAATCAGCACTGCAGATCAATATCTCAATGAGACGGATCTGGGCTCCAGTTCCTGATTATATGACAGCAAACGATATTCTACCATCTAGGCAAATATATCATAAATGGTTATATTACAGGTCTTAACATAATTAGGATAATTTACTATACAGGTATACACCCTTTCTAATCGCCAAAGTGTGAGTGCTTTATAGTTTGTGATGTTTTTAGTTACATTATGTGTTGTTGTACAAAACGATATTGTTGAAAGGTTATGTAAAGTCTTTAACAAAACCAATAAAAATAATTAACACACACACAAAAAAATCTCAATGAGATATATTGGATTTATAAATATTATAAATATAAAACCCCCAATACAACAGGCGCAAATGCGGCAAATGAATCTACAAAGCCAAGAGTGAAAGCAAAGAACCAGAACCAATGACAATAATAGATACAATGAGACAGAGAAATGATCCTGGCAGAAAATAGTGAGGACTTGAAACGAGTTCTGATCAAGATTAAAGAAGAAAGTGCCAAAGCAGGGCTACAGCTGAACATCAAGAAGACAAAAGTAATGGCTCCCAAGGAATTACACAGCTTTGAGGCTGTCAATGAGGAAACTGGAATTGTTCAAGATTTTCTATTCCTTGCCCACATCATCAACCAAAAGGGAGACGGCAACCAAGAAATCAGAAGCACATTGAGACTGGGAAAGGCAGCCATGAAGGAGCTAGAGAAGATTCTTGGGTGTAAGGGTGCGTTACTGGAGACCAAGATCAAGCTAATTCATATCACAGTATCCCGCATTTCTATGTATGGGTGTGAAAGTTGGACAATGAAGAAAACGGGCAGGAAGAAAGTTGATCCCTTTGAAATGTGGTGCTGGAGGAGAGCTTTTCGGATACTCTGTGGACCACCAAAAAGATAAAGAAGTGGATCCTAGATCAAATCAAACCTGAATGAGGGAAGGAGAAGGAGGAGGAGGAGGAGGAGGAGGAGGAGGAGGAGGAGGAGGAGGAGGAGGAGGAGAAGAAGAAGAAGAAGAAGAAGAAGAAGAAGAAGAAGAAGAAGAAGAAGAAGAAGAAGAAGAAGAAGAAGAAGAAGAGATTGGATTGGATTTATACCCCACCCTTCACTACCCAAAGGAATCTCAGAGGGGTTTACAATCCTTTTCCCTTCCCCTCCCCACAACAGACACCCTGGGAGGTAGGTGGGGCTGAGAGAGCTCTGAGAGAACTGCCCTTGAGAGAACGGCTCTGAAAGATATTGTGACTGACCCAAGGTCACGCCAGCAGCTGCATGTGGAGGAGTGGGGCATCAATCCCAGTTGTCCCAGATAAGAGTCTGCGCTCTTAACCACTACACCAAACTGGCTCTCCCACCAAACTGGCTCCCTAGAAGCTAAGATGACCAAGGTGAGATTATTGTATTTTGGTCACATTATGAGAAAAGAGTCACTGGAAAAAACAATAATGCCTGGAAAAGTTGAAGAGGAAGACCCAACAGGAGATGGCTTAACTGAGTCAAGGAAGCCACAGCCTTTAGCATGCAAGACCTGAGCAAAGCTGTTACAAAGAGGGCATTTGGGAGGTCATTAATTCATAGGGTCAGCATAAGTTGGAAGCAACTTTACTGCACTTCACACACACATAGACACACACACACACAAAGAGAGTGAGAGAGAGAAACGAGGAACATTTGCTCATCCGTACAACCTGAGGGAAAAACCTTACTCAATAACTATAACCCTAACAGAAAAATGTCCATCTCTTCTGGAATCAGACTCCAGTCACCGCTCAGTCATCCCTTGGGGGGAGGGGGGAGGCGGTAGAGAGCATAATAAGCCTTTTTGTTCTTAAAAACAAATTATGTGTTAAGGCCCTTCAGAGCTTGCGAAGGCACTGAATCTAGCGGAAGCCACGGAGCAGCTGGGTAGAAGTGACTTCACGGCGTCTGACAGGCAGGAAGTTGGGGAGGGAAGGTCAACCAAGGTAATGTCAGGATCCAAACCAATCAGCCTCCTGCAGAGTTGATATTTCCCCTGCACGGCATCGTCTGATTCATGCCTTGCGCTGGGTTACTAATTTGAAAGCACTTTACGATGGCAATCACCAGAGGCTAATGGAAAAGAATACTGTTGTTTCATAACCCCGAGAACCAGAGGGTAGCACATCTGGAATCAACTTGGGAGATGCAGAGGTACCGACATCACCGTTCTGCATTCGAAAGGCTGTTCTGAAAAAGCCACACAAAGCCTTTGCCCACAAAGATTTTTAACCGCAGAGGATTCAGGATTCGAAGGGGGTTTGCTTAAAATATATGCTTCATGGACTAGAGTGCAATTTGGAAATCATAGGCTGGATCCAGCAGTCGCTTTCTGCTGGGGGAGGTTGAGTTTTACCAGTACCCCCCCTTTCACTGAAAATCTCTAACCTACCCCTCATACTCTTCCTCAGCCGGGGGTCCCCAGTCTACCAGAAGCAGCATTTGTTGGAGCATTTTGAAATGCAGCAGAACAGGGGAGGTAAGTTTTCATCCTGCAGCGGGACAGGAGAGATGGAAATTACCACTGGCTCGAATCCCACGAGTACAGTAAGACAGCAATACTGAGCAGGTCTACTCAGAATCATAGAAGCACAGAACTGGAAGAGACCCTGAGGGTCATCTAGTCCAACCCCCTGCACAGTGCAGGAAATCCGTAGCTACCCCCCCCCCTCCTTCGGTGACCCCTGCTTTATGCCCAGAGGAAGGCAAAAGACCTACAGGTTCCCTGGGCCAATTTAGCCTGGAGGAAAACTCCTTCCCACCTCCATAAGAACATAAGAGAAGCCAATGTTGGATCAGGCCAATGGCCCATCCAGTCCAGCACTCGGTCAAACAGTGGCCAAAAATACCAGGTGCCATCAGGAGGTCCACCAATCACCAAGAATACAGTGCATCACTTGCCACAGACTGAGAGTTCCTATCTATACTTTGTGGCCAATAGCCACTGGTGGACCTGGCATTACTTGTCAGCAGGGCTCTTTTTGTAGCAGGAACTCCTTTGCATATTAGGCGACACACCCCTAATGCAGCCAATCCTCCAAGAGCTTACAGTAGCCCCTGTAAGAAGAGCTCTGTAAGCTCTTGAAGGATTGGCTACATTAGGGGTGTGTCGCCTAATATGCAAAGGAGTTCCTGCTACAAAAAGAGCCCTGCCTGTCAGGTATATTTAATGGGGCTTCTTTTTAGGATTACTCTACCTATATGCCAGCTGAGTACATCCATTGCACTCACAATGTTTCTGTGGTAGTCCTGGGTTGCCTACCCAACCACTGATGTGTGAAAGGGTCTATAGGAGCCCACCCATCCCTTTTAATTTTGAAAATCCGACACTGGCTAGAGAGGAATGTTACAAAGTGATCAACGCACCTCCTGCTCTTGAGCCGTTGCTACTTTGTGATTGGCATGATTCCAGGACAGTCATTCCATGACGCCTTTCCCTCACCCAGATGCTTCGATGCAAAATGATTTGCAGAAGTAGATTTGCAGAATCATAGAGCTGGAAGGGACCTCCAGGGTCATCTAGTCCAACCCCCTGCACAATGCAGGAAATTAACAAATGCCTTCCCCCCACACCCCGCAGTGACCCCTGCTGTATGCCCAGAAGGGGAGGGGAACCCCTCCAGGAGCCCTGGCCAAACGGTCCTGGAGAACAATTGCTTCCTGACCCCAAAGTTGAAGGGTTATTTTAAAAATGCTATGAATAAGTACAAAGAGAGAGAGAGAGAGAGAGAGCACAGTTCAATTTTTCTGTTTTTAGCAGTGTTCCCTCCAAGCTGAGTTAGTGTGAGCTAGCTCACAGTTTTTTAGCCTCCGGCTCACACGTTTTTGTCTCAGCTCAGGAAGGAGGGCTCCAGAGCAAACTACTTCATGCAGCCTCCAAATCGCTCGCTCACAACTTTCATGCCAATGGCTCACAAAGTAGAGCTTTTGCTCACAAGACTCCACAGCTTAGCGGGAACATTGGTTTTCAGTAGAAAGTATTCTTTGTTAGCGGACATGGAAACATGCGTGTGAATTCCCTTGATCCTTCTTGGTCTGCAACAGAACTTTCCACTGTAAGCCTCATTCCCATTTGCTGGCCACCACAGACCCCCAAGGGGTGTGCCACAGATGGCCAAAAGTCAGACTCGCTGGCTAATACTGGCAGGCATGTTATCGTTTGGTTCAATGAGTCAGGGGATGGCTTCCAGGTGTATTTTTACTTAGGATGAAGCAAACAGGAGTGTAGCCGGATTTCATGGGGGGGAAAACATACTTTTGTATGGCACGGGGAGAGAAGAGACAATAGAAGACAACAGAAGAGAAATCAAGACATGGACATTCATTTGTTTATTTAATTCAGAGGTCCCCAACTGTTTTGAGCCTGTGGCCACCTTTGGAATTGTGACACAGTGTGATGGGTGCAGCCGCACAATGGCTGCCACAAAATAGCTGCTCCAGGGGGAGTCAGACACAAAATGGCTGCCTCAGCTTACATAACATAAGAATATAAGGGAATCCAGTGTTGGATCAGGCCAATGGCCCATCCAGTCCAACACTCGGTCACACAGTGGCCAAAAATACCAGTTACCATCAGGAGGTCCACCAGTGGGGCCAGGACACTAGGAGCCCTCCCACTGTTGCCCCCCCCTCCCAAGCACCAAGAATACTGAGCATCCCTTGTTCCAGACTGAGAGTTCCTATCTATACTTTGTGGTTAATAGCCGCTGATGGACTTCTGCTCCATATCTATATATCTAATAGCCAAGTTGCCCCCTCTGTGCGGATATCTAAATCTACGCATCGGGGGCACTTGGGGGGCAGAGAGATTTTCCTGCACACTTGGAGCAGTCCCCAGGTGTGCAGGAAAATCTAAAAAGTTGAAAAAAGTATATGGGGATATTTAAATCCACCCCAAAGTAAAAGAGTGTTCCCTGTGCATGTACAGAGAATGCACTTACCTCCAGGATCTGTGGCTGGCGGCAGGGACGGGTGGAGAAGCTTTGGTGGGCTGATGGCTGGGAGCCACGGCCATTGCCACTGGGGGGGGGGAGAAGCCTGGTAGGCCCTGCTGCTGCTGCTGCTGTTGTTGGTGGCAGTGGTGGTGGCAGCAGCAGCAATGGGAGGAGAGAATCCGCTCTGCCACTGCTGCTGTGCGGGGAGAGGAAGTAGGTGGGTGGCTGGGAGAGTAATGGAGGCAGAAAGAGAGAGAAAAAGTGATGAGGTGGGGAGGCAGAAAAACAGCGGGCCAGAAAGAGAGAGGAGGTAACATACACGGAGGGGGAGGGAGAGAGATTAAGAAAGGGGGGCAGAAGGGAGAAAGAGTGTGAGAGAGGTAGGGGGAGAGGGGAGGGAGCAAAGGTGTGAGGAATGGGATAACCATCCCGCAAGTTTCTTGCGGGGTTCCACTTGTGCTTATCTAATTCCCTCTTGAAGCCGCCCATGCTTGTAGCCGCCACCGCCACCTCCTGTGGCAGTGAATTCCATGTGTTAACCACTCTTTGGGTGAAATTACATTTAGTCACACTGGGAAGGTCCTTGTGCAGTGGTCACAGCTGCTGCCAAAGCAAAAAATTTTTTAAAAAAAAATCTGGACACCCAATCAAATCTCCAGTGTCCAGTCAGACCCCTCGCTGGCTAGAATCCTCGCGTGGCTCACGGGCCCCATTCTTGTGCAACATTCTTGTTGAGACTCAAGTCAGATTACAGAATTATAAAACAGTGCAGCAGACACCAAGATGAGATATAATCTAAACAAGACAATAAAAGTTTGTTTAGAGAACAATTACAGAACTATGAAATAAAAGAAGCATAATACATCCTGTAGACAATGCAATATAAGAGGAAGAATAAAACTGCCTACATGGGTCCTCCCTTTAGTGCCTTCTTGAATCATTCTGGTTTGCTAGATGGTTTCTAAAAAGGCCCTCTTGAAGAATAGCGGCGCAGGAGGCTTCATGACCTCATCGGGTCAGGCCATTCCAGCAGGTGGGAGCCCCAGCAGTGCGTGTTTGGATCCCGACAGCTGTTGTTCCTGCCCCTTTGCAGGCTCCCACATTCAGAAGACTTTGCTTGGATAAGCAGAGCTGACAAGAGAAGTTGAGAACAAATGAGATAAGATGAGATGAGAAGGGTTTACCCAGGGCTTTATTTGTAGAAAAAGCCCAGCAGGAACTCATTAGTATAATAGGCCACACCCAGCAGCAGAAACTCATTAGCATATTAGGCCACACCCCCATGTTACCAGAAGTGTGGTCATCCAGCCACACCCACCTTTTGCTTCTTATTCTGTTTACCTTGTTTGTTGTCAAAACCCAGGGCTTTTTTTGGAGCAGGAACTCCTTTGCATGTTAGGCCATGCACCCCTAGTGTAGCCAGTCCTGATGAGTTTCTGCTGCTGGGTGTGGCCTGTTATGCTAATGAGTTCCTGCTGGGCGTGGCCAACTTGGGAGTCAGCCGGAACTCCATTCCTGTGTGTTCCTGCCCAAAAATAGCCCTGGGTTTACCAAATTTTGCGATACCCTGTACATGTCATAGAGGTTTGTTTTGTTTTGTCTTGTTTGAGAGCCATTTTGGTGTAGTGCTTAAGTGTGTGGACTCTAATCTGGGAGAACCAGGTTTGATTCCCCACTCTTCCACTTGCAGCTGCTGGATGACCTTGGGCAAGCCATAGTTCTGTCAGAGCTGTTCTTGAAGAAAGAGCAGTTCTTGCAAGAGCTCTCTCAGGCCCACCTACCTCACAGGGTGTGGGGAGGGGAAGGGAAAGGAGTTTGTAAGCCACTCTGAGTGAAGGACGGGGTATAAATCCAATCTCCTCCTCCTCTTCTTCTTCTTGTTTTTTAGCTACAAGGTCTGTGTTGGAAAAAATGCCACCAAAAATGTACATTCATACATGTCTGGTGGAAGTAGACAAAGAGCCATGCTAAATTTGCCACAAAATTGTGTCTAAATCAGAAATCATAGCAGAGTTGAAGACTCTTCCTCAGGCCAAAATCTGAGACCTTTTGAGGAAAATGAAAGCTCCATCCATTTCTCCCCAACCACTGACATTTCTTCAGGGTGTATTTCACATACCTCTATTTGTTACCAGATGTTAGCTAAAGTGAAATTCAAAGTGCATTTTCAAATTCTTCCTCGGCAAATTGTCTGAGGAATTTCTAGAAAACCCAAATAGATTTGATAAGACTAGGGGTTGGGGGGTTGTATTTGAAGCAGAGTCATTATTATATACGTGTCTGGCACGGTCTGTATTGGAAGTGATATGGGCAAAAATCTGTGTTTATAAATGTCTGAAGCAATTATTTTAGATGAATATAACATCTCAAACAACATAACTGGTCACCAGCTCCCTGATAATCCTAAAATTATGCAATGTAACTGTGTAACTTGATTGTCCTCTGTGTTACTTGATTTTAGAACTCTGTTCTCTCTGCAGAAATTAAAAAAAAACTGGCAAAACCTGCAAATCAGATAAAATTCCACTGAGGAAGTAATGGATTTTCCAGGGTCGAGACCTAGCAAACACATTCACAACTGATTTCAGTGAGAGATGGGCAGATACGTTACTTCCTTACTGAAATCTATGTGACAAAATCTGCTAAGTGTTGGCTATATCCCTTGGAGAAAGGACAGGATGAAAACGAAATATATGGTTCCCAAGATGTGGGAACTCCGGGCTTTTATACATTAAAGAACAAATTTGCCACTACTGTATGGTCCTATTCTTTCATTACCAGAGCAATGTGACTCCCTCTCCCCGTGGCTCTACTGCACATCTCTGGATCATCAGCAGTTAGTCCTCCATCATTGTTATTGCCCGTTCCTCGGAGATGCATGACACTGGCATGGAAATCTATAGCTTCATTGGTCCCATCCCATATGATTTCCATACCTACATTACTGGAGTTACACAGAATAGAATGAAAAGGGAAGCTCCAGCAGTGAACCAATCAACTCAATGGGTCTGGTGGAGTTGTAAGCTCTGTGTTGGGAAATTCTTGGAGATTTGGGGATGGAACTTGAGGAAGGTGAGGTATAGGGAAGGGAGGGACATCAGCAGGGTATCATGCCATAGATTCTTGGGGCAGAAAAAACAGGGATCCCTAGCATGTGAATATAGAAAAAAGCAGGAAACACCAAGGGAAGACCATCAAAGATTATATACACTTGAAATGTCTCAGTATAGAATATAGTGAATAAATATTACATTTTCAAATAAGCATTGAGTTGGTGGTCCACATCCAATGCTCCCTCTAAGCCGTGGAGTCTTGTGAGCAAAAATTCTACTTTGTGAGCTACTGGCATTAAAGTTGTGAGTGAGCAGTTTGGCTACTGCATAAATTAGTTTACTCTGGAGCCATCCTCCTGAGCTAAGACAAAAATTTGTGAGCCAGAGGCTAAAAACTGTGAGCTAGCTCACACTAACTCAGCTTAGAGGGAACACTATCCACAACCCAAGACACATGCGATGTTCCCAAATATAAACACGTGTTCATGGCATATTATACATCAATACTAAAATACAAAATAACATCCCTGTAGTTGTTCTCACAGGTGCTGACGACAAGGTATGCACATAAATAAACCCAACAGGTTGATCTTCCTGGCCAGAATGCAATAAAAGTGTCCAAAGACCTCCAATGGTCATAAATGAAGCAGAGGACAACCAGTGGGAAATCTACAGCCGAACACCTTTCCCAGGTATATGGACGTTTCAATTTTTCCTCTTCTGATTAAGCAGATGAATAATGGAACTCAATTTCAAAGACAATTACATAGACTACCAGTTCTTTTAGCTATACTGAATCCCAGGGTTCTCACCTGTATATTAAGTGTACATAATCTTTGATAGTCTTCACTTGACGTTTCCTGCTGTTTTATAGATTCTTGGGAGGCAACAGTGGGAGGGCTTTTGGAGTTAGTGGACCTCCTGATGGCACCCGGATTTTGGCCACTGTGTGACATGGAGTGTTGGACTGGATAGGCCACTGGCCTGATCCAGCATGGCTTCTCTTATGTTCTTATTCCACCCTCCAAAGCAGACTTTTTCTCCAGGGGAGCTGATTTCTGTCATCTATAAATCAGTTGTAAAAGCAGGAGATCTCCAGGCTCCACCTGGAGGCTGGCAACACTAAGGTCTAGTTATGAATCAAAGGAAACAGTCAAGATTATACGCATAGGAGGGTTATAACTGATGTTTTAAGATGGCTCTGTAATGCGGGAGCATATTCCACTTGTGTTAAATAATTGCAAAGGTGTTATTGGTGTTAAAGGACAGAGCCAGATTCACCACCCTGTGGGGAAAGAAAACCACAGCTGTTAGAATTACTGGCAAGTCTGCTAGCAGTAAAAGGAGGTCCCAAGTGGCTTGGTGCTGATGATGTGCATCTTGTGGTTCGGATGACACATCCTGCCTCTTTCTCATGAGATTGCAAGATCGGGGGCCACGTTTGCTTATTATTCACCACAACAAAAATGTAATTTCCATTATAAACTTTCCTTTGGGAAAGCTTTTCTGTGAAATTGAAGGCCTGTATCTTAGAATCGGGACACAGTTTGAAAAGTCGATTAAAATCAACAAAATTGGGGGGGAGTGGTTTGTTTTTTAAGTTAATTTAAAAAAAACAGGCTTCAAATGACAAAATTTCCAACATCTATTGATTTTAGTGAGGAAGGAAAGTCAGCATGGTATAGCCCAATCTTGTCAGATCTTGGAAGCTGAGCAGGGTCAGAACTTGGAAGAGAGAACACCAAGGAAGATTCTGCAGAGGAAGGCCATGGCAAATTACCTCTACTTCTCACTTGCCTTGCAACCCCTTGCTGGGGTCACCATAAGTCTTGGATGGGAGACCACCAAGGAAGACTCTGCAGAGGAAGGCCATGGAAAATCACCTTTGCTTCTCACTTGCCTTGAAAACCCGGGGTGCAATTTCATGGCACTTTACACACGCACATTGATTTTGGTAGACGAAAGAAGAGGTTAGGAAAAAATAGAATTGCCAGAGAAATGTTTGTCTGGTATCATATTAAGTTGATATTTGCTTGGATTTCTGAGCCCAGTTTTGGTGGGATCATGAGAATGTGGAGAAGCATATAAACCAAAAGCAGCCAGGCAATCAAAACAAACCTCTTAGTTGGGCAATGGCAGAAAAATGGGGGGAGGGCAGTGTGATGGTCAGTGTCCCAAAGCTCTGATATAACTTCCAGTGTGACCAGAAGTAACATCAGTGGGTATCCAGTGGAGTGCTAGCACTCAGCCAAAACTCTATGGTTCAACCCTAGAGGTTTTGTCAAATATAGAACATTAGCAGTGATGTGACCAGAAATTACATCAGTGTGTCCCCATTCCCCCTCCATGGTGAGTCTCTTAAGGATGCCAGCCTCCAGGTGGGACCTGGGGTTCCCCACAATTACAGCTCATCTCCAGACTACAAAGATCAGTTCCCCTGGAGAAAGTGGATGCTTTGGAGGGTGGACTCTATGGCATTGTGCCCCACTGAGGTCTCCACCCCCCAAATCTCCAGGAGTTTCCCAACCTGGATCTGGAAACCATAACACCCCCCCCCATCTCCCACCAGTGGCCAGGGGTGACCTGGCTATTGGAAATATGTGTGCTGCAAGGTCCAAATTCAGTCATTATAGGGTTATATTTGTTTACCTTGTGTGCTATTGTTTAGATTGACCTGGAAGGGAACCTGTCAGAAAGTCAATGGGGAGAAAGCCCAGGAAACTTGAGCTTATTTACTAACAATCATTGGTTAATGTATTCAAGCAATTTTCTTCTAGGGTCAGGAAGAAAGAAGAATCTCCATTACCAAAATCTGGTCAGTCTGTCTGTTGTTGTACTTGTAACAGTAAGGGTGTAGTCTTAAGTGTTTATTGTTTTGTAGATTTCCCATGTACCTTTCCCTTTAGAAATAAAGATTTTTACATAGAAAGAAAATGCCTCCTCTCCAGTTAACAAAGATCCATTGCAAAATCTGAATATCTGTTTTTACCAAATTTTCCAACACTGGCGACCCTACATGCTGTTTTTCAGCCTCATACTGGCAACCCTAAAATGTTGGGTACTTCATTCTGAGGTGGTATCACCAAACACACAACTGTCTTTCAGCCTTAATCTTCTCTTCTGTGATACGGCGTTCATAATACTTACCCGCCTGATATGACCACAGGAAAGATTTCTGAGGTAAAGTTTTTAAAATATTCGGAACACTCTGAAAACCGTCTAGAAGTGATATATTTTACTACTTATTTGAATATCCCAGAATGATACAAAATAGGTAATTTCTCCTCCTCTCCCCTTCTTATTAAGAGATTTTAAATGCTTGGGTTGCACCAAACCCATTTCTGCACACACACCCCAGTCTGAAGTGATTTTGTTGCCAGAAAACGACCTTCAATTTTATACTGAAGCTGCAACAATTTAACATTTGGCTAGATTACAAAAGCAACAAAACCCTCAATTAGAGAATCCCAGGAGACAAGCCGGCAGTTTCTGTGGTTATATGCTAATTCCGTAGGCCCACGAAGCGCATTGAGAATGTAAAGATTAACAAATAACTGTAATTTAACAGTATAATCCTCCACCAAAGCAGTAAGGAATCTAATTTTGTTGAACAAGCACATCTCAAGCTATATAAATGGGAAGATAATACATTATGAGAAAGAGGAAATTAAGGACCAAAATCTTCAGTATATTACTTTTGTCAGAGGACAGGGTCTTTCTTTTAGGCATACAGCACTAATGTATATATACCAGAGTATTTGTGCAACCATACTGTTATTTCCGATCAAAGTTGAGGCAGGGTACCTCCACACCGCGGACATCTGGAAAGGCTGCTGCCTTAGTTCCGCTGTCATCTGCCCATAAGGGCCTAGGGAGCTTTGGTAAGGAAAACCTCTTGTGCTAAAGGGGAAGAGACCAAGGGTTGCCAACTTCCAGGTGATGGGTGGCCATAACTCAGATGCTGTAAATCCAATCCATGCCAAACTTGGTAATTATGTTTTTTATTATGTTTTATTTATACTGCAAGCTGCCTTGAATTCCTCAATGGATAAAGGCGGCTAATAAATATTTCATGTAAAATAAAAGAAACTAATCACATTGCCAGATAATGGGTTGCATTTCTAATAGATATTAAAGGGGACAGCTACAGTGGTCAGTTTAAAACCTGGCAACCCTCACTGTGACCATATAGCGATAAATTCAGGGCAGTAGTTCTGCTGGTCTGAAGCAACAGAACAAACTCCGAGTCCAGTGGCACCTCTAAGACCAACAAAGTTTAATGCTGGGTATAAGCTTTCATATGCATGCATATTTCTTCAGATATGGAGTATTTTATCATTTTTTTAAGACGACAATCCTTATTTCATTTAAAAGTAATATATCTTTTCTCTAGCATTGATGCACATGCATTAAGAACTCCCACCACTCCTGGAAGCATCCCTAATATTTCTCCAAAGCAAAACGGGGAGATGATTTACCAAGGACAAGTGCCAGAAAATAGGTATGTGTTACTTACAAGCACATCAGCATGTGGAGGGCTGTCAAGACAGCACTGAGAGGCCTCACGGTGTTTTTAGTCCAACTCTTCCTCAGGCTGGGGCTGTCAGCCTCCAAGTGGGGCCTGGAGATCTCCCAGAATTAAAACTGACCTCTATACTACAGATATCACTTCCACTTAGGGTTACCATTCCCTTAATGGGGGCAGGTGTTCCCCCAATTTGGGGGGCCCCAGTCTGCCACTGCCCTGCCCCCAAAGATCCCCACTGTGCCTGACATGCCCAGTGTGACGAAATCACCCAGAGATGACAACATCGTGCCAGGCACGTCACACGGGGGACGCTCTAGCATTTGGCTAAAAACAATGTGTCCAGCACAATGACATCACCTCTGGGATATAAGAAATCCTGGGAAGAAGCATGGAGCCCACCACCACCGCCACCATCCCCGCCGGCAGAAAGTAAGCACCTGGCAGCCTTACTTCCACTGAAGGAAATGGCAACTTCAGAGGTTGGGAGCTGAAGTTCTCCCAGAATTACAACTGTTCTCCAGACTACAGAGGTCAGTTACCTGGGAGAAAATGGCTGCTCTGGAGGGTGGACTCTGTGGCATTATGGCAAGGTCCTTCCCCTGCCTAAAGGGTGCCTTCCCCTGGCTCCACCTCAAATCTCCAGGAATTTCCCAGCCTGGAGTTGGCAACCCCACCTCAAGGCCATGTGACTGTTGCAAACACATGGACCCATCCTTGAGGGATCTGGTGTAGCAGAGTGGCTCAGCAAATGAGCTGTGATCTAGAGATCAAATCTGGGCTTTGCCATTTAACTCTAGAGGTAGCATTAGGTAAGTCTTTAGGAACTTTAGGGAACCCCAGACCTGATCTGAGGGGGGGCATGTTAAGTGCCATCAAGTCACTTCCAATGTATGTCAACCCTATGAATTAATGTCCGCCCAAACATCCTGTCATTAACCGCTTCCTTTATTGAGTCAATCCATCTCATGTTGGGTCTTCCTTTTTTCTTGCTGCTTTCTGAGACAGTAATAACACTGGGGCTGCAGTCAGACATGAAGTTCAGTCTGCTGTTGCCCTACCTCTAATTGATCCAGGTTATTCTGTAACAAAGAATCATGATCATACTCACCCCTTTTAGCACTCTTCAAAGCACTTTTACCCAGCAGCCAGGGAGTGAGGCTGTCAGCCATTTTTTTGTTTGTCCTTTGAGCATGCGCACAAGTGCTGATGTGGCTGCTGGGATATGCAGTTCACTGCCATCCTCCCGCCCTAAACTTTTCTATCAACCCCTTCCCCAAAGCACAGAAAAAAGCTGAAATACAGAGGCATCTCCCTTTGAAAATTTTATAAAGAAAGTTCTGAGCAGCCCCTGTAGGAGAGGGGGGGGGTGCAGATATGCAATTATGTGCACATCGCTAACTAGTAAAAAAAAATGTTGGCCAGAAAACAAGAGAACAGTCAGACCTGCCTGATGGCTTGGTTGCTCAACGGAACGATCAGACAACAGGAAATCCATTTCGGAACTGGCTCAGACCAACAGGACCGGACTTTCACCGGTATCAAAGAAACACTCAGTAAAGGGTGGGGGGCTGGACACAGATGACTGGGGCACAACAGACCGTCTGTCTGATTGTGCATTTTAAATCTATAAGGCAACAGATCAAACTGCACGTCTGATATCACAGCCTGGGTGTGCATATAGATTACAGGAAGATAACTGTGAAACTCCTTGAATACTGAAAGCACTGTATAAATTCTAGGTATTCTATAGATGCATTCTTGGGAGACAATGATGAGACTGTAACCCCCTGTTCAGTATACGCATGATGATCAGTCCAGTTTCTTCTGTGTATTGTATACCACAGGTCCCAGGGACTAGGGCACCATAGACATCAAGATCTCATCTTGCTTTCAGAGGAAGCTGCAAGCAAAAATAATCTCAAGGGTGAGTCACTGAACCACCTACAATGTAGGCATGCCCCTACTATATCTTACCAAATAGTTCTAGATTCTTGACAGCCAAAGAAACCACATTAGATGATTCTGTCCCTAGGGAAGCCAAGCAAACCTATGTTTGTTGACCAAGAACAGTACACGTCTGAAGACCCAGTTTAGGCCTTCCCATCTAGCTACACAGTCCACCCCCCTCTTTTCCCCCCCAGTGGTTAATCCAGTCACCATTAGTTAGCAGAGTGCTTAAATACAGCTACAAAAGCAGCAGTGTCACTTTACTGGGTTACTCAGCTTACAAAGCTAAACAGCATCATGTTGCAAGTTTAGAAGTGAAATACTCCTCTCTTTATTTGAGAACTACACTTTGGATAGGAAAGAGCAGAGACTGGATAGAGTACTAACTTACTAGCTAAAGGATGGAAGCAGATAACAAGAGGCCCATCTGCCTCACGGTGCTGGGAGAGGACTGCATGTCCCTCTCTTGGTGCCTGCAAGATGAGAGCTTGTCTTCATCCAGAATGAGAGAGAGGAAGGAAGGGGAAATGGTCCCTGGGAACATAATCTGCATTTCAAAGGGTACAGCGACAGAACAGTAAAGACAGGAAGAAAGATCGGTGTGCCTATCTAGCTATCTAGTCTCTCTTGCCACTCAGTCTGGAGGTCTGGGACAGGGGACATCGCATCTGGAACTTCCAACAAGGATCAGTAGTATGACTGTATGCATAAGACTTTAGAAGAACGGTTTCAGCATATGCCACTGAGGAACACTGCTGGGTTGCTTCCCTGCCAGAGTCAGTGTGACCCAGACTGGGAAATGGCACATGCCAAAAACAAGCTAAGCAACATGGAGAACTTGCCAACCAGCTGTTATTTTACTAGCCAGCCCATAAAAACTGCATTCTTTCAAGTACCCAGAACTGGCGGTATAAAAAGCCAATAAACTTGAGATGCTGCTGGCCTCTGCTCGTGACGTTCTGGCTGGATTGCTCCCCGGAGGATTCTGCATCCCTCAGGAACAAACCAGGGTTTCTGAACTCAAAAACTGGCACGCCTGCCTACCAACTACGAATCATTTTAGTGGACCGCAGCAAGACATAGAAGCTATGGACAAGGGCCACCCTTCAAGAGCCACAACTGGGTGAAGAAACAAGATGGAAATGCAGCCCGAGCTTGGCCTAAAGAATTGCCAAGGGTCAGCACACGGGAAAGAGCTACCGTGTGGAAGCTGATTTAAATTTCTCCCCATAACAGCTGCCTCCTGCAATGCTCCCTCTAAGCTGTGGAGTCTTGTGAGCAAAAATTCTACTTTGTGAGCTACTGGCATTAAAGTGGTGAGCGAGCGATTTGGCTCCTGCATAAATTAATTTGTTCTGGAGCCATCCTTCCTGAGCTAAGATAAAAATGTCTGAGCTAGAGGCTAGAAAACTGTGAGCTAGCTCACACTGACTCAGCTTAGAAGGAACACTGGCCTCCTGATAAGCATAGACCATCCTAAAAAGAAACTGTTCTCGCTGACAGGAGCTATTTGATTTTATTGTCTTCCCTTTCCTCCCCCCCCCCCGCCCTGGGGTCTTCTTCCAGCCGGTGAGCATCATATGGCAGGCATCGTGGAAAATCGTGTTTTTGTATTTGACTTGCTCTGAGTTGTAATGTTTTGTGCCTGCCTTTTTAAAATGCATATAGATTGTGGTATGCAGTGGTGCAAATCAATGTTGCACGCCTCAGAATCTTTTTTCTAAAGCTACCCATATCTTTTTAAATAAAGGGATTTTAAAAATAGTGTCTACCATCCTACACATAGGAGTAGCATCAATAGCACACAGTGGCATCCTTGCATTATCAAGTTTTACAGCATGAGCAGTCACTCGCAGTAATCTTCGGTGGGGGAAAGTTCCATCAAGTCGCAGCCAACTTATGGCGACCCCGCAGGGTTGTCAAGGCAACCTTTCCTGAGGAAGATCCAATTTTGAAACGTTGTTATATAATCCGGAGATGACGTTGATGATGTACCTTTGCACTAGGATTTTCTTATGATTTGTAGGAATTTATTTATTGTGTTCTAGTGCTTTAGACTGTAATACATAGAAAGCATTTTCTTTGCAAGTCTTGTTGATGGCTTGATCTGTGGGTCAGACTGTTTTCTTTATACTTGTCCTCTGATTAGGTCATGTTTGTCCACATTTGTCTTGTCAAGGCAAGAGATATCTGGGGTGGTTTGCCGTTGACTGCTTCTGTGTAACAACCCTGGATTTTCTTGGTGGACTCCCATCCACATACTGACCAGGGCCAACCTTGCTTAGCTTCCAAGATCTGACGAGATCGGACTAGCCTGGGCCATTCAAGTCAGGGCATAGTCATCTTTGCCATTTAAATATCCCCACCATTTAGAAGGGCTTCCTTTCAGTAGGACAGTGACCCATTTGTGGTCTCGCGGCTTGCCACATGGACTCAGTTTCCGACATGCCCACCAGAAACATAAAGAAAATGATGATGGTCTTTGAATGACGATCTTGGCAAAACTGAATGCTCAGACAATGGTGAATGTTCATCCTCACAGAAAAGCCACAGTCAGACTTGCAAGCCTTCCTATGTGCTAATTTCTGGAATTACTTTCACATACTTGGTGAATTTGAATCTGAGCATTGTTGTGATAAAAAGGGAACATGGAATAATCTCTCATCTCGACTGTTCTGGAGACATTACAAACTACACCCCAAAATAAATGAATGGACTACATAAAAAGGAAACAAAAAGAAATCCTGCTAAGCTAAAGTTTCCTTGTAGGGTCTTCTGAGTCCACTAAAATGTATATATACAATTTGAATTCACCAATGGATTGTACAGCTACATAGTGCAATCCAAAACCACACAGAGTATCATTAATCAACAAAAAAAAAGGCCAACATAACCACAGCACTGAAAACTATATTTTAAAGGCTTTTAACTGATTGTTTTTCTGTAAGTCAACCCAACAGAACACATGTCCGGGGACAACCACAAATTGGATGAAAATAACAATAACTACCCAGTTGCATAAAGTTCCCACAATTTTGGTTGAGCGGGGTTTGGAGTTCAGTATACAGTTTGTACAATCTATACATTCCTGCCCCATCAGAGAGAAGCAGGCAGAAGAGGTCAAGATTAAATGTAATTATATGTAATAATAATGACACAGTATCCCTTCCTATCGGCGAGTCGTGGAGACCCCACAATGTAAGAGGCAAACAGCAATGTATGCCAGCTGTCAATTAAAAACCCCACACTTGAACACATGGATCTGCCTTGCACTGAATCAGACCCTTGGTCCATCAATGACGGCATTGTCTGCTCAGACTGGCAGCTGCTCTCCAAGGTCTCAGACAGAGGTTTTTCACATCACCTACTGCCAGGTCCTTTAATGGGAGATGCCAGTGATTGAACCTGGGACCTTCTGCATGCGAAGCAGATGCTCTGCCACTGAGCCACAGCGTAGGGATGCCAGCCTCCAGGTGGGACCCAGGGATCCCCCAGAATTACAGCTCACCTCCAGACTACAGAGATCAGTTTCACTGGAGAAAATGGACGCTTTGGAGCAATGCTCCCTCTAAGCTGCGGAGTCTCGTGAGCAAAAATTCTACTTTGTGAGCTGCTGGCATTAATGATGTGAGTGAGCAATCTGGCTGCTGCATAAATCAGTTTGCTCTGGAGCCCTCCTCCCTGAGCTAAGACAGAAATGGGTGAGCCAGAGGCCAACAAACTGTGAGCTAGCTCACACTAACTCAGCTTAGAGGGAACACTGCTATGGAGGGTGGGCTTTGTGGCATTGTACCCCCACTGAGGCCCCTGTCCTCCCCAGGCTCCATCTCCAAATCTCCAGGGATTTCCCAGCCTGGAGCTGGTAACCCTAAAATCTACTCCCATTGCAATCCCATATCCTCAATATTACTCCATTTAAAGCTTCTTCTTTTCTTGCAGTTTTCTGACAAGCAAATGAAAGTGAGGGATATTAGCCAAGACGCTCCAACTCGAGGCTCTTGGGAAACTAGGCAAGCCACAGCCTGTATGGATATGAAGGCTGACGGGATAAACTCGGAGGGGACGGCAGGACTTAGGAAACTTAGTCCTGAAGATAATTATTTTCTCATGCTGCTGACTCAGGGATTCGCCCGAGCAGCCCGGTCGAATCAGCAAGCATGTGGCTGATTTATCTCTGTGATTTATGTCAGAGCATAAGAGGGTAACAGGGAATGAATGCCGCGTGCTGAGCAGTGTGCAGCACTTGATAAAATCATAAAGGAGCAAAGGGATGCAGTGGTACTGAAGTCTAATTCCTCTGCTCCCCAGGTCCTGAAAAATCCATCCTGACAAACATAAATATCATTCCGTGGGTTCTGGTCTTAATTAGGGTTACGAACCACAAGGCAGGTCCTGGACTTTGCCTGGAATTGCAACTGGTCTCCAGACAGCAGAGCTCAGGTGCCCGCTCCCTACGGCATCATATCCCCAGTGAACTCTTTCCCTAAACTCCCCGGGCAGATCTCCAGGAATTTCCTAAAGATAAGTTGTTTTCTTTTATATTGTTCATCTTTGTTGTGATTATTGAGTAGTCAGGAAAGTCACCCTGCACGGTTTCAAAAAGGCATCATGCTACACAGATGAACACATGAAACTGCCTTATACTTAATCCGACTCTTGGTCCACCAAAGCCAGTCTTGTCTACTCAGACCGGCAGTGCTCCTCCAGGATCTCGGGCAGAAGTCTTTCACATCACCTGCTACCTGGGTCCTTCCAACTGGAGATGCCAGGGACTGAACCTGGGACCTTCCGCAGATGGTCCCCCGCTGAGCCATCTCCCCTTCCCATGTTATCATTCTGTTTCCAAGATGGAGTTTGGGAATGCAAACATAATGCTGGGGCTCACCTCTAGTAATCCTCATGCTCACGAAAGCAAATCACGTTAATTTTTTAATCGTACATTGGTCCAAAATAAAGACACTCAAAGGCAGTGGTAAGTTTCCCAACTACCTATAGGGGGAAAATAGGGTTGCCAGGTCTGGGTTGGAAAATACCTGGAGACTTTGGGGTGGATCCGGGAGATGGTGGAGTTTGGGGAGGGGAGGGGCCCCAGCATGGTACAATGCCGTAGAGTCCACCCTCCAAAGCAGCCATTTTCTCCAGGGGAGCTGATCTCTGTCAGCTGGAGATCAGTCGTAAAAGCAGGAGATCCCCAGGCGACACCTGGAGGCTGGCAACCCTAGGGGAAAAAAGGGCTGTCCTCTTGTGGGAGGTTATTTAACAGGAGATGTTATTTACTTGCAGCTCCAGTTGTTCATTTCCACACTTTAAGCTTCTGTTAAAGATTCAGGATATTTCTCAAAGCCCCATGCCTGTTAGGTACCTTACTTGATGGCTACCTTCACTAACCACAAAGTCATAAGAACATTAGAGAAGCCATGTTGGATCAAGCCAATGGCCCATCCAGTCCAACATTATGTGTCACACAGTGGCCAAAACCCAGGTGCCATCAGGAGTCCACCAGCAGGGCCAGAACTCAGAAGTCCTCCCAAACACCAAGAATACAGAGCATCACTGTCCCAGACAGAATGTTCCATCTATACCTTGTGGCTAATAGCCACTGACAGACGACTATCCAGGGGAGGGGCTAGTTTGGGATGCCTAATTACAAAACTAGACAGTTCTATGAGGACAATGGTGAGTTCCCAAATGGCAATACTCTTCTCAGTGAGGCAGAAAGCCCTTCATGCTTTAGCTGAAGCAGGATTCAAATCTGTGATTTTGCCCAGGAGCCTTGTGGCTAGCTAGCAAAATGCAGCACTGCTAACTGTCTCCCTCTCTGCACCTGGCATACTTCTATATGCGCTAAGGAGATACAAGCAGAGTTAAGTCATGTAAAATGCCTCTGCGTTCCCTGGAGCAACCATCAACAGGTGGTCACAATCATGGTCAGGGATGCCCCAAATTCTGCAATGAAAATGTCCAACGGTTGAAGTGAATCGTGTCCGGCTGCGACAATCAGATCTGAGCCAATTGCCAGATGTGCTTGCTTTGACTCCCAGCAACTCAAATCCCTGCCAAACAGGTTTGCGTTGGCACAGCAAGATTCGAGTCCAGTAGTACCTTAGAGACCAACAAGGTTTTAGGCAGTTGGAGTTCTCGAGATTCAAAGCTGCCTCTCAAAAGCTCATGCCCTGAAAATCTTGCTGGTCTCTTAAGGTACTACTGGACTCAGAGCCACTCTCTGAAACTATCTTCAGGTTTGTGTTGGTTTGCGTTGTTGTTGTTTTGTAAACTGGGCTTTTGTTGTTGTTTTGTAAACTGGGAAGGTTTGTGTTGTTGTTGGTTTGTAAACTGGGCATATATGAAAATACTGCTGGTCCAAACAGATCGGCAGCTATTAATATCACTTAGAGCTTCTCATGATCCTAGGCCTATGGCAGTGTGACCGACAGGCTGCAGGGAGGCCTAGTGGCGCCAAGGAAGCCTGTATTGGAGTAGCTGTCAGGGCCTACATTTCCCAGGTCGCCCTTTGGACCCTGTGATAGGCTAACAGGGGATTTGGAGGAAAAACTTACCCCAGTAGAATAGTAGAAGGTGGTGCCTGGGAAGAGGGGATAGAAGGCCTTGCCCCAAGTGGGAGGTGGTGGACTCTCAGGGAGCAGAGCTGGTGAGGCTGCTGCAGAAGGAGGAGGGGGTCCCTCATCCAAAAGGGGTGAGTCAGCTTGAGGCAAATACGATGAAGAAGAAGAGGAGGAGAAGGAGTCTGGATTTATATCCCACCCTTCACTCAGAGTCTCAGAGCGGCTTACAAATGACACCCTGCGAGGTAGGCGGGGCTGAGAGAACTCTTTCCAGAACTGCCCTTTCAAGGACAGCTCTGACAGAACTACAGCTTGCCCAAGGTCATCCAGCAGCTGCGAGTGGAGGCGTGGGGAATCAAACCTGGTTCTCCCAGATCAGAGTCTGCACGCTTAACCACTACACCAAACTGGCTAGAGAGGGCTAGGACAGTATAGTCAGACATGTTAGGATTTCTTATTTTGCTGGTTTACTTACCTTTACTGTGCTCATTTTTCCTATGTGTTACTAGATTATAGTTGTTATTAGATCTCTTTAATAAAAACAGTTTGTTACTCTGCCTGGGTCCTCACACCTCATTTGGTCACTTATAAGGGGAATCCTACTGGGAAAAGAGTGTATGAAGGGGTAGGGTGGATGCTCTGGGCCTTCCTGAGGAGACCTATACCAGAGTGGTGGCAGCCATTAGAGAACCTTTCTAGCCACTACCCATGAGAGGGCTGTTTAGTCAAACACTGAATAATAGCTTCTAAAAAACCAGAGCGTTTGTTTATGACTATGTATATGATTTGTGATTGATTTAACTGTCACTTGATTTGTGATTGATTTAAGTGTCTCTTTAGATAACCGCCCACCAAGCAGAGCAGCAATACAGCCAAGGATAAGAACGCTACTGGGCGACGCAAGAAGGTCATGTGGGAACAGCCCGGCTGCACTGCACTGCACTGTTAGGAAGAAGAAACCATCAGCTGAACAGCCAGAAGTGAGTCAGCAAAAAGACAGATGCTCCACTGGGAAATTTATTCCCTGTTCTCAGTTGCTGGACGAGTGGTGATCTATGCTCCCTCTATGCTGTGGAGTCTTGTGAGCAAAAATTCTACTTTGTGAGCTACTGGCATTAATGTCGTGAGCGAGCAACTTGGCTGCGGCACAAATCAGTTTGCTCTGGAGCCATCCTTCCTGAGCTAAGGCAAAATCGTGTGAGCCAGAGGCTAAAAAACGGTGAGCTGGCTCACACTAACTTAGCTTAGAGGGAACACTGGTGGTGATCTGTACACACAAGTACTCATGCTCCCCCGGTCACGATGCATCCGTGTGTGTGATTCAGACAAGTTTTTGAACAGAGCATGTCGGCAGACATGGCCAACACTTCTCTGTTCAATAACGGGGGCTTGTCCGAATCACAGAGACAAATGCATTGTGATCGGAGGAGCTTGAACATGTCTGGTTGCCTCATCGTGGGGCTGAGAACCCTCCTGGTTTTACTTCGTATCTGGGACTGCTGCAACAAACGCATGAACACGTGAAACTGCCTTATATTGGATCGGACCCTTGGTCCATCAACGTCAGTGCTGTCTACTCAGACCAGCAGTGGCTCTCCAGGGTCTCAGGCAGAGGTCTTTCGCATCATCTCCTACCTGATCCTTTTAATTGGAGGTGCCAGGGATTGAACTTGGGCTTTCTGCATGCCTAGCAGATGCTCTGCAACGGAGCCACAGCCCCTCCCAAATAGGGCAGGTGTGGTAATTGTCTCCCCAGCAGGTACGTAGCTGGTGGACTGCATTAGTCTCGGAGCAGGTAAGGCCCGTGCATGTAATTTGGTGGCCCTTGGCGGGCTGGTGGATTTGCTGGGAAGGTGTGATTAATGTGTGTCTTAAGTGTTCGCGGGAATGAATCCCTTTTAATCATGCTGTTTGTTATGTTGACAACATTCATGCCCAGACTTAGCTACCCCTTGTGACTTTCTGCCTCAGGTTATAAATAGGATCTAGGCTGACTGACTCAGGATTTTTTCAAATTTTAGCATGCTGTGATTTCAAAACCATTAATAACCGCTGATTATCAGCTTGATTAAGATCTGGCATAACAGAGCGAAGAGGAGGCTCTTGCTTCGAAGAACAAAACCAAGAATTAGGAAAGAGAAAAGGAGAGTTTTCAGACTTGCCTATGTAATCTGCTTCAGTAAGGGGTTACTAACAGGTTTTTTTCCCCATCATTTTCCTGTTTTAGTAACCAGCTGCTAGCAGAGCCAGTTTAGTGTACTGGTTAAGTGTGTGGACACTAATCTTGGAGAACCAGGTTTGATTCCCCATTCCTCCACTTGCACCTGCTGGATGACCTTGGGCAAGCCATAGTTCTGTCAGAGCTGTTCTTGAAAAAGAGCAGTTATTGAAAGAGCTCTCTCAGCCCCACCTACTTCACAGGGTGTCTGTTGTGGGGAGGGGAAGGGAAGGGAGTTTGTAAGCCACTCTGAGTGAAGGGCGGGGTATAAATCCAATCTCTTCTTCTTCTCTTCTTCTTATTTGCCTTTTCACACAATCCCAGTTGTCTCCAGTTCGGGAAATGCGCCTGAGCCGTTGTCGCTGCAAACTGCTTTTCTTCCGTTTTCAACACTTCCTTCCACATCTGAAGCACTGTTGGGGTGCTTTGTGAAATGCCCTGAGGTGCTTCCTGCTTTGTCACTTGTATTCCTGCCCCCCCCCCCGCACGCAATCTTCCTCAGAGGTTTTTTCAATGTTGTATTGGGAGTGCTCTGGCGCTGAAACAGGACTGCAAATCAGCACCATAGATTGAGATGCCTGGACTCCATTGAGACACACTGAGATACATGCAGTGGTGACCATTGTCTCCTGGAAACATCTGTTACGCCAGTCACTGACGCCCAAAGCTCCCGCTTAAACCCGCTGTCCAATGAGCTACTTCTGTCCTCGTTGTTTCCACGTGAGGGCAGTCGTGATCACATGCATCACAGTCTATCTCAATGGAGTCCAGTCTTCTCAATGGGGTCACTATGGCGCTGATTTGTGGTCCTGTTTCAGCACCATCGTGTTCCCAATAGGACGCTAAAAAAAACCTCTGAGGAAGATTGCGCACACAATGAAAAGGGGCAGGGGAAAAAGCGGTGCAGTTTGAAATTTCCATACTGCTTCAGGGATGGCTCATTAGCAGGAAGAAAACTGCAGTGTGAAACCCCTGTTCCTGTATCACTTTACAAGATGATGGGCCAATAACAAATACCATCAAATTTAGAAAGGTAATCTGAAATGCCTGAAGTTCAGACTAAATACTGGGGAGCAGGGCTCCTGGCTGCACTTATTCAATAACCCCAAACAAACCAGATGGTAGTGGCATGTTCACCAGACCTGGATGGCCCACACTAGCCTGATCTTGTCAGATCTCAGAAGCTAAGCCGGGTCAGCCCTGGTTAGTTATTGGATGGGTGTCCACCAAAGAGGTTGCTATGCAGAGGTGGGCAATGTCAAACCATCGCTGTATGTCTCTTGCCTTGAAAACCCTACAGAGTCACCATAAGTCAGCTATGACTTGATAACACTTTTCACCACCACCATGTTCCTCTGTGTTGCCAGCACCCACTTTAAGGGTTGCAGAGACTCTGAAGTCCACCTTGACCTGAGAGGCAGTGGGATAGTTCCAGGAGCTGAGGACAGGTTCAATACACATTGGTTGATCTCTCCTGGGTGCTGCCCTTTGCTTGTTGGAGGCCCCAAGCAACCAGTTGGGTCAACTGGGTGATGAACTGGCACGGCTGGAGAGAACCAAATGGGATAACTCCAGGGCTATTTTTGGGCAGGAACGCACAGGAACGGCGTTCCAGCTGGCTCCCAAGTTGGCCACGCCCAGCAGGAATTCATTAGCTTAATAGGCCACACCCAACAGCAGAAACTCATTAGGATTGGCTACATTTGGGGTGTGTGGCCTAACATGCAAAGGAGTTCCTGCTACCAAAAAAGCCCTGGGTTTTGACAACAAACAAGGCAAACAGAATAAGAAGCAAAAAGTGGGTGTGGCTGGATGACCACACTTCTGGTAACATGGGGGTGTGGCCTAGTATGCTAATGAGCTGCACTGTCAGGGATGTGGCCTAATATGCTAATGAGTTTCTGCTGTCGGGTGTGGTCTGTTATGCTAATGAGTTCCTGCTGGGCTTTTTCTACAAAAAAAGCCCTGGATAACTCTGTGTTGTGCTTGGGACTCCAACAGGACATGGATGGTGAACCAAGTTGGTATAATCTAAAAGGCAGATTTTCAGGGCTTTGATATTCCTCAGTGCAGCTAAACAGAATCTTCTTGTATAGTAAGCTAGTGGTGGGTATGGAAGGTACCATCAAGTCACAGCTGATTCCTGGTGACCCCGCAGGGTTTTCAAAGTACAAGACAAACAGAGGTGGGTTGCCATTGCCTGCCTCTGCATAGCAACCCTGGACTTCCACCCAAGTACTAACCAGGGCTGACCCTGCTTAGCTTCCAAGATCCAATGAAATTAGGCTAGCCTGGGCCATCCAGGTCAGGGCGTTGTAGACTAGTGGGAAGGAACAAATGTCGTCCCCACTGTTCCGTTGCTATATATATGGGTGTTCTTTTTTTTGCTATTGGTTTTGCAGACTAGAATGAATTGTGTACACATGTTCAGTGGTTAGTATATTTATACCACTTTTATTTGGGCAACATGTGTCGCGTATACATATAATGTCGAAATGCAACATTGGAGTCCCTTAGCACCCTAGAGACCAACAAGATTTGGGGCGCATAAGTTTTTGAGACTCAGGGATCCTTTTGTCAGATAGTGGCTTTGACACTCTCAAGCGCATACCTTGAAAATCTTGTTTGGTCTCTAAGGTGCTATTAGACTCGAATCTAGTTGCTCTGCTGCAGACCAACACAACTACCCTATTGGAACACATAATGTATTCTAACATTTGGTGCTCGATTGAAGTTGAAAAGTGCATATTTCTGATGGGAAAGATTCGGTGAGAAGAAGCAAAAAGTTACCCAGAAATTAGTTGCTGTAGATTTTCTGGGTTGTGTGGCCGTGGTCTTGTCATTACGATGCCAAGACCATGGCCACACAATCTGGAAAATCTACAGCAACTAATGAACTCCGGCCGTGAAACCCTTCGACGACATATTACCCATAAATTATTCAGATGTGCCATCTTACAGAAGAGCTTTAACTTTGGCTCGTTTTAGGTTACCCCCTCAAGGGTTTTAGATGGAAAATATAGGAAGATCCTGTATGAAGGCAGAGGTTGTCCTTGCTCTGTTGGAGAAGTGGAATTGTTGGTCCATATGGTCCATATGAGCTGCGGTGGCTCAAGTGGTTAAGACGCTGAACTGCAGGCTGTGGAAGGTCAGTAGTTCAGCAGTTCGAGACCTGGGTGCCGCATGATGGAGTGAGCTCTCGTCTCTAGTTCCAGCTCCTGCCAACCTAGCAGTTCAAAAGCAAGAAATTGCAAGTAGATAAATAGGTACCACTTCGGTGGGAAGGTAACAGCGTTCCGTGCGCCTTGGTGTTTAGTCATGCCGGCCCCATGACCACGGAAATGTCTTTGGACAGCGCTGGCTCTTTGGCTTTGAAACGGAGATGAGCACTGCAAACCTAAAGTTGGATTCGACTGGCTTTCGAGCAAGGGAACCTTTACCTATGTTCTTTCAGTGCCCATTCCATCAAGTTTATAGGAATACGTTTATTTGCTTATTTTTAGACAGACCAACAGTAGAGGCAGATAAGGCCTGCCTGGAGGGACTTTTAATCAATGAAAATCCGACTTTCTCCAGACAGATCGCCAAATTCTGCTTCCGCTTGGTAAAATTCCACAGTAAGAAGCATGATCACATATAGTTTCTTATTTGTATGATTCGTAAACATTTTATATATATATACTAGACTTTTTAGATTTATCCAAGATTCTTTTGGTTGTTATACTTCGTAAATATTTGTAAGGTTTTATGAGTAATATATGAAATATATAAAAAGATACATGTATTTATTAAACAAAGGTTTTAAAATTATATATAAGGGCCCAATCACAACTCATGTACAAATATCCAATTATAACACACAAGGGCTGATGGTCTTGACCTGATGCGTTTCAGCCTGCATAGGCCTTCTTCAGTGGTCAAACACAGTGAGGCACATATTGGCTATATTTTTGACCTCTGAAGAAGGCCTATTCAGGCCGAAATACGTCAGGTCAAGTCCATCAGCCCTTGTGAGTTATAATTGGATATTTGTACATGAGGTGTGATTGGGCCCTTATATATAATTTTAAAACCTTTGTTTAATAAATACAGGTATCTTTTTATATATTTCATATATTAAGCTTTTATTGTTGGCCCTCTTTTGCGTGGCTCAAGTGGTTAAGACGCTGAACTGCAGGCTGTGGAAGGTCAGTAGTTCAGCAGTTCAAGACCCATGAGTGCCGCATGATGGGGTGAGCTCCCGTCTCTAGTTCCAGCTCCTGCCAACCTAGCAGTTCGAAAGCAAGAAATTGCAAGTAGATAAATAGGTACCACTTCAGTGGGAAGGTAACAGCGTTCCGTGCACCTTGGTGTTTAGTCATGCCGGCCACATGACCACGGAAATGTCTTCGGACAGCGCTGGCTCTTCGGCTTTGAAACGGAGATGAGCACCGCAACCCTAGAGTCGGATTCGACTGGCTTTCGAGCAAGGGAACCTTTACCTTTACCTTTAACCTCTTCTAGGTTCTGAATTCTAGGATTTTGGTTCAGTTTTCTCCCCCCCCCCCCGCCTTTTTGTCCCAGGTTTTATGAGTAAACATATTTTTTGTGTTAGAATTAACCCCTTCAGTTTTTATAAGAATGTATTCCTATGATTAATGGTCTTTGCAAATAAATATTCATTCATTCATTCCCATAAATGAGGAATCATGGGCTCGATTCATATGAGGGGTGAATGAAAGCAAAATGGAGCCTTTCAGACTGAAACAGCAGGGATGGGAAATTCAAACCCATCCTTTCATACAAACTGAAACTAGAATGTAATGCTGACCATGACTGCATGTACTCCACACTAGTGGAATCCAGACTACACTTAAGAGCAGTGTGGGCGCTTGATATAGAAGCTTTAATGGTCTGTTAACGTATTATATTTGTCTTCATATTCCCTTTTCAGCTAAGTGGTGACCCTTCCCGCTGAGTGTTAATCCATCTCGTCCTTAGAGCATCTCCCTCTTGCTTTGATGAAATCCATTAGTCGTCTTTGATTTGGCAACCTGTTCTCAAGTTCACTTCAATAACTGCTGTCCACTTTGTTCAAGGAGGTTCCCCCCGCCCCCAAAAAAACCCCGTAACGAATAAGCAATTTAACACATTTAAAAAAAAAATCTAAAGAGTTAAAATGAATAAGTGAGAGTCTTTTAAAGGCAGGGACAAAAGACAGTAAAATGTTCTTGGCAAAGAAATAAATCACATTGCACGCAAGAGAAAAACTAAACAGGACTGCTCAGGTCAACTCAGAAGTCCCACTTCATTCAAAGGGGTTTTGCTCCCAGGGGAGTGTTCTTAGGAATGCAGCTTTTGTCATCCACAGTGCTCTAGTGCAAGAGCAGAGTTAGGGTTACCAGGTCGTGTCTGGCCTAGACTTGTCAGATCCAGGTTGGAAAGTCCTGGAGATTTACAGATGGAATGTGGAAAGGACAGAGACTTCAGTGGGGTACAGTGCCACAGAGTTCACCCTCCAAAGCATCCATTTTCTCCAGGGGAACTGTAATCTGGAGATAAGCTCTAATTCTGGGGGATCCCCAGGCCCCACCTGGAGGCTGGCATCCCTAGTGCAAAGTCCCAGCTCAGTGTTTGGTTTAGGATTAGTAAAGGTAGCCATCTAGACATCAATCCACAGAGATATCAGTTCGTAACACCACTAAACCCGGATTCCCTTGTTTTGGAAGAACATGAGCTGAGAACATTTGCATGGGCTAGAGAACTTCATTTCAGCTGAGGTTTACCAGGTTTGGTTTGAATTCAGCTCTGGAAAGTCTCCAGCTACCATGCCTTTCTCGTACTACTGGATGATCACAGCAGAGCAGTTTCTAGATTTAGAAGGTGTGATGTCTCGAATCCCGGCATCTTTCATGCTAAAAAGGCTGGCTTCTCTGTCCCTATCTCCCTCCCCCCCTCCCTTAAGTAAAATCCCTGTTAGGAATGGTTTTCAAGAGGTCATCTAGAATGAAAGTGACCCGTGACATTTAATTCCCTCCCCCACACTTTAAGCCTGTTTAGTCTCTGCTTTTATGGAGATCACAGCAAATGACATGTCCTAATCACAGTCGGGGGGGGGTGACATAATGCAAGCAAGGAACTTGAGTTTGTTTTTTCCACTGCTGCCTTCTTGATCCAGATCTTTTGTCACTGACCACATGCCTTGAAAAACTCTGTGCAAAAATCCCTTTCTGAACAAAGAGTGAAAAAGAGGAGGCTGAGACCATTTGTGGCCATCACTGGGAGGGTGGCTTAAAAACTCAGCTGCAAAAATAGCTCTAAAGTCATGCCGGCAATCTACCTTATCACCTCTTCCTTTGAGTCAAAGTGCCAAGTCATGCCTGGGATGAGACATCACCTGACAGATGAATCCCAGTCAGTCCTCCATAAGACAGGAGGTGCCTTAAGGATAACACTAACAAAAGCCATTTTAAATTGTGATGCGTAGAAACACACTCCCCCCACCCCATCTGGTGTTGGTCTTAACTTCCTTTAATTCTTACTGAGTGACCTCAGACCACTCATTCTCTTTCAGCCTAGCCTACCTTACAAGGTTGTTGTGAGGATAAAATGGAGGCGAGGAGAAGCATGTATACTACCCAGCACTCCTTGAAAAAACAGGATGATTGTGATAAGGATAGCTTTTTTCTGGGGGAACATGCTGGAATAGAGCTCCGGAACCTGTTTGACAAAATTAAGAACATAAGAGAAGCCAATGCTGGATCAGGCCAATGGCCCATCCAGTCCAACACTCTGTGTCACAAAGTGGCCAAAAATACCCAGTGCCATCAGGAGGTCCAGCAGTGGGGCCAGGACACCAGAAGCCCTCCCACCACTGACCCCCCCAAGCACCAAGAACACAGAGCCTCACTTGCCCCAGAGTCCCTATCTATACCTTGTGGCTAATAGCCACTGATGGACCTCTGCTCCATATGCTTATCTAATTCCCTCTTGAAGCCATTCATGCTTGTAGCCGCCACCACCTTCTATGGCAGTGAATTCCATGTGTTAATCCCTCTTTGGGTGAAGAAGTCCTTCCTTTTATCCGTTCTAACCCGACCGCTCAGCAATTTCATGGAGTGCCCACGAGTTCTTGTATTGTAAGAAAGGGAGAAAAGTACCTCTTTCTCTATCTGCTCTATCCCATTGCATAATTTTATTTTAAAATTCTTTTTTTAAATGTTTAAAAGTTCATGAGTTTTCAGTACACAGATTGAAAACTTCATTTCCCTCCTGAGAGTTCTGGCACCTCTTAAAAAACAGCAATGCCCTGATAATAATAACTACGACAACAACAATAATAACAAGAAGGTATCTAATTCACTTCCTCATACATGGATCTTGAAAATACTAGAAACGATAGGCATCAGCAAAACTGTAATACTGTTTGCATGCTGAGTTGGAAGAAAGAGGCTGACACAGGTATATGGTGTAGGCTAAGGGCAGCTTTATTTAACTGTTAATTTCAAAGGGTAACTATAACAGGCAAGGGCTGCAACACCATCCAGCAAGGGGATCCCTCAATCCCTATCCAGACCTTAAAGGGGGTGAACCACCATAGCCCCTGGTGCAAGCCCATCACAACACAGCCTTTGCCAGGCAGCAGACATGCTAACACCCCATGCCCTTTCAATGGTGTGTAGGTCACATGGCCATTTCCACACCCACCTGGGCAAAATGGCTGACACACCGGCCTGACATTGGGCCACCTTGCCACAATGTCCCGCATGTTGTCCTGTGCCTGCAAGATCAAAGCCGCCCCCTTGACCATCCCTAGGTCATTACCACTCAGGAAGGGGGTCCATCCCTTTCAACAAACAACATGGGCATAAGCCCAGTCCAGCGCAAGCCCCATCTTCCAAGCCACTCAACGATGGTGCAATAGCTCAGGCCCAGTTGGGAGCCCATCACCAACCCTTCCTCCTGGTGGGCTGCCCAGAAAATCATACCATGCCCAGTGATGAGAATCCGAAGCCTCCGCATTGGGTCCAAAGAGCCTAGAACAAAACAGTATCAAACAACATTAGAAAAACACACATTAGGGTGCCACCAGAGGCTGAACATAGGTCTTGTAAGCAGCAGAACGCCATCTCCCGACCTTCTGGATGGCCGTACTGGAGTATCCCGTGGCCGCAGCAGTAGACATGGCACCAATCCTAAAGGAATGAGTGCCAAAATGCATGCCAGACAAACCCAGCTTGTTCAAGGCCCTTGATGTCACCGCCCAAAACTGATACTTGGTTAAAGGCGACTCGTCAATGTGCCGGAAAAGGGAGGCGTCTTCCACACCCCGCAAATCCACATACTGACACAAGGCCCGCACAGGACAGAGGTCACTGTCTGCACAGACCCCTAAAGTGACCTCGCTCCCATTTCCTTTCTGATCAGTTTTGGATCGCCGTACATGGATCAGAATTCTATCCCCTTCAAAGGAAATGTCACCCACTTGTGGAGCTTTCTTCAAGGAGTCAAGTCTGGACTGTTGAACAAGCTTGCTGACCCAAAAAGCAGCAAAAAACCAAAAAGGATCAGTACAGGGTCCAATGTTTTTTAACTTGTTTATTAATGATTTGGAGTTTGGAGTAAGCAGTGAAGTGGCTAAATTTGCAGATGACACGAAGTTGTTCACGGTGGTGAGAACCAGGGAGGATTCTGAGGCACTCCAAAGGGATCTGTCGAGGATGGATGAGTGGACATCAACGTGGCAAAGTGATGAATGTTGGAGCCAAAAATCCTAAATATAAATACACATTGATGGGGTCCAAACTGGCAGAGACTGACCAAGAGAGAGATCTTGAAGTCATAGTAGATAACTCCTCAGCCAGTATCATAATGCCCCTGTATAAATCAATGGTGTGACCTCATTTGGAGTACTGTGTACAGTTCTGGTCACCACACCTCAAAAAGGATATTATAGCATTGGAAAAAGTGCAGAAAAGGGCAACTAGAATGATAAAAGGGTTGGAACACTTTCCTTTTGAAGAAAGGTTAAAATGCTTGGGGCTCTTTAGCTTGGAGAAATGACAGCTGAGGGGTGACATGAGTCATGACCGAGGTTTATAAGATTATTCATGGGATAGAGCAGGTAGAGAAAGAAGTACTTTTCTCCCTTTCTCACACTACAAGAACTCGTGGGCACTCAATGAAATTGCTGAGCAGTCAGGTTAGAACGGATAAAAGGAAGTACTTCTTCACCCAAAGAGTGATTAACACATGGAATCCACTGCCCTAGAAGGTGGTGGCAGCTATAAGCATAGACAGCTTCAAGAGGGAATTAGATAAGCATATGGAGTAGAAGTCCATCAGCAGCTGTTAGCCACAAGGTATAGATAGGAACTCTCAGTCTGGGGCAGGTGATGCTCTGTATTGGTGCTTGGGGGGATCAACATTGGGAGGGATTCTAGTGGCCTGGCCCCACCAGTGGACCTCCTGATGGCACCTGATATTTTTGGCCACTGTGTGACACAGAGTGTTGGGCTAGATGGGCCATTAGCCTGATCTAACATTGGCTTCTCTTATGTTATTTTTCTCAATGTCCCTAAACAGAAGGGTAAAGACATCAGCAAAATCCCCTGAGGCCGTGCTCTCTGGGAGGGACGGGGTTGCCTGCCCCCAGGTGCTAGGGATGCCAGGCTCCAGGCGGGACCAGGGAATCCCCAAGAATCACAGCTCACCTACAGACATGAGAGATCAGTTCCCCTGGAGAAACCAATATTTTGAAGGATGGGCTCTATGGCATTGTACACCCCCCCCCCGGTCCTCCCCAATCTCCTTCCCCAAATCTCCAGAAGTTTCCCAGCCTGGATCTGGCATCCCCCACCAGTGGCCAGGAGGGACATGGCAACCCTAGTATGAGCTTTTTTTGTGCACACACACTTCTTCAGATACAGTGAAATGGAAATAGAAAGAACAGTCATACATAAAGAGGGTGGGCAGGTGCGCAGGCGCGGCGTGGCGAGACACACGTGCTTGAGCGCGGTGGTGATCTTTGATCTTCAAAGGGTCCTGTGATCATCAAAAGGACCCCCTGCTGCCCCGGGAAGGGGTAGGCAGCTGCAAGGGGCTTGATCTGAAACCCTGTGTGAGTTGCAACTCATGGGGTAGATGGGATCGCCTCCGACGCGGGATCGAAGTTCCGGGCTCAGTTTGGCTGAGCAAAGCCAATGCTCTTGCACCAGAAGGAGGGGAAGAGAAACCTTACCGACAGAGCGCTTCTGTGAGTATCCATGAAATAAACTTTGCGGTTGAAAAGGGTGATTGAATATAATTAGCCCTGAGAAGTAGCTTAAGTGGGGAGGGTTCTCCCCCTGAAGAATAAACGGCTTGTAAGCGAAAGTGAGCTTGGCGAGGTTGAAGTGGAAAGGGCGAGAGTTAAAGTGCAACGCCATCTGAAAGTAACAGAGCGGTGGAGGCTGTGAGTGAAGCGTTTAGGCTATAGAACCGCTTAACCTGGCTCTCAATGGTTTTGGAAGGTTTTTGGGCTTTATACTAAGCTGGTTTCAAAACCTGAAGATCGAGACGGGGAACTTATAAGCGAGGCAAGGAGTGCCCGAGGGGGAGCCGTCCAGTGAGAGTGCTGTTTGGTGAAAGTAAAGAGCTTTGAGAAGAAGAAGGCTGGTGGGAGACCCCTCTGCAGCGCGCTCAAATTTTTCACCCTAATAGGAGTAGGATAGAAGAATCGGTAAAACGGAGAAGAGGAGGCCCGTTTCATCGCTCACCAATTTTTAACCCTTGAGGGCCAGGGTGGAAGAGTAAGAGGACGAGAGAGGAGAGAATGTTTTCTGCGTTCTCAATTTTTGCTGCATCCATTAATAGATACTGGCCAGAGAGACGGATGGATGGTCAAGTAAAGATGGTAAAGCTTGGTTGGTGAAGGGTTCCCAAGTGACAATAAGGCATGTGATTATTGAGTGACAGTGAGCTGTTTTGATATTTTTTTTTCTCTTTGGATTCTGGATCAGTGGTTTGACTGCAGGGGAAGAATTAAGGAGGGGGAAGGCGGGCAAGTCAGCTAGTCTGGGAGATTTGCCAACAGAGGGTTAGTTTTGGTAAACAGCTGGGGAGGATAGTGGAGATAACTTCTGGGGACTTTGCCAAGGAATAAGATAGTCTAAACATTGCTACCTGTTTATAAGCGGTGGGATTTTTTTTGAGATTGAAGGTCTGGGAAGGGTGCCAGGAGGACCGTGCTGTTCCCAAACATTGGATAAAGAAAAGCATAAATAAGAAGCTGTATATGTTCTCTGTGCATGTTAAGATTGTGATTTGGAAATAGTGTTTAAACATTTAAAATGGCCAGCGGAGGATGAAGAAAACAATCCCTGGTTTCGCCAGGGGCGCCTAGCTCTGCAACAGGGAAGCTGGGAGGCACAGGTCAGAAAGAACCCCAAAAAGAAATGCAAGCTTTGGTGCAGGCGACTATTCTGAGTACAATTAATGATGTCATAGAGCTGATCAAAGTCAGCATGGAAGAAATTCGCAACTCTGTTCCACAGGCAATTGTTCCCATCAATCAAGCTATCCAAGAGGTGAGATATATGATCCCTCAAGCGGCTGTTCCGATACAGAATGCCATGAAGGACATCACTGAACAGTTCACCAAGAGTTTACAGCTGCTGCAGAAGCAGATAGCTGATAACACTACAAAAATAGTGATGTTAAGCAACACAGTAGAGGAAGTGGAGACGAAGACGTGACAGGTGGAAAGGAAAGTTCAAGAAAATGAAGAGAAACAATCGCTATTGGAGCAAGATGTGATGAGATTGCAGGTGGACAGAGTAGCTTTTGTCTTGAGGTTTCAAAATATCCCGGAAGAAAAAGAGGAAGATTTGAATTTGAAGATGGCGGAACTTTTTGCAAACCACTTGCAACTTGAGGATACAAGCGAAGTGGCAAAAGAGATTGATGTGGCCTTCAGAATGAACTCCGCTTATGCAAGATTTAAGGTGCCCAGGGTGGTCCAGGTGCGGTTCCATAAATGGGCAGTCAGAGATAAGATATTGAGAGAAGTAAATGTGGTACCGTTGAAGATGGGACAAGAAGAAATCAAGGTGTTGAAAGAGATACCCTGGAGAGTAAGGGAAAAAAGAAGGGCGTACTCGGAACTAACAGCACTGTTGAGGGCCAATAATATCACTTAGAGGTGGATTTTGCCAGAAGGGGTCTTCTTTAATTTTGAAGGAAAGAGATTCAGAATTACTTCAGTCCTTAAGGCTAAAGACTTCCTAGAGACCTACGGAGTAGAGCTGTCGGATGATCAAGAAGAAAAAGAGGAGAGAGAAGAGGGAGAGGTCGAAAGAGAATTTGAACCTCGAACTCAAGGAGCAACAGCATCAGCTCCCTCTGCTAAACCTCAGAGACTAAGAAGATTCAGACTGAGATCTCCAATTGTTACAAGACAAAAAACAAAAGGCGACAAGGAACACAGACAGACACAGAATCTAGATGGCTAAAAAGAGCCTAAAAATAATTTAGGTTAACGTGAACGGTTTAAATGGACCCCAGAAAAGAAGTAGAATATTTCATCAATTGAAGAAACTCAAGGCGGATATAACATGTATCCAGGAAAGCCATATCAGGAGGAAGGATGAAAAATACTTGAATTATAAAGGATTAGGCAAGGCATTTGTGGCAACGGACAAAGAAAAGAAGAAACGTGGAGTGGCCACCTTTATTAAGGAGTACCTACAACCAGAACTTATATTTGCCTCAGAGGATGGGAGACTCCTGATGGTGGCAATCCAAAGACAAAATAAGAAGGTTTTAATTGTAAACATTTATGCCCCAAATCAAAACCAGGAAAAGTTTTATGGAAAACTTCTTAATAGCGAAACAGGACTTCCATGAGATGTGCTTAATTGGTGATTTTAATGTGGTGTTTGATAATAAAATGGACCGGAAAACGAATATGCAGAAGAAGAAGATAAAAGGTAATGAATTCACCAACTCACTTTTGCAGATCATAGAGGAATGGCGACTGGTGGATGTTTGGAGAGTAAGAAATCCTAAAAAGCAACAATATACGTTCTATTCGGCGCGTCATGACTCTTGGTCTTGATTGGATATGTGTTGGGTGTCATCCTCATTGGCAAGGGAATTACAGGAGGTGGAAATCGAGGCAGGTACGTTTGCTGATCACAACCCGATAACCGTGGAATTACAGGGAATAAATCAAAGGGGAAGATGGACATTGAATCCCTTTTTATTGAAGGACAGTAAGGTGGTCAGAAATTTGCAAACGGAGTTCACATTCTTCTTCAAAGAAAATAGCACCCCAGGCATTTCGAGACGAATAGTATGGGATGCGTTCAAGGCCTTTGCCAGGGGGCTTTTGATGAAGGAAGCGGCAAAGAAAAACAGGAAAAGAAATGAGGAATACTTCAGTTTGAAAAAAGAAATACTGGAACAAGAGAAGCTGGAGATGGAGATTGGAGGAGATATTGACAGGAAAGCCAAAATTAAGCTTCTCTTGCATAGGATGAACTGCCTATTGACAGTAGAGCTAGCAAAGAAAGTAAGCTATGCTAAACAAAATTATTTTGAAAATGCCAATAAACCAACTAGATGGCTGGCCTACCAAGTAAGAAAACAGTCTGAAAGGACATTGATAAAATCACTGAAAGACAAAAATTGGGTGGAACAAAATGGAATCCAAGATCTGAAGAGGATTGTGGAAGACTTCTATAAAGAGCTCTATGCAAGTGAGAATATAAGTAGAAATAAAATATCCCACTATTTGCAAGAGCGTTCATTGCAAAGCTTTTTGGAAGGTGATCAAAAGACTTTAAATCAACCAATTTCTATGATGGAAATGGTGGAGGCACTGAAAAGACAGAATAAAGTTAAAGCACCAGGGACGGATGGACTACCGGTAGAGTTCTATATAACATTTGAAGAAATATTATTGCCACAGCTGCATGAAGTTTATAAGACAACTTGGGAAGGAGAAGAGGTGCTGGATACGTGGAGGGAAGCCCTGATTTCGCTGATACACAAACAAGACACAGAAGGGAATGATGTTAAGAACTATAGACCGATCTCCTTGTTAAATGTGGATTATAAGATATTTGCCTCTATTATGGCAGACAGGCTGAAGCGTATTTCGGCAGAAACAATTCATAAACAGTTTGGATTTCTGCCAAAAAGACAGATAAGGCATAATGTAAGGCGCCTATTGAATGTGTTGGAATATTATGAGGCGCATCCAGAAAAAGAAATGGCGCTCATTTTTGTAGATGCAGAGAAGGCCTTTGATAACTTAGATTGGATGTTTATAGTAGAGACGCTTAAAAGGGTTAGAGCGGGAGAGAGATTTGTTCAAATGATTCAAGCAATCTACTCAAAGCAAAGGGTAGCAGTCATGGTAAACGGAGAATGGACTGAACAATTTCAGATACAAAAAGGTACGAGACAAGGCTGCCCTCTTTCACCGTTGCTACATATATTTGCCCTGGAAGTGTTAACAGAGGAGGTAAGGCAGAATCCAGAAGTGAAGGGCCTGAAGGTACATGGAGAACAATATAAATTACTGGCCTATGCGGATGATCTTGTGTTTATATTGGAGGAGCCCAGATCTTCAATTGTGGAGCTGAATAAGCTTTTGAAAGAGTATGGGCAAGTGGCAGGTTTGAAGATTAATTTGGCTAAAACAAAAATCTTAACTAAAAATATGACATTGGAGCAAAGGGAGTTGCTGCAAGAAGAATCGGGGGACAAACTCTGTGTGAAGGTGAAATATTTAGGAATCCAACTGAAGAACAGGTGTAGTTCGTTGCAAGAAGACAATTATAGAGAACTACTAAGAGCAACGAAGCAGGACCTGGAAAAATGGAAGAATTTAAAGCTGTCTTTAATTGGAAGAATTGCTCTGATAAAGATGAATATTTTAGCAAGATGGATCTTTTTGTTTCAAATGATTCCTGTACTGAAAAACCTGGCAATTCTGAAAGAGCTGGAGCAAATGACTACTAAGTTTGTCTGGCAGGGGAAGAGAGCAAGAATTAGGCTCAAAGTATTACAGGATTCAAAAGAAAGAGGAGGACTTGCCCTGCCCAACTGGACACTGTCTTATAGAGCCGGAGCACTGGCGTGGCTTAAGGAATGGGTGATGTTAGAGGATAGAAGGCTCTTAAAATTGGAAGGCCATGATCTTCTGGAAGGATGGCACACTTTTCTATGGGATGAGAACGTGGCGGCACGTAAATACTTCAGGCAGCATTGGATACGAGATGCACTTGCAAGGGTATGGGAGACCATCCGAAGGAGGTGGTTTACCAAAACCTCTAGGCTGGTAGCCCCTGTAGAAGCAGTGACCTTGCCTAGGTTATACTGTGAAGATCCCCCACAAAGATATCTGGACATTATAAATGCCAAGGGGGAGTTGGAATTGGATGAAGCAATTAGCTGATGGCACAGGGTTCAGATTCAGTCAAGGTACAAAAAAGATAAAAAGATTGGTTTTGAGAAGGCATTAACAGATATTGAAAAATACTGTATGAGCCGGAAGAGAAGTTTATAAAAAAAATGTATGCATTCTTATTGGCTGATTACATGGCAGATGAAATGGTGAAAAATAACATGATTCAGTGGGCAACAAACTTCGGGTATAACATTGACTTGGAACAGTGGGACCAAATATGGAAAATAAATGTAAAAATAACTAGGGACGTCTCATATAGAGAAAACATGAATAAAGTGTTGTATAGATGGTATATTACGCCGGATAAGTTGTCAAAATATGATGAGAAATGTTCTAACAAGTGTTGGAAATATAATACCAAGGTGGGTTCATTCTACCACATGTGGTGGACTTGTGAGGTTATAAAAAAGTATTGGATATGGGTGCATAGAATGATGCAGAAAATTATAAAAAACACTCTTTTGTTTAAGCCAGAGGTATTATTGTTGGGAATACTTCCAAAAGAGGTTCGTAGAGAAGAGAGATATTTGATAATATATATAGCAACAGCAGCCAGGATTTTATATGCAAAATATTGGCGGTCCACGGTGGTACCAACGAAACAGGAGCTGATGGAGAAGATAATGGAGGCAGCAGAAATGGACAAATTGACTCTGATGCTGAAAGGGTATGATGAATCAGCCTTTACTAATACGTGGCAATGCTTTTATGACTGATATAATCAGAGAGAAAGAGATGGAGAGAAACAATAAGGACTGAGTGTTATCAATTTATGTTATAAACTAGAAACGGATAAGGTAGAAAGACAGAACTTCTGGATACAGAAGTAAAGGAGTGTTATATTCAGTATTTAGGTCGGTGAGGGGGGGAGGGAATTTAATTAGATGGTTTGTAACGGGAACTGTACCCCCCCGTGAATGTTGAATGTTGTGGTCGTTTATTATTTATGTAGTGTGTAGTGTTTAGGTATTTTGTGTAGTTGTATTTTTGTGTTATGTTGTGTAACGTTACTGTTATGTTGTTGTCTGAAAAACAATAAAAATGCCCCTTTTAGGGGCGCTTAATAAATAAATAAAGAGGGTGGGCAGTAAATTAACATCTATGCATGTGAAGTTACTGCCCACCCTCTCTCTATTGCTATAGCAATCCTGAAATTGGGACTGAAGGGATCAGATGGGCTGGCACTTCAGAAATCTGATTCTCAGGCTCTCTGGCAGTTTCCCCTCCTTAAATGAAGGGGATGGATGAAGGGAGGGAAGGAGGGAGACATATTAGGGCAGGAGTGTCAAACTCATCTGCTATGAGGGCCGGATCTGACATGAATGAGACGTTGTTGGGCCGGGCCAGGTGTGTCATAAAATGTAATGCCAGCTAGCGGAGATATAAGCTTTATAAAGGACACAAATACAAAGGGGTTTTTTTTTACTTAAAATAAAAACATGCTTAGACACCTTTTTGCTCTGAATTAGCAGATCAAAATGTCTGTGCAAACCTACTTTTGATTTATTGACATTCACCACAGAAATCTCATGCTCAGAGTTCTGAGTCGAGGACCCAGGGGGAAACATGAAATGGCTGAGTGATTGAGAGAGCCTGGCGAAGCAAGCGATGATGCAGCAGCAGCAGCAGAACTGGAAGCAGGGGATGGCCAGTTCCACTGTGGGCCTTATGGAAGCCCTCCAGGGACCTGATCTGACCCCCGGGCCACATGTTTGACACCCCTGTATTAGGGAGTCTTGCAGGTGAGTCGTCTAGGGTTGCCAGCTTCAGGTTGGGGAACTCCTGGAGGTCTGAGGGGGTCCAGCCTGGGAGGGAGGGTTTTTTTGGGAGGGGACAGACCTCAATGGGCTAGAATGCCATAGAGCAGGGGTGTGGATCAGGCCCGCAGTGGAACTGACTGTCTTCTGCTTCTTCTTCCAGTTCAGCTGCTGCTATGTCATCGTAGGTTTGCAGCTTACAGATACACACCTGAACAGCAACAGCACAGGCATTTTGATGCAATAATTCAGAGCGAGAGGGGTCAGTTATCAGTCCCTGTTAAATAAACAAAATATTGGCGTGCTAATGTTCTAAGCATGTTTTTATTTCAAGTAAAAAACAACAACAACCCACCTTTGTGTTGGTGTCCTTTAGAAAGTTTATATCTCCGCTACCTGGCATTACATTTTGTGACACACATGGCCCGGCTCAACAAGGTCTCATTCATGTCAGTTCCGGCCCTTATAACAGTTGAGTTTGACACCCCTGGCATGGAGTCCACCCTCCAAAGCGGCCCATTTTCTCCAGGGAAACTGATTTCTGCTGCCTGGAGATCCGTTGGAATTCTGGGAGATCTCCAGGCTCTACCTGGAGGCTGGCAATCTAGAATTCTCGACCGGGCAGACGGAACAAATCCCAGTCAGCCTTCCCTAAGATTCTCTCTTTCTTGCTCGCAGCCCCTGTCCCTCCTTCTGCATGCCATGATGACGTCCACTTTCATCGTCACCTGCTTGTCCAAAGTTTCTTCTTGGTCAGCGTCACTAGCTGCAGTGTTACTGTGGGGATGACAATAAACATTTGCATCATCGTCCTTCAGTTGCTAAATCCTGCCGCGTAGCACATGAGCGGTGCAGTCCTTGCCGCGCAGCTATCGACTGAGGTTACAAACAGTGAGAGACAAACTGTGTATTGAACAGCCTTCGACAACGTATTGACGAACAGTCTTCAACAACATATTGACAAACAGCCTTCGCCCACATATTGACAAACAGCCTTTGACAACATATTGATGAACAGTGATTAACAGCATTAATTGGAATTTTCTTTTTCCAAGTATCATGGCAGGTAGGACATTCTTAGAAGTACTTTATTTATTTATTTATTCAGTTAGATTTACTAGGCCGCCTTTCCCTAGAAACAGGGCTCAAATTTCAAATTGAAAACAAATCTCAATTTAAAACGAAGTTAAAATAACCCAACAATTACCAATGAATAAGAACAGTAGACATACAGCCTATGGGATGGCGGAAGGGATTCCAGCTCCCCAGCCTCCCTGGGGGAGGGGTTACGAGGGATGGTGAGTTCTCTAAGAGTGCCGACGACACCCTGTCTCTGTCCTCAACCAGAGTCCTGGTGGAACATCTCGGTCTTGCATGCCCTGCAGAACGATAACAACTCCCACAGGGCATGGATGTCTTCCAGCAGAGCATTCCACCAGGTGGGGGCCAGGGCCTTGTCGAGGACAGCTGGACTTCTCTCCGGCCAGGGACCACCATGAAGTTCTTATTTCCTGAGCATAGTGCTCTTCCAGGGGCATACTGGGAGAGGCGGTACCAAAGGTATGTAGGTCCCTGACCACTAAGGGCCTGTTCCAAAGGACTCTCCCAGTTCTCCGTTTCCCAGCCCAGTCAGCAGAGCGCCATCTTGAGTGGATGTTCATAGGTGGGGGAGTTTGGCAGCAGGTGAAAGAAGGTGAAACAAATTAATGGAGAAACTATGGCTGAGAGAAGAGAAATAGAATGTTAAGACTGCAACTTGAGAGACACAAGCCAAACAAGTCATAACTAAGTCTTGGTAAAGTCAATGGCTCTTAGTTGAGGGAAGGCTAAGACCCACTCAATGGATTCCAGTGGGACTCAGTCAGGTTGTTTGCCTACAGTATCTTAGGTAATCCTTTAAAATGTAAATTATGACAACGTTGAGAAACAACAGACCGGGGGGGGGGGGGTGGTGTTGGAGCGAAGAAGGGTGAGAGAGGAGGTTAGGCTGCGTTGCCCATTTCTGGCAAATGGTTCTTTTAAGGATTTCAAGAAGCAATGACCAAACTAGTGTTGGAAGGGGAAGCAACTTTATTGTATATAAATCACAAACATAAAACAGATGAATAAGAAAAGGATACCCACGCCCATTTCTGCCCTGAAAAGATCAGCAGCAGGTCAAATCAGGTGTATTGTCTGGCGGTCGCTCAGCACCAGCCTGGTCCAAAAGATGCTTGGCTCTGGGCTGGGCTGAAGTGAGGTTAGAATGTTAACAAAACAATTAAGTCCAGGTGGGACTCATTCCAAAAGTGAGAGGAAACATCTCCCACATTTCAGCACCAGGTGCAATTGCTTCAGAAGGAAAAAACCAACACTGTTAAGCCCTTCCAGCCTGGTGCTGCCATCTAGACACAGTGGGAAAAAGAGAGACTTGCAGTCACCACTGTCTCCTGGGGTTAACAAAGTTCTTCCGCAATATATCTCTACAATCCACCCCTTGGGGACCACATTCCTCCCCCCCCCGCACTCTATTCATCATACATTTCTCCGTTACCATATCCTAAAGAAAAAAAATGATGCAAATGAAGACATTAGCAATGTACACACACAGCCTGTTCATTCTTTCAGTCAACTCCACTGCTTGGGGATGGTGGGGGATATCGAACACCCCTTGAATATTCCATTCATTAGACCTGTGCTCCTCAAAGTGACTTGCATTGTGAGTCAGGGTCATCAAGGGTACCCCCATATCTTCTGATGAGGAGATCTCGCCCTTTAATGGTGCTCTTCTGGGTAGCCCTGGCTCAGGATACACTAGCAGATAGCCAGATTAAGTATCAACCATTCTCAGCAAATCTTGCCATCTTCCAAAATGGGGAAGAGGACCTACCTAATCCACTTGTCATAGTTGCCCAGGTTGTATAAGGCTTCAGGAGTGCCAAACGTGTTTCCACCCACCAGTTCTACACAAACTGCTATGCGTGGCGAAGGGCTATCGATGCATTGCCACAAGTCCTGTCCCCATAACGGGCAATTGTGAATGGTGAAGCCTTCCCTCTAATAAGGGTCTCCGCAGGAATTCTTTTATTTTTCAAGGCTTCTAAGTAATTGAGTGTAGGGCTGCAGTTCAAGTGCCTAGGTAGGCCAGAGGTAAGATACTGTTGAAAGCACCTCCTGCTCTGTAGGGCCTGACATCATCCCAGTGTCATCAATGAAATGGGCAACAAACCAAGCAGGGCTCCAAGTAATTTTTTTCATGTTTTGTTTTGTTTTATTTATTTTTTGGTGCCAAAAGTGTGTCCATCCACTGCTATGTGTGGCAAAGGGCCCATCAGTGCATTGCCATGAATCCCGTCCCCATAATGGGCGATTGTGAATGGTAAAGCCTTCCCTCTTCCACTTGGGAAGCCAGGTAGTCCAGCCTTTGTCTATTGCCCCTGAATCTGTGTCCGCCTGGCAAGCGGTATTGCATCATGTTCACTGGCTTATCTGGCAGGGGAATATGTGAAGGCGTTCATTTAGCCTTCCCCACTGTGATAGAGCAAACTCCAAATGCAAACCAACCTGTTGGGGTTTGAAATTCTTTTCCCTTCAGTAAATCAATGCTTATGGTGGTTTGCTTACGCTTATGTCGGTTGGAAAGCTCATAACCCGGGTTTTTTTTCAATTCTAGACAAGTCCAGTAAAAAGAGCCGTACAGGGGACAGACCAACTGCAGAGGGAACCAATTTCTTTGTGCAAGGCAAGCCTGCACCCCGTTACAGCCTGCAATGTTCCCTGCCTCCACTGCTGATGAGACAAGGCCACCTCAACGTGTTCCTCAGTAAGCCACCAGAGAAACCCAGAGAACTCCATGTGGCTGCTGGCCTTGGCAGGAAGCGTTGGGGAGAGAACCCATGGAGAGCATCTGCCAAAGCACAATTGTTCAGCCAAGTGGGCACAGGATGCCAGAGGGATGATTGCTAAGAAAGGAGGGATTTCCAGTTGGGGGCCGGAAGAACAAACAGGCTTAGCTTGACATGCTTAGAGCAAATGGAGCTTAGCAGCAAGCTCTCCAGGTCGGTAGCAACATCAGACCCAGAAGCTCTGCCCATAGACTTCACCTCTCAAGGGCCCACCATGCTAGGCACTAGGAAAGGGGGCAGCAGCTTATCCTGGAGAACAGGAGGGGGTGGGAGAGCACAGAAAACACCCATGGGTTCTTCAGGTAGCCCTTTCCAGGAACAGCATGAGCAACCTATCAAGGAGATGATATAGCACAGTGGCTATGACCTGAGCCCTGAGCAGGACGCTTGGGGCCAGATCTGGCCAGCACCACAAACTCACTCAGAGGCCTTAAGCGAGCCATTTTTCACTCAGCCTGAGGGAGTCCCGCTGCTCCACAGGGGCTTAACGATATGGACGGACTTTGACAAGGCCCTCGTAGGGATTGCTGAGAGCCAGCGTGTCAGCCCTCGAAAAGGCAGCAGGTTAAGGCAGCTTGAGGTTTATCTGTGAGCTGACTGATGCTTATGGTCATTGGAAGGATCGTAACCTGAATGCCCCATCCATTTTTTCTTCTTCTTTTTTTAAAAATAATTTCTAGATGAAGCCAACTACAGCAGTGAGAGAGCAGAACCACCACCACAGCCAGCGGGTGCAGCAAGCAAAGACAGAGAACAATGGAGGCTGCTAAAACTTGGACGTCGGTGTGGGTGGAGCCTGAATCTAATCCAGCTTGGGGGGAAAAACCATCAGCCAAAAGAAGACAGCGGAACGAAGCGTGGGGAGAAGCTGCCATTCTCAAGCCGGGGACTAGGTCAAGGCCTTCTGAGGAACTGGACGACGAACCATCGAGGCCTTCAGTCAAACTAGACGACAAACCATGGAGGCCTTCTGACAAACTGGACGAAAAACTGTCCAAAAGACCCCAACCACCCACCTCCCTGCCGCCTCCACTGGAAACACTTCTGGCTAGACCAACCCTGCTCCCCCCGGTACAAACAATTCCCCTGGTACAAACAGGACCTCTGGGCTCCAGATCTAGCCAGAGCCAAACACTCGCTCAGAGGCTGAGATCAAGTGTGCCGGCACTCCAAAATGCAGAGGGTTAAGGCAGCTTGGGGGTTATCTGTGAGCTGATTATTGCTTATGGCGGTTTGAAAGTTCATAACCTGGTGTGTTTTTCAAATTCTAGACAAGTCCAGTAAAAAATGCCCACCATTGGGAGCGGCTCGTTGGGCTGCAAAGAGCCAAACAGGTGACGGATCAAAGAGAGAGGGAACCAACTTCTCAGGGCATGGAACATCTGCCCCTCGTTGCAGCAGAATGCAGAGGTTGGAGAAGCTGCCAGCCATTATTCAGTCAGGGGCTAAGTCTGCTGCCAAACTGGACAAGAAGCCACCAAGGCCTTCAGACAAAGCGGACAAGAAGCCACCAAGGCCTTCTAACAAAGTGGACAAGGAACCGTCAGGACCACCCTTCCCACCCACTTCCCTGCTGACCCCTTTGGAGCCACCTGTGGCGAGACCAAGCCTCTTCCCCGCCATAGAAACAACGCCACTGGTCTCCGGGGCCCACCCAAGCTTCAAGGGGCACCGAGGGTCACTACAGCCGCGGCAGGGGGTCCTGCTTCAGAACAATTGGAGGGCAGCCAAGAGGGCCTTGGAACACTTGCGGGGGCCCAACGTCAACGCAATTTCTCCATTTTTCCTGTATTTATCCTGTTATTTTTTAATCTATTGTAAGGCAACCTGAAGACTGCCCATGCGGGGAGGGTGGAATATAAATCGAAAGTCTAAATAAAATATAAATAAATAAAACTTGCAACATTAAATGTCGCTGAGGGGTCGGTCTGAGGTTGCTCCATCCATGCCCCAAAACGTGTCAAGGTGGACATCGAGAAGACAAAAGGAATTACTAGGGGTATGCCTTACCGGTATATATTTGGCTTTTTTGGCTCTCAGGTAGCCCAATGCCAGCTTCCCTCCCTCTGGCACTTCCTTCCTCAATTTCTAGGTTTCTGCTATTTCACCATCACAGCGGACAGGCGGTGGGAGTGAAACCGATCCGGGGAAGCCTCCTCTCTCTGCCTTCCCTTCTTTTACTGCCCCCAGAGCCCAGGCGTGTTCCCATGGCTGACCTTGGCTTCCCAGCCGGCCTGTATGTGCGCTTTGGCTGTGGAAGCCAAGGGAAGGCAGGGGGACATGCCTCCTTCCCTCCCCGAGCCTCTCCACCACAGCAGAGACACTCAGGGAGGGAAGGGAAACACCGAGCAGGAACGTTTCAATGCCTCTCTTTCCTTCCCCAAGGCCAGGAAGGGAAAAAAGGGCATTTAAGCTGCCTGCCCTGTCTCTGTCCAGCCTTCTCTGGCTGCTCCACGGCTGTGAGACGGCTGGAGAAGGGCAGGCAGGGAGCCCAGGCAGGTTTAAATGCCAGAGGGATAGTTTCCTTCAAACACGGAGGGAACCAATTTCTGTGTGCAAGGAAAACCTGCACCTCATTACAGTCTACAATGTTCCCTGCCTCCACTGCTGATGAGACAAGGCCACCTCAACGTGTTCCTTGGTAAGCCACCAGAGAAACCCAAGTGGCTGCTGGCCTTGGCAGGGAGCGTTGGGGAGGGAACCCTCCATGGCACTTGCCATAGCGCAAGTGTTCAGCCAAATGGGCACAGGATGCCAGAGGGATGATTGCTAAGAAAGGAGGGATTTCCAGTTGGGGGCCGGAAGAACAAACAGGCTTAGCTTGACATGCTTAGAGCAAATGGAGCTTAGCAGCAAGCTCTCCAGGTCGGTAGCAACATCAGACCCAGAAGCTCTGCCCATAGACTTCACCTCTCAAGGGCCCACCATGCTAGGCACTAGGAAAGGGGGCAGCAGCTTATCCTGGAGAACAGGAGGGGGGTGGGAGAGCACAGACTGTCCCCAAGAAAACACCCATGGGTTCTTCAGGTAGCCCTTTCCAGGAACAGCATGAGCAACCCATCAAGGAGACGGTGTAGGACAGTGGCTATGACCTGAGCCCCGAGCAGGACGCTTGGGGCCAGATCTGTCCAGCGCCACAAACTCACTCAGAGGCCTTAAGCGAGCCATTTTTTACTCAGCCTGAGGGAGTCCCACTGCTCCACAGAGGCTTAACGATATGGACGGACTTTGACAAGGCCCTCGTAGGGACTGCTGAGAGCCAGTATGTCAGCCCTCGAAAAGGCAGCGGGTTAAGGCAGCTTGAGGTTTATCTGTGAGCTGACTGCTGCTTATGGTCATTAGAAGGTTCACAACCTGAATGCCCCATCCATTTCTTTTTCTTCTTTTTTTAGAAATAGTTTCTACATGAAGCCAATACAGCAGTGAGAGAGCAGGACCACCACCACAGCCGGCGGGCGCCTCAAGCAGCGATGTAGAACAATGGAGGCTGCCAATGTGGACGTCGGTATACTTGGCACCTGAGTATAATCCAGCCTGGGGAAAAAACGCATCAGCCAGGAGAAGGCAGCAGAACAAAGTGTGGGGAGAAGCTGCCATCCATCCTCCGGTCAGGGGCTAAGACTTCTGACAAACTGGGCAAAAACCATCGAGGCCTTCTGACAAACTGGACAACAAACTGTCAAAAAGTCCCCGGCCACCCACCTCCCTGCCGCTGCCACTGGAACATCCTCTGGCTAGATCAACCATCTTCCCTCCAGTGGAAACAACACCCCTGGTCTCCTGAGCCCACCCAGGCTTCAAGGGGCACTGAGGGTCACTGCAGCTGTGGCAGGGAGTTCCACTTGAGGGCAATCGGAGAGCATCCCAGGGGGCCTCGGAGAACTTCTGGGCCCCCAAGAACAACTTGCGGCGTTAAACGTCGCTGAGGGGTCATTCTGGGGTTGTTCCATCCATGCCCCAGAACGTACCAAGGCAAATATCGAGAAGACAAAAGGAATGACTAGGAGTCTGCCTTACCGGCATTTACTCAGCTTTTTTGGCTCTGAGGTAGCCAAATGCCAGCTTCCCTCCCCCTGGGGCTTCCTTCCTCATTTTCTAGATCTCCGCCATTTCAACATCACAGTGGACAGGTGGGTGGGAGTGAAACTGACCCAGGGAAGCCTCCTCTCTCTGCCTTCCCTTCTCTTACTGCCTCCAGAGCTCTTCTTACCGGGGCTACTGTAAGCTCTTGGAGAACTGGCTAGATCAGAGGTATGAGGCCTAATATGCAAAGGAGTTCCTGCTACAAAAAGAGCCCTGCAGGAAGCTCTGTCGATAGACTTCACCTCTCAAGGGCCCACCATGCTAGGCACTAGGAAAGGGGACAGCAGCTTATCCTGGAGAAGGTGGGGGGGGAGCGCAGACTGTCCCCAAGAAAACACTCATGGGTTCTTCAGGTAGCCCTTTCCAGGAACAGCATGAGCAACCCATCAAGGAGACGGTGTAGCACAGTGGCTATGACCTGAGCCCAGAGCAGGACGCTTGGGGCCAGATCTGGCCAGCGCCACAAGCTCACTCAGAGGCCTTAAGCGAGCCATTTTTTACTCAGCCTGAGCCTTGAGGGAGTCCCGCTGCTCCACAGAGGATTAGCGATATGGACGGACTTTGACAAGGCCCTCGTAGGGACTGCTGAGAGCCAGTTTGTCAGCCCTCGAAAAGGCAGCGGGTTAAGGCAGCTTGAGGTTTATCTGTGAGCTGACTGCTGCTTATGGTCATTGGAAGGTTCGCAACCTGAATGCCCCATCCATTTCTTTTTCTTCTTTTTTTAGAAATAGTTTCTAGATGAAGCCAACTACAGGAGTGAGAGAGCCTGGTGTTTCAGCGACCTTCTGAAGTGCCTGGCACACCACCACAGCCGGTGGGTGCCTCAAGCAATGATGGAGAACAATGGAGGCTGCCAAAATGTGGACGTCGGTATATGTGACACCTCAGTATAATCCAGCCTGGGGGGAAAACGCATCAGCCAGGAGAAGACAGCGGAACAAAGTGTGGGGAGAAGCTGCCATCCATCCTCCGGTCAGGGGCTAAGACTTCTGACAAACTGGGCAAAAAACTATTGAGGCCTTCTGACAAACTGGACAACAAACTGTCAAAAAGTCCCCGGCCACCCACCTCCCTGCCGCTGCCACTGGAACATCCTCTGGCTAGATCAACCATCTTCCCTCCAGTGGAAACAACACCCCTGGTCTCCAGAGCCCACCCAGGCTTCAAGGGGCACTGTGGGTCACTGCAGCTGTGGCAGGGAGTTCCGCTTGAGGGCAATCGGAGAGCATCCCAGGGGGCCTCGGAGAACTTCTGGGCCCCCAAGAACAACTTGCGGCGTTAAACATTGCTGAGGGGTCGTTCTGGGGTTGTTCCATCCATGCCCCAGAACGTACCAAGGTGAATATCGAGAAGACAAAAGGAATGACTAGGAGTCTGCCTTACTGGCATTTACTCGGCTTTTTTGGCTCTGAGGTAGCCAAATGCCAGCTTCCCTCCCCCTGGGGCTTCCCTCCTCATTTTCTAGATTTCCGCCATTTCAACATCACAGTGGAGAGGCGGGTGGGAGTGAAACTGACCCGGGGAAGCCTCCTCTCTCTGCCTTCCGTTCTCTTACTGCCTCCAGAGCTCTTCTTACCGGAGCTACTGTAAGCTCTTGGAGAACTGGCTACATCGGAGGTGTGAGGCCTAATATGCAAAGGAGTTCCTGCTACAAAAAGAGCCCTGCAGGAAGCTCTGCCTATAGACTTCACCTCTCAAGGGCCCACCATGCTAGGCACTAGGAAAGGGGACAGCAGCTTATCCTGGAGAAGGGGGGAGAGTGCAGACTGTCCCCAAGAAAACACCCATGAGTTCTTCAGGTAGCCCTTTCCAGGAACAGCATGAGCAACCCATCAAGGAGATGGTGTAGCACAGTGGCTATGACCTGAGCCCTGAGCAGGACGCTTGGGGCCAGATCTGGCCAGCACCACAAACTCACTCAGAGGCCTTAAGCGAGCCATTTTTTACTCAGCCTGAGGGAGTCCCACTGCTCCACAGAGGCTTAACGATATGGACGGACTTTGACAAGGCCCTCGTAGGGACTGCTGAGAGCCAGCGTGTCAGCCCTCGAAAAGGCAGCAGGTTAAGGCAGCTTGAGGTTTATCTGTGAGCTGACTGCTGCTTATGGTCATTGGAAGGTTCGCAACCTGAATGCCCCATCCATTTCTTTTTCTTCTTTTTTTAGAAATAGTTTCTAGATGAAGCCAACTACAGCAGTGAGAGAGCAGGACCACCACCACAGCCAGCGGGTGCCTCAAGCAAAGATGGAGAACAATGGAGGCTGCCAAAATGTGGACGTCGGTATATGTGGTGCCTCAGTATAATCCAGCCTGAGGAAAAAACGCATCAGCCAGGAGAAGACAGCAGAACAAAGTGTGGGGAGAAGCTGCCATCCATCCTCCGGTCAGGGGCTAAGACTTCTGACAAACTGGGCAAAAACCATCGAGGCCTTCTGACAAACTGGACAACAAACTGTCAAAAAGTCCCCGGCCACCCACCTCCCTGCCGCCGCCGCCACTGGAACATCCTCTGGCTAGATCAACCATCTTCCCTCCAGTGGAAACAACAACCCTGGTCTCCAGAGCCCACCAAGGCATCACAGGGCACCAAAGGTCATTGCAGCCGCGGCAGGGAGTTCCGCTTGAGGGCAATCGGAGGGCATCCCGGGGGCCTCGGAGAACTTCTGGGCCCCCAAGAACAACTTGCGGCGTTAAACGTCGCTGAGGGGTTGTTCTGGGGTTGCGCCATCCATACCCCAGAACGTACCAAGGTGAATATCGAGAAGACAAAAGGAGTGACTGGGGGTGTGCCTTATCGGCATTTACTCGGCTTTTTTGACTCTGAGGTAGCCAAATGCCAGCTTCCCTCCCCCTGGGGCTTCCTTCCTCAATTTCTAGATTTCCGCCATTTCAACATCACAGTGGACAGGCGGTGGGAGTGAAACTGACCCAAGGAAGCCTCTTCTTTCTGCCTTCCCTTCTCTTATTGCCCCCGGAGCTCTTCTTACCGGGGCTACTGTAAGCTCTTGGAGGACTGGCTACATCAGAGGTGTGAGGCCTAATATGCAAAGGAGTTCCTGCTACAAAAAGAGCCCTGCAGGGAGGGAAGGGAAACACTGGGCAGGCATGTTTCAATGCCTCTCTTTCCCTCCCCAAGCCCACAGCGGGGAAGAAAGGCATTTCAGCTGCCTGCCCTGTCTCTGCCCAGCCTTGTTTGGTAGCTCCTTGGCCGTGAGGCGGCTGGAGAAGGGCAGGCAGGGAGCCCAGGCAGGTTTAAATGCCAGAGGGATATTTCCTTCGCTTTAACCCCATTGTGGATCCAGCAGTCAGCAGAGCTCTACTGTGCTGAAGAAACTGGCAACCTCTCCCGGGGTTATTTCCTCCAGGAGTGAGCTGCTGTACTGTGACCAGACACTGACAGGCCAGGACTCTACCGCCGAGGAGAGTTTTTCAATCACTCGAGGGCGTAAAATATCCACCCAGGTGGCTTCTCAATGGTCTCCCTCCCAATTTTTGACAAATATATAGTTTTTTCCCTTCCCAACTGGCATAGTAGATATAGGGTATATTATATTGGGTTAACATTATTATTATTAGGGAGGAAGGGAGTATGTGCTGTGCTGTTTCAATGGTTATTGAATTGGAGTTGTTGTATTTTGGACTTTGATTTGTGAGGGTGGGGAGAGGGAGCCAGAATGGACTGTAGAAATGTCGCCTGGGTGAGGGAAGGCAAGACAGTCCCCCTGAAAGGACTAGCCCTTTCCCCAGATTCTCGGTCCTCCGTCAATCTTAGATGCAGGATTGGGGGAGAGTGGCGATATTCATCTGTGAATCTTTCTCCTTCAGGACACTCCCCACCCTAAAGCTCTCCAGCATTGACTGTGCTGGCCTGGTCTGGGATGCTGAGGAGGGTTTGGCTCTCTGGCTGGTATACCGACTGACCACCTAGCGCCCCAGCAGACAGCCTACCGAGGCTCCTGGAGGCGGCGGCACTGGGCCTTGGAATTCTCAAGACTGATCATTCTGCAGGATTTCACCATCCATGCCGGCTCCTTGCAGGCATTGGACCCCGTGGTTTCCATGGCGGCAGTGGGACTCTCCCAGATTGTTTCAGGTCCCACACATCAAGCAGTCTACACACTGGATTTGGTCTTTGTCATGGGGATGGACATAGAACTGATTGCTATTGATGGAGTGCCGTGGACTCAGTTACATGTAAAAATCCAGTCTGTATAAGTTAGCACATGGAACCATTGTTCTGCGTGGCCGCAAAGGCGGAGCACCAACCCACGGACCTTTACAGCCTCTAAACCTTTCTTCCTTTTCATCAGTTAGGAAAAGAGGAAATAAATAGTGCATAAAAGAAAAATATTGTAGATGGAATTAGGGCCCAAATACATGTGTCACATGAGTTCAGAGCCCACAAGATGCCCCCCACAGCAGTTTGCAAGGCTCTGACTTGAATCGGGGGGGGGGGGTTGTTCCTGGTTACTGTGAACTTTCAGTTTTATATCCATGGAGTTACGAGTTCAGGAGGCACCATTTCTTTCACACACTGGAGAAATCTAAAGCAGGCCAGATGATCTGAGGTTTATGCATGTCCATAATAACTGACCAATAATGTAGGTTGTCTCGCTATAATATAAAGCATTTTAAGGAAGTAAAGGACAGCTAACCCATTTGAGAACTTGGGCTTTAAAAGCACTTTACTCATGCTCAAAAGATCTCATAAGAGTTGCCCCCTTCCCAAATTCCCAGTTTTTCCATCAGAAAAAATGGGAAACAATCATGATGGGAGAAGAATGGGGAATATTAGTTTCCCCAGGAGTTTTTTTGGTCTGGCCTTCACATTTAGAACCCATGGTTAGAAAAGAACCAAACAGTCTTAGCAGATGAAGCGCTGTGTCCTGTTTACAAAATTATTTGCAAAAAAGATTTTCTTAATTAACAATTTTTTTTTCTTTTTTGGTTGAGGGGTATAGTTTATTGTGTGTCCTATCACCTCTTTTCATTGACCTGGTTCTGAGACACTGATCATACATTGTGCTCACTCTGTCAAAGCTAAAATATTATTCTTTGGATGCCATGACAAACTTCCCTGACTCGTATCTCATGAAAGTGATGTGTATATTTACTGAACACACCTTGTTGCCTTTGAAGCTTAATAGTAATCATCAAAATCTCCTAGTGTTTTCCTCTGGTTCTCTACAGATCTTAAGAATGACTGGTGTCTCGATCAGTATTTTCAACTTGCTGACATTTGACTACACATATATCAAACACCTCTTTGGTGATTAATTTGGTGTTTATGTTTAAGTATCTCAAGAAAAGGGAATAATCTGCTTTTTGCTATAGCTCCTGACTGTGTTAGTGTGAGAGCAGATTGCTCAGGTGGAGCCCATCCAGCAATGCTCACATTTCACTTTTCTGTATCTTCCTCAGCTGCTCCTCTTACCGCAGGTGTGGCAGTGATGGAGACAATGATGACAGAGACAACGACAGTGACAAGAGATTATGACAATGACAGAGGCTGTGACGACGACGGAGGCTGTGACGATGACAAAGGCAGGACAATGACAGACTGTGATAATGACAGAGGTGAGAGCAGATTTTTCAGATGGAGCCTGTCCAGCAGTGCTTGCATTTCGTGTTAGGCAGAAGGCAGCAGCAGTATGATTGGCTGTGCTCCACTCTACTGCCCAATGCGGTGCCGGCACAACGGGATCCTCCCCCAATCGGCCAGATGTGCTTGTGCACATGGCTCCCGCTTCAAATTGCCCATCTGAACTCAGCCTAGGTGTGCTTTAGCAGCGTCCAGGGGAAATGTATGAGTTAAACCAGGACTTAGAGATCAGGATCATTTGTGCCCTCCCTTTTTTAGATGTGAACTGCATCTGTCCAGCATTCTATGGGAGTCCCCCCTGGCTGTGTTAAAGTGAGCCCAGGCATGCTCCTTCTGTCAGTATGAGAACCCGAGAAAATGGGCTCCTCAAGGTATCCCAGTGAATAGTCACAAGGAACACAAAAGCCAAGTAGAGGTGGATGCAGGTGCTCACCTGTAATACCAGAAGGTATGCATGGCTGTGGTCGGATTGCAGTTAGTTATGCTGTACTCCCGCAGTTTGCCTTCCTCAGTTATCCCTGTTATGCTACTAACAACACTAGTGGAACAGTTTAGGATACTGGAGTATCCCTGAGGTGAGTAATTTAGAGCAAGCATGGCGTAGAGGTTAGAGTGCCTGACTAGGATATTGGAAACCCGGGTTCGAATCCCCACTCTGCCGTGGAAGCTTCCTGGGCAATCTTGCACCGGTCCCACACCCTCCGCCTCACCTACCTCTCAGGGTTGTTGAGAGGATGAAATAGCACCAAGGAGAATGAAGTCAACTGCTTTGAGTCCCCACTAGGGAGAAACCTGGGGTGCCAATAAAGCAGAAGATATGATAGTTCACTTGGGCGGTTGTTCCTGAAGATCTGCTGACACACACACACACACCAAACACACAGGGGACAAAAGTCCAGGGGACAAAGCACAATCTGTGTGGGGGGGGGCACACCACCAACATTCTCCTGCCCCTCCCAGTTGTGTGACTGGATCCTGGCCGGTGTCATTTATTATTGGGCCAGAAGGAGAACTGCTTGCTCCTGAGCCCCATGGCAGCTGGGGCAGACTTTGGAGTCCAGCGAGGCTTTTACTCCAACTGTAAACATCCCCAAGCGCAGGTGGACATTTTTTAAGAAGTTATTTCCATGGCTTTACAGTGATAGTTTTTGTTTTTGCGGTCTTATAGCCAGTGATGAGTAAAACGTCTTTTTTGTTCTAGTAAGACTGACGCTTTAGAAGTATAAGACTGATGCTTCAAGAGGCACCAAAGGGTATGCACTGAGAAAGGGGGCCCAGAAAAGCAGCCCGGCTCACACGGCATATCATGCATGACCCAACAGATCTCATCCCTCATCTGGATTCAAACCTGACTTTCTTCTAAATTGCCTCCGTTCTCTCATCCTTGCTCTAGATGAAGAAGAGGAACACAGCCAGATTAAAACAAGAGCAGGGGCTGGTGAGCCCAATGATAAAAAACCAAAAGCTGGCCGACATATGCCTACGCCCACGAGCCTTACCTTTATTCCAAATACTATAGTGATTCTGAGGATGAACGAATGGTAGAGCAATGCTGCCAATCTGTTGTAAGTCTGATTAGACATCATTTATTTATTTACTAATTTATACACCGCCTTTTTGCCTCATCAGGGCCACTGAGGTGGCTAACAGATTAAAAACATACATAATAGAAACACATTTTAATAATCATTAAAGCAAGCAGAACACCTTGTTAAAACAATTTGTTTCCTCCAGTCTGATTAAAGTGCCCTGCCTAAAAGTCTTGAGCAGTCAGAAACCGATGGAAAAATCTCGCAACAGCAAGGGAAAGGTTTGGAAATCTGTCACATAAAAGGAGTAAAACTAGCTTTTGTGAAGAGACAAAGGTGAAAAATTATCTAGGTACTGTGTTAAAAACTTATTTCTAAGACTAATATAAAGAGGACATTCCAACAAAATATGTATTAAAGTACCAATTTCCCCCTGAAAACAATCACAAAGGCAGTCTGAGTCAGGAATCCTTCTTACTCTTCCTTTCATAACAGGAGTAGGCTGTGCATTCAATCGAGTTAATGAGAAAGCTCTCATGTAATTTGGGATAGTTAGATAAAAAGCAAAGGAAGGCAGTGATTTTGGTGGAAGAATACCCAAAAATACAGAAAAGCAAACCCTGCGGGCACAAGACCACTCGCTCAAGGACTTCCTTCCTTGGTATTCTTCTAGATATAGGACTTAACAGATGCGGGTTCCAGGCCCTGAATAAGACTATGACAATGACAAAAGACGCTGACGATGACAGAGAGTATGACAATGACAGAGACTATGACGATAGAGACAGACAATGCAGATGATGTTGACGGAGATGACAAAGAAGACCACACCTGTGAGTACCTGGACTGGTGTGGTTTTTAGGTATTTTGAAATAGTACTGATTATTCTTTCTTTTCCCCCAAATCTAGGTTCCGTTACAGAGATACTCAGTGATATCACAGTTAGTTCTTAGATATCTGACTCCAGTGTTTCAAGATTCCTTGTGCCTGCTCCCTTGTGAGCCACTGCATAGCTTGGGATCTGCACCGAGGAAGCAGTTTCCTGCTTCTCATCTTCAGGAGGTTATTTCAGAGCCAGAAGGGTCCCACCCTTTGTGGTGCCCACATGATGGAGTTTTTTCTCTAGGGGGCCTTCCCTATGCCCTACTATGGCTGATCTTAGGTGATCACTGAAGGTTCTCTTATTTAGACTGGACTTCAGAAGTGATGTTTGATTTTATCATTCTAAATGAGATTTTAATAGCATTTAGAGAGAGCTCCCAAAATTAAGCATTGTATGAAAACACAAGAAACAGGTGCTGCTCAAACAGGGTTACAGTCTTATATTTGTGTGTGTGTGTATAAAAAACGCACAGGAGAAGACAGCACCATTTGAAAATCAAAACCTGATCCAAATGTGCTGTGCATTCCGTTTAAAAGAGCCCATCTGAAATTGCTCCCTCTGAAATAATCCCACCTTGTTTTTAGAACATATCTAACCAAACCTGATGAAAACCGGACAAGGAGTTTCACCACTTGAAAAAGAACGATGACATTCTGAAAGCGCGAGAAGAAAAGATGGCGAAGGAGAGAGAGAGAGACAAAACTGCTCAAACATTCAGCTGGGGAGAAAAACAGCAGTAAACACAAAGCAAGAGAGAGCACAAGAGACAGTGAGTCGGGAGGACTGGGTGGGTGAGGGATGATGAGATGAGGGTGGGGGGCGTTTGACTGGGAAAGCCCTGCCCGGAATAAGTAAATATTGGCAACTGTGTACTTTGAGATGGTAAATTTTTGAGTAGTGAGAAATCCACTTAGCTAATTGATTTGCTGTCTTTGGGTTATACCTTTATTATAGTGTAACACTGCAGATGACAACATCTGCAAAATATTAGCAGCAGATTTCCATAACAAAACATCAGAAGGTAGTATAGTGAACTCCTTGGGGTTGGTGAACGTTGTGATACAGGTTTTTGGTCTATTGTGCTTCTATTTAGCCCTCTATTGGTGAAGACAACAACGGAGGCGATGATGACGGAGAGAAAAACAGCAGTAAACACAAAGCGAGAGAGAGCACAAAAGACAGTGAGTCGGGAGGACTCGGTGGGTGAGGGATGATGAGATGGGGGTGGGGGGCGTTTGACTGAGAAAGCTGTGCCCAGAATAAGGAAAGATTGGCAACTGTGTATTTCAAGATGGTAAATTTTTAAGTGGTGAGAAATCTGCTTTTCCTTGGGGGTGGTGAATGTTGTGATACAGGGTTTTGGTCTATTGTGTAAGGGAGAGGTGTAAGGACTCTTTGACTGATTGGATCCAGACGGCTGCCCCCCAAAACAGAATAGGGACTATTTTCATTTTGAAAATTTGAAGCATCCCAAGTATATGTCGTTCTCCACAATACCTAAAAAAGTTGAGGATGCCTTCAGTACAAGGTCCTGCTTTCTTCAGCATGGCTTCTTGATGAGAGGACCAACTCCAATTATATGCAAAAACTATTCTCAGATACTTAGATTCCTTGACTTGTTGGATTCTAAGATTATCAGTGGATCATCGGTACAAGGGAGGACTCCTTTTCTCCTGAAAGTGGTAGTCCTTTGCATTTACCATAGTTAATTTCTAGATCTTCAGATGACAGTTAATGGAATATTTGTTCAGTAATCTCAGACATCTGATGTGAGAGACAGTTATAACAGTTAAAACCCACACTAAAATACACATACAGAAACATAAAAAAATAGCAATTAAAACTTTGGGGAGGAAGGACAATTCCATCTTTTTGGGTAGATCTTTTAATTTTAAAAAAACCTATGCAGTGAAGTGTGGATTCAAACTTACCTACCTTAAATGTACTAAGTGTGACAACATGGTGGTCAGGAGCTAAAGAAACTGTCACCCACTGCTTGTTCTACCTACTTTCCCTTCCAGCAGCAGGCACTGAGGATGGCCTTGCAACATTCCATGAGGCTGGGGTGTGGTTTTGGGGACTGTTCCCCAAAGAGGGAAAGCTGATAAGACCTCAGGTTTCCCTTTGGCCACGCCTGTAACACTTTTGCCTTCCTGTTGTCTTCAGGCTAAAGAAAGAGAAGAGAGACTTCTAAGGAGATGGCTTAACAGAGAAAAACCTGAAGAAAAGTGGAAGGAGAAAGTTGCAGAGAAAACTAAAACCTTGAGAACAGGCAATCAAGGTGCTCTGGGGGGTTTGTTTAAACTAATGCCTCCTTGTGCTGTGTTTCAATTAATGTTCTCTTGTCTGTCTCTGTCATTTGGTTTTGTTTTTACAAAAGAGTGAAAATCCGTTTGACCGCTGAAAAGTTTTTTGGGCAATCAAGAGAGTCATGTAAAAAGTGGTGCTGTTCAGATTTTTTACTCTGTCATTTTAGGCAAAAGCGGTCAAAATGTGGAAGAATCTTCCAACAGAAGCCTCGATCCAAAAGCCAGCGGTGCCAGCACTGGAGATGTGCTGAAAAAGCAGAAGTTTTTCTGAAGAAAGGTGGCATTAAGCAGAAAAAGGAGAGAGTCAAGGCTCTCATTTTTTTTATTATAGGGGACATTTGACTACATTGACTCCTCACCCCCCACACCCCATTTTAAAATATATTTCCTTTTCACAAGACATGTGTTGACCTCATTTAAAATCACTGGAGAAAGATATTGTTTGTCTGATACCAAGTGGCAGAGAAGTTTTCCTAAGCCTCCTGAAACTGTCAATTAAAATCAAAATCCTCAGACTGGATTGCACAGCGAGATAGACGAGTTATCACTACTAGTACTATGGCCAAATGGTCATTCTGGCTAGATGCTTTTGCTGCCCAGAGGGAAGTTTACAGAAAGCACCCTTAATTGATTCACACACTGAATATCTTTACTATTAAGTAGCTGAAGAATCTTTATGACTGGCTTGAACTTATTTTTGTTCTTCATTATTGGAATGATAAGCCCAGAATTAGCAGATAACTTGTAATGGCAATCCTTGATTCACCACAGAATTAGTGATCATTTTGTAATTGTTTTCATTCATGCTTTACTCAGTACTGCATTGTATTTTATTTCAATCTTCAACAAACGGTCTAAAATCGTTAGAAACCGAAAAGATGTAATCAATTAAAATGGCTCCCTCTTTTGCCAATTTCAGACATAATGAGGATGGTGGGAAGAAGAAATACCAACAGCCAGAGGAAGATGTCAAAGAAGCCCAGAAGGGAAATGAAGTATGTCTACTATTATAATCTTGTAATACTATTGCACTGTAAAATTTGATCATTTGTCCAGTGGTCTTTCAACTTTGGAAATCTAAGCTTTTGCTGATTATGTCTTCATTTGGTGACAAACACTGGTTTCAATCTCATGGTGAACTTCCACCAGTGGAGATGGAAGCTGCTGATTCCCCACCACCACCTTGCCACAGACCTCCAACTCCCCCCACCTTTATGGTGTTCCTTGGGGTCTCCTGTCCCCCCCGAACAGTGTCTTTAGGGAATCTTTCCGAGTGCAGCAGGAAGGGAGAGACGAGGAAGTACCATTCTGCTGATGCAGATGCCCTCCATTAGCAAGACTTGACTTTCCTGTAGAACCCAAGCCTTTCAAATTATCTTGTAGGAATTTAGCTGGGCTGGGCTGGATCCAGCCATGCAATTCCAAATACTTAAGGTTTCTTAAGAGGAGAGGGAAATTTCTGCTGATTTTCTCATAAGAACATGAGAAGAGCCCTGCTGGGTCAGACCAATAGTCCATCTGGTCTATCATCCTGTGCCACACAGTGGCCAACAGGCAGATTGGGACAAAGACAAGCAACAAATGAGGGCCAAAGTTAACTGCTAGATAATAAGCCAATGAACCAACATCTGGAAAACAGGGATGGAAATTTAGATATGGGGGAGCTGAATGGGTTGTCTACTTTCAACATTTTGGGGTTGGAAGAGAATAAATAATAAAATCCAGCTGTGAAATTGCAGATTTCCTTTTTTTCCAATCTTTAAAATAGTGAATCATGGCCATGAGGCAGTGTAGATGTATCTAGCTATTTGTTGCATTATCTAATAATCTGTTCTGTTTTCTTGTAGAGGGGTAAAGCTGTCTCCAAAGAAGTGAAAGCCAGTCAAGAGAAACTGAAATGAATAAACTTGTTAAAAGACTTTCAGAGTTGGTTCACTTGTATCACACGCTGTAATGCAAAACATCATAATGGAAAATAAAATACCAGAGACTTGGAATGAAGCTTTAATTACTTTGATACTTAAACAAAACACAGATGAGAGAGAAATTAAAAACTATAGGCCAATTTCATTATTGAATGTGGATTATAAAATATATCCATCTGCTTTGGCTGCACAAATGAAAAGAGTTTTAATGCAGGTAATTCATCAGGATCAAGCTGACTTTTTACCAAAAAAGACAAATTAGAAGCAATGTAAGAACTATATGAAATGAAATTGAATACTTTGAAGCACACCCAGAGAAACAGATGGCTTTGATTTTTTTAGATGCAGGAAAAGCATTTGATAATGTTAGCTGGAACTCTGTGTTGGAACAACTGACAACTATGCAATGTGGAAAACACTTTTATACAATGGTTAGAGTAATTTATTCCAAACAATAAGCAAAGGTCTTGGTCAACGGAGACTTAACACTAAATATAGAGATACATAAAGGAACAAGACAAGGTTGCCCACTTTCTTTACTATTGTTTATTTTTGTGCTTGAAACATTGAATAACATGATTAGAGAAGATATACAGATTAAAGGAATGAAAATAAGAGGGGAATACAAATGACAAGGATTTGCAGATGATTTAGTATTTATTTTAGAAGACCCAATAGACTCTCTTTCGCAACTTTTAATAATTTTGCAAGAATATGGTCGAGTTGCTGGATTAAAAGTTAATCTAAAGAAAACAAAATTTTAATGAAAAATATTACCAAAGAGCAGATGCAAATCTTACAAAAGATTTTAGGTATTGAAATCCAAAAGAAGGTGAAATATTTAGGAATAACTTTGACAAATAGATGCAGCTTGCTAATAAAGGACAACTACATGAAACTCTTAGCAGAAATTTAAAAAGACTTAGAAAAGTGGAAAGACTTACAAATATCATTAATGGGAGAATAGCCACCATAAAAATGAATATTCTACCAAGGCTGATCTTTTTATTTCAAACAATTCCAGTTCTTCAAAACCAACAATATTTTAAAGAACTGGACAAACTGATATTACATGTCTCCAATAAATTTAGACCTAAATCTTCCTTTGTGCCCAATGTGTCTGAACCTACTATTACTACTTTTGAGAAAGTGGTCCTTCGGGACATTGCAGCCTTGGAGAACAGAAGTAAAAACTGGAGAAAATATAATTTAACCAAAGAGGAGATGACTGCCTTATCTAATCTAACTCAAGATTCAGAAATTACTATGAAACCTGCTGATAAGGGAGGAGGAATTGTAGTTATGAATACGGCAGATTATATTCAAGAAGTTAACAGACAATTAAATAATAGATCCTTTTATACACCCAGTTTGTCAGATCCTACTAAACACATTATGAATCTCATCAAAGTTACTGTAACGGAAGCTGCCTTAATGGGATATATCAATGAACACACAGCTTCTTATCTTTTACAAAAATATCCAAAGGTGCCAACTTTTTATGTTTTGCCTAAAGTACATAAGGGAATCCTACCTCCTCCAGGGAGACCTATTGTAAGTGGCATAGGTTCCCTTCTAGAATCCTTGGCTAAATATGTAGACTCTTTCCTACAGTCATTTATTCCAGGAATTAGAACGTATATTAAGGACACCAAAGATTTGATTTGTAAGTTGGAAAATCTTAATGTGCCTGAAGATGTTTTTTTAGCTACTTTTGATGTTGCTTCACTTTACACTAATATACCTCTGGATGAGGCATGTTTGATTTTGGAAACTTATCTAGATTCACGCATCATTAAGTCTCCTCCTACTTATTTTTTAATGGAGTTTATTGACCTGATTTTTGAGAAGAACTACTTTAGATTTGCAGACTCTTTTTATTTTCAGATCTGTGGTGTGGCTATGGGTAGCCCTTTGGCACCCAGTGTGGCAAACTTATATATGGCAGACTGGGAGAAGAAGTTTATTTTTGATCAGTCAAGTAACCCCTTCCATGACAATATTCTTTTTTGGAAGAGGTATATTGATGACATCATCTGTCTTTTTAGATATGAAAGTAAATTTCAGCAATTTTGTGCATGGCTAAATTCATTGCATGCCACTATTAAGTTTACTGAACATCACCACCATCATCACATTAACTTTCTGGATGTGCTCATCACCATCAGTGACAATAGAACATTATATTTTAAGACTTTCCACAAAAACTCTGATAAGAATTCTTTCTTGAAATATGACTCTTATCATTCACCTCAATTGCATAATAACATACCATATGGACAATTATTGAGATTAAAAAGGAATTCCACTCTTCGCTCTGATTATGAACAGGATTCTAAGGCAATGTTGGATCAGTTTTTACATAGGGGATACCCAGAACACATAGTCTATTCTGCTTATTCTAGAGCTAGCAAAATAGATAGAAGGTCTTTATTAATGAACAAAGCCAAGACAGACATAAACCGTATTCAGTGTGCCTTACAATACAATCTTTTAGCGAAACCTATAAAAGCCATTATATTAAAACATTGGCATTTACTTAGTGAGGTTCCGGGGTGTGCCTTGACTCCTTTAATAGGCTTTAAAAGAACCAGGAATTTAGGAGACATTTTGGTCCACTCGGATATAACTAAACAATATGGTACTGGTCCAGTTAGATTGGGACACTTTAAATGTGGGAAAGGTTGTAATGTGTGTGCACTATCAATTGAAGGTTCTGTTTTCCAACATCCAACTGGTGCAGAACACGTGAAGATCAATCATTTCAGCAATTGCAATACCTCTAATGTGGTATATGCCTGTGTCTGTTCATGTAAACTGGTCTACATAGGAATAAGTACAAGACTTATAAAAATTCGTATTCAGGAACATCTATCTCGCATTAGAAACCAGGCGGAGTCTGCTCCAATGGTTGCCCATTTCATTTCTGCAGCACACAAACCAGAGGACTTCAAGTTTATGGTATTGTTTCATTACAGACCACAATCTTACAAACAAGTGGACATATCTCGTGTTTTATTACGGAGAGAAGCTGAATTTATTTTCAGGTTACACACACTTATTCCACTAGGATTAAATCAGGAATTAGATCTGAGTTCGTTTCTATAAATGGTTAGGGTACCTTTAAGATAGAACATGCCATCTTAAAGCATAACACCTGTTACAGCCTATAGATTCTTCATTGAGGGATAGTGCCATACTGAGGGAGGCTCAGCCAATTACAATATCCTGTAGACCTTGTCACATTAAAGCCTGCTAGAGGAGCTCCCCAGTCACCAGGTTGGTAACTTTTAAAATGTTGTCTTTACTTTTGATGTTCTTAGTGTATGTGTTATTATTAGAGAATTGTGAAATACATACTGTGCCTGTCTGCTTTCTTCTAGAAACTAAGCGCTGTTGCGCACTGCCAAAAGTGCATAAGAATTAGCATTTTGAAATATGGGTGAGTTTATAAAGTGTAAAATGCTTCTCTGTATCATTAGAGATTTCTTTATATTTTTGGTTTTATATTTATATTTTTGGTGGTGTATTAAGTATGGCACTCCTTTGCAGCTTGCAGCACTTCATGCCTGTGAAAAAACAACAACAGAAGGACAAACCTGATGAAGGACACGTAAACAGATATTGTACTAGAACTCTGTCGTTCGTCTGGATTGTTTTTGTAATTAGGAGCTGTATCGTTATTTTGAATGTACTGCTAAGTTGTATACTTTACTTTGTAGAATTATTTTTGCAATCATGCTGATAACTGAACTTCACACATGGTATATATAAAAGAACAAACAATAATCGTTTAATTATACATGGTGATTGATTGTTCTGTTGGCTAATTATACACCGTGGTCTTGTTTGTTGTGATTACATTTTATATGGCAAGGCAAAAAACCAAGCATAAAATTGAAAGCATTGCAGGATGCAAAAGAAAGAGCTGGATTTGCCCCAACAGATGTGGGTGAAAGAATGGATTACATTGGAAAACCCAAGAATATTAAAGTTAGAGAGTCATGATTTAAAATGCAGGTGGCATGCATTTGTTTGGTATGGTAGAGACAATGCGCATAAGTATTTTAAACAACATATTCTCACAAGAGCCTTATTGAAAGCATGGGAAGAAATTAAAAAACTTTTTTATATTAAGATACCAAAATGGATCTCCCCACTTGAAGCTTTTTCAAAGCCAAACCTATTCCAAAAATACCCAGTGTGGAGATAGGAAGACTTTCTAGACAATAAAAATCAATCGAAGACAACAGAAAATCTCAAGAAACAAGATACTGACTTGAGGTGATGGGAAAGGACACAATTAGAGCCTAGATACGTTAAGGACAAACAAATAGGTTCTTATGAAAAGTTAACAGAGATGGATAAAATATTGATTCACACGGATGAAAAACTCATTAAAAAACTGTATGGTATAATGTTAGAAATGAAAACACAAGATGAGGTGGTTAAGTGTTCCATGGTTAAACGGGCACAAAATTTAGGATATAACATTGATTTAAACCACTGGTCAAAGATTTGGAAAACAAAGATAAAAATTACCAAAGCAATTTCTTATAAAGAGAATATTTATAAAATGTTTTATAGATGGTGTATTACTCAAGATAGATTAGCAAAATTCTATCCCATATGTCAAATGACTCTTGGAAATGTCAAGAGAGGGCTGGTTCCTTCTTTCATATGTGGTGGACCTGTGATAAAAGTAAAAAAAAAAAAATTGGGCTTAGGTACACGAAACATTGCAAAAAAATGTGGAAACGAATATATCTTTTGTACCAGAATTATTTTTATTGAATATAGTTCCAGAAAACTGTAAACGCAGGATTCCTATCTGATTATACATGTTGCTACAACAGCTAGAATGTTATATGCTAAATATTGGAGGAGAAAAGAGACACCATCAGAAGAAGAAATAATAAATAAACTATTGGATATGGCTGAGATGGACAAATTGACTTTGCTTCTGAAAGGACAAAAAGAGGAAAACCAGGTGGAGTCTGCTCCAATGGTTGCTCATTTCAAATCTGCAGCACACAAACCAGAAGACTTTAAGTTTATGATATTGTTTCATTACAGATCACAATTTTATAATCAAGTGGATGTATCTCGTGTTTTATTACAAAAAGAAGCGGAATTTATTTTCAGGCTACACACACTAACTCCATTAGGATTGAATCAGGAATTAGATTTGAGTTCCTTTCTATAAATGGTTAGGGTACCTTTAAGACAGAACACGCCATCTTAAAACATAACATCTGTTGCAGCCTATAGATTCTCCATCGAGACATTGTGCCACACTGAGGGGGACTCAGCCAATTACAATATGCTGTAGACCCAGTCACATTAGAGCTTGCTAAAGGAGCTCCCCAGTCACCAGGCTGATAACTTTTAAAATGTTTTCCTTACTTTTGAAGTTCATATTGTATGTGGTATCAGTAGAGAATTGTGAAATACATATTGTGCTTGTCTGCTTTTTTCTAGAATCTAAGCACGGTAGCGTACATCATAAATTGTGTAAGAACTAGCATTTTGAAACATGGGTGAGTTTATACAGTGTAAAATGCTCCTTTGTATTATTAGAGAATTCTTTATGTTTTTGGATAGTTTATTAAGTATGTTACTCCATTGCAGCTTGTAGCACTTCATGCTTCTGAAGAAACAATAGCAGAATGACAAACCTGATGAAGGACACGCAAACGGATAGTGTACTAGAACTCCGTCGTTTGTCTTAATTGTTTCTGTAACTAGTAACTGTATTACTTTGAATGTACTGCCAAGCTTTAAACCTTATATTGTGGTGATATTGTTGTAATTATGCTCTACACATAGCATATAAAAACAAACAAAAATTGTCTAATTGTACAGGGTGATTTATTGTTTTATTGGCTAATATACACCGTGGTCCTGTTTGTTGTGGTAAATAATACATAAGACAAGTCATTCATCCCACAGTCCATGAGTATTCACATTTGAGCACTGTTGCAGAAAAAAAAATAATTGACCTGGTCACCAGGCTTCACCTGATGTACCAGCGTCACTTAGGTTCACTGGGCTGGATGGGATCCTGGCAGGACACCAAGGTCGAATCTGCATTTGTCTTTCCCACCGGTGTCCCAGCCTTCTGATACCATCTCTAAAAAAGCTGTCTACATTTGATGTCGTTTTCACACCTCAACAGTGCTAGCATACTTTTGCACATCCACATATGTTTATTGCCCACTGTCATTGCACCTCTGCACTGCTTTAAAAGAATCTTCTCCAAACAACATTCAAACAAGCATAGAGAAAGACAGTGTCACAGCAGCACGCAACTGATTTAAAAATGCAAATACAGATTCGACCCAAGTCTTGGTAGGACAGAGAAGAGGGCACAAGCCGGCAGTACAACCTGAACGATTTCCCCCACATCGACTCAATCCTGTTTTTTGAGGATTGAGTAGACACCAAGGAAATCGTGCAGAGCTACAGGGCAAAATGCAGCCATGCAGCAGCCTGTGTGAAATTGACATGTACGATTGGGGCAAAGGGAAGAGCAAGCATGGAGCAGCAGCTTGTAGGAAATTGGTCCCTGTTCATTTGAACCTGATCATGATATAAAAAAGTTCCGAGCATTCACCAAAAATGGCAGTGTACACAATTAAGAAAGAGATGTCTCTTGACCATCACCCCAAAATCCCAAAGGGCGTTCAGGAGGTGGTGCCGAACAACAGAACCTGGACAATATTTATTCCCTTCTGCAAGATAATAAAAGTCATACATCAAACGTCCCCTGGGAATGTCATGAGTGCACCAGTAGCCATAGTCTTCCCCATGATGGCACCATAAAACCATAAACCTTTCCTCCCTAAGGGCCAAAGAGTTTAAAAGATATTGTAAACAACATTAAATGGAGGCAACAGAATAAGGGAAACTAACACCTTGGCAGCCCCGGTTCTAAGGTACACAGCTGGTATTATCGGCTGGAAACAAGCAGAACTCGAAGCAACAGACTGAAAAACTCAGAAAATGATGACAGGGCATCACTCACTACATCCTAGAAGTGCCTAGAAGTCTCAAGGAAGTCTCAAGAAACACCTGGACATTCTGGGCATTGAACATAAGAACATAAGAGAAGCCAATGTTGAATCAGGCCAATGGCCCATCTAGTCCAACACTCTGTCACACAGCGGCCAAAATATACCAGATGCCATCAGGAGGTCCAGCAGTGGGGCCAGTTCACCAGTTCAGCTCCAACAGACAGTGTTGCTTGGAACAGCAAGAATCCTGTGAAAAGACATCTGCAATTCCCAAGAACTTGACTAGATCTCGAGTTGCAGAACTCCACCTAGCAGTCAAATAGCTGACTGTGACAGTTCATCACCATCATCATCACTGTCATTATTACATGTCTCCAAGAGCAGCTTTAAGCAGGTCCACCAATAGCATACCAATAGTATAATATAAAATACCAGCAGTTGGGAGGAGGGGGCAGGCTTTGTTGAGTAACCTCTCTGAATATCCCCCAGGCCCTCAGTAGGGGTCAGTCACCAGAGGTCGCCATGACTTCCAGATGCACACACAGTCACTCGTTCACTCACACAACACACATGCACAAATGAAAAATACAAAAACCCCCACAACCCAATAGCAAGCAAGGAATTCTATTTGAAAGGAAAAGATTCGACATTTTAAATGATGTTTTCAACATTTATTTCTTTCCTAAAGCGCTGCATGTTCCTTTTTCTCATGTACTTTGATTATTGTTATATTGTTCTGTCTAAAAGTCGTGATATGTGGACTTCCTTGAATAAATGAATGCATAAAAGAAAAAGAGCGCATGGGCAAGAGGAGCAAAACTCCTGCCCCTATGCGAAAAGCATTTTTTTCTTCCAGCCAGACTCTGTGTGCAGAAATGAGCTGGGCCGAAGACAGACGCTGAGAGAAATGGAGTGAAACCAGGGCTATTTTGGGGCAGGAATGCACAGGAACAGAGTTCTGGGTGGCTCCCAAGTTGACCACGCCTAGCAGGAACTCCTTAGCCTGACAGGCCACACCCAACAGCAGAAACTCATTAGGATTGGCTACATTAGGGGTGTGTGGCCTAACATGCACAGGAGTTCCTGCTCCAAAAAAAAAGCCCTGGGTTTTGACAACTAGCAAGGTAAACAGAATAAGAAGCAAAAGGTGGGTGTGGCTGGATGACCACCCTTGTGGTAACATGGGGGTGTGGCCTAATATGCCAATGAGCTCCTGCTGGGCTTTTTCTACAAAAAAAAGTCCTGAGTGAAACAAAGAAAGGCAGGGCTTTCTTTGGGCTTTCTTGGCTACTACCATGTTCCCTCTACTATGCCATACTAATCTATGAATGAAAAACAGGACTTTCCCACTGCCTCTCCTGCCAAAGCACAGTGCCTTCTTCACGTTCCCCTGCCTACTTCTCCAGGGTTGTTATTAAGCTATTACTCCCATGACCACGCAAAGGGGAAAGGGGCACATGTTTGCCAAAGAGGAGCTAAGTGAAATCAGGACTCTTCGACTCCCATGCAATAGTTGGCTGTGTTGTTTTTATTGACCATTATGAAAACCACAATATTGAAAGGCAAGACATAGCCATGAAACCGAAACAATGATTCTTATGACTCACATGCCCTGAATCACCCAGAGACATGCCTTCCCCTTGAAAGAACCCAAACCTAGCTAATTGGCTCTTCTTTCAGCTCAGAGTTCCAAATTGTACACTGCAGCAATCTCTGGGCAATTGTGTGTCCTTACAAACACATATATACCTCTACATGTAGTCATAGATGCTTCTAGGCTTTTTGAAATGCTACAACACTAAAATGACATATTCTGGAACTGTCTTGTACTGCTTGGAAGGGGGAAATAGGCTGGGACATCTAGAGATCTTGTGTAGTTTAACTGTGCAATTCTATGCAAATTCACCCTACTTGACATCCACTGAAATCCATGGGCTTAGACTGGAGTAACTCTGCAAAGGATCGCACTGTGAGCATATTTAAAGGAAAAAAAGTAGACTGTCACGCTGTTTCGGACGTATTGGCGGAAAGCCAGTCCTTTCCAAATGATTGACAGATACATGCTTATATTTCATGTTCCCCACAAAAATTATTCATATTTGCTAGTACCAAATGCAAATCTCATACTTCGGAACTGCCCCTTAGTTGTAGCTTTTTGGAAATAGATTTGAGGTCTACCCCCAAAATCCTGTTGGTATCTATCACGGGCACCGCCCTGTCCCAGGACGTTGCCGTGAGGTAGCTGTGGCGTTGCCCCCTTTCTATATATGTAATGGCACTGTGTTCAGTTTATGATCTTATGAGGTGACTGATCAGTCCTAATTCCTATCTCTGATGGCTGACCAGCTCACCATTAACAGTAGTCTCTTCGGGGTTTGCTTTAACTTCTGGATATATGGGGGACAACTGCCCAGTATTATTCTTCCCTACAGAGTCAGGCACCAGGGCTTATAAATGTCACACAGCACAGATCTTTATTATACAGAAAACTCCAACAGGGGGATGGGATATATTTACACAGGATACTTTAAATACTTTGTAGTATCAACACTTCACTTTGCCTTTTCATAAACTGTAGGTTTATCACTCTCAGATTGACTCAGATGTTCTCTGGTTCACAAAACCCTTCTCTGACTCCACACTCCAGAACCCTGTTTTTGTGGTTAACCTTTGGGCTTTATCTGTCTGGCCTGAGTCTACCGGTTCAACAAAACCCAGCTCTCCAGACTCCTCCAGACCCTTTGCCCATCTTGAGCCACCTTAAGTTCCTATGGAGCAGGATATTTGTGGATTGTGACCCCTGAGGTCTTGTACTTTTCACTCTCTTGCCACTCTATGTTAGAGGATACCAGAGCAGAGGGCTTTCCAGCCACAGTTTTCCACTTAAACTGCTGTCAGACTGATTCCCCTGAGCTCAGAGGCTGTTGTCCTCTCAAAGCTCTCTCAGTAACTCCCTCTCTCTGTGAGTTAACTCCTTGTAAAGAATCTAGGAACTCCCTGACTCTCCCAATGGTCAGCCCTCAACTGTCATTTCTGTACAGTTATCTGTCACTCATTTCCCTGAGAGTTCCGAGCCACCTGGCCCCCACCTCTCTCAGTGTCATGTGACTCAGCAGCTGCTGGGTTTACCTTGCTGCTGTCCGTAAACCTCTAATTCTGTCACAGTATCCAAGGTGGTATTGGGCTCAAATCTAGCCGATTTCGAGTATTATTCATGAAATGAAATGAATCTAGTAATGAATAATAGATGTTTTAATTCCCCAGCAAATGTTTAATTCCCCAGCACTCATGAGCTAGGCAAACAATATTTATGTATTCTCTTTGCTGAACTTAAAAAAGGTGGCCAAAAGCCCTACTGGAAAGGAAGGAACACAAGAAATAAAAACACAGGGTGTATACATATTAAAGTCAGAGAATCTGGAGGGGGGGGAGAAACATATTAGTTAACTGAGTTGCAAGTCAGTGGCAGAGCCAAAATGATTCTTTTCCCCTTCCATTTGTTCACTTTTAACAAAGAGATATTATTCAAGCTTATCAATCGGCATCCAGCAATTTGTCATAGACTTGGAAACCCGACCATCTCAGTGAACTCAACGGCAGAGAGAAGTCATCAGGTTAAGCAAATTGGCTAGAACACTCTGTATAATGTTCCACAGGCTGTTCCTAATGACCTTTGCCAATAAACACCAAAGAAGAAAATTGTATTTTCACAGTGTTGGCCAGGAGATTTTGGTCAGAAGGTCAACCGGTTTTTCATAATCTTCCCTTAACTAATTATCCAGGATGGCAAAGACCAGCATTTGACAGCTGAGCAATTAGACATGGGGGACCCTTTTCAACATGGAAATGGCATTGGATGTATGTATTTAATTTAAAAAATAATTTAATTTAAAACATTTATTAGCTGCCTTTCTTCCTTACGGCACTCAAGGCAGTTTACAACATGGTACTTGGGTGGGAGAACCACCGAGGAAGTCAAAGTTGGCCACACAGAGGCAGGCAATGGCAAACCACCTCTGAAGTCTCTTGCCCTGAAAACTCTGTGGGGTCACCATTAGTCAGCTGTGATTTTGTCCAGTCCCACCACCTACCCCATGGCTGGTGGGCACCTCCTTCAGGGGTTCTCCAACCCCACCCAAGAGAGACGGGGGTATAGAAACTGGAGAAACCTCAGGGCAACCCCCTGATGATAAAGACGGCCATCCAACCCCAGCACCTACCTGACAGCGACGGACAGAGATCAGCAGTGCAAGGTCAAGGAGCGACTGGGGAGCCAACAACCATGGAAGTGGGGCAGGCGAGAGCAAAAGAGCTGGAGAAGAGGGGTCTGTGACAAGACCCTAGCAGCAAGGGAGTGGTCTCCCATACCTACCAAGGCAGGATGCTTTGAGTTTGGTCCCCTGATGGACCCTATCAACAGGAATCCCATCGGGATTAGGGCCAGACCAGGGGCAGGTGACAAGAACACTCTACCTGTGGTTTGAATAACTGATTGCTTATTCACACATTCTAGTTGACAGCTGATGATTTCAACATCTCTGAAGTGATGCCATGTGGAGGATGAAGTGGATATCTTTTTGGTCGTGTTGGATGACAGAACTAGTGGATATAAACTATGGCAAGGAAGGTTTTGACTAAATTTGAGGGGAAACTTCCTGATGGTGAGGTGTGTTTGAGACTGGAACAGTCTTCCTCATGAGATGGTGGATTCTTCATCTATGGAGGTTCTTATGTATTGAGTGAATACCTACTTGTACAGTGTACTGTAGATGCAATTCCTGTGTTAGCAAGGGGTTGGACTAGATGGCCCTGGTGGTCCCTTCTGAGATGAAATAAATCAATAAACACATGTGCAAAGAAGGCTAGCACCTTCCCTAAACATACCTCATGAGCTCTCAGTGAAGCTAAGATCTGAACGAGGCTTCTCTCTCGTACTCTTCATTACCTCACAACAGCAGCTCTGTTTTACAAGCTGAAAATGTTACTTAGAAAGTCAGTGTTTGGTTTATTAGATCATCATCCTGTCTACTAGAAAGGAGCACCATTTTAAACAAAAAAAAATAGACAGTGGGCTTTGAGACTGATTGTATGGGCTCTTTCATTTTTGTCTTTGAATTAGCTATGTTGGCTGTCGAGTGAATGGCTTAATGCATTGTGAGTAATGCAACATGCCCCCAGGCTTTGATCCTGCAGATCTGGTATACACATAAAGATGATGATGTGGTTAAGAACCACCACATTTCATGTCAGGGAATTTTTTTCTGTCACAGTATTTGATGGGAGAACCCATCTTTACCAAATTCCATATGCACATTTTCAGCCTGGATTGAGTTTTAGTCTAGAAGTGCTAATGCAATTATATGTGATTCTAACCCTTTCCTCTCTCTAAGGCAGGGGTGTCAAGCATGTGGCCCAGGGCTGGATTAGGCCCCCAGAGGGCTTCTATCAGGCCCACAGTGGAACTGGCTGTCTTCTGCTTCTTCTTCCAGTTCTGCTGCTGCTGCGTCATCGTAGGTTTGCAGCTTACAGATACACACCTCAACAGCATACTCAAGATTGCAACAGCACAGGCATTTTGATGCAATAATTCAGAGTAAGTGGTGTCAGTTATCAGACACAGTTAAATAAACAAAATATTGCAAGAGCGCTGATGTTTTAAGCATGTTTTTATTTTAAGTAAAAAAAAACACACCTTTGTGTTTGTGCCCTTTATAAAGTTTATATCTCTGCTACCTGGCATTACATTTTATAACACACATGGCCCGGCCCAACAAGGTCTCATTTATGTCAGATCCAGCCCTCATAACAAATGAGTTCGACACCCCTGCTCTAAGGAGTCCATGGGCTAGGTGCATGTATGAACTTATTAACTACACAATCATTTGTTTAAAAAAGCTCTTCTTTTTCTCACTAAGCAATCCAATTAAAGATTGGGGGGAAATTTACCATGCACGCCCATTGAAAAGCCAATTCATGTGACTGCAGCCATGTTGGTCATCTGAATTGGAGGATGACCAGATGGGATCAAGGGCAAACTGCAGTCCCGGTACTGAGATAATCTTAACGTTGTAAAATTTTCCTATTAATAAATAAATAAATTTTAAAAGAGAGAGAATTTCAGTGGGAAGAACCTGTTACTGTTGGAATATACAAGCGCTATTGTGCATAGATAAAGAAAATGACAAGAACATCCTGCAGGGGGCAGCAGAGGGAACAACTAGTTAGCATAGTGAGATTAGGGACTCAGTGAGATTAGGGACTGATTGGCTCAGTTGGGATTTTCCCCACTCCTGCTGAGATCTGTTTGCTACTACCTCCCTCCTAGCTAGTTAGACAGTTAGATTTCCCTTTCTCCTCTTTCTTACAGAGTTTGTTCTCTTCTTAATAAATCAACTTAATCCTTTAAATAGCTTGTGCTCCCTTTTACTGCATATCTATACTCTGCCAACAGTCATATCATGGAGCCACATAGTTTAGAAAAGTTGTACCTATCAAAATTCCCACCACTGCACAACAATACAGGAGGCCTGACCCACGATGCACTTGATCTTCATGCTGAACTACCCCTTGGTTTTATTGTTCTGACTAAATCCCTCCAAAATTATTGTTTTAAACCCTTTGTGTGCATTTTTATTAGTCATTTTTATTAAGTGCATTGTCTGCTTGAGTTGTAGAACAATATCTGTATACATAGTTCTTTAAAGAATCATCTTAGCCAGAATTTCTGCCTTGAATTTAAACTGGCAATTAACTTCAAGTGATGGATGGATTCATCACACATAAGCAATTAAAACTACTGAAGTAATAAATTTCTATTCTTATTTGTAAAAGACAACATTATATGAAGTGATCAGAATTGCACACTAGCCAGGAATGTTTCACAGGACCTCCAAGAAAAATAGCCAGTGGAATGTGATGATTTATTAGTGTTTTATCAAAACTACCTCCTTTATTCATCACGAAATGCTGGTAAAATGCAACATTTGTCCTAGATTTTCAGTTTGGTTTTCTGCACCTCTGGCATCATAACATTCAACTTGTAAAACTTATTAGGGGGAAAAAAAGAAGATCCTAATGTTCAATCCCTTGAGGCAGTGATCCCCAACGTGGGGGCCAGTGGGTGTCATGGTGCCCACCGACACCTTCCCTGAGGTCTAGCAAGTATTTTTTTTAAAATAAAAATCCCATTTGGGTATTTTGCCCAGCAAAGCTTTTGATCAGCTGTTGGAGATTTGATTGGCTGTTCCCAGGCTGTTCAAACGTCTTAAAATGTTGCTTTGGCAGCAGTGCCCATCACAGGGCAGGAATCTTGCACGTGACAGAAGGTCTTTGTGTCTGTACCCATCATGCCGTGTTAGAATTCCAACGGTGCCTGCAGGACTGAAAGTGTTGGGGACCCTAGTCTGAAACTTTGCTGAAAATTAAAATGAATTCTGTGGCATAAGAGAAGGGATCATGAGTTGGACTGAGCCAGCTTTTTCACTGAATCACAACTAATCCTCCTCCCTAAAGAAGCTCCCGTCCCATGTACAGGTCCCAGGATTCTCTGCACAGCCTTTTTTATTTTTGGCGGTCAAAGAAGATTCCCTCTTTCTTTCTTTTTGCTGTCAGAAAAGCAGGCCGGATCCAACCTCATGACCTTTTTGGAATAACAGATTGTGGTCCCTTAGGACAACAGTTCAATTGCAGCAATTTATTTGGAGAAATAATCAATTCACACTCGTTGTAACCAATAAACTCTGCTGATATACTTTCATGTGTCACAACTTGCCAGTTTAAAAACTATGGGCACCACCTAGCCAAAATGGAGTGCATAAGTCTCACTGATTTCAGTAGAAGAGAGATCAGCATTTGCTTAACTCCCTGAAGTCAATGAGATGTGAAAATGCTTGGCTGAGCCGTGCCTATTCACTCACAGTAACTAAAATGCATTCAGCTGAACCTGGCAGCAACCCACAATTGCCATGGTCCATGTGTTGAAGAACCCAAGCAGGGCTCTTTTTGTAGCAGGAACTCCTTTGCATATTAGGCGACACACCTCTAATGTAGCCAATCCTCCAAGAGCTTACAGAGCTCTTCTTACAGGGCCTACTGTAAGCTCCTGGAGGATTGGCTACATTAAGGGTGTGTCACTTAATATGCAAAGGAGTTCCTGCTACAAAAAGAGCCCTGAATCCATGTGTTGACCTTCAAGGCCCTTAGCGGTCAGGGTTCCACGTACCTTTGGGACCGCCTCTCTCAATATGTCCCTGGAAGAGCACTATGCTCCAGCAACAAGAATCTGCTTGTGGTCCCTGCCCCAAGAGAGGTTCAGCTATCCTCAACTAGGTTCGGGGCCTTTTCAGCCCTGGCCCCTGCCTGGTGGAACTCTCTGCCTGAAAATATACAGCCCATGTGGGATTTACTACCTTTCTATAGTGCCTGCAAGGCAGAGATGTTACGCCAGGACTTTGGTTCAGGACAGTGACAGCTGATACTCTCATACCCTCCCACCCAGCCCCCTGCATTCCCTTCACCCCTTCACTCAGGGAACTGGTGGGAACAGAATTTTTTTGCCATCTTAAATAATGAAGCTGTATTGCCTGATGTATATTGTTTTAGTCATTTTTCATTGTTTTTAATGGTGTGTCGCTATGTTTATTTGATGTAAACCACCCTGAGCCCTGCTTGCAGGGAAGGTAAAAGGTAAAGGTAAAAGTTTCCCTTGCTCGAAAGCCAGTCGAATCCGACTCTAGGGATGCAGTGCTCATCTCTGTTTCCAAGCCGAAGAGCCAGCACTGTCCAAAGATGTTTCCGTGGTCATGTGGCCGGCATGACTAGACGCTGAGGTGCATGGAACGCTGTTACCCTCTCAACGAAGCTGTACCTATTTATCTACTTGCAATTTATTGCTTTCAAACTGCTAGGTTGGCAGGAGCTGGGACCAAAAACGGAAGCTCACTCCGTCATGCAGCACTCGGGTCTCGAACTGCTGAACTATCGACCTTTCGGTCTGCAGTTCAGCATCTTAACCACTTGAGCCACCGCAGCCCCTTTGTGGGGAAGGGCAGCCTAGCAAATCAAATTTAATAAATACATCAATAAATCAATGGTCAATGGTTAGTGGGTCATGCTAGGATGACCCACTCAGCTCCCTGGTGACCCTGGGCTAGCCCTTCTCTCCCTCCACCCAGCCTAAGTTACCATCCAAGTTTGTTGTGAGGGCAAAATGGAGCAAGAGAAGAATCCTTTGGCAATGCTCCCTCTAAACTGTGGAGTCCTGTGAGCAAAAATTCTACTTTCTGAGCTACTGTCGTTAAAGTTGTGAGCGAGCGATTTGGCTCCTGCATAGATTAGTTTGCTCTGGAGCCGTCCTTCCTGAGCTAAGCCAAAAATGTGTGAGCCGGAGGCTAAAAAACTGTGAGCTAGCTCACGCTAACTCAGCTTAGAGGGAACACTGCCCTGTGGTTCACTGGAGCTGAAGGAAGGGCAGGATAAAAATGTATAGATACATCTCCATGCAACATGTACAATGTAGGCCCACATCTTTAGGGCACAGTTTGGGTGGGGATGCACATTTCCATTCACTGTGAGGCCACAAGTTGCATCTGCCATATAAGACAACTCTGTCCTCGGGCCTGTGCACCCAACAGTCCTACTGAATTCTTACCACACTTTTGACTGTTATGGTTTTGCTCAAAGAAGTCATTGTGAAGATGCTGAGAATTTGAAATCCCTACGTTCCTCTTTTTTTTTTTTTAACAAGACTGGGGTTCCCAAGATTCCCTGGCAGCAGGAAGGCCTATTAAACTATATAAGACTGCGATACAGACATGATCTTCTGGATCACAAGTCAGATTTCCTGAGGTAAAAATTAGCTACTGAATTACATCTGCTCTACTTCTAACCATCCCCAGATGACACTTAAGCCCCTGATGACATTTGAGACGCTCTCACTGCCTCCCAGAGCCTCTTTGGCTTGTGTATCCTCAATTTCCAATTTCGATGCTGCATTCCCATTGGAAAATAGCCAACGCATGTCATATACTCTTCCCAATTTAGAATGTTTCCTGTAAGAACAGCACCCCATGGCCAGTTCTATCAACTTCAAGTGTTTTTGTTTTTGTTTAAGCATGTTTGTTCAAATATTAAGCCTCATTCATAAAGTGGGAAAAGATGTCTAATGCATATATTATTGCAAAGGAGGAGTCTTTAATTCTGAAGGGAGAAAGCAAAATTCCCATAAACTTGCATGTTTGAAGTTAAACTGTTCTTACTTTTAAGTTGTTATAAACCTGCACATGAAGCTGCATTATACTGATTCGAACCCTTGGTCCATCAAGGTCAGTATTGTCCACTCAGCCGAGCAGCCGCTCTCCGGGGTCTCAGGTGGAGGTCTGTCACATCACCTGCTGCCAGATCTTTTGATTGGAGATGCTGGGGGATCGAAATTGGGACCAGAAGGAGAAGAAGAAAAGATCGGATTTATATCCCGCCCTTCACTCAGAGTCTCAGAGCAGCTCACAATCTCCTTCCCTTCCTCTCCCCACAACAGACACCCTGTGAGGTAAGTGGGGCTGAGAGAGCTCTGAGAGAACTGTGACTTGACCCAACATCACCCAGCTGGTCAGGGAACCTTAGGAACAGTGTGGATAGGGAGCTGGAGGCCTGCAGCAAGATGGGGAATTAGAGGAAATCTGTCTCTTGCACTTGTGGAACTCCTCTGTGGGAACCAATCCAATGTTGGGCCTTCCGCCAGGCACAAAGTATACTGATTTTGAGTGTGACTATTTCCCCATATTCTGTCAATCAAATTTCATGAACGTGGTCTCATTTTGACCGTCTCTTTCAGTTCCCCATGAAATCATTTCCAGATGTCACCATCATGAGAATGAAAGATCACCAACAGATGACTGGGAGGAAGAGGAGGAGCAAAGTTTCCAGGGAATGTAACCACTTCCACACCACCACTAACCTAATCCATTTTGCTAATCTCTTTGAGCACTCAAATATATTCCCATCCTTTTGCTGGCAATGTCATTACGCCCCAAATCTGTACATATGACAATTGCTTGGAAATCACCATTGGATCCCCAGACGAAAAACATCTGTTTTTCCTTCTGTATGGACTTCCAGGAGATCCGAGCTGTTACAGAGTTCTAAACTGTCTCTCCCCCTACGCTCCGTCATGATGGCTTCACTCAACTGAGCTGGGCCTTCCACAGGTTCCAGCCTGCAAATGGGCAAAATCAAATCTGGATGGGATATTGGCCTGATCCAACATGGCTTCTTGGATGTTCTTATATATATGGAGCAGAGGTCCATGAGTGGCTATTAGCCACAAGGTATAAGATGGAACGCTATGCCTGGGTCAGTGATGCTTTGTATTCTTGGTGATTGGGCGGCAACAATGGGAGAGCTTCTGAAGATCTGGCCCCTCTGGTGGACTTCCTGATGGCCCCTGGGTTTTGGCCACTGTGTGACACAGAGTGTCGGATTGGATGGGCCATTGGCCTGCTCCAACATGGCATCTCTTACATTTTTCTGTACTAACAACTGCCATTCACGTACCTTCTGTGTTGTGGGATGGCCTGCCTGAGGAGGTCAGGAAGGTTCCCACTCACCTGGCTTTCTGTAAATTTTGTGAAACTGAATTATTCAAGACAGCTTTTCTACGCGGGCAATAGGGTAGCACTATAGGCTGAGTTCAGACTGGCAGTTTGGCCCGAGATAGGCACATTTCACAAACATTTCACAAATGGATTAAAGGGCCAGTTCACACAGGAACATCTGTCAGGTGTTCCCCAGCTGTACTCAACCTGTCTTGTAATGCTTCCCTCCTGAGTTTAAAAAATACCAGGTGAAAGTGGTAGCAAACCCTGGAGAGCGCATTTATCCCACTTCCCAGAAGTGTGAATGCAAACAAGCTGATCCGGTAGGGATGCACTTCTGCACATAAGTGCATATAACCAGATTACAACAAAAAAGCCACTTACAGCCATGCCTCCGCCAGGGGCGGGCCAACAGTGCGAACGCTCCCAGTACGCTCCTGCATCAGTCAGTGCAGTGTGACCAAGAAAACCCAGAACATGTTGTTCCAGGTCTTTTTGCCACGACTCCCTCATGCTTCAAACTGCCAGTCTGACCTCAGCCATATGAAATGATTCACAAAGTTGCATTGACATATTATTAGGCAGTGTGGGCTATACTGCTGTGTATAGTTTACTGTAAATTGGAACTTACTATGTAGTTTTGCATCGTTTAATGTGTCATTGTTTACTGAATGTCCCAGCCTGTTGACTGTATTGACAAACTCTGTGTAATCCACCTTGTGTCCCAGCAAGAAAGGCAGACTATAAAACAAACAAACAAACAAATAAACCTGAAAAATTACACCAAACATATCGAAATACCAGCAAAAATGCTTCAGGCACTGGATTAAGGGGTAAGAGGGGGCAGAGTTTCCTTCTCCTCTCCCACATGACCTGTGCTAAGCAAGGTGGTGAATAAGAGGAGGCCTCCAACCTTTCAGTACAAGGTTACCGACTCAGGTAAAGAAATTCCTGGAGGTTTAAGGCATGGAGCCTGGGGTGAGTGGAGTTTGTGGGGAGGAGGAGGAAGAGGAGGAGGAGAGATTGGATTTATACCCCGTCCTTCACTCAGAGTCTCAGAGCGGCTTACAAACTCCTTTCCCTTCCCCTCCCCACAACAGACACCCTGTGAGGTAGGTGGGGCTGAGAGAGCTCTAACACAAACTGCTCTTTTCAAGAACAGCTCTGACAGAACTGTGGCTTGCCCAAGATCACACCAGTGGCTGCGAATGGAGGAGTGGGGAATCAAACCCAGTTCTCCCAGATTAGAGTCCACGCACTAAACTACTACACCAACCTGACTCTCAAGGGAAGGGACCTCAGCGGGGTATAATGCCACAGAGTCCATCCTCTAGAGCAGCCATTTTCTCCAGGGGAACTGATCTTCGTCACTTGGAGAGCAGCTGTAATTCCAAGAGTTCTCCAGGCCTAGCCTGGAGGGTGGCAGCCCTATTTCGGTGCCTGAAAGAGAAGATGCAACCTGTGGTAAATGTGTCATAGCACATTCAATAACTGGCAACCTGTGCAGCCCAGCCCTCCGCTGCCAGCACTGGCTGGCCTAGCCCTGAGGAGAAAGGCAACAGAAAATTCTCCGCCTGACAGAAGCAGAGTGGGCCCTGTCCCTTCCCCCGGTCGAACAAGATTAAAATGCATTAAAATCTACAACTATGTGAAACCCCCATTCCTATTAACCCTTCTCCGTTGCCCTTTTGGTTGGTGTACCCCCCCCCACTGCTGCCTTACACACACAGCTATTTTTAAAGCTGTTAGGTTAATAAGAACATCCCCTCCTGAAAGGCCACTGAAAGAAACCTGAACAATTACGCCTTATCCGTGACAGCACAAAGCAAACATTACAAGCTCCTCGTTGGCCTGAACTGTACGCCTGTTAATAATAGGGCTCGACAAAGCCCGGGACCTTAGGTAAAGCCAAATGACATCACCCGAGACCGAAAGCAAGGCGGGATAAGGCGAGGGCACTTGTCCCCTAGAGGCTGATTAGCCGTCAAAAGGCCTTGAGAAAATATGGCCAGGGAGAAACCGCTGAGCAGTCAAGTTCAGGCCTTCGGCTTCTTTTCATCAATCTCTCAGCAGATGGGGGTGGGGAGGGAGCTGCTGCTGTGGGGGGGGGGGAACGACACGAAGGCATTCAATTTCACCCTAATTAAAAGTCATGAGGCGTGTGTTGACGAAGACTTAATCGTGGAAGAAGAAGAAGATCTATGGCCTAGATTACTCATGTTGTCATAAGAGACGGCTATGTTCGAATCCGGGCCTCCTTCAGAAGAACGAGGAAGGGTTGGAAAACGCTGGGCAGACAGAATTTATAGGGTCCGCGGGCTGTTGCTGTCACAGACCCGCTTCGCACAGTGGGAGCTTATTAGCGGCTTTCTCTGTCTTCTCCCTATCTGCAAAATTGGCAGACAATGGGAACCGAGAGCACCCCCTCTCCCTCTTCCCTGGGAACTTTCTTGTCGACTTTTTAATCTTTCTGTCGGATTGCAGTCAAAAATAAAAATTAAAAAAAAAACACGCAAGCTTCAGAAAGGAACTCAAAAATGAGACATCATACACATTGTCCTATAATGGGGGATGACAGACTGTTCTAATACTAATCTTGCGGAGGGGTGCGTGTGGCCTTCTCTGTTTTGAACGATGCAGACAAGTTGGGTCAGCCAACAGTGTTATCCCATCGCTCATGGCTTCAGAAGGCTGTCCCCTCCCTTAAAAAAATCTTTTAAAGTAGCGCACGTTTGGATATATGTATGTAGATCTATTGTTTTTCTCACAATTCACAAATATGTTACAGTCGCAAAACAGCTGTCTTATGGCGCCCCCATCAGATGTTCAAGGGAAGAGACTTCAGAGGTGGTCTCCCATTGCCTTCCTCTGCAGAACAGCCCTGGAATTCCTTGGCAGTCTCCCATCCAAGAAAAAAACCAGGTCTGGCCCTGCTTTCTGTCCAGACCTGAGGAGACTCAGCTAGGCTGAGCCATCGAAGGAGAAGCATATCAGTGAAGAGACAGATATTAGCCAATGAGCAACATCCAGTCCATCTTTAATCCAAATTGAACCATCCTGGAAATCTGCAGAACTAGGGGTTTCCCCATAATTTACCTGGGATAGGAAAAAAATAACTTTCTAGTGAGATCCAGTGTGATGTAGTGGCTAAGAGTGTGAAACTAGTATCTGGAAAAATCAGGTTTGAATCCCCACTCGTGCCATGGAAGCTCACTGGGTGACCTTGGGCCAGTCACACTCTTACAGCTTAACCTACCTCACAGGGGTGTTGTGAGGATAAACTGGAGGAGAGGAGAAGGATGGAAGCCATACTGTGTTCCCATTGGGGAGAAAAGAGGGTGGTATGAATGAATTAAATAATAATCAATAATAGCAAACTTGGAGAAAGCACTTTCAACCTGCCTAAGTGAGAGCCAGTTTGGGGAGAGCCAGTTTGGTGTAGTGGTTAAGTGTGCAGACTCTACTCTGTGAGAACCGGGTTTGATTCCCTACTCCTCCACTCGCAGCTGCTGGATGACCTTGGCCAAGCCATAGTTCTGTCAGAGCTGTCCTTGAAAGGGCAGTTCTTGAAACAGCTCTCTCAGCCCCGCCTACCTCACAGGGTGTCTGTTGTGGGGAGGGGAAGGGAAAGGAAAGGAGTTTGTAAGCCATTCTGAGACTCCAAGTGAAGGGCGGGGTATAAATCCAATGTCTTCTTCTCTTCCTCTTCTTCAGTGCTCTTAAAATAATTCACCACCTTAACTTTCTGGATAACATGTGGTGTTATGTGTATGTTGTAATTCTCAAAGTGAAAACACTGTAAAAATCAAGTGATGGTTTCTTAATACTATCTATTATTGTTGCTATAATTTCTCACACAGGAAATACAACCAAACAAACACTGTGATGTGATGGCTAAGACATTTAGTTAATCTTTGCATGTTAAACATTGTACTACATTATAGATAAATAAATCTTTATAATATAATTTCATCCCAATCGTCCTCAGGAGTAATCCCATTCTCTTCAAAGGTGTCAGCCTCTTGAGACAAATCAGTGTTATGTTGGGAGCAAGCCACTGCTTAACTTCTTCTCTACACAGAGGTGGAAGCCTTCTGAACTAGGCTGGCAAACTGCTCACTACAAGCCTCAAGAGTATACATTCTTCAAATTATTATCCTGGGGAAAAAAACATAGTTATTTAAAATGAAAAACAACATGAAGCTGAATGGAGTGTTATTTGAGATTGTTTAGAACTTACCACTGGTTCAATTTGGGACAATTCTATTTCTCAAACATACCTCATTGCCAGAAGAAGCTGGAATATTTGAGGATTTGTTTCTAACATGTAGATCCCCTTTGGAAAATAACAGAAAAATATACCTTCAGTTCATATACTAAGAAAACTTGCACACAGCACAGGCAGTGGTAACGGGCATGAACTACCCCCACAAAGGAACTGGCACTAATTTCTCTCTTTTATTATTATTTCATTTGGTTTCTTATTTACTATATTTATATTTTGCCTTACTTCCCCCATGGAACTCAAATTGGCTTCGAAGGAGTTCCCAGATAGTCTGATTTGAAGAAGGGAGCATCGACTGTTGAAAGTTGAATCCATGCTGATTCTGTGACCGTAGGAAGACCGTGAGAGGGAGGGCAGGAAGGCCCTTTCTTACACGTCCAGGGAAATGCTGATCACCACTTTGGGGTCAGGAAGCAATTGTTCTCCAGGCCAGTTTGGCTGGAGATCCTGGAGGGTTTTTTGTCATCTTCTGGACACAGAACAGAGGTCAATCAGGGTGTAGGAGGGAGGTAATTTGGTGTAATGGTTAGGAGCGCAGACTCTAATCTGGGAGAACTGGGTTTGATTCCCCACTCCTGCACATGCAGCTGCTGCTGTGACCTTGGATCAGTCACAAGTTCTCTCAGAGCTGTTCTCTCAAGGGCAGTTCTCAAGAGAGCTCTCTCAGCCCCACCTACCTCACAGGGCGGGGTATGATTCCAATCTCTTCTCTTCTTCTTCTAGTTGTGAATTTCCTGCATTGTTCAGGAGGTTGGACTAGACGACTAGGTGGAGGTCACTTTCAGCTCTATGATTCTAAGCTCATAGAGCTGAGATCCGGGCCCTACGTGATCTACAACAATTCCGTAGAGCGGTAAAAACCGAGCTTTTCCGACAAGCATTTTGAGATGCGGCCACATTGGCACTGCCGCAAGAGCTCCAGCACAGGCATTGATATGCTTGCCTATTGGCACCAACATCCTTACAGCACTTCATAAGAAGCCGCCATATTTTAATGTATGTTAAATGTATGTTAAATGTATTTAAATGTATTTTAATGTATTTTAATGTATTTAATGTATTTTAAATGTATTATAATGTATTTTTAATGTATTTTGTGGCTGTATTGTATATTAGTCTACTGTTGTAAGCCGCCCTGAGCCGCCTCGGCGGGAGGGCGGGATACAAGCCTAACAAATAAATAAATAAATAAATAAATATCTTGAAAGTCTTGTTGGTTTCTAAGGCGGTGGAGGAAAATTGCCCTCAATTCACATCTTGTCTTCTGGCGGCTCCATATAGTTTTCAGTTCAAGAGACATTCGTAAGTGGTTTCTCAACCCTGGACTTCCTTGCTGGTCTCCCATCCAAGAACTAACCAGGGCCGAGCCTGCTGAGCTTCCACAAGATCTGATAAGATCAAGCTAGCCCAGGCCACCCACGGCATCAAAGATGCTCCTGGACTCAAATCTAGCTATTCCAGTGTGGACCAAGATGGTGACCCTTTGAAAATATCCAGGAGTTCTGTCACTGAGGCACCGACTAAAGCCCTTGCTGCTTTTTTTCGGCTAAGCTCTGCCCCCCAAGTGTACATCTGCAAGTGCATGCAATGATTATAAAGGGCAAAGAACACAAGACTCTAACAGCAGATTTTTTTAAAAAAAAATATCTTATACCGCAGTCAATCATGTGAATCAATCTACTGTATAGCCCAAGGTAGACCTCCAAAGTGGATATAATTTACTGAATTTCTATCTTTTAAGATCTGGCAGTGATTAAGCCAGCCGTGAAGGACCCCTGGGGGCCTTTTAACTCAATCCAAGAACAGGTGTCCTTCCTCGGGGATACAGCAAAAAACAATATTCTAAATGGAGATCCCCCGCTAATAACTGATACATTCCCACTGAAGTATAGCAGTTAGATGTCTCTGCCCTGGTATTCCAGCAGGCAGTTGCACTCATCACTTGGGATGCCAGCCTCCAGGCGGGACCTGAGGACCCCCCAGAATTACAGCTCATCTCGAGACTACAGAGACCAGTTCTCCTGGAGAAAATGGCCGCTTTGGAGGGTGGACTCTGTGGCATTGTGCCCCACTGAGGTCCCTGTCCTCCCCGGGCTCTATCCCCAAATCTCCAGGATCTGGCAACCCAACCTCCCCCCCCATACCCTGACAGCGGCCAGGGGGACCTAGCAACTCTATTTGGCACTGGCATGTAATGGATACCTCCAATTACACGTGTGAAATAAAATGTCATTCCCATGGCACCATCATTTTCCTTCTCTTCCTGAATTCTATATTAGCACCGCCCTCTTTTCTGCATAGCCTCTTGAAACAACACAAGACCAGCAGAAAACAACACATGTAGAGGTGCAGCCTGCTGCCCTCCCCCCGGGCAGTTCGCCAGTTTGCATGCATGATGTCTGCATGCATACAAAGCGTACATGCGCAGGGTCCATCCTCAGCAGTGCTCCCAATCATGGGAGAAAGGTGACGTGAATATGCTTGTTACACACCTATGCTCTGAGGAACTGGTGATCACGAATGGGAAGAAGGCACATTTCTATGAGCATAATAGGCCACGCCCAACTGCCTTCCCTTGTCTTGCCCAGGTGCCCTGCAGCTGTGGGGAGCACAAGCAAGCCGGCCCTTGGAAAGGCCGGGGAAGGCACAGGGAGGCATCGCTCTCGGGGGGGGTTGCTCTCCAGGCCTTCCCTCTGTAGCTGCGCATGCAGAGGTTTTGGCTGTAGTGGGCGTGGCCAACTCTGAAGCCAGCCGGAATTCCGTTCCTGTGCGTTCCTGCCCAGAAATAGCCCCGGCCTTTTCTCATTTGAAAGAGGCCAGCAGAAGTTTTAAAAACCTCAGAAAACAATATATCTGCTTTTACTTTTACTGATTGGATTTTTACTGAATGTCTTAGCTGTTGTCGTGCCAGTACACCATGCCATTCCATCCCATATGGACTTAATTTAATCACTGGCTAATGGCTTGGTTTGCTGCTGTACTGATTTCCAGGGTGTTATGTATTTGCTTATGTGTTATGCTATGTAATCTAAACTGGAGCTTCAGGCAGAAGTTCCATAGACTCTATAGTATTCTAAACCCTGCAGTCGGATTGGTCGTGGTTGCGTAACAGACCCATCCGGAAAGACTCAGAACATCGGTGGGAACAAATCCCATTGGTCCTAAGTCTCAATTGCAGTTGGTCATTACTGAGCTAGGGGGTGTGGCCTCACTGAGTCAAAATGTATATAGTTGCATCGTTCGCCGTATTGTTTGCGTGTTCTGAGCTGAATAAAGAAATCATTTGTTTAAGAAATGCTACCTCAGTCTAAGTATATAATACAGAGGGAGGGGTCCAACATCTGTAAAAACGTAGAATAGGCCCACATGGCTTGAGACTGGGGTGTCTGAAGGTCAATCTTTTCTATACATTCCTGCCTGGGAATAAAGATCACAGGGAGAGGCTCTCCTTGACTGTTCCATCAGTGGGTACATGAGACAGGACCATTTCGATGGCAGCCCCACGATTACGGAACAACCTCCCCAGGGAAGTGTGCCTGGCCCTCACATTGCCAATCTTCAGGGGGAGGAGGAGGAGGAGCAGGAGCAGGAGAAGGAGATTGGATTTATATCCCGCCCTTCACTACCCGAAGGAGTCTCAGAGCAGTTTATAATCCCTTTCCCTTCCCCTCCCCACAACAGATACCCTGTGAGGTAGTTGGGGCTGAGAGAACTCTCTCGAGGACTGCTCGCAAGAAAACAGCTCTGAAAGAACTTATGACTGACCCCCGATCACACCAGCAGCTGCATGTAGAGGAGTGGGGACTGCATCCATCTGATTTAGTTTTTATTTATCAGCAGTCCTAACTGGAAGGTTTTAAATTGTTTAATTTTAATTTAATTGTGTAATTTTTAATTGTTGACTTTTAATGGTTTTTTTATGATGGTTGTTTTTGTGTTTTTTGAATAATATATTTTTTTAATATTGTAAGCCTCCCTGAGTTCCACAAGGGAGAAAAGTAGCTAATAAATGTTTGAAGTTAAGTAAGTAGCCTTAACTTGGATAGCCCAGGCTAGCCGGATCTCATGAGATCTCAGAAGCTAAGCAGGGTCAGTCCTGGCTAGCATTTGGATGGGAGACCAGCACGGAATACTAGGGTCAGAATGCAGAGGCAGGCCATGGCAAACCACCTCTGAATGTCCCTTGCCTTTAAAACCCTACGGGATCACCATAAGTCAGCTGTGATTTGACAGCTAAAAAAAAGGAAGTAATATCTCAAGGCCCTGACCTGGATAACCCAGGCTAGCCTGATCTCATCAGATCTTGGGAGTTAAGCAGGGTTGGCCCTGGTTAGAACTTGGATGGGAGACCAAGTCCCTTGGTCACCAAGGAAGACTGGAGCTGCTCCACAGAGACAAGCCATAGCCAACCAACTCTGTTTGTCTCTTGCTTAGAAAACCCCATGAAGGGTCGCCAGAAGTCAACTGTGACTTGATGGCATTTTCCACCACCACCATGGTTAGAACCAGGGTGCGATCACACGGTCCTTTTGATCGGGGTTCGCCACTGTTCCCTCGTGCATGTAAGTTTCACGTTCACATGTGCCAATCTACCTCCCGTGCCGAAGCAGATTTTCTCTCGCAATTGTTCTGGTTTTTCCCGCCCCCTGGAAAATCAAGTATTTTCCTGGCACTTGCGCTTTGAATGCATGATTTCACCCATCTGGACAGCCATCTTTCACAATGATTGCGATTAGGGCCATCTGACCACTCTTTGTGCATTTTTTTTTACTTAATAAATCCACCATTAAACATTATTTTATGTTCATTTCTCTGTTTAAAGATAATATTAATTTGTCGTAAGAAGCACAGAAGCCCCTTCCTCTGGAACTGTGAGCTTACAGCACCCTGGAGGCGGGAACGAGAGGCGGGGGCTCCAGCAGCCTGGACGGGGCTGGCAAGGAGGATGGCGGAGACAGCGGGGCTGAGCCTTTTTTCATGGGGCAATGGCGGCAATGGTGGTAGCAGCGGCACCACCCCCCACAGCAGTTTCAGGAGCAGCAGCCACCCTAGCCTGCCCCGTGGCCGGCAGGATCGCCTGGACTCAGCGCCACAGCAGGTGAGCAGGTGGTAGAAGAGAGGGGCTGGCTTCATCTAGTCAGCCCAACCTGAAGAAACATGTTCCTGATTTAATTAAAGCGGGAACAAAGCGCGATTACCTTGCCGGTGTGACCACAGCCCCAGTGTTCCCTCTAAGCTGAGTGAGTGTGAGCTAGCTCACAGTTTTTTAGCCTCCGGCTCACACATGTTTGCCTTCGCTCAGGAAGGATGGCTCCAGAGCAAACTAATTTATGCAGTAGCCAAATTTCTTGCTCACCGCTTTAATGCCAGAAGCTGACAAAGTAGAATTTTTGCTTGCAAGACTCCACCGCTTAGAGAGAGCATTGGTTAGAGCTGATGCTGAGCAACAGAAAATCGGAGTCACAGGGGACAGGACATCTGTCTCTAGGGTTTTAAAAGGGGGTCCCCAGATTTGCACAAAGTGTTTGTGGCATCATCTGTTGAGGGATTTCGCAGAAGCTAGCGGGAAGACCTGTCCTCAACTGTACTGCTTTTGGCTGCATGTGTGAATGCCCTCTCAGTATCCAGTTTCCTGCACAGAGAAAGCAGCTACAAGCATGGCAGCTACAAGCATGGACAGTTTCAAGAGGGAATTAGATAAACATATGGAGCAGAAGTCCATCAGTGGCTATTAGCCACAGGGTATAGATGGGAATTCTCAGTCTGGGGCAGGTGCTGCACTCTATTCTTGGTGCTGGAGGGGGCAGCAGTGGGAGGGCTTCTAGTGTCTTGGCCCCACTGGTGGACCTCCTGATGGCACCTGGCATATTTTGGCCGCTGTGTGACAGAGTGTTGGACTAGATGGACTATTGGCCTGATTCAACATTGGCTTCTCTTATGTTATGTTCTTATGTTATGTTCTCTTAAAGACCAAACCTCTCTCAGTATGAATCAGCCCATACATAGATCGCCACTTTGATTGATTAATTAAAAACATCAAGGAGGTGGAACAGCTTAAAGGTAGATGTTCCATGATTCCATTTAAATTATCTTGATCAAAATAAGGAGCCAATTTGCATTTAAAGAACACACAGAGAAAGGAGTGTTCTTACAGGTATAGGTGTTTTCCCACATGAGAACAGCATTAGGTGGTTTCTCCACTGGTGCTGCAGCTGCTGGTACAGCGCATCAGCAACAGGGCTTCAACACAGCGGGTTTCCCCTACCGTTTTCCTGACCTAATCCCCCAGCAATGGCCATAGACACCACGAGACCAGAAGTTTTCCAGTTGTTTTTTAAATGGCAATTGACTATCAATATAAGAATCCATATATGAGGTTCTCGAAACGCCCAGCTTTCCACTGTTTTAAAAAGTAAGTCTCTGGTCCCTTTCTTTGCAGAGATATAATGGGAAAGGCATACCTCTGCCTTGAAAGGGGCTGGAGATGCTTGTCTAAAATCACAGTTGCAGTACCAGATACACAGCTTGTTATAATGGTATAATACTCATTTGGCAATTTTAAAAAGGCAAAAAGCCTGTGGAGGAGGATGGCTGCCATGGGAACAAAGGGAGGGGAAATGGGTGTTGTTGTGAGCACAGGACTGGGGAAATCCAAGCTTCCGCACCTACGTGGCAGCCACCCAGTCATTACTGTGATCTTTCCCGAAACTTTGCAACAAAGCAGGCTTGGGAAATAATGGGGGAAAGCCATAGTCCCCCAGGTGGTTTACCAAATCACCATGATAATCTGGGAAAGTGGGGGGGGGAGAGAAACCCTGTTTCCCAACATCATCAAATCCAGGGCATATAACTCATATGGAAAAGATCAGACTGCCCAATCTGCATTTTTCTGTATACATCAGTGGACGAGTGGGTTGGATCCAGCCAGCTTTTCCACTCAACCTCACCCAGTTCCCCTCCCTATGACAACCCCCATCCCACATGGCTCAGGGGCATGCAGATCCCATGATCCCCAGCACAGTGTTTTTGGGTGGTCAAAGAGGATGTCTCCTTCCTCTTTGGCCAGCAGAAAAGCTGGTTTGGATCCAACCCAGTATCTTTTACGTGTCTAGTTTTGAGGAAATCTGCAATTTATTAAGTACAGACAGTGAAACAATTTGGTGTATCTATTCAATTTTTTTTTAAAAAAAATAGTAGACATGAGCAAAATCTGTCTGACGGGAACTTTAGCTAATGTTATCAGGATTCACCAACTGCATAATGAAGTCTCATCCTCGAATCAATAGCAATTTCTCTCAATATTTTGTTTGAGCCAGATCCTCCACATTTCCCTCAAATTTCACTTTGCTAGAAATTCACTGGCAACCTCCCATGCACTTAAATATAAAGAGAAAGCACAATACTTCTTCTGGAAACTCAAAGCCTCTGTGAGAGTGACCTTTCTGATATCTGGAAGGCCAAACGGAGTTTCGTATAATGAACATTTCATTTCTCGCCAGTGGAGACCCAAAGCAACTTTCGCCATCTTCACTCTTTCATTTTAACCTCGCCAACAGCCCTGTGATGTAGACTAGGCTGAGAAAGAGTGACTGGCTCAAGGTCGCTCAGCAAGATCCCATGGCAGAGTGGGGATTTGAACCTGGGACTCTTAAATACTAATCCAAAATTTAAACACTATTTCGTGCAGGCTGACAAGGTCACTGGGTAAAAATCCTTTTAGAAACCTAACACAAAAATCTTCTACTATCGCTGTACTTCCCCCCCATCCTATCTATATCTATCCTAGCAGTTAGAAAGCAAGAAATTGCAAGTGGATAAATAGGTACGACTTCGGTGGGAAAGTAACAGCATTCTGTCTGCCTTGGTGTTTAGTCATGCCGGCCACATGACCACAGAAACAACTTCGGACAGCGCTGGCTCTTCGGCTTGGAAATGGAGATAAGCACCACCCCCTAGATTTGAATTCAACTGGCTTTCGAGCCTTTATTTTACCTTTATATTGTATATAGATATAGATATACATATCCTATATTTGTATAAAACCCTGAATTCTATTGCATCCTTTAAAGAACAAAGAACAATGCACATCCAATATATAGGCATCAAAAACAAGGGGTATGCAGAAACCTTGACCATTTGCACAGTTGTTTCATTTGTCTCCAAATAAGTTATAGCTTTCATCCTACCTATTTAATGGAAACCAGAGTGATGTAGGGGTTAGCGTCAGACTAGGATCTGGCAGACCCCGGTTCAAGTCCTCACTCTGCCACGGAAGCTTTCTGGGTAACTTCGGGCCAGTCATCCATGCACTATCTGCCTAATGTAGCTCATGGGGTCATTGTGAGGTTGTAACGCAAGGAGAACCACATCAGACCCTTTGGGTCCCCACCGGGGAAACAGGTGAAGCACAAATGATGCAAAAAAATAATAATAATAAAGTATGATACACCAATTCCACTCTGAAAATCCAGAGGCATTTTCAATTTCCAGATTTGTTCCCACAATAATACATCAGCATTGGTCCCATTATAGAAGAGAAGAAGAGAAGAAATTGGATTTATACCCAAGGGAGTCTCAGAGTGGCTTACAAACCCCTTTCCTCCCCCTCCCCACAACAGACACCCTGTGAGGTAGATGGGGCTGAGAGAGCTCTGACAGAAACTGCTCTTTTTCAAGGACAGCTCTTGTCAGAACTACGGCTTGTCCAAGGTCATCCAGCAGCTGCAAGTGGAGGAGTGGGGAATCAAACCCGGTTCTCCCAGATTACAGTCCGCGCACTTAACCAAACTGGTAGTTATACCTACCAGGAGGTGTCTGGAGATCTCTCAGAATTACAACTGATTTAAGTGACAGAGATCAGTTCCCTTGGGAAAGGCAGCTTTTTTGGAAGGTGGATTCTGTGGCATTATAGCCCGCTGAAGTCTCTTCCCTGCCTAAACCTCGCCTCCCCCAGACTCCATCACCAAAATCTCCAGGAATTTCCCAACCTGCAGCTGGCAACCCTAGTTATACCATGGCTTGCAAAGAAGATGAAATGTTTGACTGGAAGAACCTCAGTTCATCAAACGGTATCCATAAAATACCACCTTTGCTGCTCTCTTTCTTAGCTTGCTTCTGTGGGGGGTCTCTGTGTGTATAGCAGGATTCCAGAAGCACCCTTTCATGCCAGGAGAATTGTTAGCAGAATTTGTTTCCATCTCGGCAGATGGGCCTTGATCCGTATGAATCAGCAGTATAGCAGAAATAGCTTTTTGGATCATGACCAGCATTTAGGGCAGAATCAATGACCCTCAAAACTCCAGTTTCACGATGACTCATATTTCATTCCCATCTCTTTCAGCAGATGGATCCCACGATTGGTAATTCAAAACATCTAAAAAAAATAAATGCAAGGAAAAGCCTAATGTGACACCTACGTTCGTGTCAACCAAGATGCTGAAAACATCCGTGGAGGAACACCGTCACGACTATAAACATTTCCTTCTCAATATCATAAACTCCATCTCTGGCGAGCTTTTTGGACTGTTATCTAGGTATTTATATTTACTGCTCACGCTTGGAGCCAAGAGGATTAGATGGTTGAAACCAGAGTTTCCTGCCATAGCCAACGTTTTGCTTGGAGTCAAATTATACACTGGTAAATGGATGAGAAGACATTATGACGCACCAATAAACTGGACTCTTGTGCTTTTCGGGTGATAGAGACTCTATGGCTGCCAACACTGCCTCAGCAAATTATGGGAGATTGGGGGTGCAGTGCCTGATGGTGAAGTTTGGGGATGATGTGATACCACTTCTTCATGATGCTCTAGGCTCCCTCCCCCAGTCTGAGTCCAGGGGCACCTTTAAGACCAACAAAGCCTTATTCAAGGCATAAGCTTTTGTGTGCCCGCAGAATTAACCTTTGTTGGTCTTAAAAGTGCCACCGGACTCCAACTTTGTTCTGCTGCTTCAGAGCAACATGGCTACCCACCTGAATCTATCCCCCAGTCTCTGTGATCTTTACCATAGAGACTACGGGAAGTTCCTAGAGCATAACTATGTGGAGGCTATTTTTTCTCACACTCCTCAGTTCCTCCAGGGTAAGAAATTGGAGCCTGGGGGTTGTAATTCCCCACCCAGGGCAGGTAAATGAGAAGCTTACCCTCTTATCTGCATATTCCAGAATTGGAAGGGGTGGCTTAAAAAATAGAAAGTTACTTACTAACCTGCTCGTGTTCCAACTGCACACCTGAGACAGAAAGTTCAGATGGGGCAAATGCTCAGAATACATCTTCCTCCGGATCGCTTTCTGGGAGACCTAGGGTTCAAGCAAGTTTACCATAATCTCTTTGTACCTCTAGCCAATTACCATCAAAATTTTGAAATGCACAGATTGTAATTATCTGTTTGCCAGTCGCATGAGAACAAAGCAACAGACCTCAGAGTCAGTCAAGACTATCAACAACAGAGTAATAACTCCGTATATAGCCTCCACAAGTAAATCTATAAAGTATGCGTATATTTTATCTAACAGTGTGCAGTAAACAACAAAAATTAAAAATCACATGTCAATATCTCATTAATGTCTCATTCAATAACAATATATCTGTCAGGATGCATTATGTAAGTTTCACAAATTCACAACTGGAAAATCAGAATATCAGTGGAAAGTCACAAATATCAAAGCAGCCTTGTACACATATCACCCAGTACTAAGACATTTAATCTTTCCCATCAGAGGATATAGTACAAGGTATTTAGTAAGTATAAATGTCAAATACTGGAGCGAAGTCCATGGTCCAACGGTAAAGCACCGTTTCACAGTCTTTTGTGAGAGTTGCCCACTTGTAACACTGGGTAAAAATTCTGTGCAGAGCATGGATAAAATTTAGGGGAGTCAGCCTGGTGTAGTGGTTAAGCGCGTGGACTCCCCACTCCTCCAGTTGCACCTGCTGGATGACCTTGGGCAAGCCATAGTTCTGGCACAGCTGTTTTTGAAAAAGAGTGGTTTCTGTCAGAGCTCTCTCAGCCCCACATACCTCCTGGGGTGTCTGTTGTGGGGAGGGGAAGGGAAAGGAGTTTGTAAGCCGCTCTGAGACTCCCTTGGGTAGTGAAGGGCGGGGTACAAATCCAATCTCTTTTCTTCATCTTAATTAGGGGGACAGGAAAAATTTGGCCACATAGCAATAACTATATGGCATGCCTGGCTGGGGGGAAGGAGCAAAATCTGTCCCGTTTCTGTGCCATGCTTGCCCCAGCCATTCTAAGACCTTGCTTCCGGGCACACTGCCGGACTCATGGAATTGGCCTGGGTGCTCAGCAGCCCGAGTGCCAGATGAAAGGGTCCACAGCAATGTTCCCTCTAAGCTGTGAGTCTTGTGAACAAAAATTCTACTTTGTGAGCTACTGGCATTAAAGTTGTGAACGAACAGTTTGGCTACTGCATAAATTAGTTTGCTCTGGAGCCATCTTTCCTGAGCAAAGACAAAAATGTGTGAGCCGGAGGCTAAAGAACTGTGAGCTAGCTCACACTAACTCAGGTTAGAGGGAACACTGGTCCACAGGCTGGTGGTAGCACAGTCTGCATGCCTCTGGTTTAAATCGTAGTATATTAATCTAGCACAACAGAAAAACCGGTTGGTAGTTAAAAATTGTTAGCAATTGCGCAATCATTTGGTATTCACAAAGAAAAGATGCACAAAATCCACTATTCATAAAAAGAAGAGGACACACATATTTATCTGCAGATGCGGAATGTTGCGAGCTAAGGTCCAGTTCTCAAAACTGGCTTTGGGTTGAGGAGGCCGACCAGTCTCTGTCTTTGCCAAGCACTTGTGGTCAAGAGCAAAATAGCATGAAGCTCCAATGGCCAATGGGATCTGCAGATGTGAATATCCTGGGGCCAGGATCCCTCCCCCTTTTATAGGCAAATGACAGGAGGAAGGCTGACCGCTCATCTCTGGACATTGTCTAGAACAAGAGGCAAGGCTCATGAAAAACCAGTAAAGGTGGGGTAAGACACACACCTTGGTGGGGAACTCCTGCTTAGGAATTGATGGCTTGGCATATCAAATGATGGAGAGGGGGAAATTCCCTGAAAGGAATTCACAACACAGGAAAGATGAACAATTGTCCAAATCGAGGCATACAACATGCATTCATATAATTGAATTAGCTTTTGAATGCTTGCTGGATAGGTTCCCCATTTTCCCGGTCAGGGCAGGCCACCCCCTTGCCTCTGTTGCCCGCTGCCACACCAAGTGGCAGTCTGCTGCAGGGGACTTCAAAAACCAGTAATGTTGGCTGCATCGCTATGTCACTTCTGGGGGAGGAAAGGGAAGTGACTCAGGGTAGCTCTAGGAATCACTGGAAACTCTGTGGTAAAACCTCAGATGGACAAATCTGGGGGCCTCAGATATTGTTCTTTATACCATTCAAAACAGGAGGGCTGTGGGCATGGAAACTGGGATGGGCATGACACCAGCTGTAGAGTCATTTAACTTCTGGTTTTAAAAAAGTGTCACACGTAGCTCTAGGAATGGCAAGAAACTATGGTTTTACTAGCGTTTCCAGTGGTTCTTAGAGGTGCCCTACATCACTTCTGGGGGGCTTTTTTACCAGAGATGACGTGGTGCTGCAGCCGGTGTTGTTTTCTTTTCATTATTTTCCCCGGCCACCAGTCAGAGCAGTGGTGGGCAACAGGAGTGGGATCTGTAGGGCTGCCATTCTCCAGGTCATAGCTGGAGACCTCCTGCTATAATAGCTGATTTCTTTTTTAAAAAAAAATCCCCCCGAAGGGTTTTTTTATTGCATTTTCTAAATATCTACAGAAAAAGGGAGGGGTACTAACAAACATAACTACAAGAAGGGGGAGATAGGAAAGAAAATCCAAAACATGTTGATTGTATATAGTCGGGACAAAAGGACGCCCCACCCCCAGGCTAGAAGCTGGGGGGGAGTGAACCTCAGCGCCCCTGACTCAGGGCTCATCCTGAACCCTGGGGAAGAGCGTATGATCACCCTCCCTCTCTACCTGCTGGTCTGCAGACCATTCCCCCAAGAGAGGGGAGAATGGCTGCCGTCAGCTTGCCAATCCGGAAGTCGAGAGCCTATAATAGCTGATTTCCAGGTAACAGAGATCAATTCACCTGGAGAAAAATGGCCGCTTTGGAAAGTGGACTCTGTGGCATTCTACCCCATTGGAGTCCCCACCCTCCTCAGACTCCACCCCTAAAATCTCAATGTGTTTCTCAGATGGGAACTGGCAAACCTAAGTGGGTGGGGATGCACCCCCTCCCCCTGAGTTTTTTGTAGTGCTGTTTTTTTAAAAAAGATTATTTTTATTGAAAGAAGAAGAGATTGGATTTGTACCCTGCCCTTCACTACCCAAGGGAGTCTCAGTGCGGTTTACAAACTCCTTCCCCTTCCCCTCCTCACAACAGGCACCCTGTGAGGTAGGTGGGGCTGAGAGAGCTCTTGACAGAAACTGCTCTTTTTTCAAGAACACCTCTTATCAGAACTATGGCTTGCCCAAGGTCATCCAGCAGGTGCAAGTGGAGGAGTGGGGAAGCAAACCCGGTTCTCCCAGATTAGAGTCTGCGCACTTAACCGCTACACTACACTAATAAATAACAAAGAAATAACAAAAAAGAATGGTATAAAATAAAAGATGGCTTCCGATTTTCTCTGTGACAAATACAAGTATCTTTACAAAATGTACTCTTACTCTATATTTACAAGAAAAAAAATCCCTTTTTTCTATAGTCTGAATTCTTCATACATCAAATCCACAAATCATTATTATCTATTTCATGCAAAAAGTCTATAAGGGCTGAGTTCAGACTGGTAATTTGCCCCATTATAGCCATGTTTCAGCCACATTTCCCAAGTGGATTAAAGGGGGCGTTCACACAGGCACATCTGCCGGGCGTTCCCCACCCGTATACAACCCGTGCTGTTCCACTTCACTCCCAGGATTAAAAGATACCTGTTGAAAGTGGTAGCAAATCCTGGAGAGTTCCTTTATCCTGCTGCATTCTGCTTCTGGGAGGTGTGAATGCTCAGCCGAAAAGCTGGGATCAACCCACGTTGCGCATAAGGCAGCAGTGATATGATTGGCTGTGCTCTGCTCTACCGCCCAATGTGGTGCTGGCGCAACGGGATCCAAATTTCATGCACTCATACACACATGCACACATAGCCGATTTGCCAGGAAAAAAACATTTACAGCCATGCCTCCGGGCCAGCAGTCTGAATGCTCCCGCGCACCTCCTCCCAGTATGCTCCCATATAAGTCGGCGCAGTGTGACCGGGAAAACCCAGAACAGTTTGTTCCGGGGATTTTTTGCCACGATTGGCTCCGGCTTCAAACTGCCAGTCTAAACTCAGCCAAGGAGTTTCCAATCAGCAATAAACAAACTGATTGTCTCATCTCTAATCAGGGAAGTAAGTTTAGCCATGGCTGCAAGTTCCAGCACCTCATCAACCAGTCCTCTCTTGTAGGCAATGTCGGACTCTTCCACTTTTGCTCATAGAACAGTCTCACTGCCATCGTCATATATATTTTGTAGCGTTTTCCATGCACGAATGCCTCTCATTGTCCACATCCTGACCACAAGGGAATAATACTGAAATATTTCCAATCTTTCACATGGATGAATATGAAATACGTTCCGTGCAGATGTAATGAAAAACATTTTGTGTTTGTCACAAAATGGCATACAGAATATTGACTCGAAGGTGTTTCTTTTTTTAAAAAAAACAACAACCCATAATAATACGATAATCTGAAAGGAAAACAACAAAAAACGAAGTGGGAGGGCTTCGCGTCATGACTTGAAAGACTGCATTTCCTGCCTAAATGATTCACTGAGAAACCAAAATCAAGTTGCTGGTAAGACGTGGGTTGTTTCTGGAAGCATGAAAAATAGAAGCTGGAGCTTTTGAAACAGTCGTGTTATGACAAAATGACCGTTTCCTGTAAATCTGCGTCTTTGGAGGGGAGGTCAATTTACATCCAATAAAGCAGGGAGAGATCATTTTCCATTCTGGAATAAAAGCAAACCTGGGTAGTGATGGGTATCCTGCCTCATGTAAGGGCTGCGGCCAGGTGGAAGAGCCTCTGCTTGGCATCCAGATTCAACCCCTGGAATCTCCAGTTAAAAGAACCAGGCGGTAGGTGATATGACAGACCTCTACCCTCCAGCTGCCAGTCTGAGTGGGCAATACTGACCTTGATGGATCAGTGATCTAATTAAACATAAGGCAGCTTGGTGTGTATTCATGCCCACTATGAAGCCGATGGGCAGTAGATTCAGGATGGACAAGAGGAAATGTAGTGATGGCCTGGTGAGTTTTAAAACAGGCATAGATCATTTTAAGATTAAATAGATTTATGGAGGGCTAAAGGGAACCTCCGTGTTTAGAGGCAGTCAGCCTCTGAATCCCAGTGCCAGGAAGCAACGTCAGGGAAAGATCTCAGTCTTTATGCCCTGTTGCTAGCTCTCTAGAGGAACTGGTTGGCCACTGTGTGAGACAGGATGATGGACTGGTCTGATCCAGCAGGGCCCTTCTTATGTTTTTTTATGCTCACTATAGCATATTCATATGAGTGTGTGTTTGATTTTAGTTATTCTTGTCTTTGATGGTATGCTATGGAGGTATTCTTTCCATGCATGCCCATCTCTTGTTTATATGACTACCAGAAAAGTAAATATAAAAGTTTCCCTTGCTCGAAAGCCAGTTGAATCTGACTCTAGGGGGTGGTGCTCATCTCTGTTTCCAAGCCAAGGAGCCAGTGCTGTCTGGACATTTCCATAGTCTTGTGGCCAGCATGACTAAACACCAAGGTGCATGGAACACTGTTACCTTCCCACTGAAGTGGTACCTATTTATCTACTTGCAATTTCTTCCTTTTGAACTGCTAGGTTGGCAGGAGCTGGGACCAGAGACCAGAGTTCACTCTGTCATGCGGCACTAGGGTCTCGAACTGTCGTGCTAACGACCTTCCAGTCTGCAGCTCAGCATCTTAACCTCTGAGCCACCACAGCCCCTTATGACTACCATAGACAGCTACTATCCTGTTACAAAATCCCTCTTCATTGGGTTAAGTACAATGACTGAAGGTGCAAACTGAGTTTTGTTTTCATCAAGGTTTAGCTCTAATTGGCACTTGTAACCCAAAGATGAAATCAGCGGTAGCAAGCAATAACATGATTCACCTACACTGAACCTATAGGCTGTGAAACATTTCATGACATCTATTTGTTTAACACCTTTCTATGCCTGCCGTTCTCCCAGGGTTGTTGTGAGGATAAAACGGAGGAAAGGGGAATTATGTAAGCTGCTTTGGGTCCCCACTGGAGTGAAAGGCTGGATATGAATAAAGTAAATAAACTCTAAAATAAATAAAAAGAGTACCAACCGTTTAGTAATAGTTTTCGACACTTTTAAAGAAAAGAAAAAGTTAATCAACAAAAAACTTCACAACAAAGCCTTTCACACCAAAATATAACATCACAACACTGCCCTGTCTGTCTTAGCTAGAGAAAACCTATTCCTTTAAGTGGGCATCTGACGGCATTCTGTTGGTGTCACCTGAGGCTGCCTTGGTCCATCAAGGTCAATACTGTCTACTGTGGTGGCGGCAGGTCTCTGTGGTCTCCGGTAGAGGTCTTTCCCATCACCTCCTTCCTGGCTGTGTCCAATGGCGATGTTGGGGACTGAACCTGAGACCTTCTGCAAGCCAAGCAGATGCTATACCACTGAGCTACAGACGCTGGTCTTTTACAATAATGGATCACAGCAGTGGCTAATATATGGAGAAGATGCTTAATACAGGGATTGCAAAGAGGAAGGGTTGGTTGGTATTGGTAATCAACTGCAGTTCTAGCTAGGAAACAGAGCTGGTCATTTACATATATGCATGCCATTAGCAAAGCTATAGTGCCGGCTAACATTTGGGGGTGGTTGTATGCAGTGGTGGCTTCTGCCATTCTTCCTTGCCTTGTTCCCTCCCAGAATTCCCCTAATTAGGGCAAATGAGGATCCAGGGTCTCTTCCATTTCTGCCTGGCTTGTTCCGAACAATGGCTGGTGCTCCTGGTCCGCATTAACATTTCGATGCAGGAATCAGTGCGCAATGATGTCATGTCAAATGTGATGATGTCTCATTACATGGATCAGTAATGAGTTGGGATGAAAGCTTTCTCTTCTGTTATTGAGGAATGACAAGCATCTCCTGGGCGATTTCAATTACAGTACACTATCTGTATGTACGCATGGATGGATGGATGGATGGATGGATAGATGGATGGATGGTGCAGAGAAGTAGATATGGAGAGAGAGACAGAATTGATACAGATTCACTGTTACCCTTTTTGCTATTTAGATCACTAGATTCACATTTGTCAGGGTTGTTGCTCCCAATTCATATCTTACAAAGGCCCCTATTCCCCCGAGCATTCCCCCCTGGTTGATCAAACGTGCTCTGGGAGTTCCATATATGGAATATAATTTCCAAGCATGTAGAGTCCCAATTCAGGATTCCAGTTCCTGGGGACAGGGACCCAAGCCATTTTCCTGACCTAAAATGTCCCCAGAGAGACAGGACTCACCCAGTTTGGAGGCCATACATGTACTGATTAACTTCATGTAAGTTTCCCCAGTGGGACCAATGGCAGCGCTCCAAGGCCATTTCAGGTTGGGAAAACAGTGATGGAGGCTTAGGCTCATTCTCCCCATGTTGCCCTTATCACATCTGAACTGGGCATGTGTGCACTCTGGATATCTCAGTGGACATCTAAGCAATAGGATATGGGGGGGAACACAAGGACTTTGTAACGTGTGACTTTGTTTTTGAAACACAGGCAGATTGGGGTGGGGCCTGGAACTGCTGTGGGGATTCCGAATTTGGGGTCTTCCTCGCCTGATCTGCCATCAGAATATCAAGTATAATTTGAGAGGAAAAGAACTTACCCCCCAAAAAATTACAAAACGAATTGGGGGGGGGGGCCCTGTTACTACAGACTGGCTCCAACTCAAGGCGTTCTTTGTTTTCCTCAGTAGCAGATGTTGGAACTGGGCACAGGAACTTCTCAGAGACGAAGGTTCATATTTTTAAAGAACCTTTGTAAATCCAACCACTCAACATCCAAGAGTAGAAACAGGACAGGGTTGTTGTTTTTTTTAATTTCTGAATATTCTGGTTTATATTTGTTTTATGGATGGTACCACAGGAGCAATGAATTTCACTCAATATCCCCTTGGTGAGTTTCTTCCCTTTACTGATGTCACCAAACTATCATCTGCAGCCGCAGTCGGCTCAATATGACGTCACGGACTGAGCATCGATACTTAAAATAGCTGTTATTTAAAACAGCTGTTTGAGAAACAACAACAAATGAGCTTCCCCTCCGTAATTCTTCTTTCAAAATAAAGGGGATAGGTTGGGGGTGAGGGACAGGGGTATGGAAACTATAACTCAGCTCCATGCACAATGTCCCTTCTTCACCAATACTTCAGACTCATACCAATGCTAACCAAATGGACTCTGCTACGTGTCAGAGTTCTGTGCCCTCTAGCATTTCCCTATTATTTGGCCAGCTCTGGGGAGGGGAAGAGGAAGATGCACCTCATGACTCATGCCCCCACATTCAAAAGGAAATGTAAACTGCGCTTGGACAGTCTCAATTAGTCACGGGGCTGAGCAGTATCGTCTGGGTATGAACTTCCCCAGTGCTAAAGGGCAGCTGGAACGGCATCCGAACCTCTGGAATGGGTTCATCCTGAGCGATCACAGCCAGGGAAAATATGCCTATCAGGAGACAGACTTCTCATTCCAGTGTTGAATGGATTGCCAGATTCCTTTACAGCTCATGCAGAAGGGCAGTGCTGCTGGGGTGGCCAGATTTAGAAACTTCCAGAGAAGATGACAAGGTTGTCTGCAAAGGAGAATAACCCAGTGACCACTGCTTTACACATGTGGCAGAACTATATGGTGAAGTTCGGGGATCCCAACAGGGTGCCCATGAGGGGCATTGCACCCAGCTTTCCTAGTGCCTGTCAAGGGGGTTTAAAAAGTGGGAGGGGTCTTGTGCAGCTCTGGCTCAGCGAGGCTTCTGATTGGTGACTGGAGATTTGATTGGCTGTGTGGATTTAAAAAAAACATCGCTTTGGCAGTAGCTGCCACCAAAGCAGGATCTTCGCTGTGTGGCTGAAGGTAAGCTGCGGCGGCCATTTTATGGTTGGCTCTGCATCCCATGGCAGCCATTTTGTGGCTGCGGCCACCATGCTGTGTCAGAATTCCAAAGGTGCCCGCAGGCTGGAAAAGGTTGGGGGCCTCTGGTCTAGCTTTCCTGGAATGTACTTCTTTAGACTCCGGGTGGGAAAATCACATGAGGGTGGCCAGGTCTCGGTTGGGAAATTCATGGGGATTTGTGAGATAGAGCCTGGGGAGGGTGGGGCATGGGAAGGGGAGGGACCTTAGTGGGGTACAATGAAAAAGAGAGAGAAGAGATTGGATTTGTACCCCGCCCTTCAGTACCCAAAGGAATCTCAGAGCAGCTTACAATCTCCTTTCCCTTTCCCTCCCTACAAGAGGCACCCTGTGAAGTAGGTGTGGCTGAGAGAGCTCTTTTGAGGACTGCTTCTTGAGACAACAGCTCTGAGAGAACTTGGGCCTCACCCAAGGTCACACCAGGAGCTGCATGTGGAGGAGTGGGAAATCAAGCCTGGTTCTCCTAGATTAGAGTCCACGCTGCTAACCACAACACCAAACTGGCATCAAATGCCATACAGTCTGCCTTCCAAACCAGCATTTTCTCCTGGGAAACTGATCTGCATAGCCTGGAGATCAGTTCAGATTATGGGAGCTCTCTGGCCAGCATGTGGAGGTTGGCAACCCAAGCACATGTCTGAGTGCTTCCATAGAGGGAAAATACCTTCTTAGAAAACTAAAATGCTGGAGGACAAGGCTAGTAGATAAGCCTTCTCTTAGACCTTCTAATTTTCTTTCTGCAAGGAGTTATTCGTAGCTCAGTATCCAAACTTTCTGCAACTTCAACTGATCTGTCCCATCCAAGAAAATTTGTATCATACAATTCTACTGATTGAATGAAGAATCAGTTATCAATTATTCTCCATTGCCGATTCTTAGGTTGTGAGAGGTGACCTGTTTACCTTTGTTTCCTGGAGGACTTGCTCCGAAACGTGAACATATGTATCTGGAGTGTATACAAAACTGAAAACTATATTTTGAAAACAGGACACACATATATAAACATACACACCTATTTTCAAAATCACGAGTTCCCCATTTTATCTGATCTTGCTGTGAGCGAACGAATCACCAATTTCTTCCAAAACTGTAATTAGCTCATTTGAGTCACGTTCCCACATTTCTAAGATCTCTGTTCATAAGAATGTAATAGCCACGCTGCATCAGACTAATGGTCCATCTAGTCCAGCATCCTGTTCCCAAAACTGGCCTGTCAAATCCCAGAAGAAAACCTACAAACCCAGGCTAATGGTAACTAGGGATGGGCACAAACCAGGAAAATGGAAGTTAGTCCTGGATCACAGTTTGTGCAGTCTCACGAGCCACAAACCTTCACAAACCTTCCCATTTACCGAATTGATTTGTTTTTTGTGAGGTTTGTGCTAGAATGGCTCCCCTGTGGGGTAGAGACCCCAAACTTGCAGCAATTCTCCAACTGACTCTCCTCTATCTCCCCTCCAAGTCTGGTGAGGATTGGATTTACAGGGGGCTAAGTTACAGCCACGCAAAGCAGGTGCCTTCAGGAAAGTGCTCTCTGGGGAAATCACAGTCACAGGTTCAGAATGATTTCCAGTTCTCTTCCCTCTCTGCCACTAACTCCCTCTCTGCATGCCCACTGTCAAGTAAAAACAGCTTCGTGTGAGCAGGGGGTCTATATCCTGCCCCCACAGAGCCAAATGGGAGCTCTCTTGTAGGCAGCCATTGCTGCCTGTCAGCTTTGGAGGACCACTATTGGTGTTTCCAGGGTTGCAGAAGTCCCTCCCACTGTTGCTTTGTTGATTAATTGATTGGCGCCAGCATGATGACTGCACGAACCATCAACACGAACTGCATGAAGTTCCGTAAAACCCATGGAAGTTCGTGGGAGGTTTGTTGCTGGTGCGATCACGCGACCCTCAGCTCATAAAATGAACCGGGAAATTTTCATGATGAATTTACGGTTTGTGACGAGATTCGTGCCTATCCCTAATGGTAATGACCATCATATTCTAATTGCTTGTCAGGAGCTAAAAATCAAAGGAGCTCCCATTTGGCAATCATAGTTTGTGGTCAATCCTCCAAAAATTCTTTTAATCCTTTTAAACATTTAACCCAGTGGTCACCATCACATCTCCTAGTGCTATCCACAGGTACGGCTGCTAAATCTGGGTTTGGACATTCCTGGAGGCTTAGGGGTAAAGCCTTGGGAGGGAGGGGTCTGGTAAGGAGCATAACGCCATAGAATCCACCCTCCAAAGCAGCCATTTTTTTTTCAGGGGAACAGATCTCTGTTGTTTGAAAATCAGTTATAATTCCAGGAGAGCTCCAGGCCCAACCTGGAGGCTGGCAACCACGCCCACAGAGACAAAGAGGAGCTCTTCAGGGAATTCCTTGGACTCCATTTCCAGTCTTTCCCTGATCCTGCTCAAGCGCCAGAATTGCTTTAAGAGCAAGTGTGGTGGAATGGTTGGACGAAGGTCGGGAGACCTAGGTTCATTTTGCCCTCAAACTTGCTGGGTGACCTTGGGTCAGTCACTCTCTCTCTCAGCCTTAGGATGTTGTGAGGATAAATACAAGGAAGGGAGAAGCAGCATGCTGCCCTGAGCTCCTTGTAAAAATCCACTTGGCAGATTTAAATCAAAATTAACAGATCAGATGGTGACCATCCGCACCAAAAAACGAGTAACCATCCCACTGCAGAGAAGGCCTTTGCAATTCAGCTGGGGAATAATTTATATATAAACCCAGAAGGTATATGTAGCAAACCCTCCAACATTTCAGAGATGAACCACAGGGACACTCTTGTGCAGGGAGGGGCTGTGGCATGCAGAAGATTTCATGTTCAAGCCCTGGCATCTCCAGTTAAAAGGGCCAGGTGTGAAAGACCTCAGCGGGAGACCTTGGAGAGCCACTGCCAGTCTGAGTAGTGAATCCTGACCTTGATGGACCGATTGTCTGATTCAGTCTAAGGCAGCTTTGTGTGTTCATGGGTGTACTAATTCTAATACCTCAACAACAACAATTTTATTTTACAGTCGATGACCAGGATATACAAAGGTTTACATAAAATCAAACAATCAAATTTCGCAGCTTTAAAAATTTCACTCAAGCTACTGCGTGCATTTTCCGATCTTTGCACACCTGTGCACAAAATCTAGCCCCTATTCGGGTTATTTCACAGTTCACATCGGACAGAAGATAATCAAGTTTAATTTTGTTTGATCTGCCGGGGAAATTTCCGATCAGCGGCTCAATAAATTTTGACCAAATTCCTTTGTGCCTAGGGCAGTTAAAGAAAATATGTTCCATTCAATCAAATTCCTTTAAAGGACAAGAACAGAGCCTATGCATATAAGGGACTAATTTAAATCTTCCTTCCAGAACAGTGGAAGGTAGAGTTGAATAACTTGCCAATGGAAAGGCCTTTCAGGCATTATTTGACTCAAGAAAATATAAGTATGCAACAGGAACAGCAACAAATCTTGAATCTGGAGGAGAGATAAAACCTGGAGTTCTATGAATATCCGTTTGTCTTTCTATGGCCCAGTTCAGACTGGCAGTTTGGCCTGATATAGGCATGTTTCACAAACGTTTCACAAATGGATTAAAGGGGCCGGTTCACACAGGCATAGCTGTCAGGCGTTCCTCAGCCGTACTCAACCCATCTTGTAACACTTCCCTCCCGAGTTTAAAAAGTACCAGGTGAAAGCGGTAGCAAACCCTGGAGAGCACGTTGATCCCACTCCCCGGATGTGTGGATGCTAAAAGCCACCCCAATTGCTGATGCGCAAATGCTACATGGCATAGGGTTACCACCTCCATGTTGGGAAATTCCTGGAGATTCGAGGGGGGGAGCCTGGCAAGGGTGGGCTTTATGATGGGGAGGGACCTCAACAAGGTAGAATGTCATAGAGTCCACCCTTCAAAGCAGCCATTTTTTTTCCTAGAGGAACTGATCTCTGTAGCCTTAAGATCAGTTGAAAGTCTGGGAGATCTCCAGGTCCCAAATGGAGGTCAGCAAGCCCAGGGGATGGGAAGCTAGTGCATATGACTGCATTTCTGCATACAATTATCAAATTTGGGGGTACCCCAAAGTCTCCCCAGGAGTCAAAACAGGGACAGTGGCCCATCTGCCACTGATCAGAGCCCGAGCCTTTCCCATCATGTGGAAGGAGAGCCCTGAAAAGGTGAGGGGGGCAGTTTGGTATCGTGGTTAGGAGCACAGACTCTAATCTGGGAGAACCGGGTTTGATTCCCCACTCCTCCACTTCCAGCTGCTGGTATGACCTTGGGCAAACCATAGTTCTCTCAGAGCTGTTCTCTCAAGAGCAGTTCTCTCAGAGATCTCTCAGTCCCATCTACCTCACAGGGTGTCTGTTGTGGGGAGTGGAAGGGAAAGGAGATTGTAAGCCACTCTGGGACTCCAAGTGAAGGGTGAGGTGTAAATCCAGTCTCTTCTTCTCTCTCTTCTCTTTGGAGTTCTTCAAGGCCTGCCCGTGTCGCCAGGGATTTTGAGGAAGTTTGAGTTGTCAGGCATCTTATTTTACTTTTTGATCTGACACTGGAAATGTTTTAAACTATTATCATAAGCCTCCTTAAACTACAAGAAAAAGTGGGATGTAAATGTTAAAATAAATAAATAACAGCTGTCTAGTTTTATGTTGACCTTTCTCATTTCCCCCTCCCTCAGTTGCTTCTTTTCGCCTGTCCCTGTTCACCCACTATGGCCATTAGCAGCTATCTGTTGGCTCTCCCACCACTTTGGGCGACCCATCTGGCATCGACCAGACCTAGAGCTGCCAGCCTCCAGGTGGAACCTGTTCATCTCCCGCCACCACAATTGATCTTCAGATGGCCAAGGTCAGATCCCTTGGAGAAAATAGCTGCTTTGGAGGATGGACTCTACAGTGCTATATCCTGCCATGGCCCCTCCCCTTCTCAAGCCCTGCCCCTCCAGGCTCCGCCCCCCAAATCTCCAGGTATTCCCAGAGCTGGCATCTCTAACCAGAGCTGGGCGTTTTCCATTGTGGCTCCAGGTCTGTGTGGAATGGGCTGCCCGAAGAGGTGAGAGGGCCCCTCTCCTTGGAGACCTTCAGGAGGTGCTGTGAGGCCTGCCTGTTTTGTCAGGACTTCTGAGGGAGGCTGAATGGGCAGGCATCTTTTAAGGGCAGAGAGATTTGGGGTTTGCTCTTTTATTTTTGGTTTGAAACTGAAAATGTGTACTATTATTATTGTAAGTGGCCTGGAACCATAAGGAAAGGTGAGATATCAGTGTTTTAATTGACAAATTGATCTGCCCAGTAAACAAAGGCCAGTCAGGGCTGGCTCACTCACTAGGCAAACTAGGCATTCGCCTAGGGCAGGCCGGCCCTTAGGGTGCCAAACTGTACTCGGGTGCCAGGGGCCGGTGGACAGGGACTTGGATCACCCCTCCACAGCCGGCAGGGGCCCCAGTGAGGCCACCACAGCCCCCCACCAGCGAGCAGGCCGGGCTGTAGTCTGCTGCTGCGCCGTAGCTGTAGAGGGCAGGTCCGAGTCCCCCTCCTCCTCCTGTTGCTGCTCCCAACTGACGGCAGCCAGGCAAGTGCCTGCGGGGTGCTGGTGAGGTGGCGGCGGTCCACCCAGGATCTGATCAATGTCAAAGCAGATGGGCTGCAGGGCTTGCTGTGACGGGATGGCCCCTTTGGGCTCCAGCCCAAGGGGCTCCATGCTGCCCAGGGCTAGGGGACCTCAGCAGCAGCACCAGCCCACATCCCTCATTCCAGTGCCTGGCCACTGTTAGGCTCCCTGGCCCTCCACTGCACCCGCCGCCTTCCAGGTACCACACCTCAGCCTGGCCTCCCTGCACTCAGCCAAGGGCAGCCAGGCCCCGGGGAGGTGCCATCGGGGGGAGGCCAAGCCAGGCGCACCACTCTGCCACAGATGCTCTACTGGTGCAGCTGGTGCTGGTGCTGCCACCGCCGCTGGACATCCCCGGCTGGAACTTTGCCCCCATGCTCCATCCCCGCCTGCCAAAAAGTCCCCCTCCCTCCTGCCCCCTCATTGGTAGCTGCGGGTGGTGATTGACAGGCCGCTGCCACCACCACCACTGCCTCCCATGGGACAGTCTGCTGAGGGGCGCCCTCCCCTCCCCTCCAAGATCCCACCCCCAAGGGAGGGGGGCTGAGTGTGACTCCACCGAGACCAAGGGGCTCTGTCCCCCTGCCCCCTTCTGGGAGTCGTCTTGCTAGAGAGTGAGCAAAAATACTACTTTCTGAGCTTTCTGAGGGGGGGCAGCGCATGGGGGGGGCGCCAGAAAGGATCCTTGCCTAGCGTGCAAAATAAACTGGGGCTGGCCCTGAGGCCAGTGCTCTTCCCTCTTTCCCTTATTCTGAAGTTCTAATCTGGCAATCCTCTCTTAGAGAGGCTGCACACAAAGTGATACCCAACAAGGCCATGACGTTCCTGATAACATGGAGACACAGGCACAGTTCTCCAGGGGCTGATTAGATTAGCCATAATCTCGCAAGAAATTAAAAAAAAAACATAGCAAAGATGCTTGCTTCAACAGAGAAGTGCCGTCACCAGATCCCACACGCAAAAATGTCACTATGCCAAAGGGAGCAACATACCAACATACAGGAAAGGAAAGAGAAACTAGATTTTGAATTTGAATCAATTGAATTCCACACACACTCCCTCAGTGATATGGAGTAATTTAAGAAAGAAAGACCAGAACAAGTCATGGGTTTAGAATTCTTTCTTGTTCATAGGGATGCCAGCCTCCAGGTGGAACCTGGGGACCCCCCCAGAATTACAGCTCAACTTCAGACTACAGAGATCAGCTCCCCCGGAAAAAATGGATGCTTTGAAGGGTAGACTCTATGTCATTGCACCCAACTGTTTTCCCTGTCCTCCCTGGGATCCATCCCCAAATCTCCAGGAGTTTCCCAGCCTGGATCTGGCAACCCTAGCCCTCACCCCCCAGTAGTCAGGGGGCACCTGGTAACCCTACAGAGTTGTTCACGGGGGTGTAAATTGGAGCTATGCCTTTGGGGCTATGCATGCACTTCTAGCAGATTGTTTCGAAGAGGTCCCCTCTATCCAAGATGAATCATGGGGTCAGTGGTGGCATAAATGTCCACACAAGGTCACAATTGTCTTCTCAGACTGGTGGCAGCTCTCCGTGGTCTCATGCAGAGGTCTTTCACATCACCCTCCCTAAGTCAGTTTTATGTGGATTCTTGATTATGGAGGTCACATGTTTAAGGTCATAGCTTGATGAAAGCAATATCAGTGATAACTTCCATGTGGGAATAAGCCATTACACGTTTATCACAGATAGGAATCATATTGCCTAGTTTCATCTCAAATGCAGTCCTTTTCAGTGAAGTCCATTCCATGGCTATTTATCAAGTATATTTCAAACATAGAGGAATCATGTGATGTATACACATGGTTGCAACTGTGAAGCCTTGAACTGATCTCTCAGTCCTCGTCTTCAACTGAAATGACAACAGAACATGGGAATGACACAACTGTATCTCTTGTTAGCTGTTTCTCCAGACAACATGGCGAGCTGTTAGAGTCATTTCTATGTTTTGGCCTGGTTTTCTGCTGGTGAAAAAAGACATTTAAAAGGCTATGCTGGGCATCAGGGGGCCTGCATGTAGAAAAGCCCCATGAGGCAGGATCTGTTGTAGAAAGGGGAATTGGTTGAAATTGACTGAGGAAGTCAGATCGATCCAACCCAATCAGCACAATAAGGACATAAAGAGAAGCCATGTTGGATCAGGCCAATGGCCCATCCAGTCCAACATTCTGTGTCACACAGTGGCCAAAACCCAGTTTAATTGATCTGTTTTGCAGCTGTTTTGAAAATTCTGGCCACCACCATCAACCGAAAGGGAGACTGCACCCAAGAAGTCAGAAGGAGATTGAGACTGGGAAGGACACCCATGAAGGAGCTAGAAAAGATCCTTCAGGGTATGGATGCGTGGCTGGTTGCCAAGATCAAGATAATTCCCCATTACTATGCAAGGGTGTGAAAGCTGGACAATGAAGAATGCTGACAGGAAGAAAGTAGACTGTGGGATAATTTTTGATAAAATGGCGGATGTTAACAGGTCAAACTTCCTGAATAAATGGTACCTGGTATTGGAAAAACTTTTAAAGAATGTAGATTCCCTGTATTCCATTAGCAATCATCATTTCAAATTTATTTTGTTAATGTAACTGTAATGATTTCTTGTTTTGGTGTGTGTGTTTCTTTAAATGTTTAGTTTGTCTGCAGTAATGTAAGGATAGTGATAAAGGGAGACAAGTATGATGTGATTGGCTGATGACTGAGAGTGTGGGAAGAGAGGTGTGTATGAGGTGATTCTATATGTGAAGTTTGAAGAGAGAGCATAGTCTATGTGACTATGGGAGTCTCAGTCTATTCTGTTTGAATAAGACAAAGAGTTTAGCCTGTGTGGCTATATATACATGAGAGAGGGAAAGATTAGACTGAATGTCTAAGCCTGTCAGAGTGGAGTTTGGAGTTTGAGAGACTGTTTGTGATGCCAAGCTTTGCCAGTTATATTTACAAGTTCCTTTATTCAGCAACAGTTCAAAATAACCAGAAACCTATTTTGTTCTTTATTAAATAAATCATTTTTTGTTTAAACTTATCCCAGAAATCAGAACAGTCCTTCCTCAGGGCCACATAGTCCTCTGAAATGCCCAGACACTGGGTCATTCTACCAAAATAGAGAGAATTGGGATTTTTAGTTCCTGGTGGCAGCAAAAATCTACTAAATTCATGTATACAGAGTGGTTTTTAAAGGAGAAATAGTCTCCCCAACAAGTGAGGATGCCACAGTAACGATTAAGATTTATATAAGATAGTATTGAAGTCTGCCTTGTAGTATAGGTATTACAACTCTGCTGCTGCTGATGTTTTAATTAAAAATACAAAAAAGAAAGAAAGAAGACTCCTTTGAAATGTGGTGTTGGAGGAGAATTTTACAGATACTATGGACTGCTCAAGAGAGAAGGAAGTGGAGAAGGTTTGGATTTAACTCAAGTAAAGAATTATAGACCAATATCGCTATTAAATAATGATTACAAATTATTTGCAAAAATAATTTCGGAAAGACTGAAAAAATATTTGAAAGATACTATAGCGGAAGAACAAGCTGGTTTTTTACCAAATAGACAAATCAGAGACAATTTAAGAGTGGTGATTGATGCAATTGAATACTATGACAAACATCCAGAAAAAGAAGTTGGATTCCTCTTTTTAGATGCAGAAAAAGCTTTTGATAATTTAAATTGGGAGTTTATGCTGCAAGTTATTGAAAAAATGGATATAGGACAGTCTTTTTTAAACATGATTGTGGCAATTTACTCAGAACAGAAAGCAGCTTTGAATATAAATAAAGAAAGAACAGATTTCTTCCAAGTTCAAAAGGGAACACGTCAAGACTGCCTGTTATCCCCGTTGTTGTTTATTTGGATACTGGAAATATTATTGACAGCGATAAGAAAAGACAACAGCATTGAAGGACTTACAGTGAAAGGTTTTGCATATAAATACAGGGCATTTGCAGACGATGTAATGTTTATGATTCAAGATCCAATCGAGAAAATACCACAATTGATGGAAAAAATTGAAGAATTTGGATTAGTTGCGGGATTTTACGTTAATAAAAGTAAAACCAAAGTGATGTGCAAAAATATGACGAAGCAAAGACAAACAGAACTCCAAGAGAAAATTCAATGTGAAGTAGTTACAAAGATTAAATATTTAGGAATTGAATTGACTATGAAAAACATTGATTTGTTCAAAAATAATTATGAAAAGGTTTGGTACAGGATTCAGCAAGATATGAAGAAATGGGATACCTTGAATTTATCATTACTGGGAAGAATCGCAACTGTAAAAATGAATATCTTACCGCGTTTGATGTTCTTATTTCAGACTATTCCAATATTAAAACAAAGGAAAATACTGGATACGTGGCAGAAAGAATTATCCAAATTTGTATGGGCAGGAAGAAAGCCAAGGATTAAAATGAAAATTCTATGTGATGCAAAGGAAAGAGGAGGTCTACAACTACCAAATTTAAGACTGTATTATGATGCCGTCTGTTTAACATGGTTGGAACAGTGGATTAATCTTGAGAATAAAAAGTTATTGGCTCTAGAAGGGCATGATAACAAGTTTGGATGGCATGCATATTTATGGTATGGAAAAGTAAAAATAGACAAATTCTTCAAACACCACTTTATAAGATGATCACTGTTCGAGACTTGGATGAGATATAGAAAATTCTTCTCAGAAGAAAGACCACTTTGGATAGTACCAGCAGAAGTGATTAATCCATATTCAAGAAATCAAGGGTTAGATTGGCTACCTTATAAAAGTCTTTTAAAATTAGAAGGGAAAAACTTTGTGTTAAAAGACAGATTTGATGTGGAATTTGAATATGATTGGTTGAAGTATAGACAGATTTATGATTTATTTAAGACCGATAAAAGAGAACATGGGTTTAGAGAAAATAATACTGAAATTGAAACTGTATGGCTTGAGAAGGGAAAAAAATGATTTCTAAACTGTACAAGGTTTTATTGAAATGGTACACTGAGGATGAAATTGTAAAAGAGCAAATGATAAAATGGGCGGTAAATATTAATAATGAGATATTAATGACATCTTGGGAATATTTGTGGAAAAAGTCAATGAAAATTTCAACTTGTGTAAATGTTAAAGAGAATTGTTACAAAATGATGTACAGATGGTATATGACGCCTAAAAAAATTGCTATTATAAATGAAAGTATGTCTAACAAATGTTGGAAATGTAAGAAACATGAAGGGTCTTTTTACCATATGTGGTGGACATGTGATAAAGCAGTAAAGTATTGGACTGAGATCCACAATGAGATACAAAAAATTTTGAAATGTACTTTTAAGAAAGACCCACAGATGTTATTGTTAGGTCTTAAAATGGAAGAAATAAATGTAGCCAAGAGAACACTATTATGGTACTTGATTACAGCAGCTAGACTGACTTTTGCTCAATGTTGGAAACAAGATAAAGTACCTGAAACATGGGAATGGATTAAAAAGACTTTGTTTATGGCAGAAATGGACAAATTAACAAGAAAATTAAATAATGAAGAAGACGAAACCTTTTTCGGAGACTGGAAAGACTTTCAAGAATACTTGCTGAAGAATTGGGATGTTAAACGTGGTTTGATTTGTTTTGACAGCTACTGAGGAGAAGTGGAAAGAGACCTAGATCTTTGAATTGTTACCATTAGTAAAAGAAAATATGTTTAGTAGTAAATGTAATTGTATAAGAGAAATAACAATGGGGTTGGTGCAGTGCGGGAAGCCTTGTTTGGGGGGAGAGGGAGAAAGAAAAATGGATATGTATTGGTTTGTTTAAATTGTATGAACATGTGATATATCCAATAATAAATTGTATTTACCAAAAAAAAGAGAGAAGGAAGTGGGTTCTACATCAAATCAAGCCTGATCTCTCCCTAGAAGCTAAAATAATTGAACTGACACAATCATATTTGGGTCACATGATGAGAAGACAAGAGTCACTGGAAAATACGATCATGCTAGGAAAAGTTGAAGGTGGTAGGAAACGAGGAAAACTCAATAAAGGAAGAGAAGAAGAAGAAGAAGAAGAAGAAGAAGAAGAAGAAGAAGAAGAAGAAGAAGAAGAAGAAGAAGAAGAAGAAGAAGAAGAAGAAGAAGAAGAAGAAGAAGAAGAAGAAGAAGAAGAAGAAGAAGAAGAAGAAGAAGAAGAAGAAGAAGAAGAAGAAGAACTACTACACCAAACTGGCCTTCATTTTGCAGTCCTGGTAAATCTACTTGTCCACAGGGGTGTAAATTGGGGTTATGCATTTGGGGCTATGCATGCACTTCTAACAGAGTGTTTGTGGCCCCGGTCAGACGTGCCAGACATAGATAACATGCGGGGGGAGGGAGGCTATTTGTAGCACGGTAATTTGACCCACCCCTGCGTGATCTCATGCAACAGCGGATGAAGTGGAGTAGTTACCATGCAGCCTGCTCCCTCGAGGGCTCAGTGACGCCAGCCTGCTTCCTCAAGGGCTCAATGACATCACCGGAGCGCGCTGGGGCGATCACCCCAGGAACTCCATCCTTGGCCGTCGCACAGTCGCTTGATAGTGCAATTTACCTAGTGGTTTTTAACTGTGCTTCTTTGCCTGCCTCCTACGGATCTCTGACAGGTGCAGGGCGCTGGACAGGTGCAGGACGCTGGCCAGATGTGCCAGTGTGAACGCGCCTGTAAAATCCACCTGCCACTCATCGGACTCCCGAGGTAACTACTGCGCGTGATCGCAGCCTCAAAGTGGTTTCCCTCTATCCACTAGTAACAAATTTAGAGTCCAGTGGGGCACCTTTAAGTCCAACAAAGGTTTATTCAAGATATGAGCTTTCATGCGCATGCACACTTTTTCAAATACAACTGAGTCAATTATCTGAAAAAGTACGCATGCACATGAAAGCGCCTACCTTGAATAAACCTTTGTTGGTCTTAAAGGTGCCCCACTGGACTCTAAATTTGTTCTATCCATCACGGTCATCAGCAGCCATCTGCTGGCTATCCCACCACTATGGGTGACCCATCTGGCATTGACCAGACCTAAGGTTGCCAGCCAATCGGACATTTTTAATTCATTGAGGTAGTCAGAAGTGTCTTGACAGTACTTCACACACATGCACACACACAGGTTCCACCGCCACAATGAACAACATGTACACCCCATCCCACTGTGCCAGACAAACGTGGAACAGGATGAAACAACCACCATCATACCTTAAATTATCAACGTAAATGCCTTTTATTTTTAGGCTGACTGCCTTCAAAATGCACAACCCTTTCCAAAGTTGGTTAGCAAACAATGCTGCCTGAAACGAAAAAGGGGAAGCCGTGAGAATCCAGTAGGTGGCAACTGGGGAGTGAATGCAGAGCAGGCTACTGCTGCTGAATGGACGGGAAGGAGAAAAGGGAGAGCGCAGACTTTATGAATGCTCAGCCGTTGCGCAGAGACCGAAGATGAATGGAGCTGAAAATGTCAATGAGCGTTGAGTGAACACACGGGATAAAGGCAAAGAATGAAACAAGGCTGGAAAGGCACACAGGGAACAAAAGCGAATGAAAGACGACGGCAAACAGCAAGGTGACACGTGGCCAGCGGGGACAAAAAGAGGAAACGCGACAAATGGCATGCCAAAGGGGGGAAAAAAAGGCGAACCAAATAAAACAAAAGTCAAGAATGAACCGAAATAAGGGGCGACGTGGCAAGGACAGTTAATGGGCAGTGAATGGGGGCCTCTAAAAAGCATACGTTGATCCCTGGAGAGGGAGTGAAAAGAAGAACTGCATCTACTAATATACACGGGCATAACCCGCTGAGAAGTGCTCCTGTGAATGTCTTACTGAAGTCACCTGGAACACCACAAAAGATGCAGAACGCTCCTGTCCAGCTCCTAGTTAGGATGATATCACCTATATTATTGTTCTTGTTGTTGTTGTTATACATTAATCATCTTCACTTAGTACATAGCATGATAGGGCATTCACGGTGCTGAACAGGCCTTATCTTGGTAACCCTGACAATAACCCTGTAAAGTTGGTCAGTATTTTAACCTTTGATATGACAGATGGGGGCTCTTGTTGCCTGATGCCAGAGTGGAGGTAAAGTATACAACGGGGACAGGATGCTTCATACCATACAGATTTTGTTAACAGTGTGAGCTCCTTCTGGAAGAAGAAGAAGAAGAAGAAGAAGAAGAAGAAGAAGAAGAAGAAGAAGAAGAAGAAGAAGAAGAAGAAGAAGAAGAAGAAGAAGAAGAAGAAGAAGAAGAAGGAGAAGAAGAAGGAGGAGAAGGAGAAGGAGAAGGAGAAGGAGAAGGAGAAGGAGAAGGAGAAGGAGAAGAGGGGGAGAGGAGGAGGAGATTGGATTTATACCCCATCCTCCACTACCCAAAGGTGTCTCAGAGTAACTTACAATCTCCTTCCCTTCCTCTCCCCACAACAGACACACTGTGAGGTAGGTGGGGCTGAGAGAGCTCTCTCAAGGACTGCCTTTGAGAGAACAGCTCTGAAATAACATGTGGAGGAGCAGGGAATTAAACCCAGTTCTCCCAAATTAGAGCCCACACTCCTAACCATTACACTAAACTGGCTCTCAAGAAGGAACTGTGCTAAGGATTGCATTAGGCATTTTGTCACCCATCCATCTTGTATCTTAGTCATGTGTTGGTATCTGAAAGCCAGCGTGGCACAGTAGTTAGACTGTCCTACCAGGAGACCCTCCTTCAAAACCCCACTCTGCCTTGGAAGCTTGCTAGGTGACCTTGGGCCAATCAGACCCTCTCAGTTGAGCCCACCTCAGAGGGCTGTTATGGGGGGAGGGGATGGAGAACAGGAGAACAATGTATGTGCCCATTGTCTCCGTTATTGTTTATCTGGATATTGGAAATATTACTGGCTGAGATAAGAAAAGACAACAATATTAAAGGACTTACACTAAAAGGCTTTACGTACAAATATAGAGTGTTTGCAGATGATGTAATGTTTATGATTCAAGATCCAATTGAGAATATACCACAATTGATGAAAAAAATTGAATTTGGAACAATTGCTGGTTTTTATGTTAATAAAAATAAGACGAAGGTGATGTGTAAAAATATGACGAAACAGAGACAAATTGAACTTCAGGAGAAAATTCAATGTGAAGTAGTAACAAAGACCAAATATTTAGGAATTGAATTGACTATGAAAAATATTGACTTGTTTAAAAATAATTATGAAAAAGTTTGGTATAAGATCCAGCAAGACATCAAAAAATGGGATACCTTGAATTTATCATTATTGGGAAGAATTGCAACTGTAAAAATGAACATTTTGCCTCGTTTGATGTTTCTATTTCAGACTATTCCAATATTAAAACAAAGTAAAATATTGGATACATGGCAGAAAGAAATATCGAAGTTTGTATGGGCAGGAAGAAAACCAAGGATTAAAATGAAAATTTTATGTGATGCAAAAGAAAGAGGAGGATTACAATTACTGAATTTTAGACTTTATTATGATGCCGTCTGCTTAACATGGTTAGAGCAGTGGATTAATCTTGAAAATATGAAGTTGTTGGCTTTGGAAGGTCACGACAATAAGTTTGGATGGCATGCATATCTATGGTATGGAAAATCAAAAATGGATACATTTTTTAAACACCATTTTATAAGACGATCACTGTTCGAGCCGTGGATGAAATACAAAAAATTCTTCTCGGAAGAACGACCACTTTGGATAGTGCCGGCAGAAGTGATTAATCCATATTCAAGGAATCAAGGTTTAGATTGGTTACCTTATAAAAGGCTTTTAAAATTAGAAGGGAAAAACTTTGTCTTAAAAGATAGAAATGATGTTGAATTTGATTATGATTGGTTGAAGTATAGACAGATCCATGATTTATTTAAGACCGATAAAAGAGAACATGGTTTTAGAGAAAATAATAATGAAATTGAAATTGTATGGGCTGAAAAGGGTAAAAAAATGATTTCAAAATTGTATAAGGTTTTATTGAAATGGTATACTGAGGATGAAACAGTAAAAGAGCAAATGATAAAATGGGCTGTAAATATAAATAATGAAATAACTATGTCATCATGGGAATATTTGTGGAAAAAGTTAATGAAAATTTCAACTTGTATAAATGTGAAAGAAAACTGCTATAAAATGATGTATAGATGGTATATGACCCCCCAAAAAATTGCTATTATAAATGATAGCATGTCTAACAAATGTTGGAAGTGTAAGAAAAAAGAAGGGTCATTTTATCATATGTGGTGGACTTGTGATAAAGCAGCAAGATATTGGACTGAGATCCACAATGAGATACAAAAAAATTTGAAATGTACTTTTAAGAACGACCCACAGATGTTACTGTTAGGTCTTAAGATGGAAGAAATAAATGTAACCAAGAGAACATTGCTATGGTACTTGGTGACAACAGCTAGAATGACTTTTGCACAATTTTGGAAGCAAAAAAAATACCGGAAACATGGGAGTGGATTAAGAAGATGATGTTTATGGCAGAAATGGACAAGCTAACAAGAAAATTAAACAACGAGGAAGATGAAAACTTTTTTGAAGAATGGAAAGACTTTCAAGAATATTTGCTGAAAAGTTGGGATGTTAAACATGGTTTGATTTGTTTTGATAGTTATTAAGGGGAAACTTTAAAGTGATTAGATTCTTAAATTGTTACCATTAGTAAAGAAAGTAAAATTAGTAGTTAATGTAACTGAATAAGAGAGATATTAACGGGGTTGGAGCATTGCGGGAAGCCTTGTTTGGAGGGGGGAGGGAAAATAACGGAAGGGATATGTATTTACTTGTTTAAGTTGTATGAACGTGTGGAAAATATCCAATAAAAATTGTATTAAAAAAAAAAAAAGGAGAACAATGTATGCCGCTTTGGGTCCCCATTGAGGAGAAAGGTGGGTTATAAATCTAAAGAATAATAAAGTGGATAAATTATTGGGGATCTTGTAGTAACCACATATCACCAGTGATCAAGATAGTTGATATCATAGTATTCCCCATTACTATGTATGGGTGCAAAAGCTGGACAATGAAGAAAACAGGAAGAAAGCGGTGTTAGGGTTTTACGGATACCGTGGAGCACCAAAAAGACAAATAAGGGGGTTCTATATCCAATCAAGACTGAACTCTCCCTAGAAGCTCATGAACACACGAAGCTGCCCTGTATGGAATCATACCCTTGGTCCATCAAAGTCAGCAGGGGTCATTTGGAGCAGGAGCGTGCAGGAGCAGAGCTCCGGCAGTTAGAAGCACAGGCGGCAGCAAGCCCCCAGCTCCCAGTAGGAGCACAAAGCAGCATGTGTAGCATTCCTCCTGGGCCTAGATAGGCTACTCTGGGACTGGAATGACAGCCCCCAGAGTGGAAACACAGTACCCAGGGGTGGAGCCTGAGTGGTGGGTGTTGCCTTCTGACTCCCTTCTGGTGATGTCAGGGGGTGTGGCATATGCAAACAAGTTATGCTAATGAGTTATGCTAATGAGCTCCTGCACCTCTTTTTCTATGAAATGACCCCTGAAAGTCAGTATTGACTAGTCAGACCAGCAGCAGCTCTCTAGGTTGTCAGGCTGATGAGGTCTATCACATCACCTCATACCTGATCTTTTTTTTCTAACTGGAGATGCCGGGGATTGAACATGGGACCTTCTGCATGCCAAGCAGATGCTTTGCCAGCAAAGCCACAGCCCTTCCTCCTGAGCCTTAAATGCCTGAACTGAGCCTATCGCACTTAGGTGACATTATGTGAAGACAAGGGTCACTGGAAAAGACAGCAATGCTAGGCAAAGTTGAAAAGTCCAGGAAAAGAGGAAACCCCAACATGGGATGGATTTACTCTATCAAGAAAGCCAGAGGGGCCCTCAGTTTGCAAGATCTGAGCAAGGCTGTTAACAACAAGATGCTTTGGAGGTCACTAATTCAAAGGGTCACCGTAATTCAGAAGCAGCTTGATTGCACTTAGCACACAGGCACACACACACCCCTGGTGATCCTTGGCCCCAAAGACATCCAGTTGTCCTCAACCAGAGCTGAGGCTTTCTTGGCCCTGGCTCAGATCTGGTGGACCTCTCTGCCAAATACTGCCAAGGCCCTACGGGACTTCATGTAATTCCACAGGGTCTGTAAGGCAGTGATGTTCCTCCAGGCTTTGGGCTGAGGACCAGGCCCATAGCTACAGTGGGGATCTCAGGGCTAGGCCCCTTGACTTACAGGGCCGGCTCCAGGTGTCTGGGCGCCCTAGGCAGGACAACCTGGGGTGCCCCCCACTGGGGATGCCAACCTCCCGGTGGGACCTGGAGACCGGGGGCGGAGCGCTGGCTTTCCCGGGGCTTCCGCGGCTGCGGGGTCCCCGGGAAAGCGGGAAGGGGGCGGGGGGGTCTAGCCGCCGCCGCCGCCCCTCCCTCCCAGAGCCGGCTTTCCCGGGGCCTCCGTGGCTGCAGGGTCCCCGGGAAAGCGGGAAGGCGGTGGGGGGTCTAGCCGCCACCGCCGCTGCCCCCTCCCTCCCAGAGCCGGCTTTCCCAGGGCCTCTGCGGCTGCAGGGTCCCCGGGAAAGCGGGGAAGGGGGTGGGGGTCTAGCCGCCGCCGCCGCCCCCTCCCTCCCAGAGCCGGCTTTCCCGGGGCCTCCGTGGTTGCAGGGTCCCCGGGAAAGCGGGAAGGGGGTGGGGGGTCTAGCCGCCGCTGCCGCCTCCCCCTCCCTCTCAGAGCCGGCTTTCCCGGGGCCTTCGCGGCTGCAGGGTCCCGGGAAAGCGGGAAGGGGGCGGGGGGTCTAGCCACCGCCGCCACCCCCTCCCTCCCAGAGCCGGCTTTCCCGGGGCCTCCGCGGTTGCGGGGCCCCCAGGAAAGCTGGGAAGGGGGCGGGGGTCTAGCGGCGACAGCGGGCGCCCGGGTAGGGCAGCGGGGGGCGCTTTTGGGGGGGAGTGGGGGCGCCATTTGGCACCCCTGAGGCCGGGGGTGCCCTAGGTGAGCGCCTAGTTCGCTCAATGGGCAATCCAGCCCTGCTGACTTACTGGCAATGCCCCATGACTTCCCTTCAGGCCCAGGGCCACCAAGCAGTGGCAGGCGCAGGGAAGGAGCCAGGTGTTCCTTTAATTTGATTAGCCACTGCCCCCTAAGAAATTTAAAGGCCCCCTGGCTTAAAAAATCCTGGCTACGGGCCTCTAGAGGACAGCAACAGTTTCCATCATAGCTGGCACCCTCTTCTTTCCTTCCATTCTTCCCGCTTTGGCCTCCTCCCTAACCTGCCCATGAGACAGAAGAACAGAGTAGGTTCTAGATTAAATTATGGATGCCGTCTGGAGATGATCAAATTAGGAATAATTGATCTGTCATTTTTAATCTGTATTTTTGGTATATTTTTAACCTGTTGCCCATCACTCAGAACCCTGTGTACTCGGGGCCTGGATGACTCAGAAATTCAATAAATAATAATCACCAATGTTTGACTTGGCTCGTATAAATTTAATTATGAACCAGATGGATATACTGTGTAACTGTAAAGGTAAACAAGTCTTGTGAGGATATTTCATTTGACTTGTGCAGTATCAGATTCCTCGTGCTGTGGATTTCTTGCCTTGACTTTCTCCACGATGCCAGTAGAACCACCCCTCCACCTGTGAAGAATCTGCCAGAAGCAAACTGTTTAATGTTCTCATTGTTCTGTCAGCTCTGGCCGAGCCTTCGCCTCCAAAGTCAAGGACGCATCCTGCTGCTGAACAGACACAGACACCAATTCAGGCCAGTTTGCACACAACTTTATGGCTTCTGTTATGTCATCAAGTCTGAATGGCTAAAGGGCGTCCATTGTCTCGAGGGCAACAGGTGCAGAACGTCTCCCGGGTTTGAATGCTGCTGTTATCAGGCAAGCAATCAATGGTCTTATGTTATAGCATTCATATTAAAATGCTATGGGCCATTAATGTTTCCCATTAATGCCTGCCATTCAATTGTGCCCCTCTCTTCATGTTAATGTGATATGGGAGGCTGGTTCATTAATTTCAATAGAGCAGAGAGAGAGAGAGAGAGAGAGAGCATCCATACCAAGCTTTATAATCTGATGACTTTTTACGTGCAATGATCTCCATCTGTTTATGAAATTACACTCAGCTTTAAATGGATTCACTATAATGTTGTCAGTCTGACTGTCACCGTACATCACCAGTTCTCCTCCAATTCTGTAGTAATTTACTACTCGGAGGAGGGGGGGATGTTGAAAAGCTAAGCCTTCCTTTCCTTAAAAATATCTCTCAAGCCCTACAAATGACATCAGTACTCACCGATGGCTTTTCAAATGCTGTTTTATTCCTAATTTTCTGTCTGCTGGAGCTTTTGACTTCAGTGATTGTTTGGCTTTATTGTCGACTTTTTGCAAGTCGTCTGTAAATCTGATGGTGCTTTTTTGGTGTGCTGTTTTGGATGCATTTTTAAAATATTGAATAGTGGGGTACACATTTATTTATTCATTTATTTGTGTTATGTATAGTCTGCTTTTCTCATTGGCACTCCCAGCTTACACGGAGTGAGTCAATACAATTGATTGGAAATGTAAAAAAGTTGTGGACTCATTTTTTCGTATGTTTTGGACATGTGATAGAGTGAAAAAGTATTGGGCCTGGATCCATAAAACATTACCAAAAATGTTAAATTGTATTATACCTTTCATGCCTGAACTATTTTTATTGAATATAAGACCAGAAAACTGTAAAAAATAAAACACCAAGATTTTTACCTTATTATACATGTATTAACTACTGCAAGAATGTTATAAACTAAATACTGGAGAAAAGAAGAAATACCCTGAAAAGAAGACATTATAATTAAAACTCTCAAGACTGCAGAGATGGATAAACTGACTTCATTTTTGAGAGGACAACAAGAAGAAAAATTCCGGAATATACGGTCAAGATTTTATGCATGGCTGGAAGAATACAGTAAATGAACTATACAAACTTTCTACTGGAAGTGGAGACATCATAGAGCCTACTTACAATGATATGCAGTTTTTGATAGACAAAGTATGTTGACTTTGCAGATATGCAATACACAAATGGACTTTGTAAGTATTTTAACAGATATCATAAAGGTGTAAGGACCCCCCCATTTTTTAATGTTCTATATACTTGTATGTTTATATGCTTGTCTAAATTATAATAAAATACACATTTTTTCCGGGGGGGAGATAATACAATAGGACCTGGGTTGTAGAACTGATCAGAAATCTAAAAAGGGAATCGAAGCAAAGCAATTTCTAACAACAGCCTGTGTTAATCGCCTGAACGACATCTGAAGAAAGATCTAAGAGCCGATCGTCTGAAGAGAGAACTGAGCACGGCAGCCACCGTTGAAGTAACGACAATCAAGGAAAATAATACTAGCACCTATTATGTCACCAATTGGTCGTAGTACTGTTTTAAGTGTTCTAATTGTTTTTACTGTAATCTATGTGCCTTTTTATGTAAGCCGCCCTGAGCTGGCCTCGGCTGGGAGGGCAAGGTAGAAATCTAACAGATAAATAAATAGGCGTTGACATGATATATAAAATGGTGCCAGATTATATTGTCAGATCCAGCCCACAACAAACTACACACTATAGTATAGACCACAGTTCCTAATAATTTATCCAAGTAACTTTGTGATGCCTTTTGCAACCGTGTTATCCTCTCAGCTGCACAGAAAAAGCCCTCTTGAATAATTCAGTTTTGCATCATTTGTGGAAAGCCAGGAGGGCAGAAGCCTTCCTGATCTGCTCAGGAAGGCTATTCCACAAGGTGGGGGCCATGACACAGAAGGCCCATGTATGGGAAGCTTTTGACTTTGCCCATTTGCAGGTTGGCATCCGCGGAAGGCCTCGCTTGGATGAGCGAAGCTGTTGTGGCAACATAGGGGGAAGTGTTAAGTATGACACTTAACACGATTTCAGCAAAGTGATTCAGCTTTATTCAGCAACAGCTCAAAGTCAACCAGAACAGCAAAACTGCAGATCAACAGATGACAGATGACAAAGAAACAGTGGAACTTTGCTCCCTTTTAAACGTTCCCGGCTAATATAGCCACGCCTATTTACATATAAGTAACCAATAAGATTACAGCAATACAAACCAAAAAGGTTCGTTCCCCCCAAGAGTTTGAGGTTCGTCCTGATAGGACGGTGCTTCTTAGACAGCCAATCAGAAAGGCTGGATTACGATCCTTGTCTAGCTACGAAGCTTAACATGGACTTCCAATGGAGGCATTTCACTTTACAGCATACATTACAGGAAGGATGGTCTCTCAGGTATGAGGGTCCAAGGCCATGAAAAGCTTCATCTGTGGTAGCCGATACCTTAAGTTGAGACTGGTCACCAAAGGGCAGCTAGTGGAGTAACTGTAGAATGGGATTAGTACACGTGCTCCAGCTCCCGATAATAGCCGAGCGGTGGTGTTCTGCACCAACTGGAGTTTCTGAACTGATTTTGCAGGGAGCCTAAATGGGGACTATTTCCAGTGCCACCTCACCCCAAAAAACTGCAGAAAGGGTCATTTTTCTTGCATTTGTTGCTCTAAAACACACACCGCCCCCCAATGTGCTCCCGATCACAACAGAATATTGTGGGGAAGAAGTGTGCAAGTGGTGATTCAAAACTCTTGCATAAAGATCTGATGATGTGCACATCACTAACTGATTCCGAAAAACAGGAGGCAGAAACAGAAGAGAAGGTTCAGACTTCCCAAACAGCTTGGCTTCACAACAGGAGAGTTTAGACATCTGGAAATCCGTAAACCCTGGACATTCCCCGATGTCAAAAAAAACCCCTCACTATCAAGAAGGAGTTAGACTGGGTGGGGAAGGGTGATGACTGGGGAATGGGATCCTGACGATGCTGTTTGAACATGATTTTTAAATCCACAGGGTAAGAGCAACAGCATCACAACAAACAGCTCATCTGACCACAGCCCTGGAGACAGAATATGAGAGTTTATGGCAAAGCTGAGGAAACTTTCTCAAAAACTGTAATATTCAATAGCACTCTGACACAAATAGTAAGGGACAGGCAAGCATGTGGAATTAAAGATGGGAAAACACAAAGGAAACTACTGTCTGGACCACAGTTAATTTCTCATTATAGCCTTGCCTATGGAATACGCAAATGCAAGCATACATGATTTATAGAGCCCTACTCCTGGAAGTGGGGAGAAGAGAAAAATAGTATTCAGGAGACATCCTGTATATTATCTCTGTTCAGCCAGGACCCCAGAGAGTCGCCATTTCTCATTGTCCAGGATAGAAATCCAAGAACGTAACCTACCAGTAGTTGTCTTTGGAGGTCCTGCTTTGGAGGCCCCCACCTTCTGAGGTTAGGTGGGTTGCAACAGGTGCAAGGTATAATTTAAATGAATAAATAAACCTGGGGAAAGGACTTCTCAGTTATAGCACCAATGCTCTGGAACCCTCTCTCCAGGGAGATTTATCTGCCCCCTCCTGTTGTTGTCTTCCACCAGCAGGTGAAGACTTTTTTGTTTTGTTTGGCATGACCTCAGGCTTTTGGCTTTGTGGAGCTGGTTGGAACAATGAATAGGCCTTACTGTCAAGAGAAACAGTAGAGCTCCTCAGCTTGGTATAACGCCAGAGTGGTGGAGTGCACTTGGGAACAGAGGAGAAGCACTTGTGCATGTCCTGCACCAGTTCCATCAATTCTTTCCCGGTTGCAGTCTCAAATGTATGCAGGGGCGGATTCAGGCTCACCGGGGCCCTCAGCACTGACCGATCTTGGTGCCCCCCTCCTTTCCACACTGGCTCAGTCCATTTTAGTTGTTGACCTGTCTGACCAGATATACAATGCAGGTTGCAGCAATACAAAAATTTATTCATATGATAACACAACATACAGTACAAACTAAGCCAAGCTTTGGCAACATAAAGTTCTACAAAAAAGCAATACAACATCTGTTTTAATATTTCACAAGTTAAATGTATCAGAGTTCCAATCTTCATGACCTGAAAGGCAATTTTCTACATTTTTTTCACCCTTTCCCCAACTTTGTGGTGCCCCCTTTGGCCCTGGTGCCCGAAGCACGTGCTTAGTCTGCTTAAGGGTTAATCTGCCACTGAATGTCTATGTGTAAAGTGCTGGTGGTTCTGTAAGAAGGCACCCATGTGCATCCAGCTTTATTTAGCTTGCCACCATCCTCCCGGCCTCACCATATAATTATGGCCCGATGAAGGGTCGGAACAGAGATTAACCTGGGACATCCGTTGCCATGGTTAAAGCTACGTGGTGAACCTCATGTATTGTGGTTTCGCTTCACATGTTTAAATTCAACTCGTATTGGTACTGAGTCTTTCAGTAATAGTTAATAAGAGGTTTTTTTGTAATTTCAAATAGAATTTTTGTGTGTGTTCCTTCATTACAGTGTTTCTCATAACCTCCAAATGGTGGCTGGAGATCTCCTGGGATTACAATGGATCCCCAGGTGACAGAGATTAGTTCAGCTGGAGAAAATGGGCACTTTGGAAGGTGGACTTTATGACATTATACCCCTCTGAAGTCCCTCCCCAAACCCGTCTTCCTCAGGCTCCACCCCCAAAGATTCCAGGTATTTCCCAACCCAGGGCTGGCAACCCTAGTTTAGCCCTTTGTATTCAAAGCCATAAATGGTGCCCTGAGCTATTTACAGGAACATCAGGACAAAAACTGAAAATGTCCCTTGCATGCTTGAACCAGGTTTGAGTCCTCACTACTCCACTTGCAGCTGCTGGATGACCTTGGGCAAGCCATAGTTCTGTCAGAGCTGTTCTCTCAAGGACAGTTCTCAAAAAGAGTTCTCTCAGCCCCACCTACCTCACAGGGTGTCTTGTGGGGAGGGGAAGGGAAAGGAGTTTGTAAGCCGCTCTGAGACTCCGAGTGAAGGGCGGGGTATAAATCCAATCTCCTCCTTCTCCTTCTCCTCCTCCTCCTCTTCTTCTTCTTCATCACCCAGTGCTGCACTCCTATAATCCAGTGAATAATGTTAGCCCAAGAGATGGAGGAGGGATCAGAGGAACTCGCCAGTTTATTGTCACATGCTGAGGAGCATGAGTATTGGACATAGCATTGGACTGAGAAGGATTAGCAGTTATTTTAGGAGTGTAAAACAATTCATAACAAGATAGGTGCAGATTTACAATTAGATCACCAAGGATGCAGTGGCAGACGGGGACCTTATGAATATACCATTATGGAGACAGCTGGCAAAGAAATTGGTAACGTTGATGATCTAATCAACTGCCACTATCAACAATGCCTAAAATAGTGTTAAATGACTAAGTATTACTGACAGATTCCACTGATACTTCCCCCAGGGACAGCCTAACAAAGTCACAGAATGAAACAAACCCAGTGTAAGCCAAAGAAAGAGGAATTTTTCTGAGAATATGGCCTCAAGAAGACTAGAATTGTCCATGTTTCTGGGAATTAATCAACAATAAATGAATAATATAGAGACCCAGGTAGACCCAGACAGGATATTATGCTCTGGATTTCTCAAAATGAAAGCTAGAAACAACTGGCGGCTGCCTGGAATGGCCCCAGCCAACTTGTTCGTTCGATCTGGCCCAATTTCCCTCCATATTACTGCCCTTATCCCACATGGCTTTTATACATGCTGGTTTGGTGATTTCCTTTTTCACCAACAGAAAAACTGGTTGGCTCCAACCCAATGAATTTGGGCTACAGATATACATTGTGCGTCAAGAAAGCAGCATTGCTCATGGCCATGGGAACCTTGAAGAAGGTATGTAAAATCTGGAAGTCTATCTCTAGTCTGCTGGGTCTAAGATTTCTGGCACTGTTTAATGAATCCTCAAGCCATGTAGACACTGCCTGACTGTAGTGAAGCTACAACTTAAAAAAAAAATTAAGAATAAGTATTGAAATATTTGTAACAGACAGTGGAAGGCTCTACATCTGACAATAGCACTACAGATAAGATTAGAATTTCAACAGCCAATCCACATACAAAAGAACCTCCTCAGGAAACAGGAAACCTCCTCAGGAAACAATCCATATACAAAAGAACCTCCTCAGGAAAGCTCCTCCATTAGCATGTTCATAGCCTGGGCAACTCCTACAAGATAATGACTCAGCCCTACCCCACCTTCCAGGGTCAATATAAATTACCTGCCTACCATTTTTCTGCTCACCTTGACACAGAGATTACTCCATCTTTCTGTGTTATACCTCTGAGGATGCCAGTCACAGCTACTAGCAAGACATCAGGTCCTACAATGCCAAGACCATGGCTACACAACCCGGAAAATCTACAGCAACTAAAGACAGTGGAAGGTTCTTTATTAGCCAATCATTTTTAAACTTCATAGAACAAAATGGGATCCAACATGTTACTTCTTCACTCTTCCGATCTGGCATCAAATTGCCTGTCGGAACAAGCTTGTGTGGTGTTTTCAAGGCGACATGGCCAGATTACCTGACCCAAGTCGCAACAGAAGACTTTTACATTATTTATTCAGTTATAGAATTACACCTCAGTCCTCCAGCAGAGATGGTGATGGGCACGTAACTGAGGCCAAAGTCGGATCTGTTACATCCATGCATAACAGGACACAGATAGCAATCAACACAGTTCGGCCTTCGGCAAGCTGTTTGCTGGTGTCTGAACAGTCAAAGCATGTCCAATTGTCCTAAAAACTTGGTGGTATGTGCATAATCTGGTACCACTGCTGAAGTTTCTGTAGAGTTCTATTAGCACACTGTAGAACAGTAGAGTTAAGCTTATTGCTGCCAAAGTGAATAAAATATACTTTGCCATTAAGGGCCAAAATGTTCTGAAGAGATCCTAGGGTCCAAAGACCAGCTTTGGGACATATTTGAGGTTAAACTACAAAAAACCCTAAACTACAAAATACCCTAGGTATTTTATGAATATTTGTTATTGTATCTTATAGCTCATAATAGTTACAGCAGCGTTAGTGACACGGGGCAAACAGGTTTCTTTTTGTGCTAGCACCTAAATGCTAGCAAAGAAGGTGCCAGGCATATCTCAAGGTATAGGACATTTTAGAGGTGGGCTGACAGTATTTGTTAAGAAGAAGAGAAGGAGAGATTGGATTTATACCCCGCCTTTCACTCAGAGTCTCAGAGCAACTTACAAACTCCTTTCCCTTCCCCTCCCTGTAACAGACACCCTGTGAGGTAGGTGGGGCTGAGAGAGCTGCTTTATCAAGGACAGCTCTGACAGAACTATGGCTTGCCCAAAGCCATAATAATAACCCACATGTTAATAATAATAGTCACTCAAGGTATAGAACCAGCAAGCTGGTCAGAGATACAGGGCCAGTTTACATGTTCACCCAACCTAGAGTTGCCAGGTCTGTCTGAAACGCCGGCAGGGGGATGGGGGGGACATTCCAGGAGCAGGAAGTGATGATGCATGACGTGCTTATGTCACCCAGAAGTGATGTAGTCATGTTGGGGGGATGCTCTAGCTTTGGGACAAAACTCTATGGTAAAATCAGCCTCAAACCATAGAGTTTTGCCCAAAAACCAGAATGTCGCCTCCAATGTCACCAATGTGCCTATGTCACTTCCATGTGATGTAAGCATGTCATGTTTATTTCTGGCAATATTGCTTTTTTTGGGGGGGGTTCTTCCCACTGGCCAGTGGTGGGCAGGAGCCAAGGAAAACAGGCAATCCCCTGCCCCAACTGGGGAATGGCAACCCTAACCCAACCCAACAATCCTCTTCATGTGGTGGAAGACCTAGGGCCACCAAGTGGCCAGTTCTCTGACACGAATAGTTCTACTTCTTCTGGACAGTTGACAGATGAAGTTTTTGTCTTTTCATACAATGGAGGGAATAGGGGAGAGGCCAGTTTTTAACTGCTTTCTGCCTTTTACATCCAAGGAATCTTTAAGACCATAGGACTCACAGCCAAGTTCAGTTCTCATTTTCAGTCCAGGTTTTTCTGTTCCTCAAAAGCAGCTTTTCTAAACACTGCAGCAGTCTTAGTCTGCTTTTCCACATCCCTTCCCCTCATAACACCTCTTCAGCCAGAGAGAGAGGGAGAGTTTGATGGAGACAGAGACAGGAAGAGTGCTGTGCACTTTAGATTAATGTTGGCACCACCCTGTGATCCTTTCACTCTAATCTATAACCCTTCAGCTCTGTTCCTGGGCACACGGTATCTGTCCCTTGACCCCTCTGAGCACCATGCTTTGACCCCACTAGTCTCACCTCTGGGTGGTCAGCCTGTGCTCTCAGTTCCACATGTGTGAGGCTTGCCTTTTGCCAGATTGGTGCTTTCCAAGAGCTGGAAAGGAAGAGCAAGAGTTGTAAACCCTAAGAAGAATAGATAGGCAAGAACACTACCACCATGGACATGCTCCACAAGGAAACTCATGTGTATAAAAGCCCAGTTGTATAATCCTTTCTCTTAAAAAAAACCATGAAAGGATTTCCCACAAATAGGAACTTCACATTTACAGAGGGTTGCCAGCAACCCTACATCTACATGCCTCCACAGTGGATGTCAGAATCATGAGAAGAGCCACATAAATATGTGAACTGTCTCATGAGGAAGAAGAGGAGGTTTTTGTACCCTGCGTTTCTGTATGTTAAGGAGTCTCAGGTTGCGATCATATGCACCTTTAGATCTGACACAGCTGTGAATACCTGACAGATCTAAAGGGCACGATCAGACAGCAACATCTGGGAATGGTCCCACAGTTGTTGGCACCCCATGCTGCTCCGCCACAGAAATTGAAGTAAAAGACACGGGGGGAAGTCTGGTCCTAATACTTGCCGATGGGCCACAGATGGGCTTTTCCCTGTCTGATCACTCAAACACGCTCTCATGCCAACAGGATGGTCTGATCATTCCATCATGACTTGGTGCCATTCACACACACACTGCTTAGCAGAATGTGCATAACTGCATACTCCATGGGGAACCCTCAGTGCAGAGGTGCGATTCCTCATTTATGCACATGGGAAACAAATGGGAAAAAAAACCCACTCACATGGGGTGGTGTCTGATCGCACAGTGACGGGCTGGGCCCACAGCACAAAGGGACAGGTGATCTCACAACTGCGAGTCAAATTCCTCCAGAGGAAATAGGGGCACTTCCCCTCCGCTCCAAATGGCGCATCCAAGTGCAACCTCAAAGTGGCTTACAATCACATCCCCTTCCTCTCCCCTTGTGAGATAGTTGGGGCTGAGAGAGTTCTGAGAGAACTGTGACTCGCCCAAGGTCACCCAGCAGGCTTCATGTGGAGGAGGAATGGGGAATCAAACCTGTTTCTCCAAATTAGAGTCAGCCGCTCTTAACCACTGCACCACACTGGAATTACCTCCTTGCGCACTGTATCTGCAGCCAGTGTGATTTAGAGGTTAAGGTGTCAGACTAGGATCTGGGAGACACAGGTTCAAATCACCACTCTGCCATGGAAGCTCACTGAGTGCTTTTGTCCCGTCCCCCCCAGCCTTAGCTTGCCTTACAGGATTCTTGTGAGGATAAAATGGAGCAGGGGGAATGCTGTAAGCAGCTTTGTGTCCCAACTGGGGAGAAAAAATGGAGTAAAAATATATCAATAAATCCATTGATTGCATTCTGCAATGAAACTGATATACCCGTGATATTACGCAAATGTTTTGCATTTTTGTTCACCCAAATGCATTTTGTTCCATATTGCCAGGACGGCTGAAGCAGCTTCTAAATTTGCTTTAGAATTGTCTGTCCAGGATGGCTGAAGCAGCTTCTAAATTTACTTTAGAACTGTCTGTTTGTGCGCACGTGTGTTTTTTTTAAGGGCTGTATTCTCAAGGGAAAACACCGCCATGCCACCATGCATAAAACTGAACACACAGCTTAGGCAAGGAGATTTTTATTTCAGTCGTCCAAACTCCCTTGAAATTTCAGAGGAATGTGCTGATATTTCTTCACCCCTCCTCTAAAGCCATCTCCCCCCCCCCCGCAAAACACACACTATATTTCACATTTGCAGCAGAAGCAACAATGAACAAAGGTCTCTTGGGGCAGGCAGAAATAATACCCTCGGCTGTTAATCTGTATTCATAAGTCTCACTTAATGATTTTTTTTTTTTTGCTTAGTCCCAAAAAAAAATAAATGGAAAACTCACGCCTGCTAAGGCCATCTGTGGTGTCCTTTGTCTGAGGATTTGAGAACAGGCTGAAGGCATGCATTCCCTGTCATTGAGAATCAAGCCCCTGTGGTATCTGAGACATTAAACCAAGACTCAGGGAAGCATAAAAGTCATTTAAAAAAAAAAAAAAGAGAGACACCTCGCCCCCATCTCTGTGTTAAAAAAACACATGGGAAAGTTTGTTTAGTGCCCCCCCAACACACACCCTTCGTGGTTCCCAAAACCGGCCAGATAACCTAACTGTACCTGTAAACTGGCTCGGACATGTTAGAAGAGCACAATCGGGTAAAAAAAGATGTTCAGATTTTTATCAGGCCGAGCGTTCTGAAAGGCCGGCTCCAGAGCCCCGAGTTAAAATGTCTGCGAGCGCAATGATGTCATCCCTGTGACAGGCTTTAACTGGCGCAATGAAAGGAGCTCTTATGTTTCTCCTAGCTCAGCAGGTGTGAAGCCGACACAAAGAACATTCACAGAGGAATTCCCTTACATGAAACTTAATCAGACCTCATTCTGAATGTTGCACTCCACTGGCTTCCACTGCCTGAGAAAGGAATGGCGAACAAATGCTGATTCATTATATTTGACTAAAGAGTCTCCAGAGCTGGGAGCGGGGGAAGGAGGGGGGAAGAGAGACATAATTTTGAGAAGTCATGAATTCTTCATCTTGCTTTCTGTTCGTTGCCGTTTCGTTTCTTAAGTTTCTGCTTCCTGCTTCGTTTTCTGACAAAGTTGTCCTTATCCGGCACCACATCTCCTCACACACATGTACACAAAATAAAACTCGTGGCATTATTTATCTCTTCTAAATGTCAATTTTTCTGCCTTTTTGGGTTCTTCCTCCCCAACCAAATTTTAACTCCATTTAAAAGGAACAGCCAAAACAGCCATTGCGAGGTGGCTTAAAATTGGCTGTCTTAACATTACAAACCGCTTTTAGGCCGTGGAGAACTGAGGGATTCCCCCCTCCCATCTTGCTAAAGCACAAAATCCTGTCATGAAGAAGAACAAACAGTCTGTATGCTGGATTGTTATGCACAGCTTGAGCAGCATGGGTCATCAACACAATGGTTTAAAGTTGGGGTTCTCAACCTTTTTGAGCCAGTGGGCACCCTTGGAATTCTGATACAGGGTGGTGGGCACAACCACAAAATGGCTGCTGCACGAGGTGGAGCTAGCCACAAAATGGCTGCCGCAGAAGGCAGAGCCCCCCTCCCCCCCCCAAAGAATGCTCAAATGCAGGGGGAAAGGGGCACAGTTTAAAAATACACTGGAAAAGAAGAGTGAGAGAGTATAAAACCAACCCTATGTCAACTGTCACTGAAACGATATTATTTTAATCTGCCCTGCCAATCAGTTCTTCACTGGCCAATCAAAAGCCCTGTTGAGCAAGTGCCTGACCTAGCCCCTCCCATTTTCTAACAGCACTTGGTGGTGCCAGGAAAGATGTCAGCTGGCACCCATGGAGTCCATGTCGAGGATCCCTAATTTAAAGGAAGGAGATTGCAGGGGGGGACAAGAAAATCTCCACTCTCTTCAGCAGGATGGGCAGATGCACAACACCACCCTGAGAAATGTTGTCCACTTCTCTCAAAATTTCTACAGAAGTTTCCCTGGACTGGGGGCTCTCCAAGTTCATCAGGTCTTCAGTGGAGGTGAAAAGACATTGGATTTTCTCCCTTCCAAAATTTCTATGGACTGAAGAGTGACCTATCTGCTTTCTCCATCCTGCTACAGCCAGAAATGACCCCTCAAATGCTGTTCCCAGAGAACAGGAGGCCCTCAGAAACAGCCTGAGGGGAGAAATATGGCAAAAACCCACCTACCCCCTTGCATAGATCCTTTTGATGGGATCTGGGAATTGGAATTCTCCTGCACCCAACTCCTGTTGCTTGGCACTGCTTCAGCAACTCCTGGAAGAAGAAGAAATTAAAAACTGCCACCAGCACAATGGTGCTACATCACATCCAGAGAAGAGCCAGAAGTGATGTCACTCCATTCTAGGAACTGCTAGAAACTCTATGGTGAAACTACACAGTTTCTAGCAATTCTTAGACTGCAGTTCCCAGTGATTCCCAGAGTGATGTACTGCTGTCACACCAATGATGCCCCCCATGTCCCCTCCCTCCCAGACTCCTGCCAGTTTTCAGTCATTGGCTGAAAACGCTAAATTGGGATCCTAGGAAGTCTGTATGGGGTGGGGTGTGGGAACAAGAGCATATAAGCTTGCTGGACTTCATTTAATATTCTAGGAGGTCACAAACAAATAGTCTGAGCAAGAATGGACCTTCGAAATTCACCTTGACTTTCGTCTTAAGAGAAATTCAAAGACAACTTTAATGACCAGAGTGGTTGCTCTACCTCTCTCCTCCAGGCCTGGTCTGCTCCTGCAACACAATAGACCAGCAGGCAGGGAGTGCCACATCGGACAGTAGGTGGTAGATGCTGGTTTTGAATGTGCCTAAAGACACCCTGCATACAGAAAAACCCTTCTTGGAAAAGGAGATCTAGGCTGCGGTCAGTCATGCCATTTGGTATGGTTGGGAAACTCTCCTATTTCATCAATTGGTATTTGAAATGGAGTCGTTCGATCAGACACCCCAGTATAATCCATTTCGCTGTGGGCTCAGCCTGTCACTGTGTGATCAGATGGCACAGACAGGTGGGGGTGCCTGCTTTTGTGCATGCACATGAATAAGGATGCAGTTTTTTGCACATGTGCTTTCCAACTTCCAGGAATAATGTCTCCACTTTAACTGCTCACCAGTTCTTCCATGGAGAACTGTGATTCCCTTAGTTCACAGCAAGCTGTGGTCACCTGACAAAGATCACTCCCTTTCCTGCTTGTTTTTAAAGCTGGCCTTGAGATGGGGATGATTATGCGCTTATGAGCATATTGCTAAGCGAGCAAAAAAAAAATGGTGCCCAGTTGGGATGGAATGAGCAAACCATCCTGATAGCCTGAGAGCATGCTTGAGTGATCAGATTAGGGAAAATCCGGACTTTCCCAGGTGTCTTTTTACTCCACATTTGGAGTGGGGCAGAATGGGGTGCTGATGACTGCAGAATCTTTCACAGATGTTGCCGTCTGATCATGCACTTTAGATCCGGCTGGCATCAATGGCTCTATCGGATCTAAAGGCATATCTGAACACAGCCCTAGTGCAGCATTTTGCCAGCTCCACTGGTTTTCTCTTGGCAAGGAGTTTCTAGAATAGCGGAGAATTCAGATAAGAGATTTCCCATCTATAGTCTAAAGCAGTGTGACCCATTCTACTACTTCAGCACCCCACTGTCTCACTCCCAGCATGTCCAGATCAGGCCTCAGCACCCCACTATCTCATTTCCAGATCAGGCCCAAGGCTCCCAGTTCTCAGGACCAGCTGGCAGGGGCACAATGAAGACAGGTGAGGGCAAGAGACAAGTATAGATTCCATGAACAGAGGAGTGGGGGCTAGTTTGGTGTAGTGGTTAAGTGCACGGACTCAAATCTGGGAGAACTGGGTTTGATTCCCCACTCTTCTACTTGCAGCTGCTGGATGACCTTAGGTAAGCCATAGTTCTGTCAGGGCTGTCCTTGAAAGGACGGTTCTGGAAAGAGCTCTCTCAGGCCCACCTACCTCACAGGGTGTCTGTTGTGGGGAGGGGAAGGGAAAGGAGTTTGTAAGCCACTCTGAGACTCCAAGTGAAGGGCGGGGTATAAATCCAATCTCCTCCTCCTCTTCTTCTTCTTCTTCTTCTTCTTCTTCTTCTTCTTCTTCTTCTTCTTCTTCTTCGCTGCTTACAAATTCCTTTCCCTTCCCCTCCCCACAACAAACACCCTGTGAGGTAGGTGGGGCTGAGAGAGCTCTGACAGAAACTGCTCTTTTTCAAGAACACCTGTGACAGAGCTATGGCTTGCCCAAGGTGCAAGTGGAGGAGTGGGGAATCAAACCCAGTTCTTCCAGATTACAGTTTGCATACTTAGCCACTACACCAAACTGGGGAAGTGAGCACAACAAAATTCCAGAGGCCTTGCTTATTGTGCGGGCCCAAGGACCTGGGCAAGCCAGCAGGAGACTCCCATTAAAAAAAGAGAGAGAAATCATCCCCCCCACACCCGGTGACAGGGAGAGGAAATAGCCATAAGAAGGGAAATGGCTGCTGTGTGCAGACCTGGGGCCATCAGAACTTTCCCACATGCACATGGGGCTCCCAGGTACCCCCAGCAACTGGTAGTGGGGTGGGGTGGGGGAAGGGTTGCCAGGTCTCTTCTGGCAACTGGAAGGGGAGGGAGGTTGGGTTCCCAAGTACTTACTGTATTTCAGCAGGGGACGCACAGTCCCCGGCCGGAACATTCCCCCGGGCAACACCCACATCGCACAATGCCATTGCCAGGAAGTGATGCTGGGCAACACTCTGGCAATGGGGCTGGAAAGTCAATGGTACCATCGTTGACTGGCATCACTTCCTGGCGATGGCATCATGTGCCGCGTCTTTCCTTCCCCCGGGGATGGTCCTGCCAGGACGTATCTGTCCCCCGCCGGCGTACAGTAAGTTCTTGGCAAGCCTGGAGGGAGGAAACTTACCAGGAGGGAGGCACAGCCAACATTGCAGCAACATGCCTATATAACTTCCTTCATGACCTGGAAGTGACATCAACACACAACGATGTCAGGGCAACGCTCTGACATTTGGGCAAGAACTGTAGGTAAATTTGGCTTCTGCCATAAAGTTCTTGACCAAATACCAGAGCGTCTCCCTGATGTTGCCAATGTGATGATGTCACTTCCAGGTCACGTCAGAAGTCATGTGGACACGTCACTGCAAAGTTGATTAGGCCACGCTCATTTTCCAGGTAAGTTCCTTCCCCCCCCATGCTAGCTGATTGGCAGGAGGGTGGTGGGGCCTGGTGGTTGGGAACTCCTGCCTCCAACCCTAGGTGGGTGACTTGCTAGCAGCAAACAGAGGCCTAAGCTGTTGTTGGCAGTGACATCACTTACAGAGTGCTCTGGAAGCGATAGCATTGTGTGGCCAGGAATGCAGGGATGCTCTGGTATTTGGGCAAAAACTCAATGGTAGAAGCCATTTTTAGCATAGAGTTTTTGCCCAAATACTAGAGCATCCTTGCTGGCACTGGTGGGTGCTGGAAGTGTTGCCAGGAAAGTCAGATTTAGCCTCTGTTTGCTGCCAGAAAGCCCCCTGCCAGCCATCTTATTGGCACTGGGGGAGGGCCCCTGGGGCAAGGGATCCCCCACCCCATTAGTGGTCTGGGGACCCTACATGCAGGCAGCCTCCCAGGCTTTGCTGTGATCTTTCCCAAAATTTCAGAGAAAAGCTGGGGGACCCCTGGGAAGTGCACAAATGCACCCCGATGCTTTGGGGGAGCAGTTAAAAAAACCTCTAATGCCCAGCACAATTTAACTTGGGGGGAAATAACCCAGTTCGGTGGGAATCAGTGTTCCCTCTAAGCTGAGTGAGTGTGAGTCAGCTCAGTTTTTTAGCCTCCAGCTCACACATTTTTGTCTCCACTCGGGAAGGATGGCTCCAGAGCAAACTAATTTATGCAGCAGCCAAAACGCTTGCTCAAAACTTTAATGCCAGTAGCTCACAAAGTGGAATTTTTGCTCACAAGACTCCACAGCTTAGAGGGAGCATAGCTGGGAATACCCAGTTATGGGGCAAATAACCCTGAAGAGATAACTAACTCAGTAGTTCTTTATATGGTTTGTATCTACCCTGTCCTGTTAACCAGATATTGTTCAAGTCTTTAAGGTGCCACTGGTCTTCTGTTTTGTTTTGCATCAAACTGTTGTGGCACTAAAGGCTGGGTGGGGAGGGGTCACTATGTCACAAGAAACACAGAACAGCCATATTACCTGACACCAGCTCCCCATCGAGGCATGCCTCTGATCTCAAATAGCCAATCCTGACAGAGTGAATCAGGCCAAACATGTGCCAACAAACAGCATTGACTGGTCCCATAGACCCTTCTTTCATGAGCCACGGCTTCCAGGCACTCAGTTTGGAAACTCCGTTGGCAAAACTAATATATGTGGTAACAGTGCCTCCATCTGCCTCGTCCTTGTGTAGCTGCACCCACAAAAAAATACCTTCAGCAAACAAGCTTAAGAAAATAAGAGCAGCCACTCTAGATCTAGGTCTGCCAGCCCCTCCCACGCCCTTAGTCCCAGTGTCTGCCATTGCTCACAGCAGCAGCACGAGAAAAATTTTAAATGATTTTAAAAAGTGACGCTGGCTGCAGTATCATGTCACCTCTGATTTTTTAGAAAAGAGAAGTGACATATGTAGGGTTGCTCTAGGAATTGCCGGGAACTCTATGGTTTCACCATAGAGCTTCCAGCAATTCCTAGAGCTACCTTTTCCTTTTTTCACCAGAAGTGACATGACACCACAGCTGGCACTGCCTGGCAACCATAGCTGGATCAGACCAAGGGCAAGTTTGGTGGAGTGGTTAGGAGCACGGACTCTAATCTGGGAGAACCGGGTTTGATTCCCGCTCCTCCACATGCAGCTGCTGGTGTGAGCTTGGGTCAGTCACAGTTCTCTCAGAGCTGTTCCCTCATGAGCAGTTCTCAAAAGAGCTCTCTCAGCCCCACCTACCTCACAGGGTGTCTGTTGTGGGGTGGGGAAGGGAAAGGAGATTTTAAGCCACTCTGGGCTTCAGGTAGTGAAGGGCGGGGTAGAAATCCAATCTCTTCTTCTTCTTCTCTTCTATCTTAACTCAGCAGCCTTTGTCTAACAATGACCAGCCACAAACCTCTAGGAAGCCTAAAGCCAGAGCCTCAAGACAACCACCTTCCCAGTCGCTTGATCCTAGCAGAGGTACAGTGCATCTGAACATGGAGGTTTCATTCGGCTATCATGACTAATGCCAATTGACAATACCTCTTGAAAGAAACCAGAGGCTATTTCTAGCCACCCCCACCCCCATTTTGCGACAGGGGAATCTATAACTTGCTTAGGCCTCCACAGCTGAGCCATTTCACTGGAGAGCCCTGAGTTCTAATGTTAGAGAAATTTGTTTTCCCCTCTGCTGCCTCTGTCCATCATTCAGTAAAGCTCTAACATGTGTACCCCATCCACCACTTCTGTTTCCCCCCCCCAAAGAATACCGTACATTTCACTCGCTTCCAAACATTTCATAGGAATACACGATGAGCACTACCTGACTGGCTAATTTCCTTTAAAGCTTCGGTTCCGAGTCCCATCCGCTATCTACAAGGCCATCACTTTGCTGAGCTAACACGACCTGACGTGCTCGCAGCCTCACATGAGAACAGATGCGGCCGAGTCGTCACTCATTATTCATGCCCACTGCTCACAGTCGAGCGATCCAGGTCTGTTTCTCATTCTGAGCAGGACTCGAAACTGGAGATGGACTTCCCGTTAAGTATCCACTGATGAGGAAGTATCATTCACTCTCCTATATAACACAGAGAGGAATAAAAGGTACCTCCAGCACTAAGGCCGGAATGTTCTGGAAAGAAGGGCGGATTTCCACACACACCCTCCCCAAAAAATAACCCCCCGCTGCCTTGTTTCCAGATTGTGATAGGAAAGTAACTGAAGCCACCTTTTTGTTTTCAGACAAGCTATAGACGATCTGGGATTCAACACCAAGACATTGTATAGTGCAAGAGATCGGGGCAATTTTACGTCTCCCACAAGTCTTTGAGGCAGAACAGATACTTTTTATGCTCAGCCGTCAGCCGTGGACGAGCATTCTGCAGAAGCATGCAAGAACTGGATCGCTAGTCCCTCGCTTTGTTTTACTCAAAGGAGTCCGCAAACAGAACTGCACTTTGTTCGAGAAAGGCACATGGGATGCTCCAGAAGTTACCCACATCATTAATTCCTTGACTCACAGAACGTCACGTTATTGGCATGGTTTGGACAGTCAGTCATTCCTAAACCCCGGGGAAATGTGGCCATTCTAGGACAGGGGCTGGAGGCTAGAAATTTTAACAAACTTGCCCAATCAACAGTGCCGGGACTCTTTAGGGGAAGCCATAACACTTTGTGGGATAAAACCCAATACAGCCTGTGCAATATAATGGTTAAAGCAGGGGTCTCGAACTCGTTTGTTATGAGGGCCAGATCTGACATAAATGAGACCTTGTTGGGCCGGGCCACATGTGTCATGAAATGTAATGCCAGGTAGCAGAGATATAAACTTTATAAAGGACACAAACACAAAGGGGCTTTTTTTACTTAAAAACATACTTAAAAAATCAGCACCCTTGCAATATTTTGTTTATTTAACAGTGTCCAATAACTGACACCTCTTGCTCTGAATTATTACATCAAAACGTCTGTGCTGTTGCAGTCTTGAGTCTGCTGTTCAGGTGTGTATCTGTAAGCTGCAAACCTACGATGACACAGCAGCAGCAGAACTGGAAGAAGCAGCAGAAGACAGCCAGTTCCACTGTGGGCCTGATATAAGCCCTCTGGGGGCCTGATCTGACCCCCGGGCCGCATGTTTGACAGCCCTGGGTTAAGTCATTGAATTAGGCTGAGGAAAACTTGGGTTCAAATCCACACACTGAGGAATTTTGAGGAAAGCCCTCCAAAATGATGAGTGGATTCTTTTTTTGAGAGGGGGTGAACATTTGAACCAACAAAAGGAGGGGGCATGGCTCAGTGGTGGAGCATCTGCTTGGCATGCAGAAGGTCCCCGGTTCAATTCCCAGCATGCCCAGTTAAAAGAAACAGGTAAGAAGTGATGTGAAAGACCTCTGCCTGAGACTTGGGAGAGCCACTGCCAGTCTGAGGAGACAATGGCCCTTTGAGCACTCTCCTTCAATCTATGTTCACCATGGTGTCCTTCAAGCAATCCTGCACTAAAATCGAATTCACCCTTCTTTATAATCCAGGGTTTCCCCTCTCCATTCTTCACTAAAATCGAGCTCAACCTTCTTTTTATTCCAGGTTTCCCCCCATTCTGCGTTATGTTACCTCCCTTCAGTGGTCAGCCTGGTTTCCGCCTGCTGTTCCCCCGGGGTTATTTGGATGTTGTTTTGCCATGGACCACCTCGACTTGAAAGGAGCTGCAGTGGCTCAAGTGGTTAAGATGCTGAACTGCAGGCTGTGGAAGGTTGGTAGTTCAGCAGTTCGAGACCCGGGTGCTGCAAGACGGAGTGAGCGCCCGTCTCTAGTTCCAGCTCCTGCCAAACTCGCAGTTCGAAAGCAAGAAATTGCAAGTAGATAAATAGGTACCACTTCGGTGGGAAGGTAACAGCATTCCGTGCACCTTGGTGTTTAGTCATGCCGGTCACATGACCACGGAAACGTCTTCGGACAGCGCTGGCTCTTCGGCTTTGAAATGGAGATGAGCACCGCAACCCTAGAGTCGGATTCGACTGGCTTTCGAGCAAGGGAATCTTTACCTCTACCTTACCTCGACCTGAACACTGAGAAAATCTGGAGTGGCAGGCAAATGCGGAAAGGACCAATAATTACTCTGAGGGACCAAAAGTTTAGTTTACTGCTTAAAAGCGGTGGACTCTAATCTGGAGAAACAGGTTTGATTCCCCACTCCTCCACTTGCAGCCAGATGGATGACCTTGGGTCAGTCACAGTTCTCTCAGAGCTGTTCTCTCAAGAGCGGTTCTCTCAGAGCCCTCTCTACCCCACCTACCTCACAAGGTGTCTGTTGTGGGGAAAGGAAGGGAAGGAGATTGTAAGCTGCTCTGAGACTCCAAGTGAAGGGGGTATAAATCCAATCTCTCCTCCTCCTCAAGTATAAAGCAGCTTCCTGTTTTCATGTATGTTCATGCAACACAGGAAAAAAATACAGGGTGGGGGAATGTAAGATCAGGCCAAAATATCTTAATTTCTCCTTTGTGCGTGTACATCTGTCTACCTCAGAGTTTCACTAGGTTAAAGCAGTACAACTGCTCCGATTACAGCGCAGGATCGCTGACGAAGGCAGCCTCACTCAGTTGCTGGCTCTGTGACCTCCTTGAACAGCTCCCTATAGATTACTCCAGGGGTTCTCAAGTTGTGGGTCAGGACCTCAAAGCGGCTTGTAATTCTCTTGTTAAGTGGGTCACGAGGCCTGGAAGGAGGAGGGAGAAGAACAGGGGCTGGATGGGCGAATCCGGGCATGTCTCTGCATCATGTGCAGGGTAGTCCTGCTAGACAACCTGTAGCTCGGTCACACTGGATATTTAAAAAGAACGCGAAACATGGAAAAGATAAAGGTCGAATCTGCATCAGTCTTTCCCACCGATGTCCCAGCCTTCTGACACCGTCTTTAAAAAAGCTGTCCCGCATTTGGTGTCGTTTTCACACCTCTACAGTGCTAGCATACTTTCACACGTCCACGAATGTTTATTGTCCGTTCAGGGCAGCTCCACTGTCATTGCACCTCCGCGCTGCTTTAAAAGAATCTTCTCCAAACGACATTCAAACAAGCATAGGTTGAATCTGCATTTGCATTTTTAAATCATTTGCGTGCTGCTGTGACACTGTCTTTCTCTATGCTTGTTTGAATGCTGTTTGGAGAAGATTCTTTTAAAGCAGTGCAGAGATGCAATGACAGTGGAGCCACCCCGAAAAGATGATCAACATATGTGGATGTGTGAAATTATGCTAGCACTGTAGAGGTGTGAAAACGACACCAAATGCAGGACAGCTTTTTTGAAGACAGAGTCAAAAGGCGGGGACACTGGTGGGAAAGACAAATGCAGATTTGGCCATAGAGAAAGACGGCATCACAGCAGCACACAACTGATTAAAAAACGCAAATGCAGATTCGACCATAGTTGCTTAGGGGTCACTGATAGGCAGAGTTCTGCATTTCGCACTGCAGAGGGGGAAAGTAGCATGGAGTTTAGATTACTCTATTATGAAACGGGGAAGTGGATCTTGCCTACCTAACTGTGAAGCCCTTTCACCCTTGAAAAAGAACAGCCGTTGAAAGACATTCTGACTTTGATTCGGTTTTGTTGGCTCTCCTCTTTGCCTTGCAGTTCTTCCCTGGATTATGCAAGTCATCCCCATAGCTAGCAACTTTCTGCTGGGGGGTACAGATACGTTGAAACAGACTTTGCCAACCATTACATAGAGGTAGTTCAGGAAAGGCTAATTAGAGTCAAGATGCATAAGTAACTGAATTATTTGGGGGGTACAAGGTTTCAAGAGTCAACGCTCCCTTCATCAGATGTGAGTTGAGATGGAGATTTCTGAGACCTTTATTATCTGGGGGTCCCTCAGAGAAGCCAGTGGGGGAAGGGGAGTACACTTATCAGGAGCAGGGTGGAACGCCCGACATTTCTGCGACATGCCTACATGACTGGAATTGATGTAGGCATGTTGGGGAAAGACACTTTGGTTTGGGGGCAAAAATCTATGATAGAATTGGCTTCTGCCATAGAGAGCCAGTTTGGTGTAGTGGCTAGGAGTGCGATCTCTAATCTGGGAGAACCGGGTTTGATTCCCCACTCCTCCACATGCAGCTGCTAATGTGTGACCTTGGGTCAGTCATAAGTTCTTTCAGAGCTGTTCTCTCAAGGACAGTTCTCTCAGAGAGCCGTTTTGGTGTAGCGGTTAAGTGTGTGGACTCTAATCTGGGAGAACCGGGTTTGATTCCCCACTCCTCTACTTACAGCTGCTGGATGACCTTGGGCAAGCCATAGTTCCGGCAAGAGCTGTCCTTGAAAGGGCAGTTCTTGGAAGAGCTCTCTCAGCCCCACCTACCTCATAGTGTGTCTGTTGTGGGGAGTTTGTAAGCCACTCTGAGACTCCTTCGGGTAGTGAAGGGCAGGGTATAAATCCAATCTCTTCTTCTCTCAGCCTCACCTACCTCACAGGGTGTCTGTTGTGGGGAGGGGAAGGGAAAGGAGATTGTAAGCCACTCTGAGACTCCTTCAGGTAGTGAAGGGCGGGGTATAAATCCAATCTCTTCTTCATCTTCTTCTACCATAGAGTTTTTGCCCCAAAAACCTGAGCATCGCCCCTGACTTCCCCAATGTGCCTACATCACTTCCGGGTCATGTAGGCACATCATGGAAATGCCGTGCATTCCTCCCTTTTGAAGAGACCCCCACCACCACTAGGGGGCCTGGCGTCCCTATTTGTATCTCCATCAAGAGGTGGAAGGGGTGTTACAGAGAAGGAACTCAGGATGCAGAGGTAAAAATGTGGATTGTACAGATGCAAATGTCCTGCCTCCAAGCATTTCCCTTCTTCTCTAGTCAAGCTGATTACAATGCCCACTGTACCTCTGCATCCTGAGTTCCCTCTTTGCAAAGGTGGAATTTGCTGCCAGAGGATGTAGTGACAGCCACAGGAACAGACAGCATTAAAAGGGGATTAGATAGATTCATGAAGGAAAGGTCTCGGAGGCCACGCCCGCACGGTTGTTTTTCCCACTCGTTTGTCCCTATTGCTTCAGGGTTCCCCCCCCCCAATGTGTTTTGCTCTCTCGAGTAGTCCCAGAGGGAGCAAAAAACATGTGGAAAGGGAGGGGGGGCCCAAAGCAATAGCTGCAAAGGAGTGACAAAAGTGACAGTGCGGACGTGGCCTCAGTGGCTACCAGCCACAGTGACTAAAGGGACTGTCCATGTTGTAGAGGCAGTCGACCTCTGAAACCCAGAGCGGGTAGGCAACATCAGTTAAGGCTTCAGCCTCTGTGACCTGCTGCTGGCGCTCCAGAGGAACTGGTTGGCCACTGTGTGAGATAGGATGCTGGAGTAGATGGACCACTGGTCTGATCCAGCAGGGCTCTTCTTATGTTCTTATCAGGGGAAGGCCTCGGCCTCTATGCCCTGTTGTTGGCCCTCTGGAGTTACTGGTTGGCCACTGTGTGAGACGGGATGCTGGACTAGATGGACAAATGGTCCAATCCAACTGTCTCTGATGTTCTTGTGTTCTTAATGCCCCCCCCCCACAACTTCTTCCTGGGATATACAGTCTCAGAAATCTCCATGCTGACTCTTTTCTAATGAAGGGAGCTTTGACTCCGGCAAGCTTATACCCTGAAAATCTTGTTGGTTTCTAAGGTGCTGCTCGACATGAAGCTGTCAGTCATACAGGGGTCCCTTTGGCGGCACCAAAGCCTTGTCTAGTTTTCAGGGTTCCTCACTTAAGAGTCTCCATTGGCTTAAGAACATAAGAACATAAGAGAAGCCAATGTTGAATCAGGCCAATGGCCCATCTAGTCCAACACTCTGTCACACAGCGGCCAAAATATACCAGGTGCCATCAGGAGGTCCAGCAGTGGGGCCAGGACACTAGAAGCCCTCCACTGCTGCCCCCTCCAGCACCAAGGATAGAGTGCATCACCTGCCCCAGGCTTATTACTTGATGTACCAAAGACTTTGGTGTCCCTAATGGTGGCTTGCCAGAGCCCTATCAAGTCAGTGCCAGTTGGCCGCAGAACTATAATTTGCAGCTGGCAAAATCTCCATCCTAACATGGGTCAAACATCTTAAATCTTCCACCCCTGTTGATATGGTTCTATCAGATAGGATGGGGATGGCAAGCCATGGTTCAAAAAAGCTCACCTCTTCCCAACAATTATTGGCCCTGCTTGTAATTATTAATAATAAATTAAAGGCAATTTTAGGAGGCAAACATTTCAGAAACATTTTTTTTTCTCCTTTGACTCCCGCAGGTGCATGAAGACTAAGGCAGAACACCAAAGCACTGACTCAGAAGAACCATGGGGGATTCATTATTCTCGAATATTTGGTTTCTCAACTGGGGGGAGGATTTAGGGGGGAAACCAGCATTCTTTCTGTGCCATCAACTCCAGTCAAAACATCCAAAAGGAAATGGTCTGTATCCCAATGATCTTAACCATCTAAAATTAGCAAGACAATACATGTTTAACACCTAATAAATGTGAAGAACAGCAGGTGGTCCGTTCCAAACTTGGAGAGGCTGTGGCAGTTCAGTAGATCATGCTTTCCTTGGGACACACTTTTAAAGGCAATAATTGCCCGGAAGACTCTTTCGTGCGCTGAGAAGTGGAGTGAGTTCCAAGCACAAAGAGTACAATGGTTCAATAAAGCTAAAAAAAAAAAGTTGAAAACAAAAGAATCCAAAAGATGTGACCTGTGAGAAGAACACCCACAGACTTAATAGAAGGCAGAGACATATGGGATGGAAAGTTTCCACGTGGGAATGGAAAATTATACTTGAAAGAAAGGATTATTGGTAGGATCCTTGGAGCAGTGATCCCCCCCCCTCCATAAAGTAGGACAGAACCCAACTATCGATCATGGGGGTCCAATGGGTGGATCACCGGGTGGTAGAGTCCAGTGTTAATTTAAATTCATAGTCCAGTTCACTGTATGCCACACTGGCAAGTTTTTGTTGTGATGAGGAAGGGAACTTTTTCCCTCAGCATTGGTCATGAGACTTGTCTTGAGTTCTCTTACCAAGGCATTTCAAAGGGTCATTAGAAAGAGAGACTGCTGAATTGCAACTGATAATGGAGCTCAAAACAATGCATCCTCCTGGACTGATCCGAGACCTAGGTTTCCTGTCTCACTGCCAATGCTGATTTCTCCACGCCTACTGTCCCTCTGCATATCACACCAAATCCTATCACACCTTCTATTGTCATTCACCTGCTATTGTCATTTGGCGGCTGAAATCACTCCACTCTCCAAGATTTAAGGACAGATGGACTCACATTCTAGCTGAATGCAGTGAGTAGTGACTCACAAAACTCATACCCTGCCACAAATGTTGTTAGCCTTTAAAGTGCTACTGGACTCTTGCTCTTTCCAGTGGACTTGGGAGGTTTTGGGAGTGGCCTTATCATACTATTATCAGGGATGTCCAACTTGCCTCCCCTACCTGGTGGAATGAGCTCCCAAGTGAGATCAGGGTCCTGCGGGATTTACTACAATTCTGCAGGGCCTGTAAGACGGAGCTCTTCCGCCAGGCTTTTGGTGGAGGTGGTGGGTGCCCCCTCTTTGTGGCCAACCCCACCAGTGGCCTGGACCCTAACATCTTAAATCTTCCACCCCTGTTGATATGATTCTATCAGAGCTGACACGGTACTTAGGAGTATGCAGGGCTCTTTTTGTAGAAAAAGCCCAGTAGGAACTCATTAGCATAATAGGCCGCACCCAACAGCAGAAACGCATTAGATTATTAGGCCACACCCCCACATTACCAGACGTGTGGTCATCCAGCCACACCCACCTTTTGCTTCTTATTCTGTTTACCTTGTTTTCAAAACCCAGGGCTTTTTTTGTAGCCAGAACTCCTTTGCATGTTAGGCCACACACCCCTAATGTAGCCAATCCTAATGAGTTTCTGCTGTTGGGTGTGGCCTATTATGCTAATGAGTTCCTGTTGGGCGTGGCCAACTAGGGAGCCAGCCGGAACTCTGTTCCTGTGCGTTCCTGCCCCAAAATAGCCCTGGGAGTATGGTATTTTATACTGTTGTTTTAATTTGGTTTTAACTGTGTTGTATTTTAGATTGTTGTTAACCGCCCTGAGCCCGCACGTGGAGAGGGCAGGATATAAATCCAAATAATTAAATAATGGATAAAAAAGACTGAGGATGCTTTTGAATCCAACTTTTCTCTTAGAGGAGACAGTCAGCATCGCCATAAGGCATGCCTTTCGTCACCTTTTGTTGGTTTAGAAATGATCCTTGCTGCTTTTCTGTCCACCTTGCTAAAATGACTCATACCTCAAGGCTGGATGACTGCTATGTTCTGTGTATGGAGCTGCCCTTGTGTCAGGTAATCCTGCCATGAGTTGGATGGATGGGACAGAGGGAGGGATGGTCTGCAACTTCTCATGTATGGAATGTAGGGAGGTGTGCAGGTTGCCTAGGAGATTCAGGATTCCACGGCCTGGGCACTCTGTTATCTCACCAAATGTCCTTGGTCTCACAGTTCTGGTTTCCTCTGCCTGAGACAGTGTCGAGGCAATTTGGTTATTTACTGCTTTAGAACTTTCGCACCTCTTCCCGCGTGCGGGCTTAGTGACTATTGGTAGATGGAGAGGGGGGCAGTTTGAATGGGTATAATTGTGGGTGCCTCTTTCGATTTAGTCATCCCTGACAAAGAGATGTTACCGTGCCTTTAGAACTGCTTTCAATAAACGCTATCTTCTTTATGAAGCCTGGTGTTTGCCTGACTTTCTGAAGAGCCTGACACCTTGATATATATCCCCAAAACTTCAGTTTGCACAAAATCAAATCGCAGAAGCTAAGCAGGGCTGGCCTTGGTTGGTACTTGGATGGGAGACCACCAAGGAAGTCTAGGGTTGCTATGCAGAGGCAGGCCATGGCAAACCACCTCCGTTCCTTGAAAAATCTACGGAGCCGCCACAAATTGGCTGTGACTTAATGGCACTCTTCACCCCTTCCACAGGACCTGCATGGACAAAAGACATGGGAGATGGAGGCTGTTGTATGGTGAGGGTTGGTACAGATAGGAGATCCCTGCAATTGATTTGTAGAGCATACTCCCTCTGTCCTAACTCAACCCCACTCCGCCTGCAAAAGGACACCTCTTAAGTCCCGTTTGCATAACTACGTGTACGATGTCGGCAGGCCAAATCCAAGGCAGAAGCTGAAACCTTCTATGATTCACCGCTGGGTTTGATTTGGGTGGACTCCTCAACCATACCTGTAAAAGCAGCCGTGGGTCATAGCCTGAACTCATAAGCGCCGCAAGAATGACTGGCTATCATCCAATGATCTTTGGGAAGATGCGTGTCTGAAGGTTTCATTTTATGTTCCTCCTCTTTGCCAGCTGTGTGGCTCTTGGCAGGCTGGCAACAAACATGACTCAAGACACTTGCCAGTACTGCTTTTATAAGCCGAGAGTAATTGAATAGGAAGTAATCTTGTCTTTAAAAGCAGAAATGTAATTGATTGCTAATTACCAAAATACTGTGTCTGATGCAAGGTTAAAAAGAGACAATTCTGTGTGTCTCCTAATAATTGTCCATTATCTATGGAAATCCCCTCTGTGTCGCTTAAAAAGCTGATTTACAAGACTAATGACAATTTTTGTTTTGTTTTGTTTTGTTCCTTAAATTCTATGAGTGCAGTCATGTTTATCCTGTGATTCCTTCGGGGAATATACATGGCTCTCCTTTCCCTATTCAAACCCCCCTCCCCACTGCCAAATTATTCTGGCCAGGGAGGATTTGAACCTGGTTCTCATAGGCCACTGTACCATATTAACTCTCTGTTTTTTCTCATCATTAGATCCAGGTTGATTTTCCTCTGCTGCCTTCTATTATTTCAGATTTACTCGAGAAAAAAGGTGCACATATGATGTATATTTTAAGAAAATACACTGGAAACAAAACGCTTACCAGAAATGTGTGAGAATTATCCTCAAACAGCAGATGGGTGCTGACTGGACATGTCAGAACAGGCCATCACACAGAGACGCAGGAGACAACATCCTGTGCTGACAGGTTCACAGGAACTCATAATTGTCTCTCATAGCCCAGGGTCTTGGAATTACTGGCCTAGTCAAACCGAGGGCACGCAAAGAACAGGAAGAGAAACAGTAAAGCAATAACAGGAGAGGCATGGAACCTCAAGCCAATCAGCTCTGTCCTATCAGGTCCATCCGGTGTAGTCTTCCAAAACTTCTTAGCCTGAGTATTTTGGTTTGAACTTTTCCCCAAGCCCTAGCACCACATCCACAAACAGTTTCAACAGTCTCATTTCTGCAAGACGGGGTCAACAGTGTCAGCCCAGCGCCAAGATTTGGGGGACCCATGAGACCCTTAAGGGGCCAATCGGTTAGCCTTTGAGAACTAGGGCCTGCCAAGCAAAGTTTCTTTCTTCTCTTTGACCTTCTAGGTTACTCCTTTCAGAGGGACAACAGGCAGTGATTTCCCAACCAATGGGAACTTTAGGGTTGCCAGCTCTGGGTTCGGATATTCCTGGAGATTTGGGGGTGGAGCCTAGGGTTTGGAGAGGGGAGGGGTCTCAGCAGGGTATAATGCCATACAGTCCATCCTCCAAGGCAGCCATCTTCTCCAGGGGAACTGATCTCGGTCATCTGGAGAGTAGTTGTAACTCCTGGAGATCTCCAGCCCCTACCTGGCTCCAGCATCCCAAATTCTTGAGAAATGCTGGTCCTTGGTGTAGTGGTTAAGTGCATGGTCTCTAATCTGGGAGAACCGGGTTTGATTCCCCACTCCTCCACTTGCACCTGCCGGATGACCTTGGGCAATCCATAGTTCTGGCACAGCTGTTCTTGAAAAAGAGCAGTTTCTGTCAGAGCTCTCTCAGCCCCACCTATCTCACAGGGTGTCTGTTGTGGGGAGGGGAAGGGAAAGGAGTTTGTAAGCCACTCTGAGACTCCCTTGGGTAGTGAAGGATGGGGTATAAATCCAATCTCCTCCTCCTCCTCCTCCTCCTCTTCCTCCTCCTCCTCCTCTTCTTCTTCTTACCCTGTGAAGGCAGTCACGGAGCAGGGTTTTCCGGGGGGAAGGGTATTTCCTGATATATTTCAGGACTTTCTACATCACCCATCAAGCATGGACTTCCAACCAGCTAGTCAAAAGAAGATCTGTTAGGCACAACTAAAAGCATGTCCCTGAGGCCCCTTGCCCATGTCCACTAGTATTCCAGCCCCAGGGCTGACGTGGCTCACTTTTGATTACCGCACTACTGGCTTTTTTTTTTTTTTTTTTGGGGGGGGGGAGAAGCACATGTGCCCACTCCCTTAAACAAACAAGCAAGGAATTAAAAAGATGCTGCTGCTTGTTTCTGAAAGTAATGCACCCCTAATAAAACACTCAGGATAAAATACTACATAAAATACTCACTAAACAACTGCAGCTCTATTGGTAGATCTATGAATCTATCTCGGGCCCCTAACACAGGCAACGGAAATCATCCCATCCATCTAATCTGGTGCTATTTTGCAGTTGTGCAAATTTGTAAAAATCGGCATTATAAGCCATATTTAAATGCTCCCAGAATTAAAGTCAACACTGATTTTTAAAAGCATGCGCAATGTCAAATCACTCTTACAGATGTGCAAGTATGGTTTTGATTACTTGGCTTATTGGTTCTACAATAGGGCTGCCAGACGTCCATCCCCTTTTGGGCTCTTTTTTAAAAAAATGAATGAAAGTGTCCTCTTTTGGGGTTGAAAGGTTCAGAACATTCCTAGTGAGTAGCAATGATCGCAGCCTTGATAGCAGGGGTATTTAAAATGAGATTTGTCACCGTGGTCACTTGTTTGAGGTAGTCAGTCGGGAGACACATCCCCTTTTTTGCTTTTTCAAAGTACGATAACCGTATATTGAGAGCCAGTTTGGTGTAGGGGTTAAGTGTGCGGACTCTGATCTGGGAGAATAGGGTTTGATTCCCCATGCCTCCACTTGCAGCTGCTGGATGACCTTGGGCAAGCCATAGTTCTGTCAGAGCAGTTCTTGAAAGAGCAGTTCTCGAAAGATCTCTCTCCGCCCCACCTACCTCACAGGGTGTCTGTTGTGGAGAGGGGAAGGGAAAGGAGTGTTTAAGCCGTTCTGAGACTCTGAGTGAAGGGGACGGGGTATAAATCCAGTTTCCTCCTCCTCTTCCTCTTCTTCAACTGTTTTGATTCCCATTTCTTTCCATTGATCCCCTTCCCACTTTGGCTGCAGTCAAACACACTAAATAATCAACTCTCGATCCACTTTCAAACTCTCACAATACAAGAACTCGTGGGCACTCCATGAAATTGCTGAGCAGTCGGGTTAGAACAGATAAAAGGAAATACTTCTTCACCCAAAGAGTGATTAACATATGGAATTCACTGCCACAGGAGGTGGTGACAGCTACAAGCATGGACAGTTTCAAGAGGGAATTAGATAAACATATGGAGCAGAAGTCCATCAGTGGCTATTAGCCACAGGGTATAGATGGGAACTCTCAGTCTGGGGCAGGTGATGCACTCTATTCTTGGTGCTGGAGGGGGCAGCAGTGGGAGGGCTTCTGGTGTCCTGGCCCCACTGCTGGACCTCCTGATGGCACCTGGTATATTTTGGCCGCTGTGTGACAGAGTGTTGGACTAGATGGGCCATTGGCTTGATTCAACATTGACTTCTCTTATGTTCTTATGTTCTTATGGATTTTTACTGTGTGAACTGGCAGAATCCAGTTGGAAAGTGCATTGAAAGTGGATTGAAAGTAGATTGTTTAGTGTGTAAATTACAAGTCATGGCAATTTTAAGAGGGTTCCCCCCCACCCCGTTCCCCTCTCCTGTAACTCTATTAATACACATGGAAGACAGTAGTTAAGCAAATCTACTGCACAATGCCAAGAACATTCAGCGGTAGTCTAAACAAGATGGAAAAAATTAACACACACACATATACGCACATGCAACGTATCCCTCTACCTCCCCTCCACTCGATTGCCGCCTAATCTCAGGATGTTTGCCAGTTGGCCTTGAGGAAAACGTAAGCAAAGGGACGCTTGTAGTCATGTTACCCCTTACTCATGGACATGAGGAAAGCAAAGCGATCATTGTTCCATCCCTGCGGTAATCTCTTGCAATAAAACGTCAGTTTATTTAATCAGCAAAGTGGCCTAGTGCCAGCAGACTCATCCTCTAGTCATGCGGGCACTGGTGCCCCCTCCAGCCTCTAGTCCCTGCTTGTATTAGAAATGTTAAGCTGCTTGTCACTTGGCGACTCTGATTAAGTGGCCTCCCCATTAAGGACTAAGCCAATCCGTCATGCTGGTTCACCCGTAAGCAGGCTTAGAAAGCAAAGCAAGATGGCTGGGAAATGCATCTTTCTGAAAGATGGGAACTCGTTCAGACATAAAGCCCAATGCTGAGAACATGGTACGGATGCCAGACTCCAGGTGGGACCTGAGAGTCCTGGAATTGCAGCTGATCTGCAGACTACAAGAGATCAGTTCCTCTGGAGAAAATGGGTTGCCAGGTCCCTACCTCTTTCTGGTGGGGGGCTCCAGGTTCATTTCTTGGATGCTTCTGTGCATGCGGAAAGAAAACGCAGGGCAATGACGTCACCCAGAAGTGATGTCATCACACTAGGCACATCACAGGGGTGCTCTAGCATTTGGCCAAAAACCATATAGTTTTTGTCTGAATGCTAGAGTGTGCCTCCCACGATGTGCCCGGCGTGATGATGTCACCTCTGGGTGACATCATCGCACTGGGCACATCAGAGCCGCAGAGCTTTTGGGGGACAGAGCTCCCCTCACTGGCCAGCTGGCTGGCGGGCAGATCAGGGGGGCTGAAATCAGGGGGAAACCCACTCGCATCAGGGGAGTGGCATCCCTAGGCAACCCGAAGGTACTGTTTGCAACCAAGCAGAATGGTTAGCGTCCTTTGTGGTTAGCTCTTTACCATTCTCCCAAGTGCCTCTTTGCCAAATACCATTCCATTTCATGGACCTGGCAAAAGGAACAGGAAGACGAGCTGCGTCACAGCATTAAAGAACATGACCTGGCGTCTTATTTCTTCATGTATTTACCCCTGCTCTGCTCCTCGGAGGGGAACTAAAATGACCTACATCGCTCTCCGTCCTCCATCTTATCCTCGCCGCAACGCTGTGTGGTGGGTTAGGCTGAGAGAGAGTGACCTACTCAAGGTCACCCAGCGCTCTTCCCTGGCAGAGTGGAGATCTGAACCTGGTACGGGTGCTTAAGTGCAAGCAGTAATATAAAAAGAAACCGTTTTCGTTATTCTGTCTAGATTGGGGAAGCTAGAGCTGGAAGCAGTGCTGTTACCATTTGTTTATTCTGCACGGGGCTCTTATCTTCTTAGGAGGGCTTCTGAGGAAAGGAACAACGCTTCAGCCTTGAAATCCCAGACTGGCTTCCCTGATTTGTGTCTAGACTCCATTTCCCTGGATCCTGGGTCTGTCCTGCTGAGCAAGCCTGTGGTTCTAATTTTTCTCTCTTTTCATCTTAGAATGAGCCAGATGCCACTGGCAAGCTAGACAATCCAGTGCATTGTGGGAAGCACTGCTTGCTCATTTGCCCCCAAATATGCTGTGTGTCAAAAGATTCCTCTTGGCGTGGCTGTGTCCAGGTGTACACAGGAAGGCTTTAAAGAGCCAGGCATTCATCTGGTTGGACCATGAAAAACACACAAACATTTCAGGCCTGATTATATTGAGCGAGACCAGGAGTCCCCAACCTTTCTAAGCCTGCAGGCACTTCTAGAATTCTGACAGAATATAGTGGGCATGGTGACAAAACGGCCGCCACGGTAGACAGAGGCCAGCCACAAAATGGCTGCCACAGCTTTCCTTCGATCACACAGGAGATTCTTTGTGTCATGGTGGCAACTGCTGCCAGGGCAACCTTTAAAAATCTGAACAACCAATCAGACCGCCAACAGCCAATCAGAAACCTTGCTAGGCAAAAGCCTCACTTGGCCCTGCCCATTTTCTAAAAATACTTGGTGAGCACCAGGAAAAGTGTTGGTAGACACCACATGGGGGATCCCTGAGTTAGACCATTCTTCCATCCAGTGCAGTACATAAGAACATAAGGGAAGCCAATGTTGGATCAGGCCAATGGCCCATCTAGTCCAACACTCTGTCATACAGTGGCCAAAAATACCAGGTGCCATCAGGAGGTCCAGCAGTGGGGTCAGGACACTAGAAGCCCTCTCTCTGAGCACCCCCCAGCACCAAGAATAGAGTGCATCATCTGCCCCAGACTGAGAGTCCCTATCTATACCTTGTGGCTAATAGCCACTGATGGACCTCTGCTCCATATGCTTATCTAATTCCCTCTTGAAGCTGTCCATGCTTGTAGCTGCCACCACCTCCTGTGGCAGTGAATTCCATGTATTAATAACTCTTTGGGTGAAGAAGTACTTCCTTTTATCTGTTTATCCATATTTTCTCTTCTAAACAGAGGCCCACCAAGATCTCAGACAAGGTTCTGTCCCAGTTCCTGGGATTGTTTCCTGACGGAGATGGCAGGGATCCAACCTGTGAATTTCTGCCGGCAAAATGTGTGCTTGGCCATGAAGCGATGGCTGTCCTCACAAGGCGTGGCTCACTTTTGAGATCATATATTGAATCCAATCAACATCCCGGGGGGGGAATTCAACTCAGGCCATCCCCCAATTCATGTTAATCCAAGCGTTTTAGTCCAGCCATGAAAGACAATAGGATTGTGTTATGACCGATAGCTGGAATGAGAAATAATCAGTGTGACACAAGGAAGGTTGTTGAATTTTATTTATTATTTTGTGGGGATTCCGTCAGAGGTCCTGAGGGCCTGTTTCAGCCAGATGGCCAAAATGCCAAAATCAAAATCAAAACAATTGCTTCAGTCCTCCGATAGAAGAAGCCCTGATGAGAATTGTGCAACTGAGTGATCCGTCTCTGCCCTAAATACCTTTTCTTTTAACAGGAGCACCCATGTAAACACCAGATCTGTATAATTTGATACCAGATTATGTTTTTCAAGGGCCTCACTTGCTAAGGTGAGGGCTATTGGGGGTTCCGCCCCTTCCTTAAAGGGCCAGCCCCACAAGATTTCTTTCTGGAAATGTTTTATTATTATTATTATTATTATTAACATTTTAAGACTTTTTAAAAGGGGGGGTGTTTCTACATTTCATTTATGTCTGAGGTGGCTGTTGTGGGGGGGGGTGTTTGTGCTGCATTTAATTTATTAGCGGTATTATTGTCATTATTATTGTTGTTGTTGTTGTTGTTGTTATTGTTGTTGTTATTTAAAAGTACAGTTGTTTAGAGGCAGAAAAATGATGGCAGCCCCACCAGGGGGGGGAAATCGCCCCACAAGTCACAAAATCCTGGCTAAAGGCCTGGCCTCACTCATACCTACAGTATACCTACAAATAGGTAGAATCATAGCCGCAAAAGGAAGCTTCATTTCCCTCAGCCTACATTCCTCCCTTCTCTCTGGGCCATGAGCCTCCAGAAATTGAAATCCGCACACAGCCATTCTGCTGTGCCAAAGGTTCTGGCGAGCAAGGCCTCAGTTCCTAAACCGAGTCCCTCATGACAGTAGAGAAATCTGAGAAAACAGAGCACGCTTCTTCTCCTCTTTGTCCGCATTGTGCACGCTATCGGCAGGAAATATCGTGGCAAGGAAAGGAAATGTCAGAAAGGAAAGAAAAGCCCGGTGTTCTGTGGAGAAATGGAAGATGCTGCCACACAAGAAACCGAGCATTATTCTAGACTTCGAGAGATAACCAGGTGACCAGATCCCTACAAGAGCCCGGATGAACTTGCTGGAGAGGAATCAAATACAAAGGTCTGAAAACAGAGCAAGAAGAAGAAGAAGGGCAGCCCTCTTCATCTGGGATTTTGAAATCTGTGGTTCATTAAGGTTGCCAACCGTGGTTTGGGAAATTCCTGGAGATCTGAGGGTGGACCCTGGGGAGAGCAGGGTTTGCTGAGGGGAGGGACCTCAGTGGTGGATATTACCATAGAGTTCACCCTCTAGAGCAGCCATTTTCTCCAAGTTAACTGATTTCAAAAGTCTGGAGGTCAGTTGGGATTCTGGGTGATCCATGGGCAATCCCCTAATCAACTACAGAGTGAGTTTTGGGAGAATACAATGTGCCGTCTCCCCAGAAAGTTCTTCCGTAAGCACCTATTTGTTATAATTTGAGCTACCAAAAGACACACCTCTCTGCTGGGTTGCGGCCAAGGCTTTAGCACAGAATAAGTTATCTGCACTCATCACTGTGCAAAAACACTGCATTCTTGAAACAAAGAAAGGATTCCCCATCCTGCCTCTCCCTTCTTAGAGAAAAACTAAACTTATGTGCAAAATATGAAAACCAAGGTCCCAGATGGTGTTCTGTGGGACTTCCCTTTGGCAATATGGTGCAGCCAACAATCCTAAACAGGCCGAGCTGTAAGTTTCAAAACATGGCTAAGAAAATCCTGGTCTGTGGTTTTATGTTAACTGCTGAACGTACAAAGTATGACTATCTGGGGGGGGAAAGTTATGTAAATACAGGGGTGCCAACCTCCAGGTGGTGGGCAGAGATGTCCCAGAATTACAACTGATCTCCAGGCTAGAGGGATCAGTTAACCTGAAGGAAATCACTGTGGAGGAGGAGGAGGAGGAGGAGATGACTGGATTTATACCCTATCCTTCACTACCCAGAGGAGTCCCAGAGCAGTTTACAATCTCCTTCCGCTTCCTCTCCCCACAACGGACACCCTGTGAGGTAGGCGGGCTGAGAGAGCTCTGACAGAAACTGGTCTTTTTCAAGAACAGCTTTTATCAGAGCTATGGCTTGCCCAAGGTCATCCAGCCAGGTGCAAGTGGAGGAGTGGAGAATCAAACCCAGTGTAACAGGCCGGATTTACCCCTCGAATAACCCCTGCCGGGCCAGGCCAGAGTAACCCCGGGGGTTAATCCAGACTAACCCCTGCCAGACAAACCTCTGCCGGGCCACGCCAGAGTTACCCCAACTGCACAACACAACAACCTGTAACCCCGGGCCAAAGTAACCTCTCGGGTGTAAAGTTGCCTATGCCAAACTATCTGAACCTGGGTCCCATAGTCCCCAGTATAGAGTGGTAAGTTAAATGTCATTGTAACCAGAACAGTGTCAGCTTCTGAGGGTTTGAGGTCCATGAGAAACTTGTCAGCCAATCTGAGATTCCTCTGGGTAGTGAAGAACGGGGTATGAATCCAATCTCATTAGTCAACAGAGCCTGGCAGAGGTTTGTCTGGCAGGGGTTAGTCTGGATTAACCCCCGGGGTTACTCTGGCCTGGCCCGGCAGGGGTGACTCTGGCCTAGACCAGAGTAACCCCTCCGGAGTTATTCTAGGCTAGGCCAGAGTAACCCCGGGGTTACTCTGGCCGGGGGGTGAATCCAACCTGTTACACCAGTTCTCCCAGATTAGAGTCCGTGCACTTAACCACTATACCAAACTGACTCTCTTTATGCCTTGTTCCTGTCCTTATACACTGGTTCCCCTTCTTTTTTGGTTTTCTATGAGGTAGGTGGGGCTGAGGCAACTCTTTTGAGAACTGCCTGGGAGAGAACAGCACTGAGAGGACTTGTGGCTGACCCAAGGTCACACCAGCAGCTGCACGTGGAGGAGTGGGGAATCAAACCCGGTTCTCCCGGATTAGAGTTCGTGCTCCTAATCACTCCACCAAACTGAAAGGTGGACGCGGTGACATTATACTCTGCTGAGGCTCTCCTCTCCCCAAACCCCTGTCCTTCCCAGGCTCCACCCCCCCCAAATCCACAGGAATTTCCCAACCTGGAGTTGGCAGCTCTATGTAAATATCATCAGGATTAACGTTTTTTGCAATGTGACTAATGCAAATGTGATGAGGCCAATTGTAAACAGTCACCGGGATTGGATATTGAGGGCGGGCCCTAACTCTGAAAAGCTTGAGGGATTAGAATTACTACTAAATGTCAGAAAAAATGCATTTGATGTTTCTCACTGAATCCATTGTTTTATGTTTTCTACCCTGCTTTCCGCTTGCGTAGCTATGCAGGCAGAAACGTGGGAGCTTCTTCCCTGCCGCTTTTCCTTATCACGGTGGCCTTGAATGTAGGCTTTGGACTATTCTTGTTTCGCTGAGAATTTTCCAGTCCTGGGAAGGCAAGGGGAGGGGGGGAGTAGTCTCCCGCTCATGAAGTATTTCTCCCGCCGGGAGTTCCCGCGCGAGTGCACAAGTTTCATTTGCTAGGCGCTTCATTGCATCACACTATAAGTTAGCTTGCTTTGCTTCGCCCCCCATTCCTGACAATGACCTCCTACTGTGGGTTTTAGCAAGATAATCCAATAAACCTTTCTTTGTGCAAGAATGACTGGATCTACTTGATTTTAAACCTGACACTAAGGATCTGACCACATCAAACCAACATGACCAACTGGTTCTTACGGCTCCTCGCCACTGCCGATGGCCTCTTAGGGACACTGTCATTCAGGAAAGAAAGTTATCATTAAAATAGTTGGCTTTCTTTTAGTCAAAGAGGATTAGGGACCAGCGCTTATCTGGGTCTTATGGAGTCTGATCCAGTGATGCTGTCAATGGCTTCAGTTCCTAAGCTGAATCATCTAAGTACTCTGAATCTCCACCGTCCAAAAACATTCTGAAAAGGCGTTTTGGAAAAGCAAAGGATGAGCGAACCAGATGAACGTGTCTGCTGCCAGTTTTGCAAGACTTATGACCCTTCTTAAAGAACACATTAATGCGCGGAGCCCAGCTGTGATGCTCTGGCCCACTCCACACATCCCGTGATTAAGCCCTGTCTAAAAAAAGCCCTTCCTTCCTGGCAATGTGAGCATATCCTGCTGTAATAAAAAAAAAAATCCAAATACAGACACAGCCAATTGAAATAGTAAAGTTCTGGTGACATCGGGGAAAGCTTATTATTTTTTAGAAGTTTATCAACATAACCCATCGTGATTATTCATGTTTCTTTTTTGCCCCTGCGGTCTTTATTTCTATCTTTTTAATTAAACCAAGTGTACCTGTTTTACATGCCATAGAAAAGGTTTCGGGTGCTAATACCTGATTCAGGTTAGGTCTGGCCAAGCACCAGGTTCAGCTCATGTTCTGTGCATCAGGTCATTGATTAAAACGTTTATATCCCGCCATTGCTCTGTGGCCGAGGGCAGCTCACAACGTGTTAATAAGACATCAAACTATGTTTTTTTTAAACAAAAACCCCATACCTCCCAACTAAATAAAGCCATCAAGTCACAGCCTCCGTATGGTACCTGGTGCCAGCCTCCAGGTGGTACCTGGGAATCTCCTGGGATTACAGTTTATCACCAGTTCCCCTGGAGAAAATGGATGCTTTGGAGGGTGGCCTCTGTGGCAATGTATCCCACTGAGGTCCCTGTCTTCCCCAGGCTCCATCGCCAAATCTCCAGGGGTTTCCCATCCTGGAACTGGCAACCCTACCCGCCCATCCCCCAGTTGTGGCCAGGGGGGGATCTAGTAACCTTGCGACCCTGTAGGGTTTTCAAGGCAAGAGATGGTCAGAGGATGGTCTTGTCCGGTTGTCTCCCAGACAGGCACTAACCAAGGCCAACTCTGCTTAGCTTCCAAGATCAGGTGAGATCAGGCTCACCTGAGCTACCCAGGTTAGGGCACATAAAGCCATGCAATAAAATGAAAGAAAATGCCTGCAGCCCATACTTCATTAAAAAAGCTATAGCATCTAGCGTCTCCTTCTAGCATCTCCTAAAAGTTTCCAAGGATGGCTCTTGCCTCACTCTCCTTGAAGAGCCTGTTCCATAAAGCAGGATCAACCACAGAGAATTATGGGCCCTCATTGGTCCTAGGCAGGTCACCTTTAATGAGGGAACAACCAGAAGGTGGCAGTCTGGAGACAGAAGCCTGGCAAATGAAGACCGCTCACCAGTACGGAGACAATTTTTTGTCGAGCAATTGGGCTGTTTGTAAGTAGTGCAGTTCCAGTCTGTGAGCAACTTTCCTTATATTTAAAAAGTATTGTGCAACCCCCCACATTTCACACATGTCTGTTCTCCCACAGCCCAATGGGAGTCCCACCAGATCAGCCAGTGCCACATGCTGCTAGGCACCTAGTTGCTTAAACACAGAAGAAGCAAAACAGTTGATTTAAGCACCCACTCTATTTTTTAAAAAAAGAAGTCTTACCATTCGGTGTTCATCGAAGTCCATTTGGGTGGCAGGAAATGCCATCAAGTCGCAGCTGACTTATGGCATCCCCATAGGGTTTTCAAGGCAAGAGGTGTTCAAAGATGGTTTGCCATTACCTGCCTCTCCATGGCAACCGTGGACTTCCTTGATGGTCTCCCATCCAAGTACTAGCCCAGGCCAGCCCTGCTTCGCTGCCAAAATCTGATGAGGTCAGGCTAGCCTGGGCCACCCAGGTCTGGGCAAGTTCATTTTAGTTATTTCGTGCATGTCCATTTTTGCACAGCTTTATATCAGTTGTAGTTCTCACACATTAACATAACTGAATCACCTGATCCACGCATCTGGAAGGTCAGCTCATGAGCAATGATCCTTGTAATTTCCCCCCCTACTGAGCAGAGCAGTTCACATCCTGAGAAGAATATAACTGCTGTAATCATCAAATGGGCAACAGGCAGTGCAAGACCCTGCGAGGCTCCAGATTGCTGCTGGGCGGGGCTCCCTGCGTTAATGAGCGGCCGCTCACATGCACAGCTTAGAGGGAACACTGCTCATGAGTGTTTGTTTCTGTCATATACAGTACATTTGCCTGCCAAACTTGTTCACTGTGAAATTACAGTGCCTAATATTCAAATAAGGCAAAAAGTCATCATGTGGTTTTATTTCTGCTTTCTGCACAGTTTCATCTTTTCTGATAAACTCCCACAACATGGCATGAAGCAGGTGGGATATAAAAAGTATGTTCCAAGCATATTTTCTCTGTCATGCTGAAAGCCAGTTTAGTTTTGTACCAACTACCCCAGCTCCCAGTCAGTGTTCAGGATGAGCACAAAGTGCTGTGTGATGAAATGCATTTTCTCTGGAAAGGTTGGCAAGTAGCAAACCTCCACTTGGTGTTTTAAAAGTGCTTTTTTCCCTCTGAGCAGACCACTTTCCAGACTCACCTTTATACAAATGCTAATAGAGTTAGACAAAGGGATGGTGAAGTTTCCCCTTCCCCAAACAGAGTTTGGAGGACTGGGGGCTAGAACAACTCCAGGGATAAATCTCCAGGAAGGGGCCGAAGGATAGGCATCTCTGATCTGATTTACTGGATCAAGTGGGAAGGGAGACCAAGATGATAAAATCTCAGTGCAAAGGAAATTGCTGTTTTTCTTGGGATTCTGGGTTGAGAAGAACTCTTAGCTCTGATCTGCAAGCAGACAGCCATTGGCCTTGTGGTCATCTGGGAGACTTGGAGCAAGCTTGAAGGTAATGCTAACTGTGTTGAGATCTGTAACTAGCTAAGCTTAAAGAGCTTGTCCTATTTTAACAGCTGGTAGGGCATGTATAGTGAGAGGAACAGAGGATATATGGGGGTGGGGTTTACCAATTTCTTTTGTTTTCCTTGCTTAAATCTGGTGCAGTGCTATAAGTAAGCTTGTAAAAATTTTCTTCTTAAGAATTACTTTAAACTTTTGATGTTGGGAGTGCTTCTTTCTACCACATAGACCACTACTGTCTCGAACATGAAGAAGGGAGCTGGGAACCCCTAGGAGGGCATGGCGGAAAAAGGCCTGAAAGCCAGAGCAGGCACGTTCTGCCACATGCTGTTCTGCCACATGCTGTTTTTGACCTTTAAGGTCCTTCACAGGCTGGGTTCAAAGTACATGAAAGCCCGCCTCCACCCATACACACTTGGCAAATTGGAGGAGGGACTACTGCAAGAATCCACAAATATGGGGGTTCATCTGGCATCGATTAGCACAAGGGCTTTTTCAACAGCTGCCCCTAGACTTTGGAACAGGAATTATTTTTGGCTCTTCTGTTACAGGCCTTCCAAGATCTAGGCTTGCCAGTCCCCAGGTGGGGGCGGGGGATACCCTGCTTTTGCGGGCTCCTGCCCACTGCTGGCCAGCTGGCTGGCTGGGAGAAACTCTACCCCCAAGCAGACATCCCTGCACAACATCAGCAATGTGATGATGTCACTTTCGGAAGTGACGTCATCGCGACATCGGGGCAGCGCTCTACTTTTTGGGCACAACTGTATGGTTTGTAGCCTCTTGAATCTCCGATGGTCAATCAAAAAACTTGCTCAGCAAAAGCTTCACCGCTGGATTTTAATATAACATTAGATGCGTGCAAATATATAGCGGCTGCAATTAAACATTTCTTTTTAATGAATATTGAACAGTGGTAACTTTTTTGTTATATTGCTGTCTTTTTTCTGGTGCAACAGCCTACTGGCTTTAAGACCTAGATGGGGGAAACCCCACCTGGCCCCACCCATGTTCTAAAAACACCTGGTGGGTGTCAGGATGAGCCATGGGGCCCATGGGCATCATGTTGGGGGTGCCTGCTATATTGCTCTAGAAGAAGGAGGAGGAGGAGGAGAAGGAGGAGTTTGGATTTATACCCCACTCTTCACTTGGAGTCTCAGAGCAATTTACAAACTCCTTTCCCTTCCCCTCCCCACAACAGACACCCTGTGAGGTAGGTGGGGCTGAGAGAGCTCTTTCACGAACCACCCTTTCAAGGACAGCTCTGACAGAACTAAGGCTTGCCCAAGGTCATCCAGCAGCTGTGAGTGGAGGAGTGGGGAATCAAACCCGGTTGTCCCAGATTAGAATCTGCACACTTAATCACTACACCAAACTGACCATATGTGATTTTTACCTTAAGCAAGCAAATCCCCTTTAATCATTCTATAGGCTTTTAATTATTTTTCATTCTCCTGTTGTGCCTGGTGGTGCTGTTACTGTTGCAGATGAAAACTGAGCACAAATACAAATATTCTCGAACTCCTGCCTTATATAACCCCACACAGCCGGCCTTGACACTGGTGGTCTTGCAGCAACCCAGTGGCTGACAGCTCCCTTTGGGAAACGGGGCCGACCGTTCTGACTCAGCAAAATGAGCCATCCTCCGAAGCACATGAGTATTCTTGAGCAAGTCGCCAGCAAACATCTCTCCCCGCATTCCTCTATGAGGATTGGCTTACTTTAGCCTACTCGAACCAGTTCGGGCTGTGCGGCTCACATGATCGAATATTCCACCCCAACGAAATGCTTTTTCATAGAGAAAACTAGATGCCAAGAAGAAGGCGGGGTTAGAATTCCTGACGTACCTGTTTTCTATGCAAAGGGACTTCTTCTTTTTTTAATGTAGGAGAATTCCATTGCACGGACTGTTCCCTTGCTCTGCAGTTTGAAGCGGGGCAGCCAGAGACGGGGTTACAGCCTCTGTGACAACAAGGCCTTTGGTTTACACAACAGTACTGGACAAGTGTCCTTTGAACCTGCCTGGTTCAGTTGCATAAGCAATGCGTAAGAATTTTGTAACCAAATAGTTAATACTTCAAAGAAATGAACAACAACTGTAAATGCTACCCGACTACTAGCAGAAAGTGGAGGTGGATTTTCCCAGCATCCTGCCCTCCCCTAGAAGTCCCTTTTGATTATTCCTGGGTTGTGGGATCCACTGAGATGATCAGCCACACAAGTCGGTGAGCTCATCATGAGAAGGGAGGCAGGGGACAGAACTGGCTCTTCCTCCTTCAGTTCCACCAGCGAAGAGGAGGGGACTTTTTTCACTCTTATCCTTCTCCTCACTAGTCTCCTCAGCCTTATTCATCCATGCAAGCTTGCCCAGGAATAATCTTTCTGGGCTCTACAGTGACTTCTGGGAGGAAGGATGTAGCCTATTCCACCTTCTGCCAGCACTTGGTTGGATGTGAGCCACCTTCTACAGTGGGAAATGGCCAACCTGCAGCCCTCGGGCTGGATCCAGGCTCTGAGGCAGTTATTCCTGGCTCTTGAAGGCCCCGCCACATCTAACAGAATATGTGCATAATTCACAAGGAGAGCTGATGGCACTGCGTATCTTCCATACCGTCTACATGCTCCAATCTCTGTCTAGCATACCAACAGATTGAACCAGTGGGATGCCCAAGGCAGAAGTGGCACCAACAGGCTCAGGGGCTCAATGGGAGTACCCTTGGTTTCTGAGCTGGAGGAGGAGGAAGTAGGCTTGCCATCCCCTCGGGGGGGCAGGCATTTGCCTGCTTTAGGGGCCCCTGATCCACTAGCCTGGATCTGGCTGGTGGGGAAACTCCGCCCCCCCCCCAAGTGCCAGGATCGCAGCAACATGCCCAGTATGATGACATCACCTGGAGGTGACGTCATCACACTGAACACGTTGCCGGGGGGACGCTCTAGCACTTGACTTAAAAACTCTATGGTACCATAGAGTTTCTGGCCAAATGCTAGGGCACCCCCCAGGCAATGTGCCTAGCATGGTGACATCACTTTTGGGTGATGTCCTTGTGATGCACGCACAACACACACACACCAGAAGATCTCAAACAGGACACTCGGTTCCCCTGCCAGCAAACGGTAGGGACCTGGCCACCCTAGGAGGAAGCGGCAACAGTAGGCATGGCACCCAGCAAGAATTTGTACTGTAGGGCAAGGGGAGGAGACTTGAATGCCAATTTGTTGGCATGCCGGAGACACAGCTGTGCGTACCTTTCTGAGCCCTGTCAGTTCATGTATTGGCCTCCCCTCCCCCCGTCCCCACAGCTGCACACGGAGCTCTTCTTCATTTGCCTTACAGACATGAAAACTCCATCCCTGGAAAAGATGACTGATAAGTCAATGCCCCTAATCAGAATCAGTCATGGTTCTGCATGTTGGCAAGAACCACAAAGGCAGCAGAAATAGAATCATCAGCAAGGGGGGGGAATCACAAATCTGATCTGCAGAAGCACGTTAAATGCAGTATTTGCAAAACACACAGTCATGGAATATATTAGGTCTGAGGCAATTTGCCTTGGCAAAAGGACTTACATTTCACTTCAGAAGGAATTGCTTCACTTCAGGGAGCAAATTGGGTGGTTGTTTTTTTTTTTTTTTAAGGCTTAAAGGTAATTCTTTACCAATATAAAGCTGAAATCCTCAAGATTTTAACAACTGGTATATCTTGGCTGGCCACTGTGTGCACAGAATGCTGGACTAGATGGTCCTTTGGCCTGATCCAGCATGGCTCTTCTTAACGTTCTTAACGGCCTTAGTCGTTACAGCTACATTTTTAATGGTCCATGTAGCAGAATGGGCCTGCTCTGGCCTGCAGGCCCTGTTCGTAGAATCAGAGAACCACAGAGTGGGAAGGGGCCAGACAGACCATCTAGGCCAACCCCCCGCTCAATGCAGGACCAGCCCAGAGGACCCCTGACAATTGTTTGTCTGGCCGCTGCTGAAAGACTGCCAGGGAGGGGGAAGCTCACCACCTCCCGAGGCTGATGAATTCCACTGTTGCACAACTCTGACTGTCAAAAAGTTTTCCTTAATATTCAGCCGGTACCTTTCCATGGTAGGCTGTGGTGGCTCAAGTGGTTAAGACGCTGAACTGCAGGCTGTGGAAGGTCGGTAGTTCAGCAGTTCAAGACCTGAGTAGTACTGCATGAGGGAGTGAGCTCCTGTCTCTAGTTCCAGCTCCTGCCAACCTAGCAGTTCGAAAGCAAGAAACTGCAAGTAGATAAATAGGTACCACTTCGGTGGGAAGGTAACAGCGTTCCGTGTGCCTTGGTGTTTAGTCATGCCGGCCACATGACCACGGAAACGTCTTCGGACAGCGCTGGCTCTTCGGCTTTGAAACGGAGATGAGCACCGCAACCCTAGAGTCGGATTCGACTGGCTTTCGAGCAAGGGAACCTTTACCTTTACCTTTCCATGATTGCGAGTCCTATCCCCTGCTGCCAACAAGAAGAACTCCCTGCCCTCCTCTAAGGGACAGCCCTTCCAATGCTTCAAGAGAGCCATCATGCCCCCCCTCGACCTCCTCTTCTCCAGACTAAACCTTCCCAAGTCCCTCAGCCTTTCCTCATATTCCACCCCGCCCTCCAAGGTTCCCAACACCTGGAGAGGCTTTTCTCTGCCTCTGGTAACCCGCCGCCATCACCTGACCAGGTCAGGAGGACTCCCCCGCTTCCCTTCCCAGATCTGAAGCCTTGCCTCTGTGTCAGCTTTTAAAACTCAAGAGCGAAGGTTTTGCTCATCTCAAACCTCCGAAGGGGAGAGTGCATTTCTTCACAGCCCATTTAGCCAAATATTGTTCATTCGGGTTGACAGAGGTTTCTCCAAGGTCTTTTTCAGCCTGGCTTCCTGGCACCCTTGAACTTGTGGCATCGAGGAACCGGGCCCTAGGTCTCACACAGGCTCTGGGAAGGAGCTATAGGCCATTCCGTTTTTGATTGGCCATTGCACCAAATGTCAGGAACAAAACGTGTTCCAAAAATAGTATCCTCAGTTCACAGCCCCACCAGTTAATCAACTAAAGACATCCCCAATTACCAATTAAAGCTTGCAGCCCTACTGGAAATCCTTCAGATTAGTTTTTAAAAGAAAATCCACTTTTCTACACGTATTTGGCTCTGAGCGCAAAAAAACCGATAAAGTGCTAAGAGTTCCCACCTCCCATTCGACATGTGTTCTCTGTAGCTTGTGGTCGGAAGTCCTTTAGTTAAATATAAACAGTTGATAATAATCTTACTATTAATATACTACTAAAAAGAGAATAAGTGTCTGAGAGCCAATCTAATGGCTCTGATCTACAGGATGTTGACACGGGGCTTTTATTTCCAAGGACATCATGTTCTCTGGAACCTTTGGACAAACAAATGCTGCAATGGAAACATTTGTGGCCCAGAAGTGAGGAGCCATTCATGTTTTAAGGCATCTTTAATCGCCACTTAAATAAGGCTATGAATGTACTTCTCCATTCAAAGGAAACAACATGGGAAGTTCTCTTGAACATGAAACCGCAGCTACAAGCCGTTTACTGGCTACATCGATGGTCTCTAAAACTAATACAGAAGGTGCGAAATCTTGGGGGGGGGGGGTCTGACAAATTGCAGAAAAGTAATTTGGAAATTCCATCCCCCTCCCAAAAAAATCTCTAGGATTGGGGCTGAGCAGGCTTATTTCCTTCTCACCCTCTGGTTCCTGTTGGACCTGAAGGACTGCACAATGTCTCTTTGTACCAAGTACACCATACTATAGAGGGGATAGTAGATCTGGTAGGATGGACAAGTCGGTTTCCTCTTGTCTGTTCTGCTGTTCTCTCTTTGTTTACCCACAATACTATTCTTAGGGACTTCCCTTCCTTTCAGCTAACTCGTCTTCTGGCTTGTCTAACCTCCACAAGGTTAAGATACGTGCTCAGCATCTCTCTCCACCTTAGCTTAGATAGCACAAATGCCAGTTCTTCCTTTTCTATCCTAGTATGCAGTTCATTAACAATAAGGGAATACAAAAACAATAAGGGAATACAAAAAACAATAAGGGAATACAAAAACAAGGGAAAACAATAAGTCTTTTCTGAAGCAACAAGCCTTGTGTGGACAAGATTCCTAAAGCAGCATTCTCATTCTGCTATGTGAACCAACTCTAAGACCAATTCCGCAAAAGCAGTTGTTCCACCCTCAGTCTCCCATTTCCCCCAAGTTGTACTGCTCAATTTCCCACTATTTGCGGTGCAGCCACATTTTGACCTGCATCTCCCCCCAATTTCCCCTGCACCTTCGTGAGCCTTATTTTTTAGGATCCAGAAGACGCAGGGGAAATCGGGGGGAGATTCGGGTCAAAATGTGGCTGTGCAGCAAATAGTGGGAAATTGAGCAGTACAACTGGGGGAAACGGGAGACCCAGGGTGGAACAAATGCTTTTGTGGAATCAGTGTAAATCTAATAGTGCCTTTCCTTTAAGCTGAGGCTTCCTCTACACCCGGAGCAGAACTAAGTGATAATGTGGAAGAGTGCTGAGCTGGCAGAAAGATCTGTACCACTTCAGGCGAAAGGTTAAATTTATCAGAGTTCAGCTTCAGAGTGAAAAAACAGTAAAGCATGCAAAGAACTGGATTAGAACCTTTTTTCTTGCTGTGCTTTTACGACAAGGAGTTTTTACATGAGGGAACGTTAAGATATGTGACCTTTCACTCTCAGACTGCAGTGGTACAGCCCATTCTACCATCTTGGAATTCTGCCTACCTCATTCTGAAGCATTTGTAGAACAGACTCTCTATAGCTCGCAACATTCTGTGCTTCCTGGAACATGCTCAGTCCTCATCAGGTTTTCAGGTGGTGTTGGAATCTTTTCCTTCATGTACACAGTCGTATATTTCTGGTTAACTGGTAGAGTGTCACTTCAATATGCAGAAACCCACCCTTGTCCATGAGTGGGCTGGTTATGCTCCTTTAGTAATTGACAGCTTACTATTAGACATAGTAATGCTATAGTAATAGGCAGGGCTCTTTTTGCAGCATGAACTCCTTTGCATATTAGGAGACACACCCCTAACGTAGCCAATCCTCCAAGAGCTTACTGTAGCCCCTGTAAGAAGAGCTCTGTAAGCTCTTGGAGGATTGGCTACATTAGGGGTGTGTCACCTAATATGCAAAGGAGTTCCTGCCTGGTAATAGAGTTGCCAGAACACCCCCCCAGTGGAGGCGGGGTCCCCAACTGCCAGGCCCCACCACCTATCAGCTGGCCAGCAGGGAGGGACTTACCCGGAAAAGAGAGAGGCCCAGCCAACATTGCAGAGACATGTCTGTCTACATCACTTCTGATGTGATTCAGAAGTGATGTCATGACACCAGGGTGACACTCTGGTACTTGGGCAAAAACTCTATGGTAGAAGCTCTATGATTTCTGCCCAAATACCAGAGCACCCCCTTGACTTCACTGTGTGATGATGTCATTTCTGGGTAATGTCAGAAGTGACGTAGACATATCGCTGCAACATTGGCTGGGCCTCCCTCCTGCTCCTGGTAAGTCCCCTCATCCTGCCAGTTGCCAGGAGGGATCTGGCAATGCTATATAGTAACTATACATACAGTAATCATTCCCATTAGACCTTCCCCCCCCCCCCATGCGTTCTTAGGCCGACCTCTCACAACAGCAGAAGAGGTGAAAAACCTGTAACAGGCTCAGTCTGCGAGTCGGAAGGTATGCGCTGCCAAGTTCCCCAACTAGGGTTGCCAGGTCCGGGGGGGAGGGGGGAGTGAGACTAACCAGCAGTAGGGGAAGACCTAGGCCAGTATTTCAGTGACCGCGCACACCAAAAGTGATGCCATTGCATCACTGGTAGGTCTTTTTTTCAGGGGGAACATGCCAGAACAGGGTTCCGGAACCTCTTTGACAAAATTCTTTTTAAAACATTTAAAAGTTCATGAGTTTTCAGTTTACAGATTCAAAATTTTGTTTCCCTCTTGAGAGTTCGGGTACCTCTTTTTCCAAAAGAAAAGAAAAGCAAAGCCCTGGGACACACTGGTGACTTGGAATACTCTGGTATTTGGGCAAAACTTCTATGTTAGATGCCTTTTTTACCATAGAGATTTTACCCAAATACCAGAATGTCCTATGTTGTCAGCCATGCAATGACATCACTTCCTGTGCAATGTTGTTGGCAACTTCACTGCAACATTGGCATAGGCCTCTTCCCAGTACCAGTAACTCACTCCACCAACTGGCTGCTTGGTGACAGGGGGTAGCAGCTAGTAGGTTGGGGAGACAGGTGGGCTTCCTGACAAACCAGATTTCTATGCAAAGGGAATTTTGTTACATGAAGGAATATTCAGGTACGGGAACCAGACAGGGGTTGACCATCTTCTCTGCTATTTGAGTGAACCAGGCCTTAGAGAAGACATGATACTTTCCCAGCTGCTTCCTGTGACTTTTTTTCCCAACAGAACTTTCTATGCATTCCAATCAAATTGATTACCCCCCCACACCCATTTCATGTGCTCCAGGAATATTCCCTTCTTCTCTGGTATCAGATAGCTAGCTCTATAAAATGGCAAGTTACACAAATGATTTGTGTATCGCATTCATTCACAGTGGCCCAGTATCTGTTTATACACTTTAAAAAAGAAGGAGCCCTTGCCCAAGAGACTGAAGGTGGACGATGGATGGGTGACGGGCAGGACAGGGGAAACACTGGTTAAGCAAAGTAACAAGTAGACATGTTATAATAATTATCATTATAACTGTGCCATATCAACATACACTGTGTGTGTGCATCAGTCATGTCCCACTGTGCTGTTCCAAGTTTTCCTCTAAAATTTATTTCCTCCAAAATTATTTACCTTATTTATTGAATTGAATTTAAAGTTCCCAGATTTCCTTGGGTGTCTCAAAAAGACTCTTATACTGACATTTTGGCAATCTGAAAATCTGCTTACATTTCGTCAACAACTTAATTGCTGAAGCAACCAATTACTTAACTAAGCATTCTTTTAATGAGCTGACATCTAGAAGTGTGTATGTTTAAGCCTGAAACATTCCTTCATACTAAATCAAGTGGAAACAACTAAATTTGATTTGGAGTCATCGTTTTTATCTGCTTTGAAATTTGTGCCCTGTTGTTCTGGAGGCGGAAGAAAACATAGCAGTCAGCAAATGAATTTCTCTTCCTCACTGTGGGCATACGTTATTCCCTTTGCGAGTTTCGGGGGCTGAGAATGAACCTGTGCCCAGGTCAAGAATTTATCCCTAAATTTCAATGAAACTAGAAGAATTTCAAGGAGAAAGGGCCCAGATGACACCTTTCTAAATGTTTGCCACATCCCTTAGAGCAGGGTTTCTCAAACAGGGGTCCACCCCATCCATTGGAAAAAGTGCAGAGAAGGGCAACTAGAATGATAAAAGGGTTGGAACACCTTCCCTATGAAGAAAGGTTAAAACACTTGGGGCTCTTTAGCTTGGAGAAATGACGGCTGAGGGGTGACATGATCGAGGTTTATAAGATTATCAATGGGATTGAGCAGGTTGAGAAAGAAGTACTTTTCTCCCTTTCTCACAATACAAGAACTCGTGGGCACTCCTTGAAATTGCTGAGCAGTCGGGTTAGAACAGATAAAAGGAAATACTTCTTCACCCAAAGAGTGATTAACATATGGAATTCACTGCCACAGGAGGTGGTGGCAGCTGCAAGCATGGACAGTTTCAAGAGGGAATTAGATAAACATATGGAGCAGAAGTCCATCAGTGGTTATTAGCCACAGGGTATAGATGGGAACTCTCAGTCTGGGGCAGGTGATGCACTCTATCCTTGGTGCTGGAGGGGGCAGCAGTGGGAGGGCTTCTGGTGCCCTGGCCCCACTGCTGGACCTCCTGATGGCACCTGGTATATTTTGGGCGCTGTGTGACAGAGTGTTGGACTAGATGGGCCATTGGCCTGATTCAACATTGGCTTCTCTTATGTTCTTATGTTCACCCCCACCTGCTCTCTCCCCACCAATGTCGCTGCCCGCCCACCCTAACCAACAGAGCAAAGTGTGAAGTAAACATGGAGGGTTTCTTCACAGGTAGGCTTGTTGCCAGCTCTGGGTTGGGAGATTCCCAGAGACTTGGGGGTGAAGGACAAGGAGGGCAGGGTTTGGGGAGGGACCTCAGCAGGATATAAAGCCATAGAATCCACCCTCAAGAGCAGCCATTTTCTCCAGGGGACTTGATCTCCTTAGTCTGAGGATCAGTCGTAATTCTGGGAGAATTCCAGGCCCCACCTGGAGGTTGGCAACACTATTCACAGAGGAAACATCTGAGGAGTTTAAATGAATCCCAAAGTAAGGCTATCGACACTTCAGAAGTAGCATCCGTGCATCTCTCTGACTTCCTCTCCTCTGGGGAGAAGATGGCATTTGCAGGAATGGCTTTTCTGCCAGGGAGATCCTTTCCCCAGACCTGCTAGGAGGCTGGGAGTTTAACATGTGCAGCCCAGTCCCAGGAACCCATACTTGTACACAAATTTCACTAAGTTCAATGTGTCGGACTCCCAGATAACTGTGCATAGAAATGCCACCTCGAGTTACTGCTGCATTCCTTTTGAGAGGCACGGGATTCATTTCTTTGAAGCCTGGACCCACCTTGCTTCAGTAAATCTATAAAGAGTGTGGTACAGCCACATCATGTGGCACCAGGGATGGAGTTTCTATGACACTTTTCTCCCCCAAAGGGACCGAAAGTGGGTTGCGGAAATCTCCAAAACAATGTAATTGAGGTAAACAAGGCAGACAATGAAAGCCCACGTCCTGCACAGATTCTCCTTCACTGTGCTGGCTGTAGTAGGTCACATGACAGTCCATAGGTTAAGAGCCCAGTGGCCTGTGATTCATGCCCCTGGCCACACCTATACTGAAGTATCTGCAAGGAGGAGAAGAAATAAAGTTATTCCAGATTATACTCTGCTGCCAATAGAAAGATCTTCCCAACTTTCTCCCCTGCCACATAATAGACAAGCATCAAATGGTGCAACTCTGTTGAAACCGGTGCTTTTTCAGAATATAGGGAAGGAACCATGTGGCTTAAATGGTCCCTCCACATTTTTTTAAAAAAACAACCCAAACCCAAAACCCCTGCATGTAGAAAGTTAGCATCACATCTTCGTCTCCTATTTGCCTGTACCAATTTTTTCTCATAGCAGAATATTCGAAGGTGCAATCCAATGATTATATTTCCAGGTGGTAAAGTCCCTGAAAGTTTGCACCATGTCTAAATATGGATACTGTATGTAAACCATACAACAAATATGTTGAAAGGAACTGGAGGTAAGAGGTGTAGCTGCAAATCAGGCCAACAGAGGATCTGACACATAATCATTTTTTGGCAAAAGTTGCCCTGGTCCAGTTAACTGACATAACTTGCCACATGACTGAAAACTGTAAAAATGACTTCTATATAATTTATCGCCTTATGAGGGCTATCAGGGCTTTGATTAGAAAAACAAGGCAACCTGGAGATCAAAACGAAGCCCCCTTTTAATAATTCCAGACACCAGCTTCTTTTTCTGTACACTAGAAAACTCAGATGCATTTAATTTGAGGACATGTGGACACTTTGTGGATTTTTTAAAGGGGTTTAATTATTTTCAAAATCTGCATCCCACCTTTTTGCCCAATCGGGGCCACTGAAGTGGCTACACATATCCTAAACACACATGCGCTAAGTGTGTGTACAAAGGTTCTCTTTCAAGGTATTATATGTCTGTTAGGCTGTTCAGATGCTTACGTCACTCCAGCTTGCATGTTCTGGAGTTGCTTTCCCTTCTTATCAAAAGATAACAGGGAGGCAATTGGGCTTCTTTAATACTTTGCTGCCACCATGTGGGTGGTAAAATAAGTAAAAACTGAAGGGGGAAGAAGAGACGGAAAGAAACTAGAACGCACATTCCTTTGGATTTTTAAAAAATAATTGTTTTTGTTTCTATTTGCAGCTCTTCACAAACAATTTAGCCTGACCTGGTTGGCCATGGCTAGCTCAGTCTCATTGGATCTCAAAAGCTAAGTAGAGTCGGCCTTGGTTAGGGCTTGGATGGGAGACCACCAAAGAAGCCCAAGGCTGAGATGTGGAACCAGGCAAGGGCCAACCACCTCTGTTTGCTTTTTGACTTGAAAACCGCATGAGGAGTCGCCATGAGTTGGCTGAGACCTGAAGGCGCTTTCCACCACAACCAAAAGCAATTTAATGTAATAAAAAATTTACTGAATAGAAAGCAAATTAACAGAATGAAAACAGAATAGATAGGCTTCATCTGAATTCTTCCAGCATTATTTCTCTATGGAACTACTTTAGGGACTACATTGAAAATAAAAGTTCGATGAATGAATATTGAGGCAAACTTGGGGTGGACTTTTAACCTATACAAATTAGAAACCATTTCCATATTACGTGAAAATCTTCCAATTCAACGGGGCCCTTTAAAAAAAATGATGTGAGACCTTCTGCACAATGGGAGACCCCCATATATTTGTGCAACCATTTTTTTTCACAAGTTCTATCTGTGATGATGTGAGAAGGAATAATAATAACTCCCCAAGGGTTGGATCCAGATAACACACCTTTAACAGGCTCCTTCTACTAATCAAAGGGCACTTTGGGGCCTGACTACATGATTTTGGATCTAACTCCCCTATTCGGCGAAGATATCATGTCCATATACTTAATGTGAGCTGCAAACTCTTGGACTAATTGGACATTCTGTTTTGTGTAGTGGTTAAGTGCGTTGGCTCTAATCTGGGAGAACTGGGTTTGATTCCTCACTCCTCCAGTTGCAGCTGCTGGATGACCTTAGGCAAGCCCTAGTTCTGTCAAGGCTGTTCTCTCAAGGACAGTTCTGGAAAGAATTCTCTCAGACCCACCTACCTCACAGGGTGTCTGTTGTGGGGTGGGGAAGGGAAAGGAGACTGTAAACTGCTCTGAGACTCTGAGTGAAGGGCGGGGTATAAATCCAATCTCCTCCTCCTCCTCCTCCTCCTCCTATTTGGAAAGCTTGTCACTTCTTTTAAATATCTTACCTAGTTGATGCCACATGGTTTTAAAACGCACAAAAGGCCATCTTTGGCCCCTGCCTTTTCAACATAAGCCCTCTCCTGTCTTATCAATTGCAGAGGATCTATTTCTGACTAATAATCTTGAAAACTTCCTCATTAACACACTGTCCCCTTTCCCCCAAAATATCTGTTCATAACAATATCCAATCCTTTTGCCCCAGACTTTCTCCCATGTTGACTGACAACTGGAGTGAAACTTTCATGAATTATCAACCCCTAGCTTATACAAAGTGGCGTTCAGATCCTTGCCTCTTAAATTTCAAAATTCTCAAAGGTCCCGAATCAGTAATTATTTTGGACCAGACATGCTTCTATGATGGCCATACCACATGACCCTTCCTACTATGGAAATCTGCAGAGATTCAGGTAAGCACCCTATTTCAGCCTTAAAACACCATGAAACAACCAAACCAGGTAGAAAGCCAGTAGGAGACTGGTGGCTATCTAGTGTTTTGCAGGAGCGCCACAGATATGATTATCTGCCCAATGAGCAGAAAACAGTGGGTATGTGCTTGATTCATGGAGGTCTTGGCTTTCAGGGAACGGGTTTGTTCCTTTAAGCCTAGGGTTACTGACCTGGAGGAGCTGGGATGGGAAGAGAGATGTATGAGGACAAAACCTTCAGGGATCTACTAGTATAGTCCCACTACTATACTGACAGAAGAAGGAGAAGGAGAAGGAGAAGGAGGAGAAGGAGAAGAAGGAGGAGGAGAAGGAGGAGGAGGAGGAGGAGATTGGATTTATACCCCACCCTTCACTTGGAGTCTCAGAGCAGCTTACAATCTCCTTCCCTACCTCTCTCCACAACAGACACCCTGTGAGTTAGGTGGGGCTGAAAAGTGCAAGGTCTGCCCAGTGAAGTGAACAGAAGGGAGCACGGGGTATGACAAAAGAAGTGTAAGTTAATAATTAGGCTTGCAAAAAGAGAATCTAAGGAACAGGTTGATAAAGCATCAAGACAAACAATAAGTATGTCTTTAAATACATCCAGAGCAGGAAACCAGCCAGAGATGCAGTTGGGCTTTTAGAATTCCAAGAAATGGAAGGATTGCTAAAGGAAGATGGGGAGATGGCAGAGAAGTTAAATGAATTCTTTCATCTGTGTTCACTGCGGAAATTGTAGCACACGTACTCATGCCACAACCACGATTTTCAGGAAGGGAGTCTGAAGAACTGAGTCAAATTGAGGTGACAAGAGATGAAGTTGTAGGCCTGTTGGGGAAACTAAAAACCAATGTCTCCAGGTCCTGACGGTGTATACCTTAAGGAACTCAAATGTGAGACTGTTGATCTATTAAGCCATATACGTAAATTGTCACTAAAATAAGACACTGTACCAAAAGATTGTACCAAATGTTACAGCAGTCTTTAAAAGGGGTCTAGAGGTGAACTAAGAAGTTATAGGCCAATTAGCCTAACCTCTGTCCCGGACAAATTAGAAGAAACTGTAATCAAAGATGGAATTCCTAAGCACATAGAAGGACAAAGCCTGCTGAGGGAACATCAGCATGGCTTCTGCAAAGGGAAGTCCTGCCTCACCAACCTTTTGGAGTTCTTGGAGAAAGTGAACAAGCATGTCATTAATGGTGATCTAGCAGACATTAGATACTTGGATTTTCAAAAGGCTTTTGACAAGGTACATCACCAAAGACTCCTGAGTATGCTTAGCAGTCATGGGATAAGAGGATGGGTCTTCTTATATATTGAAAACTGGTTGAACAACAGGAAGTAGAGAGTAGGAATGAACAAATGGAGACCCTCGAGAGACTTGAGGGAACAGCTATCCCATTACCCCCAGTTTTGCTTCCACCCCTCTCCCCCTGCTTCTCTCAGTCTCTTGCTCCCTCCCTCCTGCCACTCCCTTTCTTACTCTCTCTTCCATGCCTGTCACTTTCTGCCTCTTTCTTTCCCCCCATCCATAACTGTCTCTTTCTTTTTCTGCCTCCCCACATCATCATTCTTTCTCTTTCTGCCCCCACCCCATCACTCTCTCTTTCTGCCCACCACCACTCTCCCAGCCTCGTGCCTGCTCCCCCCACCTGGACAACAACAGCAACAGTGGTGACAGTGCTCCCAGTTGCCCACCTGCTTCCTCCCATGGGTTGCCAGGTCACTTACCGGTTGCAGCGGGGGGGGGGAGTCCCGTTCTGGGATATTCACACACACGCTATGCACTCACGCGCTGCAATGATTGCACCCAGAAGTGATGTCATCACGCTAGATAGATCACTGGTGGATGCTCTAGTATTCCGCTTGAAAACTCTATGATACCATAGGGTTTTCAGGCCAGATGCTAGAGTGTCCCCCCTGCTGGTGACATCATCGTGCCGGGCATGTCAGCCAGATCTGGGCGCTTTGGGGGCAAGGTTCCCTTCGCTGGCCGGATCCCAGCTGGTGAGTCAGAGGTCCTTTGAGTGGGCAACCCCCCGCCCCCCTGGGGGACCTGGCAGCCCTATTCCTCCCATCAAGCCCAGCAGCTGTGGCAATGGTGGTTCTCCAGGAATCAAAATGGATCTCCCAACTACAGAGATCAGTCCTTCTTAGGGCTGCCAGTTCCAGGCTGGAAAACCCATGGGGATTTGGGACTGGAGCCTTGGGAGGGCAAGGCTAGGGAAGGAGGAGACCTCAGCAGGGTCTAATGCCATCTACTCCACCCTCCAAAGCAACCATTGTCTCCAGGGGAACTGTTCTCTGTCTTCTGAAGATCAGTGGTAATTCCAGGTGATTTCTGGCCCTCATGTGGAGCTGGGCAAAGCTTTTTTTCCTAGAGGTAATGGCTGCTTTGAAGAGTGCAGTCTATGGCATTATACCAGTCTGAGGCCCCTCCCCTCCTCAAACCCCACCCTCCCCAGGCTCCACCCCTCAAATATCCAGGAATTTCCCAACCTTGAGCTGGCAACCCTATCACTTGCCACCCAACAGCCAACCTATTTTTATCTGCCCCTCTGTCTTCACCTTGCTGTCTCCTCCCCACCACACATAGCCTCTACCTAGGAAAATTACAGTCTTTTGCCACAGTGGAGACCACAGCAGCTTACATTATTTTCTCCTCCTTTTTATGAGCACAACAACCCTGTGAGGTAGGTTAGGCTGAAAATATGTGACTGGTCCAAAATCACCCAGTCGCAGACCCTACTTTGATGCTCTAACCACTACTAGTTGATTAATGAAAGTCAGGTGGCATCACGTCACCCAGAGTTTGCTGCCAGGCCTAGGACTGCCAACCTCCAGGTGAGACCCGGTGATCTCCTAGAATTACTACTGAACTCCAACAGAGGTCTGTCCCCCTGGAACAAAGAGCTGCTTTGGAGGGTGGGCTGTGTGGCACTATACCATAATCAGGCCTCTCCCCTCCCCAAAACCTGCACTTGTCAGACTTCACCACAAAATCTCCAGGAATTTCCCAACCTGGAGCTGGCAACCTGTCAGGTAGCCCTGCCATGATGGATGGAGAAGGGAGGGAGGATGGGCTTTGTTTTGTGAAGGGAGGGTGGATGGGATCGTGGGGTGTTGATTTATGCACCTGGAGTGTTCGAATGGAATGCGGGGAGCTGCCTCGGCTGCCTGGCCGTGCAGGCCGTATCTTCTTTAGACCTAACACACTGACCTTGGAAGAGACAGGCTGTTAGCTTCCTATCGCTTTCACAAGCAACAGCTAAGCTGGGAAAATGGGGGCGGTGGGAACTACATTAATTATCACTGTCTCCAGTTCCCGCGCACACGCTATGCTTCTATTGGTGGAGGGGGGGGGTCCCCATTCTCCCCCCTTCTGGTATAACTGCTTGCTTCATGTAACCAAGGTATTCTTAACAATGTTCCTGTTACAGTAACCTACTATTGCAGCTTTAAAATAAATACTATTCTTGCTTCACTGAACAAGGCCTGGTATTTTGCTGACTAAGTTAAGGACTCTGACACAACCATACCAGGCCTGGGCCCAAAGACCAAAATAGGCCTGCAAAAGACTCTGACCCCCCACCTTTTACTTACAGAAACTGAAGCCTGGAATGCTTGTTAGCCAAATTGCTCTAATTTAAATGTAGCAATTGGTATTATTATTATTATTATTATTATTATTATTATTATTATTATTATTATTATTATTATTATTATTATTATTATTATTATGGGTTCTCGCCTGTATATACAGAGAATGCTGCTGCTTTGTAATGGTTCCCAGTAAAAGACACAGAGACCAGGTATAATTAATAAAATATTATTTTACTGAATATAATCCTTATTTATCCATTCACAAACACACAAACAGTATTCAAACATTCACACACATAAAATAGAACTAAGAAAGCAGAGGGGATTGATGGCTTATGGAGAGGTGATACTACCTGTCAGATGTGCAGAAGTCCATGAAGAAGGATTGTGGCCTAAACCCAGAGGGTTCAGGGGTGGACTGCCATTTTGGCTCATGGCAGAGACACACCGTCTGAGGCCATGCGTCTGCTGGGATATACCCACTGTAAGACAATGCAGCCCAATGGGTGGCTCAGGTGGCTGGTCTCAGGTGAGAACAAAAGATTTCCTGGACCAATGATGAGTCCCAGGGGTGTGTGATGTCAGTAGAGGCAGACCTTAGGTATGACCAATGAGGTTCCAGAGAGGCAGGGTCTGGATTTAACAATAGAAGCCAGGTGTTGGGTGGCTAGTTGAATGGATTATCTGACTCACTAATGGTCCTGGCCTGGGGGCTGGACAGAGGAAGCTGGCTGGCAGATGATCTGGCCAGGTAGCTGATGGATCTTCCATTGTTCATGTGTATGGCTTGGGTGGGGTAAGCACTTAATCCCTTCATGCAAACGACTGGCAGAGGAAAAGTCCTTTGTCTGCTGTATGGCCCTTAATCCGTGTATGTGACATGCGGCAGGTATGCAATGGAGTCCCTCAGAGTAAAAAGACAGCTTTTTTCTTTCTCTATGGGCTTCTACCTTGGCATCCATTTTACAGTCTAGACAGACCATGTGGCAACAGCAAACAGTCCATAGCAAAGCCCCATAATGGCGTCGGGGCTAACATATCCCCCCCTTGCAGACGTGGCAGCGTCAGATGACATCGTCTGCACATACACACTTCGATGGAGACTTCCCGGTATCTTGAGGGACAGAGGCAAGAAAGACAAAGAATTTACACTTAGGACACAAAAGGCTGGGTGAGGTGCTGAAGAGTGCCAGGTGGCTTCTAAAGACTTACCTCTGGAACTCATTGTTATTCCATGAGCATAATCTCTGCTGGGTGGAGGGGGAAGACTGGAGGCTTGCTCTGAGGTCACCTTATGAAACCTGAATATGAAATCTCTTTTGCAGACCACCTGCAGCCCAACTCTGTGGTCAAGCTGAGAGTGCCTGGCTTTTTGGACTTCAGGTTAGGAAGTAGGGCACCCCTGTTTTGGGGCTAACCAAGAATAAAAGGCAGTGCCTCTGGTAACATGCTGTAGTTGCTTAGCAACAGCCATTGAGGCATTCCCTTGCTTAAAGCTACAGGGTCTCCTTTTATCATTTTCTCACTTTTTTAAACCCATCAAAGTATTTAAACCCACCCACCGCAATGAATTTAGATTTGACATTTTTATGTAAGCCTGGGGCCTTTTTCAGGTTTGTAGGAAGATCTGTTTTGCCCATTCACAGCTCCAGTCACTGGATGTAAGTATCCAAAGACTTCCTGACTTTGCCATTAGTCTATGGATGGGAAATTCTCACAAAGGACGGAAGTTAAGTAGTGGGGTCCCACAAGGAATCGTATTGGGATCTGCGCTATTTAATCTGGTCATAAATGATCTGGAACTGGGGTGGTGAGCAGCGCAGTGGCCAAGTTTGCAGATGTCTCAAAATTATTCCGGATGGTGGAAACCGAGGCTGACAGTGAAGAGTTCCAGGAAGATCTCCACAAACTGAGTGAACGGGCAACAAGGTAACAAATGACATTCTATTCAGGTAAATGTAAGGTGATGCACACTGAACCAAAGAAATCCCAATTTAGGTATATGCTAACTCTGAACTTGCTGAGCCCAAGAGACCTTGGGTTCATAGTAGGCTGAGTTCTAACTGGCTGTTTGAAGTGGGAGCCAGTTGTGGCAAAAAAAGCCCTGGAATAAACTGTTCTGGGTTTTTCCAGTCACATGGGGCTGACTGATGCGGGAGCATACCGGGAGGAGGAGCGCAGGAGCGTTCAGACTGCTGGCCCAGAGGTGCGGCTGTAAGTGGCTTTTTCTTGGTAAATCGGCTGGATGTCTATGTGTGTATGAGCGCATGAGCACATATAGGCATCCAGCCAATTTGGGGAGGATTCTGTTGTGCTGGCACCGCAGTGGGCGGTAGAGCGGAGCACAGCCAATCATATCGCTGCTGCCTTATGCACAACGTGGGTTGCTCCCGGCTTTTCGGCTGAGCGTTCACACTTCCCGGAAGTGGAATGCAGTGGGATAAAGACACTCTCCAGGATTTGCTACCACTTTCAACAGGTATCTTTTAATCCCGGGAGCGAAGTGGAACAGCACAGGTTGCCTACAGGTGGGGAACGCCAGGCCGATGTGCCTGTGTGAATGCCCCCTTTGATCCGCTTGGGAAACATGGCTGAAACGTGGCTATAGCGGGGCAAATTGCCAGTCTGAACTCAGCTGTAGATGGTTCAATGAAAATGTCAAGCAAGGTACTGCAGCAGTGGAAAAAGCAAACTGTATGATGGGGATTATTATGGTCTGTGTGGGGGAATAAAACAGTGAATACTATAATATCCCTGTATTGATCTATGTTGTGGCCTCATTTGCAATACTGTGCTGGTCACTGTATCTCAAAAAGGACATTGCAGCCCTAGAAAAGTACAGAGGAGGGCAGGAAGGATGATTGGAGGTTGAAGCACCTTCCCTGTGAGGAAAGCCTGGAGAGCCTGGGACTTTTGCTTGGGGCTCTTTGCTTGGGGCTTTGCTTGGGGCTCTTTAGCTTGGAGAAACGATGGCTGAGGGGTGACATGATCGAGGTTTATAAGATTATCAATGGGATTGAGCAGGTTGAGAAAGAAGTACTTTTCTCCCTTTCTCACAATACAAGAACTCGTGGGCACTCTATGAAATTGCTGAGCAGTCGGGTTAGAACAGATAAAAGGAAATACTTCTTCACCCAAAGAGTGATTAACATATGGAATTCACTGCCACAGGAGGTCGTGGCAGCTGCAAGCATGGACAGTTTCAAGAGGGAATTAGATAAACATATGGAGCAGAAGTCCACCAGTGGCTATTAGCCACAAGGTATAGATGGGAACTCTCAGTCTGAGGCAGGTGATGCACTCTATTCTTGGTGCTGGAGGGGGCAGCAGTGGGAGGGCTTCTAGTGTCCTGGCCCCACTGCTGGACCTCCTGATGGCACCTGGTATTTTGGCCGCTGTGTGACAGAGTGTTGGACTAGATGGGCCATTGGCCTGATTCAACATTGGCTTCTCTTATGTTCTTATGTTATGTTCTTTTCAGTACAGAAAAGAGACGACTAAGGGGAGAGGTTTATAAAATTAAGCATGAGGCGGAGAACTTTTTCTCCTTCTCCCAAAACACTAGAACTCGAGGACATCCAATAAAGCTGATCGAGCAGTAGATTCAAGACCGGCAAAAGAAAGCACTTCTTTACACGAGTGATTAGCATGTGGAATTCACTGCCAGAGGATGTAGTGATGGCCACAGGGACAGACAGCTTTAATAGAGGGTTAAACAGACTTATGGAGAAGCAGACTATCAGAGGTCGCTAGCCATGGTCATTAAAGAAAACCTCTGCATTCCAGTGCCAGGAGGAAACATCAGGGAAACGTGTCAGCCTCCGTGTCTAGAGTAGCTGGTTGGCCACTGCATGAGGCAAGATGCTGGACTCGAGGAACCATTCATCTGATCCAGCAGGGCTCTTTCTGTGTTCTTAGGCCAACTTTTCAAAAATCCTGGTAACTGTCTGGGCCCAGGAGATGGCGAATCGACTCCACATGTGAAAGCCTTTCATCGTCCCCCAAAATTCGCGAAGGGTGGTTTGCTTATTAATGTTATATGGGCACTTTTTGATTTAATACATCTTGGACAAGTCCACCAGGGGACTCTCCTGTGCAAGATGGATTGAAATGACTGACATACCCAAGCAACCAGAAGTGTGGAAACTTTCCCCATTTATTTGAATACGGCCTGTGCAGGCGTTCCCAAAGCAATATACCCACTGGCACATATGTTTAATCTTCATACGGACAGAAAGCGCCCTGCTATTTCCCTCAGTACACCCACTTTCCAGTACACCCACTTTCCTGCATGTTGGTATCTCATGTTTAGGACACTTCAGAAAGGGACACATATTTTTGTATCTCTAACTTTTGAGGCTTGGCGATGCAGCCCAGAGTTAGCATGACACTGTGCAGGCCTGCCATCAGCATACTTTGAGGTGGGTGGCTTCCAAGGCCCGGGTGCTGACCCCCTCACATACACCCATTCACCTCCCATGCCTATCTCCAGAGCATCTCATGTTACAAGGTGGGTAACAACAGTATGAAATCATTGGAGGAGGAGGAGGAGGAGGAGGAGGAGGAGGAGGAGGAGGAGGAGAAGAAGAAGAAGAAGAAGAAGAAGAAGAAGAAGAAGAAGAAGAAGAAGAAGAAGAAGAAGAAGAAGAAGAAGAAGAAGAAGAAGAAGAAGAAGAAGAAGAAGAAGAAGAAGAAGAAGAAGAAGAAGAAGAAGAGGAGATTGGATTTATACTCCGCCCTTCACTACCCAAAGGTGTCTCAGAGCGGGTTACAAACTCCCTTCCCTTCCCCTCCCCACAACAGACACCCTGCGAGGCAGGTGGGGCTGAGAGAGTTCTTGACAGAAACTGCTCTTTTTCAAGAGCAGCTCTTATCAGAACTATGGCTTGCCCAAGGTCATCCAGCAGGTGCAAGTGGAGGAGTGGGGAATCAAACCCAGTTCTCTCAGATTAGAGTCCACGCACTTAACCACTACACCAAACAGTGACATTTATAAAAATGATATAAAATACATTAAACTATGTTAAAAGGCAAACCAAAACACTTTATGTGCCACTTGCAGGATATCACCCCCATTAAATGTTATTAACGACAAACAATATTGTGGAGATGCTGGTCAGTGTCCATGTGTAAATGCTTCATTTTGGTGCACTGGTTAAGGGGGTGGACTCTGATCTTTAATATGGAGAACCGGGTTTGATTCCCCCACTCCTCCACATGCAGCCAGCTGGGTGACCTTGAGTCAGCCACAGTTCCCTCAGAGCTGTTCTCTCAAGAGCAGTCCTCAAAAGAGCTCTCTCAGCCCCACCTACATCCCAGGATGTTTGTTGTGGGGAAGGAGATTGTAAGCTGCTCTGAGACGCTGAATGAAGGGTGAGGAAAAGCTAATTGGATCCAAGCCACTGGTTCCTCACCCCATAACAGCAGAGAAAAGGCTATTTAAATATTCTTCTAGTATTCCACAAAGCTGTTCCTTCACCCGAGGAAGTTTCTGGGATCTTCATCCCTTTTGACATATGGTGGGGGCCAAGCCACAAGACCAAGCATGTAGAAAAACTCTTTTGAACTGTGACTTGCCTCTTCTAATGTGTTACACAAGATATATTCCCGTATTAAAAGGAAGACTGGACAGCTACCAGGTTTCTGCTCAATTTATTTAATGGCGTGCCCTGTTCAGCGGTACAAAGTTCTTTGAAATGCAACCTCTTTCCAGTTAGTAAAGCCTGCACCTGGTCTACATAAAAAATTAGGATTTTTATTTTTTTTTAAAGGACTACACTATAATCCAAAACTGGACCACATCCTGGTATCCTGGGGGAGTGCTTAGAAGTCCTTACTGTAGAATATTGCTGCCAGTCAAACGACTAGTAAAGACTGAGTGGAAATCTTGGGATGGGGTCCAACTCAATTCTTAATTTGGCTCATTTCTTTTTCAAACTGCTGGTTTTTATAAAGGCTGGGTACATGCTTTCCTGACTGGAACATGGAGATCGACATCCAAAGATTCATGGCTACTAATTCAGGTAAACAATTACCCGGATGAAAGGGTTGGATGGATCGTAGTCTTATAAACAGATTCATGGAAGACAGGTCTATCAATGGCTACTGGCAAGTTAAGGGAACCTCCATATAAAGAGGCAGCAATCCTCTGAATACCAGTGCCAGGAGACAACATCAAGGGAAGGCCTTAGCCTCAGAACAACTGGTTGGCTGCTGTGTGAAACAGGATGGTGAACTAGATGGACCACTGCTCTGCTCCAGGGGGGTTCTTCTTGTGTTCTTGTGTGAATCGAGCATGAATAAAGAACTCTGGAGGGCTTCCACTTCCCTAAGTTGACATCTATTATCCCCTGCATTTATACTATTCTATAGCCCTTCAGTAGATGTTTGGGCACATCTAGTTTCTGATACAGAAAAGAGCCATTGGTCTCTTCTCTTTGCTTCCAACCTCCAAACCTTCCCCTTCAATCCTTTACTTGTAGGTGGTTGGCCTCCAAAACTCTCAAAGGTCTAAAAGTATTCTATGAGGCTATGTAGATACCCTTGCAGCCAGACTAGATGTTATGGCAGCCACGGGTTCAACCTGTGGCCACCGCTGCCATTTTAGAAGAAAATGCAACTGTTTTTAAAACAGATAGGAGACCCTGTTCCTGATTGGGCCCACAGCACGAGGGTACCAGGCAATCTTGTCCTGCTCTGGCACCTTTTCAAGTCCCTAAAATGCCAGGGGCAGCCACAGGTAGAACCTGAGGCTGCCATAACATCTAGTTTATCCCTGAGACTTCCTACATTTATCGCTCATCTGTTGCAGACTTCTGCATGAGGTGACTAGGGATGGGCATGAACTGAACCACGAAGCAAAATCCATTATGTATTTTGCCCCGTTCGTGGTTTGCAAAGTCAAGTTCAAGGCAGGGTGCCTGGCATGAACTTTCCACAGGCTTTCAAGCTGTTCGAGGAGGTTCGTGCCGGTTCCTGAGAAGATACATTCCCAGACAGGCTGTCTCCACTCAGTCAAAATGTTTACAAAACTTCAATGCAACAACTTGGAGGACATGTAGAGAAGTACCTGTGGGAGGTCCCCTGCAACTTTGATATCTCTAGCTTGCACGGGATCCGTCCTATACCTCCTGAACCTCAGTCGTTTTGACAGGCGCAGGTTCAGGAGGTTCTGAAATGTACAGAATGGGCCCTGGTATGCTAGAGACGCCAAACTCACGGGGAATCCTTGGATGACTCTCCTCTACCTGCCCTCCAAGTTTGGTGAGGACTGGATTTACGGGGTCTGAGTTACAGGCCCTTCCGCCCAAGAAGATTGCCCCAGAAAGCATTTTCCTGGGGGCACCTTCTTTGGGAGGCCGTAACTTGGGCCTCAAAAATCCAGTCTTCACCAAACTTGGAGGGCCAGTAGACCAGAGGCATCCAAAGGTTCCCTGTTAGTTTGATGTATTTAGCTTACCAGGAGGCATTCTACTGCCTCACAAACCAAACCAATTCATAAGGTGGCTAAGAATTCATGATGGTCCGTGGTTCACGAACAGCATATGCCACGAATCATGAACTGAACTGCATTTTCCCCGTTCATGCCTATCCCTAGAAGTGATCCATGAAGTTATATTTAGCCCACCAGGGGCTTAGTAAATCTCTTTTTCCTTCTTACCTGTCATTGCCATCCAGTACCTGGCAAACCACAATAAGACAGATCCAATCCAGTTTTTCCTGTTGTTTAAAAAGGAAGGAGGGGCTTCAAGACAACTGGTGGAGATATACTAGCCTCTGTTCTCCAAAGCTGCCTTTTCTTCCATGGAAAGTGATCCCTGTAGTCTGGAGATCAGTTTTAATTCTGGAAGAACCCCAAACCCATCTTCAGGAAGGAAACTCTAGATTTGACCTGAGGATCAAAGGTCTTCCCAAGGAGAAGAAGTAAAACATCAGAGTGAAGGGACAGAACCAAGGATGCAAGACATTTCCTACAAGGCTTGAGAAGTTTTCTTCTGCTCTCCCGTTCCTACAGTTCCGTTCTGAACTAACAGGGATGTCCCATGTCTGTCACGTGGCCTACCAGGGGTTGTCACCTGCTCCCCTTTCCAGCTACTAATCTATGCACTTTTGGTCTCAGGGAATCCAAACTATCCTTATATACTGATACATAAATGCAGGGCTATTTTTGGGCAGGAACGCACAGGAACGGGGTACCGGCTGGCTCCCGAGTTGACCACACCCAGCAAGAACTCATTACCATAATAGGCCACACCCAACAGCAGAAACTCATTAGGATTGGCTACATCAGGGGTGTGTGGCCTAACATGCAAAGGAGTTCCTGCTCCAAAAAAGCCCTGGGTTTTGACAACAAACAAGGTAAACAGAGTAAGAAGCAAAAGATGGGTGTGGCTGGATGGCCACACTTCTGGTGACATGGGATTGTGGCCTAATATGCTAATGAGCTGTGCTGTCAGGGGTGTGTCCTGATATGCTAATGAGTTTCTACTGATGGGTGTGGCCTATTAAGCTAATGAGTTCCTGCTGGGCTTTTTCTACAAAAAAAGCCCTGCATAAATGTGTCTAATTTTTTCCCCCCAAGCTCCTCCATATCCCCAGTTCTTCAAACAAGTCATCGGTTAATGTTCCTTCAAGGTTATAACTCAAGAGTTATGTTTGGCTAGAAAAAGTTCTTATAAACGCATTTCACAATCCCTTTTAAGCAGCAGCACACACTAATGAAAAAGCCGTTTCTATATTTTCTCATCTTCCAGCCACTCAATCCTAAAGTCTTGCCATAATCCTTTGACCACTTCCTTACCCTGCCCCACAGTTTCCTAGTCTCTTCCGTACCCTCACGCACATTAAAGCTCTCTCTGTTTACGTATATGTACATGCACACTCACAAACTCAGTGAAAAGGCCTTTCAGATAAAGCATCGGGTATTTCTCCTTGGTGTTTTAAAACATTAACATTCCCCCTCCCCAGTACTAGACCTCAGCTACCTTTGTCTCTAACAAAGAGTTTCCCCTGCACAAGGCTGTCTTCCATGCACATTGCGTAGTGACAACATATTATGTTTCCAGCTGTCTTAGCATTGTTAAGTAGGGAGTGGGCAAATGTTTTGTCATCAAGAATTTCATTCATTTTCATTTTGTTTGCTGTTGCATTAATTCCTTTTTGTTTTCCATTGGCTTCAACATGAAACACATTTCTGGCTGTAATTCTTTGGTTTTCCATTCAACAGAAGATGAAATCCTCAGAGATTATACTCCTAAGGGTGTAGTGGGAAGGCTTGGGGCAGAGATGGGGAGGGGAGCACGACATCGGTGGCATGTCACTTCCAGTTAAAAAAAGAAGTGAGATAGGTAGCTCTAGGAGTCTCCAGCAACTCTATGGTAAAACCATAGAGGTTTTGGCAATTCCTAGAGCTACTCCAAGGGGCTGCAGTGGCTCAAGTGGTTAAGACGCTGAACTGCAGACTGGAAGGTCAGTAGTTCAGCAGTTCAAGAACTGAGTGCTGCATAACGGAGTGAGCTCCCATCTCTGGCCACAGCTCCTGCCAACCTAGCAGTTCAAAAGCAAGAAATTGCAGGTAGATAAATGGGTACCACTTCGGTGGGAAGGTAACAGAATTCTGTGTACCTCAGCATCTAGTCATGCCGGCCACATGATCACAGAAACATCTTTGGACAGTGCTGGCTCTTCGGCTTGGAAACGGGGATGAGCATTGCACCCCTAGAGTCAGATTCAACTGGCTTTCGAGCAAGGTAAAGGTAAAGGTTCCCTTTCTCGAAAGCTAGTCGAATCTGACTCTAGGGTTGCGGTGCTCATCTCCGTTTCCAAGCCGAAGAGCCAGCGCTGTCCGAAGACGTTTCCGTGGTCATGTGGCCAGCATGACTAAACACCAAGGCGCACGGAACGCTGTTACCTTCCCACCGAAGTGGTACCTATTTATCTACTTGCAATTTCTTGCTTTCGAACTGCTAGGTTGGCAGGAGCTGGAACTAGAGACGGGAGCTCACTCTGTCATGTGGCACTCTCGGGTCTCGAACTGCTGAACTACCAACCTTCCACAGCCTGCAGTTCAGCATCTTAACCGCAAGGGAAACCTTTAAAAACCTTTAGAGCTGCCGCATATCATTTCTTTTTTTTACCGGAAATGATGTGGTGCCGCACGGTGTTGTGAGGCAGTTACCCACTGCAGTTTGGAGTGGCAGCAGGCAATGGAAGTGTTTTGACAGATGCCAACCTGACTTCATAGGTAATTAAAATTATCATTTGCAGAATGGGTGGAAACAAAAATTTAGCCATGGGAGTGCCAGCTGGGAGCTGTTGGGGGGGGGAGCATTTGGGGACAGAGATCAGGATAAATAACATCATACAATACTCCAGCAGGTAAAAATCACAGAAATTAAGAGACTTCCTAGGGCATTGCATGATGTTTCAGCCCCCCCCCCTTTGGGTCCCGCTGCTTCACTGAGTGGGGGGGGCAGAGCATGGGGGTGGAAGGTTGCCCATTGCAGAGGGGAACTTGGTAAGTCTAAGGCAGGCACAGGAAAGCATTTGGTACCCCAGTAAAGGTAAAGTGGGGCTTTAGGCGCTGCATCCGCTACCGATTAAGGGGAGCCCCAGCACCGGCCAGCCAGCCAGTGAGTCCCTAGCGAGCACCAGCACCAGCCAGCCAACAAGTCGGCTTTGGAGTGCTCTTGGTGAGCCAACATACTGGCTGAGGCAGATATAGTGAAGCACCAGGACAGGCCGTTTCCTAGGCTCTAACCCCAAATCTCCAGGAGCTCCTAGCTAGGAATTGGCAACCCCATTTTAGGACTTCTTTAATAAACTTGTTCTTTATGAGTCTGACAGAAATGGTAAGAACCCGCGGAAGAGTAGCCATGAAGTTCTAAATGCCAGAAATTAACTGCAAATTCAGAGTATTTACCTCAAAGATCCAGTGACAGTTGGTAGACCTTCAGATTGGATCGGATGAGGCCAGGTCAGTGATGGCTGGGAGGCCACCTCTGTGGTGGAATTATTTCTTTCTCTAGAACTCCAAGAGTGCACAAAATTCAACTACGATCCTTCAAAGGTATACCAATCCCAAAACAAGATCACTTCTTTTTTAAAAAAATGTATAAAACTCGGATAGTGCTTACAAAACCCTTTTGTGACTTGAGGATGCCTTATACTGAATGAGACCATCAGTCTATCAAGGTCAGTATTGTTGATTTATTTTTATTTATTTTACAACATTTATCTCTCACCTTTCTCCCCTCACATGGGCCACCAAGGTGACTGACAAATTAAAACATACACAATATAAAAATCACATTTTAAAACCATTAAAACCACTCCCAAACCCATCATGACTGCTTAAACTGGGAATAGCTCTCCAGGGTCTCAGGCGGATGTGTTTCACATTACCCGTTAACTGGTCCTTTTAGCTCAGGACTCCCCGACCTTTTTAAGCTTGCAAGCATATCTGGAATTCTGGCACAGCGTGGTGGGCATAGTCACAAAATGGCTGCCACAGGAAGTAGAGGTAGCCACAAAATGGTTGCCGCGGCTGAGCTTCAGTCTCACAGTGAAGGTCTTTGTGCTGTAGTGGCAGCTGCTGCCAAAGCAATGTTTTTAAAAATCTGTACAGGGAATCAAATCTCCGGTGGTCAGTTAGAAGCCTTGCTGGGCAAAACCCCACCCACTTTCTAAAGACACTTGGCAGGTACCAGGGCTCCCACAGGCACCACACTGTAGACCTGTTTGTCCTGGGTCAGAGCAGACTCAGCCAAGACCAAGGAGACGAGACAGAATCACTAACCAGAAGCGCAAGTCAAGAGTTCGGTCCAAGAGTCATACACAAGGGAAGCCAGCCGAGGGTTCAACAAACAGAGTTCATGCAGGTCCGAGAAGTGTTGGCAAGCAGATCTGGGGTCAAAGCCAAAGGTTCAGGAGTAGCAGCCAGAAACAAGTCCGGGTGGTGTGGTTGTGCATCTTCAGGAAGGTGACAAGTTGCTCCCACGCCTTCCCCCTCTGAAACCCCATCCTTTATTGGCAGTTTGTGGTTGGGTCTCATTGCTTGCGAGAGTGCTGTCCATTAGCTCCAGATGTTCCTCTTGATCTGGGAGTCACCAGGCAGCAAGGCCTCCTCACAAGGAGTTCCAAGCGTGCCCACCTCCTCCTGCATTCCCCTGGCTCTGGGGAAAGAGGAGGCAAGGCAGCCTGTGAAGTTTCCCCACGATCTTGGCTTGTTGACATGCCGCCTCTCTGGGTTGTCTCTTCCATGTTCCCAGTGCTCATGGGGATGGAGTGCCTGCTGTCCTCATCAACTGGGGCACTAGGACCTGCTTCCACCATCTCAGGGTCGCTAGGAGCATCAGCTAGCTGAGTCTCAGACGTGCTGATGGGGCTGTGCTCAGCATCAGCTGAGTGCTCTTCAGCTAAAGCAGAGTGGCCCACAGCACCGTTTTAGCTAGAGATGTTGGGGACTGAAACTTGGACCTTCTGCATGCAAAACAGCTACTTTGCCATGAAGCCATGGTGTCTCCCTTAGAAGGAGAAGAGAAGAAGAGATTGGATTTATACCCCACCCTTCTCTACCCAAAGGAGTCTCAGAGCGGCTTACAAACTCCTTTCCCTTCCCCTCCCTACAACAGACACCCTGTGAGGTAGGTGGGGCTGAGGGAGCTCTGACAGAAACTGCTCCTTTTCAAGGATAGCTGTGCCAGAACTATGGTTTGCCCAAGGTCATCCAGCAGGTGCAAGTGGAGGAGTGGGGAATCAAACCCAGTTCTCCCAGATTAGATTCCGCGCACTTAACCACTACACCAAATTAACCACTACACCAAAACGCTTACTTCATACACAGATAAGGGATAAAATCTGAAACAGCTTAATGCATGTTTAACCTACAGACTAATTTGTTCAGTTTACTAGTTCTCACAGGCAGCAAGAGAAGTTTCTTGTAAACTTCTATAGCTGGTGAATAAAAGGGACTACGCCTTCCTTTTTCATCAGTATTAAAACTGGTCTGCTCCAGCTCAGTATAGTCAATCTTCTCCATTATATCCTATGTTCTTTTGAGCCAATACTTTTAATGTGTTTTCCCCAAAATTCCATGCTAGCTTCCTCCAGCCTAACAACCATTAATAAATTCTCGGCCAGATGGTTATCTTTTAAGGTTACGTTTGCTTTAAAGACTTTGGGTAATATTTTAGCTTAGGAGTGACTCTGTATCTTTAGACACTGTTTAGACATTTATATGGAAAACACATTTATATGGAAAATGACCTACATTGATTTCAAAGGAACAATGTCCCTGATGAGACGACTGGCTGTCACCCAGTTGCCCAAAGTTGATCTACCAGCAGGACTGTGATGCAGTGAGATCATGTGGAGGCATCAGCTATATGATGAGGTACCTCCATATGTAGGGCATGGGTTCACAGCTGCACAAATGCACTCTCTGGATGTGGAGGCACTGATTCATACACTCAGAAGAAGAAGAGATTGGATTTATACCCTGCGCTTCACTACCCAAAGGAGTCTCAGAGTGGTTTACAAGCTCCATTTCCCTCCCCCTCCCCACAACAGACACTCTGTGAGGTAGGTGGTGCTGAGAGAACTCTGAGAGAACTGCTCTTGAGAGAACAGCTCTGAAATAATTTGCAACTGACCCAAGGTCACACCAGCAGCTGCATGTGGAGGAGTGAGGAATCAAACCTGGTTCTCCCAGATTAGAGTCTGCGCACTTAACCACTACACCAAACTGGCTCTCTAAATCACACACTTAACCACTACACCAAACTGCCTCACCTCCAAGTGATTCTGGCAAGGTTCTGAGCTCATCGCCAGCCCCATAACTCCCACAAGTGATCCCATGGAAGTCAACAGGGTCTTTATTGAGAAATACTGGCAAGGAAGTATGCTGAGAAGTTCAGCCTGAAGAGCTTCTGTCCCTCATTATTAGAGCCTTGCTTGCACTCAGATGCTACATCTGGTGGCAGCTGGAAATCTCCTTCTATTACAAATGACCTCCAGATAACCAAGATCAGTTCCCCCTGGAGAAAATTGTTGATCTGGAGGGTGGACTCTATGGCCTTATACCCTGCTGAAGTCCTTCCCCTTCCCAAACCCCGCATGCTCCACCCCCGAAATCTCCAGGTATTTCCCAGCCCAGAGCTGGCAATCCTAAATCAGTGACTGGGCTGTATCACTGTTGTTGGTGTGGCTCACAGTCTTCTAGGCAGAAGCCCTTATCTCTGCAACCTGTTTTTCTATATGTGGGAATGTTTTGTAAGGGAACTGCATTCAGTCATGTGAGCACCAACTTGCAGCTGCAAGTATCAGCCAAACACAGGTCTAGTACCTCAGAACCAGGCCCAATTGAAAAGTTTATTGCAGTCTAAAAATTTTTTTTGTCTTGTTCCTGTTGTGTTTTCCGAAAATCTCTAGGAATGTAAGTGTACAGTGCTCTAATGTGACATTTTGTGGTCTATTGTTTTTATTTCTAAAAATATGTTTTAAATTCCCATTAATGCTTCAATCAGCAAAACACCCACTTTATTTCTACTTCAAAATTGCTGTCTAATCCTAGGATAGCAAGTTAGAAAAAATTATACTGCAAAGTAAAAGCTAGCTGGCACGGACAGAAAACAAGATCATTCGGTGTTTTGTAACACTTGGACAAACCCTAAATTAGTCTCAGATCACTGACTCTCTTGTTAGAAAGCGGTTGCCCATCGCCAGAAAACAGCTTTGGTAAACTGTGGACATTCACCCAGAATACAAGTCTGAGCAAATGCCCATGTCCAAGTAGCTGCTCCCTGGTTATGATGGGGCAAGGCCATTTTGCACTTATTCAGAAATGACAACCCTACATTTCTATGCATAGTAAGGTTAATTGTACTCCTTGTCTTCCATCCAGCTGCGGGAGCTGAAGTAAAGGCCTTATCAGCAATTTAACTAGGAACTATGCCGTTTCAGACCAGCAAACTGATACCTATTATGCCTGTGATGGCTCAAGGGAACTCCCCATAAGAGAAGCAGCATATTCCTGAATATCAGTTGCTGGACAGCCAAAGCAGGAGAGGACTAATATTTTTTATAATCAGTTTGTATGCATCAGATGCCATAGCAGTTGAACCCAGAATATTGGGTCAGATGCTCCAATGTGTATAGGTAGAGGGGACTGTTGGTCCGCTTACTTCCGCCTCATGATGCCATCCTTAAGGTGACCAGCAGAAGAATGACACACTGGTAAGAGGTCCCCTTGAGATTTGGTGAGACCAGCTGGAAGGCCATTCCACAATGTGGACACCACAACTGACAAGCATCAAGAATGAACAGTAGCAGATTTCTCAATAGACAATAGAGACTGGCCCATCTTAAAGACTTGTAAATCTCACTGATAGTTGCAAGCTGGCCTTAAACAATACCCTCCTGGTCTGATACGAGCAGTATTTTTAAAAGAATTGCACAAGAATGACCTTAAAAGTGGAGCTCAATGCGGGGGGGTTTTCCTAAAAGACAGCTGAAGGATAATGTTAGAATGTTTTCAGATATTTTGGAGTTCCTGGAAAAACAATGAAAAACAAGCCACATCGATCTTTTTAGATTCAGAGAAAGCATTTGACAATTTGAAGTGGACCTTTTCGTTTAAGGGAGTTGAATTACTAATGGCTAAATTGAAATAATTTGGTGCATTAGTGGGCTTTAAAATTAATAAACAGAAAACAAAAAATGTTAACAAAAATATGACAAGTTTTAAGGTGAAAAAATGGTAAAATACCTAGGCAAATATGAATTGTATGTTATTTCAAAATAATTATATTAAAACATGGAATGAAGTTAAAAAATACATGTTAAGATGGGATAAAGTGTAACTGTCTTTGTTGGCAAGAATCTGTGATTAAGATGAATGTTTTACCCCAAATGTAATTTTTATTTCAGACAATACCTGTTTTGAATACCAACGTACCATTTAAACAATGGGAGAAAGATATTTCTAATTTTATATGGCAAGGGGGAAAAATGAGTTAAATATAGAGTATTACAAGATGCAAAAGAAAGAGGAAGTCTGGGGTTACCTAATTTGAAAATATACCTTACTTCTTGCTGTTTTGTTTGGATGAAAGAATCTGTACTGTTGAGAAATAGAAGGTTACAAGTGGAGACCCGCAAGAAACTTGCGGGATAGTCATCCCATTCCTCACACCTTTGCTTCCTCCCCTCTACCCTTACCTATCTCACACTCCTTCTCCCTTCTGGGTGTGGAGCCATAGACTCAACCCTCCAAAGCAGCCATTTTATCCAGGGGAACTGATCTCTGTCACCCGGACAACAGTTGTAATGCTGGGTGATCTCCAGCCCTCACCCAGAGGCTGGCAATGGTAGTTCTCATGGAGGAAATGGCTGGTTTGGAGGGTGGAGTCTATGGCATTATACTGGTCTGAAGTTCCTCCCCTCCTCAAACCCCACCATCCCCAGGATCCACCCCTTAAATGTCCAGGAATTTCCCAATCCAGAGTTGGCAACCCTATTTCCTTCCCACCCAACAGCCAACTTAACCTTTATCTGCCTTTATCTGTCTTCAGCTTTTCGTCTCCACCCCCTCCCCCACAGCTTCTACCAACGAAAATTATAGTCTTTCTCCACAGTGGGGACCAAAGCAGTTTACATTATTCTCACCTCCTTTTTATCTGCACAACAACCCTGTGAGGTTGGTTAGGCTGAAAGTATGTGACTGGTCCAAAATCACCCAGTCAGCTTCCACCGCAATATGGGGATCTGAACCTGGGTCTTGCAGACCCTACTCTGAGGCTCTAACTGCTGCACCACTGCTGGCTTTCATAGGGTGGCTGCTGAACAGCAGCAAGCAGCCAGGCCAAGTTGAGTCATGCAAATTAGGTGGTATCAAGTCACCCAGAGGGTGCTGCCTAGGGATGCCAGCCTCCAGGTGGGATCTGGGGATCCCCTGGAATTACTGCTCAGCTCCAGACTACTGAGATAACTTCCCCTGGAGAAAATGGATGCTTTGGAGGGTGGACTCTAGGGCATTGTACCCCACTGAGGTCCCCCTGTCCTCCCCAGGCTCCATCCCCAGATCTCCAGGAGTTTCCAGACCTGGAGCTGGCAACCCCACTACCCCCATCCCCTGCCAGTGCCCGTGGGGGACCTGGCAACCCTAGACTGTTGCCAGGCCTAGGGTTGGCAACCTCCAAGTGGGGCCTGCTGGAGAGTGAACTCCAGAGATCTGTGAACAATGGAGATCTGTCTCCCTGGAGAAAATGGCTTCTTTGGAGGGTGGATTCTGTGGCATGATGCCCAGCTGAGGCCTCTCCCTTCCCCAAATCCTGCCCTCCTTGCACTCCACCCCAAAACCTCTAGGAATCCCCCAGCCTGGCCCCAAGGCTCCCTCCCTCCCTCCCTCCAAGGCCGAAAGAGGCCTGGAAAGAAAGGGCCCTTCCCCACCCTTTGACTGACAGAGCCAGTCAGAAGCCTCTCCCGCCCCCCCCCCCAACGTTCTAATCTCTCACCGTTGCTGCCTGGAGTCAGGTCCCTGCAGAGGCCATTTCAAAAGGTTTTGGGGGTAATTCAACCGTCCCTGAAGGGATTTCCTCACTTTTCAGATTTTTCTACAAACCCAGGAAGTCTACTGACTATGCAGGAAAAGCTGTTGGGGGAGAGTGAGGCCCCTGTTGGAGGGAATAGGTATCCGCACAAAAAAAAAAAGTCTGGGAATTAGAATAAGGATTGGAGTTAGAAGGTCACAATCTGAGATTTGGTAACCCAAACCATCTTCCAATTAGAAGGCTGTCCTAAGGATACTTTGACATCTCGGTATCTACAGAGATCTGCGCAGAGACAGAACACCTGAGATATCTTCTTTATTGAGAAACAGTTCCCAGTGAGGGATTATTCAATGTTGCATGGGGGGGAGAGCCAGGTTCAAATCTGCACTTTGCTACAAAGCTCATTGGATGATCCAGGATCAGTCGCATGCTCTCTGGAACCTAACCTATCGCATCGACTTGAGGATAAAATGGGAAAGGGAGAGCCATGTTCAAATAACTACGTGGTGGGCATCTGGACAGACCGACTTGACAAGATAGATTTGAGTTTCAGGAGTACCTTAGAGACTAACAAGATTTTTGGAGTATAAGCTTTCAAGAGTCAAGGCTCTCTTTGTCTTCAAAGGTATCCGAGGTAGGGAGCTTTGTCACTTGAAATCTTATGCCCCCCGAAATCTCGTTGGTCTCCAAGGTGCTCCCAGACTCACATCTAGCTGTTCTACTGCAGGCCAACATGACCACCCTCTGGAACTGACTTCACAAGATGCATTTCTTGCAATAATGGCCCATCCAGGAGAGAAAGATGCCACTTGATTGATGGATTGATTGATTAGATTTCTATCCCACCCACCCGGCTGAAGCTTGTAGATGGGGGAGAGACATGGAGCAGGGGAAATTTTACTTCCATGGAATGTAATGAACAGGTTGCTGTTATGCAGGTTAAAGATTATATATAGCCTTGTTAATAAGAGAGTCAGTTTGGTGTAGTGGTTAAGAGCAAGGACTCTAAACTGGGAGAACCAGGTGTGATTCCCCACTCCTCCACGTGCAGCTGCTGGTGTGACAGTGGGTCAGTCACGGTTCTCTCAGAGCTGTTCTCTCAAGAGCAGTCCTCGAGAAAGCTCTCTCAGCCCTGCCTACTTTACAGGGTGTTTGTTGTGGGGAGGGGAAGGGAAGGAGATTGTAAGCTGCTCTGAGACTCCGAGTGAAGGGCGGAGTAGATCCAATTTCTTCTAATTTAATAATGTATTTCATACAGCATCTCATGTATTTCATATTTGTCTCAGTAATGCCAACTCAAAGTATACTAATTTTTTTGTAGCTGTTCTGACCACCTACATCTCCTGTAGCCAGGGGTTAAATCTACAGTGGGGTCAGATGTAGATGCCAAAAGAATACAACTGTTAACATTTAATACTAGCTTTAGTGGACAATGATCACTGGCTGGACTATCACTAAGCATATTAATTTGTGATCAACTGAATCTTGCAACAAGCCTGTGATGTAAGCTAGTTGGAGAAAAAGCAACTAGCCCACTGCTGCCCATTGATCTCCATGACTGAAGTGGGATTTGAATCCAGGTCTCTGCTCCAGCTCCAGAACTCTAATCTCTATAACACACTGACTCTTCCAATGTAATTCTTAAAAAAAAAAAAAATACTCTCAGTGGTTGCCACACGATGGATCTGTCCACGCTGGCATGTTCAAGAATTTTAAGGCTGGACTACATGGTACGATTTGTAACAAGCCAGTTCCAGATTCCCCTGACCAGACTTGCTTTCCCTGCAGCCACATTCCCGTGGAGAAATGATTTTTAAAGGATTAAAGGGTGCCCAGTTCAGCCTGGGACTGAACTGTGATGGAAGAGTTTCTGCCTTCCCCCCTGAGCCATTCTCTCAAGTTGAAACAGCCCTGGAGGGGGGGACTCATCCACTCCATTTTGGAGCCGCATGACGGGATGAGCTCCCATCTCTAGTTCCAGCTCCTGCCAACCTAGCAGTTCGAAAGCAAGAAATTGCAAGTAGATAAATAGGTGCCACTTTGGTGGGAAGGTAACAGCGTTCCGTGCGCCTTGGTGTTTAGTCATGCCAGCCACATGACCATGGAAATGTCTTCGGACAGTGCTGGCTCTTCGGCTTTGAAACAGAGATGAGCACCGCAACCCTAGAGTCGGATTTGACTGGCTTTCGAGCAAGGGAACCTTTACCTTTACCTATGCCGTGTTCCATGTATGCACAGCTCCAAAATCAGAAGAACATTGTCAAGCTATATGTTGGGTTGCCCTTGACAACCTGGAAATTTCAGCTGGTTCTGAATGCGGCAGTCGGATTATTGTCAGATGGAGAAATCTCTCTCCTAACTTTTTCTCTCTCTCTTCCAGTGTAATTCACGGGTTCCTTCAGGACTATCATCCTCCTTGAAATGAGGGATGATACAAAGACAAGAACACGTTAGCCAATGCAAACAACTGTGAGTGTAGTCCTATTAGCAACTTATTGTGTTCGGTAATAGCACAGCTAAGCTAATGTACCATATTAAATCTAATAAAATGCTCTAGTGAGAAGTAGCCAGTTTCAGCTATGAAGATTTATACTTTGGAACAAAGCACAGTTATTTTTAGGATTCATTCTGGGAGACTCCCTGTTTGTTCAGGGTCAAGTTAAAAGGATTTTCTAATTTTTAATGCGTATATGAATCATATTCATCAAACGATTGTCCTTGTTCTTGGGCTTGGGACACAAATGCTGGTTCATAATGACATTTTGGCTAATTTTCACTAGTGCTGTGCTCCTGGCTATAAACTAAGAAGTCAGGAAACGCTAAAAAATTAAGTTGCTTATTGCTTTAAATATATACTACATTTTGAGTACATTGCTCTGCTTAGAATACCTGTACATTTGGAGAAATTCCAGTGAACCCCATTTTGAAGTCCGGGAGCGTGAAATCCACTTACTATATCTCAGTAATAAAACCACCGTCGGTTTTGTTTCCTAGAATCCAACTACCTCAATTGGGCTTGCCAGTAGTTTTTTTTTTCTTTTCCTTTTCTTTTTAAGTTCAAGAAAATGTCAGGACACAAAATTAATGAATGGCAGTCTGAGCTACTGGGGACATTGGATGACTCAAAGTAGAAATTGGAACACTAAGTGGAAAGATAGATCTATCAGCTATTTGGAGATATTACTGGCTTAATGGGTGCCTATTTTAATGTGTTATCTTAGTCCGAGGATTCAGAAAATTTAGCAAGATATGTAGGTCTCAGTCAAAGGGAAATTTTTGTGGACAGGCTGGATCGCCTCGATAAAAATGAAGACTCTACCAACATTTCCATTCCTTTTCTCAATGGGGAAGAAAAAGAATCCTTAAACAGATCTAGTCCGGATGAATAACTTCATAAGACCTGAAGAACAAAGCCTGAGTCCAGTGGCACCTTTAAGACCAACCAAATTTTATTCAAGGTATAAGCTTTCGTGTGCATACACACTTCTTCAGATACCTGAAGTGTAAAAGATGGATGATAAGAAACTCTGTATGGTCTTTCCTAACAGTAAAATCCTATCATGAATCCATAAGAACATAAGAGAAGCCAATGTTGGATCAGGCCAATGGCCCATCCAGTCCAACACTCGGTCACACAGTGGCCAAAAATACCAGGTGCCATCAGGAGGTCCACCAGTGGGGCCAGGACACTAGAAGCCCTCCCACTGTTGCCCCACCCCCAAGCACCAAGAATACAGAGCCTCACTTGCCCCAGCCTGAGAGTTCCTATCTATATCTTGTGGCTAATAGCCACTGATGGACCTCTGGTCTATATGCTTATCTAATTCCCTCTTGAAGCTGTCCATGCTTGTAGCCACCACCACCTCCTGTGGCAGTGAATTCCATGTGTTAATCACTTTTTGGGTGAAGAAGTACTTCCTTTTATCTGTTCTAACTCAACTGCTCAGCAATTTCATTGAGTGCCCATAAGTCCTTGTATTGTGAGAATGGGAGAAAAGTACTTCTTTCTCTACCTGCTCTATCCCACGCATAATTTTATAATCTTATAATCCATGTAACCACAATGCATGCATGGGATTTTAAAATATCAAACAACGATCTGTGTTGGAGGATTGAATAACACAGAGGGTAGCTGTCTGGGTCTTCAGTAGAACAACTGCACCTTGACGGTTGCCAGCCTCCAGGTGGGGCCTGGAGACCTCCTGCTTTTACAACTGATCCCCAGGTGACAGAGATCAGCTCCCCTGGAGAAAATGGCTGCCTTCTATGGTTTTATACTATGCTAAGACCCCTCCCCTCCCCCAACCCCACCCTCTCCTGGATCCACCCCCAAATTCTCCAGGTATTTTCTAATTCAGACCTGGCAACCCTAAACACCTTAGAGACTAAAAAGTAAATTCAGCGTATGCCAAGAGAAAGCAATTACCCAGAGACGTGATTGCTCAATTTGTGACTACTAAAATGAAGGAAGACGTTTTCAAGAAGCAATTTACACAACCGTTGGAAATTAATGGAAAAAAAATAATAATTTTGAGAGAAATTCCGAGATCGATCTTACAAGACAGAAAGAAATTCAAGAAACTAACAGATAGGTTAAAAGAAATGAGTATCAGGTTTAGATGGGAGATTCCATATGGATTATCATTTACATACAATTCGGTGAGATTTACTCTTAAAACGGAAGGAGACATCTACAGATTCAAAGAGAACAACTTTGATGATTTCAAAGATATTTAATTCAAAACAACTATGGATTACAAATTTTTATCTTGGAACATAAATGGACTAAATTCACCAAGCAAAAGAAGATTAGTGAATCATTGGCTAGAGAAACAAAAATGTAACATAATTTGTTTGCAAGAAACACATATCAGAAAACAAGATAATAAATATTTGGTTAATAAAAAATTGGGAGAAGAATTTCATTCATCAGCAGTTAATAAGAAAAAAGGAACAGTGATATACATTACCAAAGAATTGGAACCTAAACAAATCTTCTCAGACAAAGAAGGAAGATATGTTGGTGTGGAATTAATGATGAATAGAAAAAAGACATTGCTTGTAAATATATATGCACCCAATGGGGCAAAAGAGACTTTTTTTAATGATTTGACTAAAGAGTTGGACTGTTTAAATTATCGTCAAATAGTCCTTGCCGGAGACTTCAATGGCACAGTGAACAATGTATTGGACAGAAAGTCCAAAGCAAGTGGAGAGGCGGTTGGAAAGCTGCCAAAAAATTTTTTCCAGCTAATGAAGCAAGAGAAACTAGAAGACGTTTGGAGGAAGTGGAACCCTAAGACAAAGGATTATACATTTTATTCTAACAGACATAACTCCTTTTCTAGAATCGATATGATTTGGATGTCAGAGGAGATGGCGCAAAAAACCTACAAAATAGAAATTTTATCGAAAACCAACTCAGATCACAACCCTTTACTTTGGATATCTAAAGAAAAACCTAAACAATTATATTGGAGAATTAATGAGGACTTATTGGATCAAAAATTAATCAATGAAACTTTAAAAAAAGAAATGAAAAGTTTTTTTGAACTGAATTTAAATAAAGGTACTGATATACAAGTCGTATGGGACACGTACAAAGCAGTAATGAGAAGTTTGCTTATCTCTTTGAATTCTAAAGATAAAAAACAAAGGGTGCAACAACAAAACGACCTTCATGAAAAAATTAGACAAAAAGAAAAGGAATTAAAGAAAAGGCCAGGGAAGAAAAAGATTATTAAAGAGATCTACTTTCTGCAGGATCAATTGAATGTTCTACTAAATAGAGAATTATATTGGAATCTGAAGAAATTACAGCAAAAAGCATTTGAGGGTGCAAATAAACCAGGAAAATTTTTAGCGTGGCAATTGAAAAATAGAAAAGAAAAGAATTTTATAAGTAAAATTACTGAAGACGGAAAGGATGTTATGAATTTGAAAGGTATAAAAAGAGTCTTCTTCAAATACTACGCCAAACTGTTCAAAAAGAAAGGAATTGACCAACAGAAAATTAAGAAATATTTGGAGACTATTGAAGTTCCAGAGCTGGGAAAACAAATTAAAGAGTTATTAAATGGTTTAGTAACAAAGGAAGAGGTGACAATGGCAATAGAAGACGCAAAGTTGGGCAAAGCTCCAGGTCCAGATGGCTTTACAGCAAAGTTTTATAAGAAATTTAAGGAGGAGCTAACCCCTATTTTAGTACTTCTGTCGAATGAGATAAGAAAGACTAAACAGATCCCAGATTCATGGAAAGAAGCAAATATTTCATTGATACCCAAAGAAGGTTTGGATTTAACTGAAGTAAAGAATTATAGACCAATATCGCTATTAAATAATGATTACAAATTATTTGCGAAAATTATTTCGGAAAGACTGAAAAAATATTTGAAAGATACTATAGCGGAAGAACAAGCTGGTTTTTTACCAAATAGACAGATTAGAGACAATTTAAGAGTGGTGATTGATGCAATCGAATACTATGACAAACATCAGAAAAAGAAGTTGGATTCCTCTTTTAGATGCGGAAAAAGCTTTTGACAATTTAAATTGGGAGTTTATGCTGCAAGTTATTGAAAAAATGGATATAGGACAGTCTTTTCTAAACATGATTGTGGCAATTTACTCAGAACAGAGAGCAGCTTTGAATATAAATAAAGAAAGAACAGATTTCTTCCAAGTTCAAAAGGGAACACGTCAAGGCTGCCCGTTATCCCCGTTGTTGTTTATTTGGATATTGGAAATATTATTGACAGCGATAAGAAAAGATAACAGCATTGAAGGACTCACAGTGAAAGGTTTTGCATATAAATACAGGGCATTTGCAGACGATGTAATGTTTATGATTCAAGATCCAATCGACAAAATACCACAATTGATGGGAAAAATGGAAGAATTTGGATCAGTTGCGGGATTCTACGTTAATAAAAGTAAAACCAAAGTGATGTGCAAAAATATGACGAAACAATGACAAACAGAACTTCAAGAGAAAATTCAATGTGAAGTAGTTACAAAGACTAAATATTTAGGAATTGAATTGACCATGAAAAACATTGATTTGTTCAAAAATAACTATGAAAAGGTTTGGCACAGGATTCAACAAGACATGAAGAAATGGGATACCTTGAATCTATCGTTATTGGGAAGAATTGCAACTGTAAAAATGAATGTTTTGCCGCGTTTGATGTTTTTATTTCAGGCTATTCCAATATTAAAACAAAGGAAAATACTGGATACGTGGCAGAAAGAACTATCGAAATTTGTATGGGCAGGAAGAAAGCCAAGGATTAAAATGAAAATTTTATGTGATGCAAAGGAAAGAGGAGGTCTACAACTACCAAATTTAAGACTGTATTATGATGCCGTCTGTTTAACATGGTTGGAACAGTGGATTAATTTAGAAAATAAAAAGTTATTGGCTCTAGAAGGGCATGATAACAAGTTTGGATGGCATGCATATTTATGGTATGGAAAAGTAAAAATAGATAAATTTTTCAAACACCACTTCATAAGACGATCACTGTTCGAGACTTGGATGAGATATAGAAAATTCTTCTCAGAAGAAAGACCACTTTGGATAGTACCAGCAGAAGTGATTAATCCATATTCAAGAAATCAAGGGTTAGATTGGCTACCTTATAAAAGTCTTTTAAAATTAGAAGGGAAAAACTTTGTGTTAAAAGACAGATTTGATGTGGAATTTGAATATGATTGGTTGAAGTATAGACAGATTTATGACTTATTTAAGACCGATAAAAGAGAATATGGTTTTAGAGAAAATAACACTGAAATTGAAACTGTATGGCTTGAGAAAGGTAAAAAAAATGATTTCTAAACTGTACAAGGTTTTATTGAAATGGTATACTGAGGATGAAATTGTAAAAGAGCAAATGATAAAATGGGCGGTAAATATTAATAATGAGATATTAATGACATCTTGGGAATATTTGTGGAAAAAGTCAATGAAAATTTCAACTTGTGTAAATGTTAAAGAGAATTGTTATAAAATGATGTACAGATGGTATATGACGCCTAAAAAAATTGCTATTATAAATGAAAGTATGTCTAACAAATGTTGGAAATGTAAGAAACATGAAGGGTCTTTTTACCATATGTGGTGGACATGTGATAAAGCAGTAAAGTATTGGACTGAGATCCACAATGAGATACAAAAAATTTTGAAATGTACTTTTAAGAAAGACCCACAGATGTTATTGTTAGGTCTTAAAATGGAAGAAATAAATGTAGCCAAGAGAACACTACTATGGTACTTGATTACAGCAGCTAGACTGACTTTTGCTCAATGTTGGAAACAAGATAAAGTACCTGAAACATGGGAATGGATTAAAAAGACGTTGTTTATGGCAGAAATGGACAAATTAACAAGAAAATTAAACAATGAAGAAGACGAAACCTTTTTCGGAGACTGGAAAGACTTTCAAGAATACTTGTTGAAGAATTGGGATGTAAAACGTGGTTTGATTTGTTTTGACAGCTATTGAGGAGAAGTGGAAAGAGACTTAGATCTTTGAATTGTTACCATTAGTAAAAGAAATATGTTTAGTAGTAAATGTAATTGTATAAGAGAAATATCAAGGGGGTTGGAGCAGTGCGGGAAGCCTTGTTTGGGAGGGAGAGGGAGAAAGAAAAATGGATATGTATTGGTTTGTTTAAATTGTATGAACATATGATATATCCAATAATAAATTGTATTAAAAAAAAAAAAGTTTTTGGATGTATAAGCTTTTGAGAGCCACAGCTCCCTTCATCAGGGAAATCCACTAGCAGACAGAGGCAAAGGAAGATGCTTTGTATTCAGAACACACACATACTATTTGTTCCTATTGCATATTTTAATAGTGTAAGATCAGGCCTATAGTGCCGCCCCCATTCTTAAAGGCACAACCCCACAAGAATTTCCCCTGTAAATGCTTTTTTCAGTAATTTTAAAACATTTTTAAAGGTGTGCACTCTTTTAAGCAGGGTGAGGTGCTGTAGTTGACTAATTCCTGCACTGAGCAAGTGGGTTGGAGTAGGTGACCTCTAGGATCCCTTCTAACTCCTGTGTCAAGAAACTGGTCTCCTTTAAGAGAGTTCTTCTGCCTAAGTGTTAGCTTTCTTGACTATAGAAGTCATCACCCCCACCTGCCGGCTTGTTATCAGAATTGCTTCGGCTGGCAGAAGTGATTAACTTGCAGCAGCTGAGAACTGTCATCTGAAGTGGCTGGAAGCTTGCAATTTAGAGATCTATCCTGTTAACATCTTTCTTTTAGCTAAATGGTTAATAGGCCAAGGGTGATTGCTAGCATAGGAACACCCATGTAGAACAGGCTTGAGAACAGCTTGAGAAGATTCAGAGAGAGAAGAGTAGCTGAGTCATAATCCTCAGAATTCTGGCTTTTCTTTCTGCACTGAGAACTTCAGCCCCACCCGGAAAAAATTTGCCTCACGAGCCACAAAATCCTGGCTACGGGCCTGAGCTTCGGATCCCCACTGAGGAGAAGAGTGGGATATAAATAAATAAATTTCCTTCAGACATGCCCACTTGTTCATGACCACTTTTCCCTTATCAAAAATGGTTTTAATCTCCCAGGGAAGATCCCGTATTCAGATGACCCTAGAATGGGAAGAAGCATGTGAGTCCAGACAAGTCTGAGCCATGCTCTGTCTTCCGGAAGATGGTTCCAGAGGAAAACAAGATGTAGAGAGGCCGTGAAGGGGAAATGGACATGTCCCCAGTGCATTCACAATATAAATAGTCCCTCGTAAGAATGAAGGAGCAGTGTTAAAGGTTGGAACAACAAGAGGGATCAAACAGCTGCAAGAAATTGGCAACTAAGACCCAAGGCCAGCTGTATTTTTACCAAAAAAGGGAGGTTTTTCATTCTTGATACATTTTGAGATTAACTTTTTTCTTTGATGAAAAGTTTAAAGTTAAATAATGCAGTTGAGGCTGTACAGTCTCTCAGTGTTTTTGCTCAAGGCCTAACCAGACATAATTCTCTCTCTCTCTCTCTCTCTCTCTCTCTCTCTCTCTCTCTCTCTCTCTCTCTCACCTGTTAACCTGCCTTCCTCCATGAAGCTCAGGGTGGCATCCATGGTTTTGTCTCCCTCCATTTTATTCTTACATCCACAGTCCTGTCAGGTGGTTTAGGCTTAAAAAGGAGCCCAAAATCATCCAGTGAGGTTCCACTGCATAGTGGGGTTTGAACTCAAATCTTCTCCATCAGGGGTCTCCAACATGAAGCATTGTGGGCCCAATGGCACCCATTCCTGGTACCTGAGAAGCATCTTTACAAAGTGGGTAGGACTGGGTGGGGCAAAAGCCCCTCTGTCCCTACCCCTGCCTCTCTCCTCTCTCATTTGTTAACGTTTTCACAAAGAGATGTTTCTTCTTTCAGCGCTCAAGGCCAAAAGGTTGCCTATCTATACTATAGCTGAAAGCCTGGAACCTCTACATGATTCTTGACATTCTATTTTAGGGCAATTTCAACCAGAGCAGCCCAACCCTCTTTGCACTGATCTTGTTAAAATCTAATCCAATGTGGTGGGGTGCTTTTTTGTTGTTTTTTTAAAGATGGTATGTAGTAATGTTCAGCTAAGCACCTGATCGTTACTTTAGTGGAGCCTATTTTTAATGCAGAGACAAGAGTTATTGTCTCTGTGATGCTCTGGGGGGACAGGGTGAGGAGCTGTGGGAAAGGCTATCTACAAGGAACAATTTGCAAAGATAATAGTCAATGGAGATTTAACACAAAATATTGCCATCCAGAAAGACACGAGACAAGGTTGCCCTCTATCACCGCTGTTATTTATCTTTGTATTGGAAACGCTAAATGATATCGTAAGAGAGAATGTGGAGATTAGAGGGCTTAAAATAAGAAGAGAGGTGTTCAAACTGCAAGCCTTCGCCGATGATCTAGTATTTATAATGGAAGAACCATTGATATCCATTCCACAATTGTTAAATGTAATACAAGATTATGGATTAGTAGCAGGATTGAAAGTAAATTTTAAAAAGACCAAGATTTTGACAAAAAATTGTACTCATGAAATAATAAGTAAGATTCAAGTACAGACTAAAATAGAAGTGATATATAAAATTAAATATTTAGGTATAACTTTGACAAATAGAAATAGCATGTTGCTTGAAAATAACTATAAAAATTACTAGAAGATTTTTAAAAAGATCTACTTAAATGGCAAGATTTGCAACTATTGTTAAAGGGCAGAATTTCCACGATAAAAATGAACATTCTACCCCCTTTTCTATTTCTTGCACAGAATATACCAATATTAAAAAATAATAAATATCTTTTGGAACTGGACAAGATGATAAGAAAAATTTTATTGTACCCCAAAAAAGCGCGCATCAAATGGAAGCTACTTCAGGACAAAAAGGAGACAGGTGGTTCTGGTTACCGAACTGGTCCCTATATTATCAAGATTCAGCATTGGGCTGGATTAGAGACTGGATATTGTTAGAGGATAAGAGAATGTTACAACTGGAGGGTCATGACCTATATATGGGCTGGCACGCCTATATATGGTATGATAAGGATCTAGTACACTCAAATTTTTGCAACCATATAAGAACATAAGAGAAGCCAATGTTGAATCAGGTCAATGGCCAATCTAGTCCAACACTCTGTCACACTGCGGCCAAAATATACCACGTGCCATCAGGAGGTCCAGCAGTGGGACCAGGACACTAGAAGCCCTCTCACTGCTGCCCCCTCCAGCACCAAGAATACAGTGCATCACCTGCCCCAGCCTGAGAATTCCCATCTATACCCTGTGGCTAATAGCCACTGATGGACTTCTGCTCCATATGTTCATCTAATTCCCTCTTGAAACTGTCCATGCTTGTAGCTGCCACCACCTCCTGTGGCAGTGAATTCCATATGTTAATCACTCTTGGGTGAAGAAGTACTTCCTTTTATCTGTTCTAACCAGACTGCTCAGCAATTTCATGGAGTATAATCAGAGGGGCATTAATAAATCTTTGGAGAAAAATAAAAGAAAGATTTCATGATAAAATTCCTAAGTGGGTCTCACCACTAGAGGCATTTATAAAGCCCACAGTGATGTCAGAAAAGAAAAGAGAAACCTATGAAACCTTACTAGATGAGAATAACAAATTAAAAACAATTGAGGTATTATGAACAAATAACATTAATCTCACGTGGTGGGAGAATTTACAATTAAAATTCAGATATGTTAAAGATAAAGTAATAAGCTTTTATAATGCAAAAACTGATTTAGACAAAATTTGGTTGTCGATGTCTGATAAATAGATACAAAAAAATGTATAATTTCCTACTTTATGACTTTATGCATGATGAAACAGTAAAAACACCAATGATAGTTTGGATGCAGGACATAGGTTATAATCTGAATATAGATGAATGGTCAAAGATATGGAAAGCAGAAAAATTATTAAGATCAACTTCTTTCAAAGAAAACATCCTTAAAATGTTTTATAGGTGACACTGGTCACCAGACAGAGTTGCCAAATGTTATAAAGAGGTGTCAAAAAACTGCTGGAGATGTAAAACCAACATAGGTACATTTTTTCACATGTGGTGGAGGTGTGAAAAGATTAATAAATTTTGGCAATGTAGCAAACAGCTAATAATAGAGATAATGGATATAAATTTACAATTGTTACCAGAAATATATCTTTTGAACATTATACCAGATTGTTATGGGCACTATGTTGTATATTTGTTGACATATATACTTACTGCAGCTAGAATTCTTGTAGCAAAATGTTGGAAAACCGAGAAATTTCCCTCCAGAGAGGAACTCTTAGGAAAATTATTTGAAATTGCGGAAATGGATAAGCTTAATATTACACTTCAAAGAAAAGATGATACGATTTTCCAAAAAAGATGGGACAGAGTTTATAAATGGTATGAAAAGAATGTTTAATATTAACTCCAAGATTTGGAATACAACATGTATTATTGTCACAAATGGTCCTAATATGCTATTAAATCTATAAATAAATATTAAAAAGAAAAGGTATACACAGCTGGGGAGCGTGGAAAGTGCCATCATTGCAGCCAATAATCTTCACTGGGATACTGAGGCTGAAGCTCACATACTCTGGCCACCAAATGAGAAGGGAGCCCTCACTGGAGAAGACCCTGATGCTGGGAAAGACTGAAGGTCAAAGAAGAAGGGGAAGGCAAAGGATGAGATGGTTAGACAGTGTTATTGATGCAAAGAACATAAAATTAAGCAAACTCTGGAGGACAACAGAAGACGGAAGGGCCTGGCATGATGTGGTCCATGGGGTCACAAAGAATCATACTCGACAAACAAAAAAAAATCTTCACTGATTATCTTAACTGCTGGTGGTCGTGCCCTGTTTTACAAAGGTTCTGATGTCAGATTAAGGGTCACATATTTCAGATAATAAATCTTTCCCTGACATTTACCCCAGAGATGTTTTTATTAGAATTGGGACTTGATGATAACAGCAAATGAATCACAGACTGAATTAATTTCAACATTGCTGTCTATAGCGAGAACCACAGTAGCTGCAAACTGGAAAAATGAGTTACCTCTAAATATCCAATCGTAGGATAACTCGAATGTGGCCATATTTTGTATTATCTAAAATGACAGTGAATCCTTTTTCCAGAAAGAAAGTATCATCATTTTGTCAGTGTTTGGTTTGGTCTGTCAGAAAAAGAAATTTTACCTTCTGAACACTGGTATAGCAATATGCTTATAGTTTAAATGACGAAAGCTGTGTTTACAGGGGTTCGAAGAATGGCAAGAGTATAAAGACTTTGTGAACTTACAGTTTTGAATATATATTGGCTGAGTTCAGACTGGCAATTTGCCCCGGTAGGGACCCGGGCCAGCGACGACTCAATCCCGGAGTAAATGGGGCGTTCACACAGGCACATCTGCCTGGCGTCCCCCACCCGTAGCCAACCGGTGCTGTTGCGCTTCACCGCTGGATTAAAAAAATACCTGATAAAACCCGTAGCAAATCCGAAAGCCCATGTGTGTCGCGCGTTTCTCCGCTTCCAGGGAGTCTGAACGCGCAGCCAAAAAGCCGGGAGCAACCTGCATTGGGCAGAAGGCAGCAGCGGTGTGATTGGCTGTGCTCTGCCCAATGCGAAACAGCGAATATAGCACGCCTCTGGCACGGCAGTCTGAACGCTCCCGCGTGCCTCTGTCCCGTATCTTCCGGCAGCGGCCCCTGCTGTGTGAACAGGAAACCCCAGTATAGTTTATTCCAGGGCTTTTTTGCTACGACTGGCTACCGGAGCAAACTGCCAGTCTGTACTCAGCCATTGTATAAGGGTTTTCGAATTTATTGTAATAGTTTTGTTTATCTTTTTATTTCATGTTCCTTTGAGCTTCTTGTTTTTATAACATGTAAAATTTTGAATTTTTATTTTTTATTTGTTTTTTCACCAGTTATATAAGGCATCAAGGCAATTTCCATCGAGCTTAAATAACAGCTGTTACAATACAATTTCCATCTTAAACCTTTGTTTCTATACTTCTTTTCATTTGTATACTTTCTAAATCTGTAAGTGCTTAAACCAGTCTCAAAAGTCTTCTTTTATGGTTCTTGTAAAAGTATATATTCTTTACAGTCCAAATTACATTTATACTAATTATAGTAGCTATAATCCATTATCCATGATCTTCCTTTCCACAGTTTCTTTTCACCCATTCATAAAACGGTGTCCAATTTTCTCTCACATTTTGTTTACTCTGATCTTTCGACCAGTCTGTCAATATATCCACTTCCGTTGTTTCAAAGATTTTTGTCAAGAGTTCATCTTCCGTTGGGATCTCTGGTCTCTTCCAATACCTAGCATCGATCATTCTTGCTGCTGTAACTATATGTATCATGAAGTGCTTAACTTTCTTGTCTTTTACATCAGGCATAATACTAAACAGAAACATTTCTGGTTTAAATGGTATCAGTATCAGACATACTTTTTGCAACGTTTTGCGAACCCTTTTCCAATATTAAAATGTTGAATTTTTAATAAAGCAATTTTATTTTTTTTAAAAAGTTGCAGCCAACTTATGGCAACCCCTCATGGGGTTTTCAAGGCAAGAGATATTCAGAAGTGGATTTGCCATTGCCTGCCTCTGCATAGAGATCCCGGACTTCCTTGGCAGTCTCCCATCCAAGTACTAACCAGGGCTAGCCCAGGTTATCCAGATCAGGTATCGCCCGTACCTTGTTGTATTCTTCCACTGACACCCAGCCAGTTTGGTGCCAGCCCTTTAGAGACTTGCCATCCAGACGGTACATCGTGACTAGGAAGTCCATCCCACAGAGAGTTCAAAGGCTATACATACAGCTGCTTCCTTAAGGGATCCACCCACGGCACCAACCCCTCACTGTTTTTCTCAGACATGACACTGAACAGGCACACGCAGCTTATTAAACGGTATCAAACTTTGAGGCTCGCTACTTAATTGGCGGACAGAGGGGAGTCTCATTCAAGGAAACGTCGGTAAGTGCTTTAATCTTTTTGCCAGAATAAGTAGTCACCACTAGAGGCTCGTGGAGGGAACCCAAAGGCACTTCAAAAAAAAAGATAATGCAACGGACCAATTATTGAGGAATCTGGATGGTTTGAATCAACTTCCAGATGGGACAAACTAGTGCAGCTTTGTCCCAAGAGGAACGAAGGCCTTTTCCTCCTTGGATCATTTGTGGAAAACTGGATAGAGATTTACAAGCCGATCTTGAGGCTGTTTCTAATGGAAGGAGGAGCAGGGAAAAGCAAAGGAGAAGGTCTTTTCCCCGGCCCTGGTCTTGCCGCATTGCCTTGCCCCAGAAAGCTGGAAAATGCAGCTGTTGCCATGGTCCAAGATCACTGAAAGGGCATCAGTGATCAGGTGGCCATGGTCGTTCCAGTGACAGCAGTCCCCAGAGCAGTCCTGACCCTTTCTGCACTCTCCTTTGAATCCATGTTTACCACGGTGTCCCCCAAGCAAAATCAAATTCAACCTTCTTTTTAATCCAGGTTCAACTTTCTTTTTATTCTGTTTTTTTCCCTCACATTCTGCATTATATTCTGCAGGAAATGCATTCTGCATCACATTTTTCACATTCTGTATTACATTCTGCATTACATTTATTCTGGGTTTCCCCCCCACATTTTGCATTATATTCTGCATTACATTCTGCATGTAATGCATTCTGCATTACATTTTTCACATTCTGCATTACATTCCCTCCCTTCAGTGGTCAGCCCAGTTTCAGCCTGCTGTTGCCCCTGGGGTTATTTGGATGCTGTTTTGCCCTGGACTTAAATTGCCTCAACTCAAACACTGAAAAAATCCAGAGTGGCAGGCAAATGGGGGGGACCTGTTTTACACAAATGTCTTTGGCTTTATCCCCTCTGAAACATAGATGATTGAGGTCTTGTAGAGTTGGAAAAATTAGTCAAAAATACTTAATTACTCAGAGTTTTCAATGGATCTTTGCTTCACTGGAGAGGAGACATTTCTTTCTGTTTAAAAAGATTTATTTCTAAGGGTAAAGGTACACAGGAAACCTACAAAGTAACAAATATGTCTAAAAGCTCCACTGTTACATCTTACTTCTATAAAAGCATGGTCACAAAAAGTACACAACAATGGAGAATCTCCTTCTTTTTGACCCCTAGAAAGGAAGTCACCTGATTATATTAACCAATCAGTGTTGCTGGACAGACTCAGATTTCCTGGGCTTTCTCCCCATTGGCTCTGTGCCAGGTTTCCCTTCCCGGTCAGTCTGAACAATAGCATAGAAAGGTAAACAAGTTAACCCTATAATGGCTGGAATCTGAAACCTTGCAACCCATACATTTCCAACATGTAGAAGTGGCAAAGTCCAGAATCCGGGGAGGAGGTGGAGAAGATCCTGCACCCTGGCTAGCAGCAGCTCTGTAGCTTCTCTGGTGGTGTGGTAGAAAGTGCTGTCAAGCTGCAGCCGAATTCTGGTGACCCTGTAGGCTCCTCAAAGAGCCTACTTCCTGCCTCTACATAGTGGCCCAAGGTTGCCTTGGTGGTCTCCCATCCAAGTGCTAACCATGGCTGACCCTTCTTAGTTTCTGAGATCTGATGAGACTGGGCTAGCCTAGGCCACCCAGGTCAGAGTGCTCTTCTGTTACCGGTACCTAAAGCTTGGGCATGCCCAGAGACATGAGTCAAAGGGCCACAGCCAAGAAATGGGAGGAAAATCCACTAGCAAACAGAGGCGAAGGAAGATAGGCCTTATATTCAGCCCTTCCCCCCCCATTTGTTTCTTTGGATACTTTTTGTATTGTAAGCCACTTTGGGTCCCTACAGAGGAGGGGGAAAAATAGGATATAAACACATTTGCTATCTCCCAGTTAATGTGAATGACTGAGAGCTGAAATAAAAATGCAGCCATTTTTATGGCCTACAGCAATAGTTCAACAGGGCTGCAGTCACATGAGCAGTTTGCGCCAATATAATTGTGTTACCTTTGCAGACTTAAAGAGCACGATCAGATAGCAACACCTGCCTTCCATGCCCCAGTCTTTGGCACCCTGCTTTGCCTCACTTTGGAAGCAGAATAATCAGACACCTGGGAAAGTCCAGTATTGAGGAATGCCAGCACTTCCACTCCACTCTTCTGGTTCTCTGAACTCCCCTCTTGCAAAGTCAGACCAGGGCTCTTTTGTAGCAGGAACTCCTTTGCATATTAGGCGACACCCCCTAATGTAGCCAATCCTCCAAGACCTTACAGAGCTCTTCTTACAGGGGCTACTGTAAGCTCTTGGAGGATTGGCTACATTAGGGGCATGCCACCTAATATGCAAAGGGGAGTTCCTGCTACAAAAAGAGCCCTGAGTCAAACCACTGGAAAGTCTGAACCTCCCCTTCCATTTCCAACTCCTTTTGGGGGGGGGATCAGGTACTGACATTTGCATAAGTGCATAATTGCCCCTAGTGTTGTTGATCACATCAGCCAAGTGGTCATTCTGGATCAAGCGTCCCTCAGGGGAGTTGTTTTCAGTGACAAATCCCCCGAACCGCTTTCTTCTGTATCTGTGTCAGAGCCCGAGAGCATCCCATGAATGACACAAGGGTAAATGCACTGAAGTCAAAAGAACTACTCTCATGTAAATCTGCACTTTAGTCCCCCCTATATTCCACAGACTAGAGGCTGAAAGGGTTGGAGTACCTGGCCATGGTCGTTCCAGTGACAGCAGTCCCCAGAGCAGTCCTGACCCTTTCTGCACTCTCCTTTGAATCCATGTTTACCACGGTGTCCCCCAAGCAAAATCAAATTCAACCTTCTTTTTAATCCAGGTTCAACTTTCTTTTTATTCTGTTTTTTTCCCTCACATTCTGCATTATATTCTGCAGGAAATGCATTCTGCATCACATTTTTCACATTCTGTATTACATTCTGCATTACATTTATTCTGGGTTTCCCCCCCACATTCTGCATTATATTCTGCATTACATTTTTCACATTCTGCATTACATTCCCTCCCTTCAGTGGTCAGCCCAGTTTCAGCCTGCTGTTGCCCCTGGGGTTATTTGGATGCTGTTTTGCCGTGGACTTAAATTGCCTCAACTCAAACCTGGCAGAGAGATTGTGGAGCTGTCAAAAAGGAGCTGGAGCTTTGGATACATCCTTATGCACATGGGTGAAAGACAAAATAAAAGAATGCCGCAACAATCTGAATGATGGACCATGGGGTGAGCGTGCAGTGAAGCCGATTCAGGGTGGGATGTCTGATCAAAACTTCCTCTAACCCCTGCAAATAGAGGTACAGAAAGATCGCACCAAGCTTCCAGTGTGAACGCAGCCTAGGTGAACCTTTCCATGCCATGGAGCAATAGGGAAAGCTTCCTGTGTAGTTTCTGTTTGTAAGCCTGATGATCAAAAAGATGGCAGAGCTAAAGTCTGAATCAAACGCTCATGCAGCTTCCAAAGCTTGATCCCAGTCAGTAAAATGTCTGGATTGCATCTTCACATCCTCACAATGACAAGGACAATCATAATAGAAAGTCCATTTGGATTCCTGAGAGAGAGAGAGAGAGAGAGAGAGAGAGAGAGAGAGAGAGAGAGAGAGAGAGAGAGACAGAGACAGAGACAGAGACAGAGTGAGAGAGAGAGAGAGAGAGAGAGAGAGAGGTCCTGGGCAGAGTTCCAGTCTTGAAATCAGCAGCCAAAGTGGGAGTAACTATACTTAGGATTGCACTATGAGTCTGCCACTCTTCCTGGAGAACAAAAATGGAAAACATAAATAACGGTGCAATTGCTTACGCCACGGAATACCTGTAATATTACTGTTAAACAGCAGTGACAAACTATTCAACAATTTAAAGGGTTTTGGCTGGATCCAGGCTAAATTTTCCACTAATGGAAAGAGCAGAGTAATTTCAACCAATTCATTGCTCCTGCCACAAACCCCTGATATGCGTCTCAGGTGGTTCCCCTGTCCCCGTCCCCCCCAGAAGCAGCATTTGGGGGAGATCAGTGGGAGGGAGGTGCCCTGCAAGAGCAAACAGTTAATCTGGATCCAACCCCAAATCAAATTGTTTGTTCTATTTTGCATCCACTGAACTTTGCCTGACCTCCTTTTGTGCCATGCTCGGGGCCGGGGATTACTCTTGGAAATTAACAGTTCCAAACAGAGCAGTAGCCTTCTGAGTCCACCGAAGTCAATTAGGAGTGCACAGTAAAAGTATAGAAAGTTTTAATTCAATCAGGGAGCACCTGTCTAACACTGAAAGCCGAAATGATGTGAAGTCCTGGAAGAGACTGCAGCTGCTGGCTGCCCTTTTGAAATGGGAATTGATTTAATTTTCCAGAAGTGAAGTTGAAGTCAAGGCATGGAATGTTTCCCTCGTGTTTTAATTGATTTTTCCTCAATGTGGAACGCTGCTGGTCTGCATCATGGAATTTCCCAGAGCGAGAAAGGAAAGCTTAGGTTTCAGTCACACGGCGAAAGATGTGTGCAAAAATGAAAACATCTGGGGCGGCGGCCTGAAGAATAGCTTTTCCTTTGGAGGGGAGGCAGGTGTGTCTGCTGAGTAGCAGGGCCTCTGGTAGAAGAAGAAGAAGAGGAGACTGGATTTACACCCTGCCCTTCACTTGGAGTCTCAGAGCGGCTTACAAACTCCTTTCCCTCCCCCTCCCCACAACAGACACCCAGTGAGGTAGGCGGGGCTGAGAGAGCTCTGACAGAAACTACTTGTTGTTGGCCCTCCAGAGGAAATGGTTGTGAGACAGGATGCTGGACTAGATGGGCCACTGGTCTAATCCAGCAGGGCTCTTCTTATGTTCTTATGCAAGCCACACTGAGTTCCTTGGGGGAAAGGGGGGCTAAAAATATATTTGATAGGGAAATATAAATTTTCCAAAATCTAAATTGGCTTCCAGTAGGTTTCCAGGCCCAATGAAACAATGCAATATAACAATTGAAACAATGAAATAGAACCCTCTGGTTCCATCATTAAACACCAGGAAAACGATGCAATGTGGCCCACGTCAGCAGGGCAAGCAAGTTCTTTATAGATGACCATAGCTAGTGCGTTTATTTGTTCATTTGCTAATAATTAATAAATAAAACATACAACAGTCACTCAGGGGATTAACACAAGGTTGTAAATAACTGCTCTTCTGGCCGCCAGTAATGAGGAAGCTGTTTCCAGGTAACCAGGCAGAGATTGCATGTCTCATTCTATCCATAAAATACAAACTGCGGGTGAGAGAACCCTCAGTTTGGTTCAGAGCCATGCAAAGAAAGGAGAGGAGGTTTAGCTCTTCAGTCTCCACACAGTTTTGCCGTTTGAAACCAGTTCCTCTGCTCTGCTGTTAGCACTTGAAAAGCAGAAGTGACATATATTTCAAAAGATGCAGTGCAGGGAATGCTCCCTCTAAGCTGAGGCGTCTCATGAGCAAAAATCCTACTTTGTGAGCTACTGGCATTAAAGTTGTGAGCGAGCGATTTGGCTACTGCATACATTAGTTTGCCCTGGAACTATCCTTCCTGAGCTAAGACAAAAAGGTGTGAGCTGGAGGCTCAAAAAGTGTGAGCTAGCTCCCACTAACTCTGCTTAGAGGGAACGCTGGCAAGGAGCCCAGATTTGAATAGCAAATCTGAGTGGAGGTTAAAGGGTTAAGAAGAAGAAGAAGAGTTTGGATTTATACCCCGCCCTTCACTGCCTAAAGGCGTCTCAGAGCGGCTTACAAACTCCTTTCCCTTCCCCTCCCCACAACAGACACCCTGTGCGGTAGGTGGGGCTGAGAAAACTTCTGACAGAAACTGTCCTTGAGAGAACAGCTGTGCCAGAGCTTGTGACTGACCCAAGGTCACATCAGCAGGTGCAAGTGGAGGAGTGGGGAATCAAACTCGGTTCTCCCAGATTAGAGTCTGCACACTTAACCACTACATCAAACTTGCTCTCCAGACATACTGTATGTAGAACATACAAAGCCCATCCCCTGGCCTAATCTACCCCCGCCAGTAGGACCACGAGCGGAGCACTGCCTGCTGATCTGAAGAAGAGAAGACTTGCAGAAGGAAGTGAACTTTTTTTTCTGTGGAAGCCCGATAAAAGCTTTGCTAGGGGTGATGGGTTCAGACATGATGTCACGTCCAATGCTCCCTCTAAGCTGTGAAGTCCTGTGAACAAAAACTCTACTTTGTGAGCTACTGGCATTAAAGCTGTGAGCCAGCGATTTGGCCGCTGCGTAAATCAGTTTGCTCTGGAGCCATCCTTCCTGAGCTAAGACAAAAATGTGTGAGCCGGAGGCTAAAAAATTCCGAGCTGGCTCGCACTAACTCAGCTTAGAGGGAACACTGGTCACACCCCAAGTCTCCTACTGTTCTTTCATGTTGAGCTACAGGATGCTCTGTCACAGTCTCTTGACTAAAGGCCAAACTTCCTTAAATTTTTTGGTGAGTCTGTTCGGGCTGTGTGTAGTTCCATCTTAAGTATTCTGCTCGGAACTGCAGCGTGGAGGAAAGAGGGGTTCCTTCCTGCCTTCCTCTCCAGGCTCTTTTTCCTAGCTGAAAGGGCCCCAAGTGAGGAGGAGGAGAGGGCAGGAGCCCCTTCTCCTTCCATGCCACAGTTACGAGCAGAATTGGGACTCCTGCCAATTTTAAAAAATGACATTATCTACAGCTGCTGTGTGCCTGTGGGGAGGGTGATTCGTGTCTAGGGAACTCAACCCAGCTCACAAACAAAATTCAACATATAGTTTGGCCTTCAGAAGGCATTATTTGGTGATCACATCAAGGCTGGTGCCTCCTTGCTCTCTGCTGCTAATTGTTCAGGTGTGGCATATTTTAGATCAATAGTATGGCTATTGTCAGAAGGGATATGACCCCCCCCTTTAGTTGCTATTTGTCAGAAGTGTGGTTGCAGGAGGGGAGGGAAGGTGGTGTAGTATGGCCAGACCTTGGAAGTTAAGGAGGATCAGTACTTTGAAGGGAGACTACCAAGGATGAAAGCAATGGGACACCACCTCTGCTTCTCACTTGCCTTGAAAGCCCCTTGGTGGAGCTGCCAAACATCGGCTGCAACTTGACCGCACTTAGGTGCAGATGTTCCTGAGAGCCAGTTTGGTGCAGTGGTTAAGTGCGCGGACTCTAATCTGGGAGAACCGGGGTTTGATCCCCCACTCCTCCACTTGCACCTGCTGCTGTGACCTTGGGTCAGTCACAAACTCTGGCACTTCTGTTCTTGAAAAAGAGCAGTTTCTGTCAGAGCTCTCTCAGCCCCACCTACCTCACAGGGTAGTGTTGTGGGGAGGGGAAGGGAGAGGAGTTTGTAAGCCGCTCTGAGACTCCCTTGGGTAGTAAAGGGCAGGGTATAAATCCAGTCCCCCCTTCTTCTCCTTCTAAGTCCCGCTGAATGAGGGATAGACTGCGGCCCCTGGGTTTCATGGCTGCTAACTCTCCCACACCATCTTTTATTTATGTATTTATGTATTCATTTATTATTAAATTAAAATTGTAAACTGCCCTCTCCTGTGGGACAGGGCTCAGGGCAGTGTACCTCAATTAAAAACATTAACATAATAATTCCAGTTAAACTAATAAAATCCACAGTTTGCATTAATAAAATACAGTAGTTAACCTAATACCCAGTGAGATGGTGATAAGCAGGGCCTTTTTTGTAGAAAAAGCCCAGCAGGAACTCATTAGCATAATAGGCCACACCCAACAGCAGAAACTCCTTAGCATATTAGGCCACATCCCTGACAGCACAGCTCATTAGCATATTAGACCCCGTGTTACCAGAAGCATGGTCATCCAGCCACACCCACCTTTTGCTTCTTATTCTGTTTACCTTGTTTGTTGTCAAAACCCAGGGCCTTTTTTGTAGCAGGAACTCCTTTGCATGTTAGGCCACACACCCCTAATGTAGCCAATCCTAATGAGTTTCTGCTGTTGGGTGTGGCCTGTTATGCTAATGAGTTCCTGCTGGGCATGGCCAACACAGGAGCCAGCTGGAACTCTGTTTCTGTGCGTTCCTGCCCAAAAATAGCCCTGGTGATGAGACTTCCAGTATGGGCCACTGCTCCGAGTGGGGGGGGAGATAGGAAAACAGGAGTGCCAGACAGATGGGAAACCGTGGCTGTCCTCGACCAAATGCCTGGGGGAACATCTCTGCCTTAATGCCTTGTAAAACTGCATTAAGTCCCACAGGGCATGGATGTTATTCTGCAAAGAGTTCCAGCAGGTTGGGGCCAGGGCAGAAAAGCCCTGGCCCCGGTCAAGGACAGCCAGACGTCTCTCATCCAGGGACCACCAGTAGGTTCTTATCGACCGAGCACAATGCTCTTGGAGGGGGGTATACTGTTAAGAGCCTTAAAGGTTAATGCCATAACCTTGAACCTGATCCGGTACTCCACCTGAAGCCAGTGTAGCTCATGCAACACAGTTTGAATATGTGCCGTACATGGAGTCCCTATGAGGACCCACACTGTGAGAGCCAGTTTGGTGTAGTGGTTAAGTGTGCGGACTCTAACCTGGGAGAACCGGGTTTGATTCCCCACTCCTCCACTTGCACCTGCTGGATGACCTTGGGCAAGCCATAGTTCTGGCACAGCTGTTCTTGAAAAAAAAGCAGTTTCTGTTAAGAGTTCTCTCAGTCCCGCCTACCTCACAGGGTGTCTGTTGCGGGGACAGGGAGGGAAAGGAGTTTGTAAGCCGCTCTGAGATTCCTTTAGGTAGTGAAGGGCAGGGTATAAATCCAATCTCTTCTTCTTCTTCTTCTTCTTCTTCTTCTTCTTCTTCTTCTGCATTCTGGATCAGTTGGAGCTTCTGGGTCGGTCTCAAGGGTAGCCCTACACAGAGTCCTGGCCTCTCTACTCTGTGCATTAAGGCTGCCAGGAGCCATGTCTGCTTTTTTAAAAAAAAAACATTTCCGCCTTTTCCCTCAGGGTAAACTCCGGCAGCATCCCACCACCAAGAGATTCCTTTGGGCTGGGCCCCCACCTGTCAGAACTGGCCACCCCCCAGGCCGCCTCCAAACTTCACCCTCATCTTTTTTCCTCCCTCCTTTTCCTTCCTCTGTGTCGGAGCTGTCCAATTCAGCACTGTCTCCCTGATAAACATTTGGCCAAACAAGCCAAAGCTCATGGGAAAGTTCCGGCCCAGGACGCCATCCCCCCCAGAACCCAGACAGCAGGATTCTAGTCAAGAAGCTGCGTTTGCGGTGGGAAATGCTCTCAAGTCGCAGCCGACTTCTGGCGACCTTGCAGGGTTTTCAAGGCAAGAGATGAAGAGAGGTGTTTTTGCCGTGGCCTGCCTCTGTGTAGCGATCCTGGACTTCTATGGGTGGTCTCCCATCCAAGTAGTAACCAGGGCCAACCCTGCTTACCTTCCAAATTCTGACAGGATTGGGCTAGCCTGGATTTTCCAGGTCAGGCCAAGAAGCTTCATTAAGCACACATGTACTCTAGAAAGCACGGATATTTGAGGGACTGTCTAAAAACAGGTAGGCTTGAGGCAGAGTGGTAGCAACAGAACAGAAAAGGAAGTCACTGGCTTACCTTACTTACAATGCTCACACATCCCAGTCCCTTGGGGTGGCTTCAGGGTCCCTCTCTGGTAGTGGTTAAGAGTGACAGACTCTAATCTGGAGAACCGGGTTTGATTTCCCCACTCCTTCACATGCAGCCAGTTGGGTGATCTTGGGTCAGTCACAGTTCTCTCAGAGCTGTTCTCTCAAGAGCTGTTTCCTCAGAGCTCTCTCAGCCCCACCTACCTCACAGGGTGTCTGTTGTGGAGAGAGGAAGGGAAGGAGATTGTAAGCCGTTCTGAGACTCTGAGTGAAGGACAGGGTAGAAATCCAGTTTGTAATGGTTAAGAGCACAGACTCCAATCTGGGAGAACTGCATTTGATTCCCCACTCCTCCACTTGAAACTGCTGGTGTGACCTTGGGTCACACCAGCAGTTTCTTTCAGAGCTGTTCTCTCAAGGGCAGTTCTTGAGAGAGCTCCCTCAACCCCACCTACCTCTCAGGGTGTCTGTTGTGGGGAGGGGAAGGGAAGGAGATTGTAAGCCACTCTGAGACTCCTTCAGGTAGCGAAAGGGGGAAGTATACATCCAATCTCTCCTCCTCCTCCTCCTCCTCCTTCTCCAACTGCATTGCCAGAGACTGAATTCATGACACCAAGCTGTACTGCATCCTGCCCCATTTATGGATTCACTCTCTAGTCTGGCAGTTCCCTTCTTGGGCCAATCAGAACTTGGGCCAATCACAATATCCCTCCAAGGTGACTTTTGACTAGTCACTTCAAAAGGAGAGATTCAAGCAGTTTGGAGCTCTGCACCAAAATGAAACCCGTGTGAAAATTCAACCACTGGGCACAAAGAGGTGAAGACCAGGAATAGTGGATCAGGCAATTGACAGACAGACCCGAATAGGAAAATCTGACAGGATGGCTCTGCTGCTTCCTAATAAAAGTGCCAGCCCTTTTTCCTGGAAGGCAGCTTGCGATCCTATTTCCCACTCCACACTGGGAAGCTAGTGGTATCCTAAAAACATCCATAACAGTATAGACCTGAGTAGGATTCTGGGCCAGACCAGCTTAGGATTGCTTATCTATCCAGCAAGGGTTTGATTCTTTTTAAGTACAGACCATGCACAGCCATTACAAGGGGCAGACAGAGTACAAGAATACACGTAGTTAATTGTTTTAAAGCACTTAGTCTCATTATGTAGAAAATACTAATCATAGCAGAATAAGACTGAGTGAGTAATTTCTATTTAAAACAGCTGATCAAAGTAATAAATGTTTTATGTATTTATTTACAACATTTATACCCTGTCTTTCGCCTCGAGAGGAGTGGCTTATGTCATTCTCCTCTCCTCCATTTTATTCTCATGACCAGGGGTCATTTCCTGCCGGAGCATCCCGGCGTGGCACTCCGGCAATGAGCCCCGCCCCCCACCTTTCCTGGCCCACCCAAGAGACTTGGGGGAGGGGTTAAATGCTTGGCTTCCCTGCCCAATCTTCTCCAGGTGCCCCACAGCTGTGGGGCACCTGCAGAAGATAGGGTAGGGAAGCCAGGCATGTCTGCCTCCCTGCCCTTCCCTTCTCCAACCAGCCCACCACGGCAGGTTGGCTGGAGAGGGGAACGGGAGGCGGGCAGACATGCCCACTTTTCCTCCTGAGCGTCTCCGCTTTTGCGGAGAGACTCAGGGAAGGGGGGGGATTTATTTGCATATGCCTTAACTCATTTTAAACATCCCTGCCCTTTGTCAGGGGATGTGGCATATGCAAATGAGTTATGGAAATGAGTTCCTGCACCCCTGCTCATGACAACCTTGTAAGGGAGTGCATGACTGGCCCAAGGTCACCCAGTGAATTTCCATGTCAAAGCAGGGATTCATACTGGATCCAGCACTCTAACCACTACATCACACTGACTCTCAGTATAGCAGAAACACATCCTTTCAACATCCCTACGATGTAAAGAAGAGAAGTAGATATAATAGGCAGAGTCATTACATTCTAGATTAACGGATTCAGCAAACCCCCTCAGCTTCTACCTGCAGTAATCCCCCAGGAGATTCCACTAACGTCTACTGCAAGAATCTTCTGAGTTGTCGAAGGCTTTCACGGCCAGAGTTCATCAGTTGCTGTTGATTTTCTGGGTTGTATGGCCGTGGTCTTGGCATTGTAGGACCTGACATTTTGCCAGTAGCTGTGACTGGCATCCTCAGAGGTATAACATAGAAAGATGGAGTCTTTCTCTGTGTCAAGGTGAAGGATGTTTCCATGAAGGATGGCTAGATGGCCATCCTTGACACAGGGAGTACCCCATCTTTCTGTGTTATACCTCTAAGGATGCCAGTCACAGCTACTGGTGAAACGTCAGGTCCCACAATGCCAAGATCACGGCCACACAACCCGGAAAATCTACAGCAATTAATCTTCTGAGTGTTTCTTCCCTTTGTGGGTGTGACATTCAACTATCACATGGTGGCGGCAGGTTCCATCAAGCCACACTCTGCTTAGGGTGATTCCTTACGATTCTCAACACGAGCAAACTTCAGAAGTGGTTTGCCATTGCCAGCCTCTGCATAGCATCTCTGGGCTTCCTTAGTGGTCCCCCATCCAACTACTAACCAAGTCCGACCCTGCTTAGCTTCTAAGATCTGATGAGATCAGGCTAGCCTGAGCCACCAAGGTCATGGCAACTGTGGCTTCAGAAGATCATTTTTTTTTTTTACATCAGAATAGCCTAGGGAGTAGGAAGCTGAGTGCCCAGCTAAATCTAGTCAGGATCTCCAGACTTCAAGTATTTGAAGGGCTATCATATACAGGATGGAGCAGAGTTGTTTTCTGTTGCCCCAGAAGGTTGGATCAGAACCAATGGACTGAAATTAAGTCAAAAGAGTTTTCAGCTAAACATTAGGAAGAATTTCCTGACAGTTAGAGTGGTTCCTCAGTGGAACAGGATTCCTCAGGAGGTGGTGGGCTCTCCTTCTTTGGTGATTTTCAAACAGAGGCTAGATGGCCATCTGAGAGCAATGCTGTTTCTGTGAACTTAGGCTGATCATGAGAAGGAGGGCAGGGAGGGTTGCATCAGTGCTTAGTTCTCGTGGCCCTTTCTTACACGCCCAGGGAAATGCTGATCGCCACTTTGGTTTCAGGAAGGAATTTTCCTCCAGGCCAGATTGGCCAGGAATCCTGGAGGGGTTTTTTTTGCCTTCCTCTGGGCATAGAGCAAGAGTCACTGGGGGAATGGGGGTGGGAGGTAGTTGTAAATTTCCTGCATTGTGTAGGGGGTTGTACTAGATGACCCTTGAGATCCCTTCCAGCACTATGTTTCTATGTTTCCATGAAGGATGGGTCCTGGTTAACTTCAGAGCACAGGGAACAAATAATGGGTTTGTGTTTTTTTTTTCAAACAGACCTGTAAAATTTACTATGATGGTATCTGGAGTAAGGTGTCTTCTCCACAGACAATATGGGGGGAAGGGTGTTCTTAGCGATGTGCTCAATTGATTGAGTGGTGTAGCAATAATGCTATTAATGATGCTGCTAGCGTTCCCTCTCTGCTTACGTTTTGGCATTTCACCTAGTTTCTTGTCCAGCAAAGCATTTTTGGGCTAGTATCTCCTCCACGCAGAAACATTCCAAACAAATCCTATTTGTCTTTGAAGCCCGCTTGCCCCTAAACAAAATGACATCTTGTGGGTTTCCTGGGTATTTTACGTGACGGAAAAAAAATCTATACCAGCTTTCTTAATTTAATCTTCATGTGTTTATGGAAATTGTTAAAAAGGGGTGTTTTTTTAATGAATTGCTTATTATTTTTCATGGCATTTCCAGTTGGTTTCAATTTCCTGCTGTCATTGTCTGATAAAGCCGGACTGTTTTAACGTTGTGCTCTTCTTGACTGCTGTCGTGAAAAACAAGCCCACCAAAATATGCACACAAATACATCTGTTTCTATCACGCTTGCTGGTTCAAAGATACCCATATTAAAGACAATGCCTGTGACGATGCAGACTATAGTCCGATGGCAGGCACTAGGCTCCGTTTCGGTTTTACCTGTCTTCTCCTTGGCCGCCTAACGTGCTGTCAAGTTGCAGCCAAATTATGGCGACTCCATGGGGTTTTCAAAAGAACAGAGGCGGTTGGCCGTTGCCTGCCTCTGCGCTGAGACCCTGGACTTCCTTCATGGTCTCCCATCCAAATACTGACCAGGGCTGACTCTGCTTAGCTTCTGAGATCTGACAAGATCTAGCTAGCCTGGTCCATCCAGGTGAGGGCATTCTTATGCACTCAGGGTTGCCAAAGTCAAGGTGGGGCCTGGGGATCTCCTGCTTTTGGAACTATCACCGGACTAAAGAGATCAGTTCCCCTGAAGGAAAAGGCTGTTTTTGGGGAGTGAACTCTAGGGCATTGCACCCTGCTGAGGCCCCTCCCCTCCCCTCCCCAAAACCCTCCCTCTCCATCCCCAAAATCTTCAGGTATTGCCCAATCCAGAAAATCCAAAAATCTCCATGTGTTTCTGATTGCTCCACCAAATTTTAATCAAGGTGTAGTAGAATGTTTTGATTTCAGTTTCACTCAAAGAGGAGGAGGAGGAGGAGGAGGAGGAGGAGAAGAGAGGAGGAGGAGAAGGAGAAGGAGAAGGAGAAGGAGAAGAAGAAGAAGAAGAGAGAAGAAGAAGAAGAAGAAGAAGAAGAAGAAGAAGAAGAAGAAGAAGAAGAAGAAGAAGCAGCAGCAGCAGCAGCAGCAGCAGCAGCAGCAGCGGAGGAGGAGCAGGAGCAGGAGGAGCAGGAGATTGGATTTGCCCCACCCTTCACGCGAGGCGTGTGCGCGTAACCAAACCTGTGAGAGCCGAAAAGGAGCCTAGCGAAGGAAGACCAACGAAAGTTGCAGTGACTACAACAAGCAAAGCTAAGTAATATGCAAATTTCTAAGGGGGGAAAAGAGAGGTAACTGGCAAAAACTTGAGATTATAAAAGGAATGAAGGGTGCGTCGGGGGACACGCCCGAGTAGAGAAGCAGAGGGAGGGGAGAGCGGCTACCGACTGGATTGGGGCTCGGGCAGTTCCTGCCACACCCGAGTGGGGAATTTAATACACGACCACGAACCTTTAGTTTAATGGACGCAGGGTGCTGCATAAGTTTTTTTTTTCTTTCTCTCTTTTTGTTCTGTATGAGCGGTCCCGTTGGTAGCGGCGGCTTTAAGAGCAAGGAAGAAAGGCAAACCCGGTAGTTGTTGAAGAGGAAGTTGTTGAAGAGGAGGGACGAAAGCAGAGGAAGGACGAAAGCAACGGACCTATCAGAGGAGCGGAAAGAAAGGGCAGAAGAAGTCGCGCAGCTGGGAAGAAGAAGGGCAAGGAAGATCAAGACGGCGAATCCAGGAGTGACGAGAGAGAACGGAAGAACAGCAGCGCTGAGCAGGGGCTCTTGTTGATGGAAGGAGATGCTGCAGATGGAGACGTAACAGGGCAAGGACATTGAGAGAGATAGGGAGCGAAGAGAGAGGCAAGGAGGAGCTTACAAGAGCATAGAAAAAATAGAGCCGGCATAGGACTGTGAAAGAGACATACAAAAGGCTTTTTAAGGGAAAATTATAGCTAGCTAAAGGAGATTAAAGGGTGATTAAATTACAGCGAACAAGGGGGTTGCAGCGGACCTTAGGTGGTTAAAAAAATAAATAAATAAATAACAAAATAATAATAACAACAAGGGAAGGGTGCCAACATCGATCCTTAAAAAATAAAATAAAATTATATATATATAATTTAAGGGATCTAGATACAGTAGAGCACAAGGGGTGCATATGGCAACAGGGTCTGATACTACTAGAAGACCTTCTATTCCGTCACCAGGGCAACTAGGAGTAGCAAGCCACTTAAAAATGAGTGTTGCGGGATTGTCTGTGAAAGAGCTTAAGGCGCTGATGAAGGAGTGTGTAAACCAATCTATACAGCAATTAACGGATAATACCCTCCCATCATTGATTAAAAAGGAAATTGAACCTTTGCAGGAATCAATGCAACAGTTAACAGATAATATACTGCCAGGTCTAATTAAGACTGAACTAGGACCAGTACAAGCCAAAATGGACGAAATAGCAGAGCAAATTAAAACAGAAACTGATGAAATTAAAAACAGATACGTGAAAGCAAGGAAGAAATATCAAGCATTGTTAAAGTCACGAATGAATTAGAAGGGAAGGTACAAGACCTAGATGAGGAATTTCAAGAATTAAAAGTGAAAAGTGAAAAAATAGAGGAAACCTTAATTAACCTAGAAATGGAGAGAGTAGGATTTATATTGAGATGTCAAAATGTTCCAGAAGAAATTGATAAAAGCCTAAAGGAGGACCTGGCAGAAAATATCGCAGACCAGTTGGACATGGGTTCAAAGGAGGAGCTAATGTCAGAAATTGATGCAGTGTATTGAAGAAATTCTGCATATGCGAAAAGACACAGAGTACCAAGGGAAGTACATATTAAATTTCATAAGAAAGAGATTAGAGACAAAATATTGAAAGCTTCCTATGAAAATAATATTAAAATTAAGGAGGCAGAAATAAGAATCTTGAAGGAAGTTCCATGGAGGGTTCGAGAAAGAAGACAAAATTACGCTACATTGGCAAATGTACTAAGAGAAAATAAGATATTATATAAATGGTTGATACCAGAAGGGCTTCTATTTACCTGGAAAGATAGGAGATATAGAATAGACTCTGTATTTAAGGCGGAGGATTTTTTGCAAAACCAAGGAGAAGATTTGGGCTGGCGACGAGAAACAGGAAGAGAGGAAGAAGAAGAAGAGGAGGAGGAGGAAGAAGGAGAATGTTTAGGAGCTACTGCAAAGATGGAGATGGATCGGAAGCAAGAAAAGGACAAATCTAAAGACAAACTTAAGAAACCACAACGTAAAAAGGAGACCGGAATTAGAAACACAGCCCCCTGGCAAATGATGACTAGATTTCAATATAGGAATAAAAATGCAGACAAAACAAAACCAAAAAATGGGAAGTAGATCTATAAAATTACTATCGGTTAATGTGAACGGACTTAACAACCCACAAAAAAAGAAGAATTTTTCACCAAATAAAGAAACAACAACCGGATATAACATGTCTACAAGAAGCCCACATAAGAGAAAACAATATAAAATACTTAAATATTAAAAAAATCGGTGACCCCTTCATAGCTGCTGACAAAAAGAAAAAGAGAGGTGTAGTAACCTATGTCAAAGATTCTTTAGGACCAGAATTATGCTATAGCTCAAAGGACGGTAGACTAGTAGCGGTTTCAATAGTAAGAGAAGGGAAAAAGATGCTGATAGTGAACGTCTACGCACCTAACCAAAATCAAAATAGTTTTTATACAGAAATAAGGAACTTGTTGATGAAGGGAGACTTTGAAGATATATGTATAATAGGTGACTTTAACGCGGTCTTCGCTAGCAAAATAGATAGGAATTGCCGAGGCCCAAAGAAAAAAAAAGGGAAGATCCTGCCCAAAGTGTTCTTACAAACAGCAGAAGAGTATTCCTTAATAGACGCATGGAGAGTGAGGAACTTAGAAGAAAAAGACTATACTTACTACTCACCTAGACATAAATCCTGGTCTAGGATAGATATGGTGTGGCTCTCAGTAGCTATGCTAAGAGAGGTTAAACAGGTTGACATCTTACCGAATACATTTGCTGATCATAATCCTCTCTTAGTGACATTCAGGACGGCGAAGAAAAAGACCAGATGGAGAATGTATAATGATTTGCTAAAGGATAAGGAGGTAGTATCGAAAACTAGGGTAGAAATACAAGATTTTTTAAAAAGAAATATACAACCAGCAACCCCTATAAACATAGGATGGGACGCCTTTAAAGCCTTTTTGCGAGGTTGGTTTATAAGCCAAAATGCGTGGAAAGTTAAAAGAAAAAACAAGGAGAGAGGAGATAAAGAAAAAGATAAAAATAGCAGAAAAGAACCTCAAGAGACAGCCAGAGGAGGAAACAACCTATTCAAGAATAAAAATGTTACAACACCAATTGAACTTGATACATACACAGGAACTAGCCAAAGACATAGAGAAAGCGAAACATTATTATTTCGAAAATGCTAATAAGCCCACAAGATGGCTGGCTTATAGATTGAGAAAAGAAAAAGAGAAAAGAACAATTATGGCGCTAAGAGATGGAAATAATGTGGTTAAATTTTCTCTTCCAGACCTAAAAAATATAGTACAAGAATTTTACACGAATTTGTTTAAACAGATGCCCCAAGAAAAGCAAAAAATTGAGCTGTTTCTCTCACAAAATAATAACAAGAAGTTTACTGAGATGCAAAGAAAAATTTTAAATGCTATAGTAACACCATGTGAGATGGTAGAAGCAATTAGAAGACAGAAAAAGAAGAAATCTCCTGGGCCGGATGGTCTACCTGCGGAAATATATCAAATATTTGAAGAACAAATATCATTGCCTCTCCAGAGTTTAATACAAAATATCGCGAAGGAAAGAAGGCTACCGGACACATGGAGTGAAGCCCTGATTACGTTAATATACAAGCAAGGAGCTGATGAAAAAGAGGTTAGAAATTATCGCCCAATCTCGTTATTGAATACGGATTATAAGATTTTTGCAAGCATATTGGCATCTAGGCTAAAGAAGGTATTGTCGCAACTAATTCATCAAGATCAGGCGGGGTTTCTCCCAAGAAGACAAATTAAACACAATGTAAGAACTATTATAAATGTCCTGGAGTATTATGAAAATCAACCGGGTAGAGAACTAGCTTTGATTTTTTTAGACGCGGAAAAAGCGTTTGATAATGTCTCCTGGGAATTTTTGAGACAGAAATTGAAGAGATGGGACTGTGGAGAGAACTTTTTGCATATGGTATCAGCAATATATGTGAAACAACACGCAAAAGTCCTGATTAATGGTGACATGACTGAAAGAATAGAGATACAGAAGGGTACAAGACAGGGTTGCCCGCTGTCCCCATTGTTATTTATCTTTATGTTAGAATCATTAACGGACATGGTGAGAGCTGATGATCGGATAAAAGGTTTGAAAATAAGGAAAGATGAGTTCAAACTTCAGGCATTCGCAGACGATCTAGTGTTCATAATAGAAGACCCCTTATCTTCAATATCAATATTATTAGATACAATACAGAAATATGGAGAGGTTGCGGGTCTTAAAATTAATCTAGGGAAAACCAAAATTTTGACCAAGAACTGTACCCAGGAAACGAAGTATAAGATCTCTGAATGTTCGAAAATTGAGATAGTTAATAAGGTGAAATATCTAGGTATATTAATAACTAATAGGAACAGCGCCTTAATAGAGAATAATTATGGGAAGCTAATAGAAGAGATTCAGAGAGATTTAGAAAAATGGAAAAACATTCAACTGTCGCTTATGGGTAGAATATCGGTTATAAAAATGAATATACTGCCTCGCTTCCTCTTCTTAGCACAGAATATTCCAATTCTTAAAAATAAGCAGATATTTGTAAAAATGGACAAAATCACAAGGCAATTCATTTGGCACCCCAAAAAGGCTAGAATCAAACTGAAATACTTACAGGATATTAAAGAACGGGGTGGATGTGGAGTCCCAAATTGGGAGCTATATTATCAAGCAGCGTCTGCGGGTTGGGTGAAAGATTGGATAACTTTAGATAATGTAAGAATGTTAAACTTGGAAGGTTACGATCTTAATATGGGGTGGCATGCTTACCTATGGTATAACAAAGATAAGATCCACTCCAATTTCCAATGTTGGCAAAGTATTAAAGAAAAATATTATGTGAAAACACCGAGGTGGGTATCACCCTTAGAGGCCTATATTAAGCCTTCTTTGCTGTTAGAAGAGAAAAAAATGACTTATGATAAGCTATTAGATAAAAAGGATAAACTTATGCCGGTAGATAAGTTAGATTTGACGTGGTGGGAAAAAATGCAACTCCAGTCGATTTACGCTAAAGACAGATCTTTAGGATTCTATGCATCTACCTACGAGCTAGACAAAATATGGTTGTCGTCCAGTGATAAACTGATTCAAAAGCTATATAGATTTTGGCTGGAAAAGTACATGTTGGATGAAGCAGTCAAACCGAATATGGTAAAATGGATGCAGGACATAGGGCATACTATTGAATTTGATGACTGGACTAGAATGTGGAGAATAGTAAAATCATTTAGGGCAACGTTGCTTAAAGAAAATGTGTATAAGATGTTTTTTAGGTGGCACTGGTCACCAGATAAGATCGCTAAATGTGCAGGGAACCTTTCAAATACTTGTTGGAAATGTAAAAAAAATACTGGAACGTACTTTCATGTTTGGTGGAGCTGTGAAAAAATGAGGAAATTCTGGAGAATGGTGGGAAAACTGGTACACGAAATTCTAAATGTAACTATAAACCTATCACCAGAACTGTGCTTGTTGAGTATATTACCTGAGGGCTTGAAACAGGAGGAGAGGCAGGTATTAGCCTACCTGGTAACGGTGGCTAGAACCTTAGTAGCTAGAAAGTGGAAGAGTGAAGAGTTACCCTCTAAGCAGGAGCTTGTATGGAAACTGCTAGAATGTGTGGAAATGGATAAATTGACGATATTGATGCAGGGGAGAGATGAGTCGATCTTTCAAAATAGATGGTTAAAGGTCTACAAGTGGTGGGAAAGAGGATGTGTATAATGGCTCTGAAATAAGAGAAAGTTAAAGTGTATGGTTGTTGCTGTATATATGTCAAAAAATCAATAAATAAAGTTAAAAAAAAAAAGAAAGTATTTTCAAAGGGTAGGAAATGGGGTGCTGAGAACTTTGACACAATCAATGTCAGAACTGAATTTTACCAGACTGTTCATTTCAACCAACCAATCAGAGCGGCTCTTCATCACAAGCCACAATGAGAGCTCCATGTATTCCCAGAGAATGAGAGATCTTCCCTCCAAAAATCACCACAGCTCCAATGAGTCAGCGCAAAAATGCACATGCAAAAATTACTCCTGGTCTGACTAACTTGAGGATGTGACTTCTCAGTGTCTGGAAAGGATGGCCAATTGCTGTTCTGGAGGTCACAGAGCAACCAATTGATCTGGAAGGGCAACAGGCAATCTTGTTCCCGCCCCATGCCTTTTAAAGTCCCAGTATAGCCCCACCCCTGTTTTGTTACTTTATGGTCCTTTCCACACTTGGATCTCATCCCTGGTTTTATCAGAGTTCAGGGATCTACTTACCTAAGGGACCACCTTTCCTCAGAGAGCACTAAGATCAGGGTCCCAAAACTGTCTGGCCCTCCCAGGCCCTAAAGAAGCCAGGCTAGCTGTGACGAGGGCCAGGGCCTTTTCAGTGGCGGCTCCACACTGGTGGAATGAGCTCCCAGAGGACATCAGGGCCCTGCAGGACCTTTTACAGTTCCGCAGGGCCTGTAAAATGGAGCTCTTCCACCAGGCTTTCAATTAGGGTGCCGCCTTTCAATATCATGGCCCTGGCCCCAACAGCAGCACTAACTTAATAACTAACAGCCTGACAAGAACCGGGATTATGGTGGCAGTTGACCATCTGGGTGATGAGAGAACTCCGCCATCTTTTATTAATACTTATGTTCCTTAACACCTAAATGTTGTATGTTGTGGTTCTAATTCAATTTTCGGTGTCTTTCTGTGTATCTTGTTGTTTTAACACACACACACACATATTCTGTAAGCCGCCCTGAGCCTTCCATGGTGGGGAGGGTACAAATTAAACAAACAAACAAATAAAAATGCCTTGCATTTATCCCAGGTTATAACAACATCTGTTTATCTTGGAACAAATGTGGGATAAAACCAGTGTGATCTTAATGTAATGTGAAAACAAAAAATACCCCAAGATAATTGCAGGTGTGAACTCAAGTGTAATGTAGAATGTAAAAATACCCCGAGATAATTACAGGGGTGAACTCATGTGTAGTGTAGAATGTAAGTTCGGGGACAGGGTTGAATCAGGATTCAAGGTCTAGTGAGGAAAGGACCTAAAAGACATGGAGGAGGAAAACAAGATCACCTGCTGCCACTTCCAAGGGAGGGACTGTGGTTCAGTGGAACAGCCTGCCCTTTGCATGCAGCAGGTCCCAGGTTCAATCCCTGGCATCTCCAGTTAAAAAGGACCAGGCAGTAGGTGAAGTAGAAGACCTCTGCCTGAGACCTTGGAGAGCCAATACCAGTTTGTGTAGACAATAATGACCTTGAAGGACCAAGGGTCTGATTCAGTATAAGGCAGCTTCATGTGTGTTTATGTATGTTCGCTGCACCACAGGCCCAATCAGGACCAGGCCCTTTGGAGGACAGACTTTATGGACTCACTGAGGTCTCTGACTTCCCCAGGGCAGGCTCCATCCCCAAATCAATGTCATGTTGGATCAGGCCAATGGCCCATTCAGGCCAACATTCTGTGTCACATAGTGGCCAAAACCCAGGTGCCATCAAGAGGTCCACCAGTGGGGCCAGAACTCCAGAAGCCCTCCCACTGTTGCCCCTCCCAAGCATCAAGGATAAAGAGCATCACTGCCCCAGACAGAGTGTTCCATCTATACCTTTGGGGCTAATAGCCACTGATGGAGCTCTGCTCCACATGTTTCTCCAATCCCCTCTTGAGGTAGTCTGTGCTTGAAGCCACCACCGCTTCCTTCAGCAGTCAGTTCCAAATGTTCATTGCTCTTTTGGGTGAAGAAGTACTTCCTTTTATCTGTTCTAAGCCTACTGCTCATTAATTTCATTGAGTGCCCACGAGTTCTTATAGTGTGAGAACTCTACACCCCTCAAAGGCATTGAGATCAGCAGATGAGAATCTCCTGGTGATTCCTGGCCCCAAAGATATCTGGCTGGCCTTGAATCAGGGCTAGGGCTTTCTCAGCCTTGGCCCCAGCCTGGTGGAATTCTCTGCTGGACGACATCCATGCCCTGCCTGATCTATTGAAGTTCCGCAGGGCATGCAAGGCAGAGGTCTTCTGCCAGGCCTTTGGTTGAGGCCAGTGACGGTTCCTTTACATCTGCCTGACACCCTCCCTTCTCCTCCCCCTGACGAAGATCTGAATGCTAAATATGCCATCTTGTTTAAAATGTTTAAATATCTATGTTGAATGTTTAAATACTCAATTCTGTAGTTTTAACTGGTTTTTAAATTGTATTGGATTTTATGTTGTTGTAAACCGCCCTGAGCCCTGCACAAGTGGGGTAGGGCGGTTAAGAAATGGAATGGAATGGAATGGAATGGAATGGAATGGAATGGAATGGAATGGAATGGAATGGAATGGAATGAATGAATGAATGAATGAATCCCCTGCCAGTTGCCGGAAGGGGGGGACCTGGCGACAACCTCATGCAGTCAGTCCAAAACCTGCTGTTCTGCTCCCCCTTCTGACTAGCACAGTCTGCCCCCTAGAGGAAGGAGCTACGCATAGATGTAGATCTGGCCACTGCTGGACCACACCTCCCCAGCAGCAGTCCCACATCGGACTTCTTCTCGCCAGGTCCTATCTCAGATGGGGGAGGAAGAGAAAGCAGGGAAATGATCCCTGAAGGCCTAATCTTTACTCCCCAGAGACTGGTGGTTTGCAACTTAGTTACAGGCCTGGGAGCTGAGAGAAAGCCCTTCCCCCTGGTGTCAACTCTGCACAAGGTTCTGGTTGCTAAACAAGAAGAGGAGAGTGACCCACCTTGAAGCCACTGGAGAACTTTTGACTGGGTATTCAGGCAGACACGGCTATAATGCTTCAGTCCATCCTAAGGAGCTAAAAAAAGCTCTCCGGCTATTAATAGAAACGGGTCGAGGGTTCTTCTCCCCCCCTCCCTCCATTTTGGTTTTATGTTTGAGAAGGAGTCAGGGTTTTCCCTTCTTATACGTCTCTTTTGAGGAGCACCCGTATTTGGCAAATGCATTTGTTTAATTTCTCAAGCATTCCTGCCGTCGACACGAGAAGGAGTTGAGGCGGCCGCTTTCAGGCCGAGGCCTGTGAGGGGTTTATGTGGTTTCTTTCCATTTACATAAAAGGTTGTAAATTTAGCCCTGAAGGTCAAGCCTGTAATAACGCTTACCCAGAACTGACGTGGTGACCGAGTCAGTTTTTATTGAAGCTACGGACGATGCCTTAGGAGGAGCTGGTTTAAAGGCGTTTCGGATCATTCGGCCCATTTTTATTCACATCTCACAATTCACCGGACTCCTAAGGATGCCACATCTAAAAGACTCATCAAAAAAGGCCCTAAAGTTGTGACCTGGGGGGTGATTTGTACAGCCATGGTTCACCCTATCCACAATGCTCTACATCATGGGTCCCCAACGTGGTAACTGTGGGCCCCATGAAACCTGTTGGCACCTTTTCTGGCACCACCAAGTGTTTTTAGGAAATGGCTGGAGTCAGGTGGAGCTTTTGCCCAGCCATGCTTCTGATTGGCCACGGGAGATTTGATTAGCTAAGTGGATTTGTTTTTTCAAATGTTGCTTTGGTGGCAGCTGACACGGCAGCACCGGGATCTTCACTGTGTGGCTGAGGGTGAGCTTTAGCAACCATTTTGTGCCTGTCTCTGCCTTCTGCGGCAGCTATTTTGTGGCAGCCATTTTGTGGCTACGCCCACCATGGTGTGTCAAATTTCAAAGGTCCCTGCAGGCTCAGAAAGGTTGGAGACCCTTAGTCTACACCAACCATTTTGCTACTTGTTTCATTCTTAGAGTTAAAACCCTTCAACAAGATTATAGTGGACAGCCAAAGCCACCTTAAGGAACTACTTGGTAGTTGTTGATCTCATGCTACTTGATAACTTGAGGCCTTTCTTCTGAGAAGGATAAGAGCAACAGGAATGGTCCACATGCTTATATAGGTGTCCTCATGGGTAGGTCTCCCATTTGGACTGGTCAGGGCTCCTCTTCAGTTTGGATAAATTTGTAAAACTTTGGGCAGCCAGTAATTTCTCATCTCCATCCACCCTCTCTAGTAGGATGGGCTAGTGGAAAGTTTCAATCAGACCCTCAAAGGGATGCTTAGAATGACAGGGACCTATATAATCACTAGAGATGGGCACGAACTCAACTATGAAGCAAAATTCATCATGAATTTTGCTCTGAGTGTGGTTCGCAAACAGAAGTTCATGATGGGTCTACTATCACAAACTTCCATGAACTTTTAAAGCAGTGATTGTTCATGCTGGTTCATGGATAGAGTAGAAAGCAGGGGTTTAAATAGATTCTGAGCCCCTTTAAACCCCTGCTTTCTGTTCCATGCAAGAGCTGGAAAAACAGCTGAGCTGTTTCAGGCTGTCTTATGCAGTCCCTTTAAACTTTATAGGGACTGCAGAAGACATCCTGAAACAGCTGAGTGGCAGGGAGCACTGCTCAGCTATTTTTCCGGCTGTCTTCCACAGTCTGTAATGTCCCTTTCAACAGGGTTTGTGGGGCTGTGAACCACGAACCAGTTTGGTTCAGTTCGTGGTTCAGCCATGAACCGTGAACCGACACGAACCACATTTTCCCAGTTCGTGCCCATCCCCACTCATTACCCGCTTTTTGCACAGGAAAGAGCTGTTGTATGGAAACAACACAGGAGCCTTTTGGCCTCGATGATGCAAAAGGACACCCGGAATCATCACTCCAATAGTGTGTTTGTGTGTGTGCATGCATGTAACGTGCCATCAAGTCACAGCTAAATTATGGCAACCCCTAATGGAGTTTTCAAGGTAAGAGAGAAACAGAGGTGGTTTCTCTGCATAGCAGCCCTGGACTTCTGACAAGATCAGGCCAGCTTGGGCCATCCAAGTGAGGGCAATTGTGGGGCAGAGGAACCCAAAATCTCGTCATATCTGGAAACCAACACACCCTGTAGTCAGAAGAGATGTCAGAATACAAGAAACCTGGAGCACAAATTGTCTCGCCCTATCTAGGGTCCATGTAAAAGGTAAAGGTTTCCCTTGTTCAAAAGCCAGTTGAATCCAACTCTAGGGTTGCAGTGCTCATCTCTGTTTCCAAGCCAAAGAGCCAGCGCTGTCCAAAGACATTTCCGTGGTCATGTGGCCGGCATGACTAGACGCCAAGGCGCACGGAACGCTGTTACCTTCCCACCGAAGCGGTACCTATTTATCTACTTGTAATTTCTTGCTTTTGAACTGCTAGGTTGGCAGGAGCTGGGACCAGAGACGGGAGCTCACTCCGTCATGCGGTACTCGGGTCTCGAACTGCCGAGCTACCGACCTTCCAGTCTGCAGTTCAGCGTCTTAACCACTGAGCCACCACAGCCCCATTTAGGGTCCATGTAGGCCATGTCAGATCTATATAAGTAAAATGCTATGTTTGGACACTTATAAATTGCCATCTGACCCAAACCTAACTTTTAGGTGCATTCAGCTTCAATCAAGGAAGGTTTCGGTCCTAAAATTCAGGGGCCAGGGTATTTTTGAAATGGGGATGGTAGCGCCTGCAAAATAATGGCCCAGTCAGCCAGTAAGTCACAAAGCAATCCTGGGGAGTGGAAGGTGCACATTTGGTCATGGTGCCCATCTAAGAACTAGGTTATCATCAACACAACTGGTGATAGAGACATTCCATGGGGTTAGGGTTGCCAGCTCTGGGTTGGGAAATTACTGGAGATTTGGGGGTTGGAGCTTGGAGGGAGGGTTTGGGGAGGGGAGGGACATCGGCAGTATATAAGTGCCACAGCGTCCACCTTTCAAAGCAGCCATTTTCTCCAGGGGAACTGTTCTCTGTTGTCTGCAGATCAGTTGTAATTTCGGAAGATCTCCTGGCCCCACCATCTGGCAGCCCTGCATGGGATCCTCTTGTGAAGCTGAAGATTTGCACTGGCTTATTGAAAGCCAAGAAGGTTTCAGGACTGGGGGGATATGCCTGGAGGGGTTGGCTTATCCTAGGGAGAAGGGTGATGGAGACTTGGCTTATCCTATGGAGGGGTTGGCTTATCCTAGGGAGAAGGGTGATGGGGAGTTTAACCCCTTCCCCTCTCGATCTGATGCCCTCCAGCTGGTGGTAGAAGAGGAGGCACCACCTGTGGGAATGGCCATGGCTCCTAGAAGGAAATGGGGAAGTCCCCGGGGACTAAGGGAGGGAGGACCATAAGTAGGGTTGCCCACTCTGGGTTGGGAATTACCTGGAGATTTGGGGGGGGGGGTGGAGCCTGGGGAGGGTGGGGTTTGGGGAGGGGAAAGCTCTCAGCAATGTATAATGCCATCGATTCCACCCTCCAAAGCATCCATTTTCTCCAGGGGAGCTGATCGTGGTCATCCGGAGGTCAGTTCTAATAGAGGGAGATCTCCAGGTGCCTCCTAGAGGCTGGCATCCCCCAACTGTAAGCCAAACCTGATCTGACAAGCCACAGGCTCTGCTGCCGACAGACCTGACCCCTGTAGATGAATTGCCTCACAGCTCACTTGCCCTTCTGGGGATGGCTATTTCAGCTTGGGAGCCACCTGTGAACCACAAGCTCCATTGGGCAAGGGTCTTTCCTGCTCTCCTGAAACATGGGGTAAGTGCCACATTGGGGAGCAGTGTTCAGAAGAGCCACAGGTGGCATGCCAAAGAGCCACATATGGTTCCCAAGCCACTGAGTGGCACTAGCTTAGCCCTTCCCTCAAAGCCATTTGTTCACATGAAAATGCTCTCCCTTTATCTCCCCATTCCTTTGGCCGATGTTCTCAAGTACATACGAGAATTTTCTTAACCATAGCCTCACTCCAATCGTCCATTCCTTGAGCAATTTGATAAAATCAATAGAAGAGGAAGAGGAGGACGATGAGGAGGAGAAGGAGGAAGAGATTGAATTTATAACCCACCTTTCACTCGGAGTCTCAGAGCAGCTTACAATCTCCTTCTTTTCCTCTCTGAGAGCCAGTTTCCTGTAGTGGTTAAGTGCGCGGACTCTAATCTGGGAGAACCGGGTTTGATTCCCCACTCTCCCACTTGCACCTGCTGGATGACCTTGGGCAAGCCATAGTTCTGTCAGAGGTGTTCTTGAAAAAGAGCAGTTTCTGTCAGAGCTCTCTCAGCCCCACCTACCTCACAGGGTGTCTGTTGTGGGGAGGGGAAGGGAAAGGAGTTTGTAAGCCGCTCTGAGACACCTTTGGGTAGTGAAAGGCGGGGTATAAATCCAATCTCCTCCTCCTCCTCCTCCTCCTCCTCCTCCTCCTCCTCCTCTTCTTCTTCTTCTTCTTCTTCTTCTTCTTCTTCTTCTTCTTCTTCTTCTTCTTCTTCTTCTCTCCCCACAATAGACACCCTGTGAGGTAGGTGACTACTGAGATAACACAGGATAAAGAATTCCACTTTTTCCTATCAAGACTGCATTTCAGAAGGTAATACTTTAATTTCTTCCACAGTCTGTGTTTATGAGACTGGAATTTTCTGCTCTTCGAATGCACAAAAATTCTAGCTGCTGCAGACATTTGTTTTTTGTCAGCTTAACCCTACGAGTGTGTTATCAAAACAATCTAAAAACACCCACAACCAAACATATACTGTATATACAGGACACATTACTCTGTTGGCACATGGAAATAATCTCGGCCTTCCCTTTATAAAGGTAACCTTCACCATTTGAGGGGTCAATTCTGTCACAGTGCCAGCCTTGAGATTGTGTGTTCCTTTTGTATCTCTGCAATGAAAAGGACTAGAAACTTTAAGAAGAGGAGGAGGAGGAGATCTTGGAATTCATAGAAACTAGCTGATAATGGAAATAGAATAATTATAATATCATTGGGCTAAAAAAAGCCTTCCAGTGAAGCCAGAAAATGGCAACAGCTGAGACAAGGAAAATGGTGCCAGTACGGAAAGGACCTTCACAAAGTGTGCACCTTCCTGTCCTAGTGGTGCCAACCTCTAGGCAGGGCCTGGAGATCTCCTGGAATTATAACTGATCTCCAGACTACAGAGGCCAGTTCCCCTGAAAGAAATGACAGATTTGGAGGGTGGGCTCTATGATATACCATAGACTAGGAGAAACTAGAGTCCTAGAGTGACATCACATCCCTGTTGAGCTCTCTCCCATCTCCAGATTCCACCCTCCCCAGGCACCATCCCCAAATCTCAAGGAATTTTCCAAATGAGAGTTGGCAACCCTATCCTGTCCACAGTGTCCAAAGGCTCACTGCAGCCAGCAGAAAGGAAGGGGCATGTCACAGCCAGCAGACAGGAGGAAGTGAAGTGCCCCCTGGGAGGCACTTCACCCCTTCCTTTTGCTGGCCAGGGAAAGCCATGGTGAGGAGAAAGGAGGAGTGAAATGCCCCTTGGGATGCACTTCACCCCCATATTTAACCCTCTGGTTTTGCTCCCCAACCCACTTTGAAGCGGTGGAAAGCAAAACCAGAGGGTTAAATGGCTGGGGCAGTGGGACATGCTGCTCAGCTGGTTGGTTTAAATGGCTTGGAACCATTTAAACCCCTGCTTTCTGCTCCCCACTGCTTTCGCAGGGAGCAGAAAGCAGGGGTTTAAACTTTACATTGTTCATGAACTTCTATGAATGGGTTTGGTTCGCAAACTGGCATATCTGTTCATGAAGGTTCATGGTTCAATTCATAGTTCAGCCACAAACCATGAACCTAACCACAAAACTGCAGTTCATGCCTTGTAAGATGCTGCAGTCATCCAGGAAGATGCTGGTGGTCTTTTTAATAAACATATGGTAACTTTATTCAGAAGAAAATGAATACAGGAAAACAAGGCCTACCAGAGTCCTTCACAGCTGTTCCTCTAGCCAGTTTATTCAGAGACATGAGTTAAATCTGGGCTGGAACTGGTCCAGATTCTAGTACCCCGGAACTACGCCTGAACATCACACCTCCCACTACTACCTGGGAAGATGCAAGACACCCTTCCTGCCTTACCATCTCCAGCTAAGTTGGCAAGGGAAGAGAAGGTCCCAGAGCAGTTCAAAGAAGATCACGAGACACGTTTCCTCTGAGCCTCTCCAAGAACCCTAAATGGTTTTGCCATCAAAACAGAGAAACAAAAACTAGATTCTACCAAATTCAGCACCTTCTGCTGCAGCTGGTCTCTACCTTTTCCAAAAAGCCGGCACTGGCTCTGTCACAACTAGAGGTGGTGAGGGTCTCCTGGTTAACCCATCTAGAGCTTCTAGGGATAATATATTAATTTTCTTAAAAAAAAAAAACTTGCCCAGGCCCAAATAAATATTTTAAAAGCTCAAAAGGATTTCCTCTCCTATTTGCCCAGCTATTTCATGTGAATCTGGCAAAGCTAAGGCCAATGTTATTTTTAGCTTCAGGTATGTTTGCAGAACTCACTGCCTCCTATAGAAGTATGTTTTCCAAAAACAGCACAGGAAATAAAATCAGCTTTTTAATGCTCAGGATGCCAAGAGGTCTTCTGAAATGGAAGAATAACTGGAAGGAACACGCCAAGGGAAACGCCTTTGACTTTTAATGTATACAAACTGTGCCTGGGAGAACCAAAGATACTTCAAAGAATGCTCGACAAAGCTGCTTGAAGCAGCGTTTATAGCTCATTGATACAAGGATGCCTCCAATATATGCATATAATACGAGAAGATCTGTGACTGATCTTCCAATCTTTTCCAGAGAAACTAAATGAAGTGGTATAGGGGCTCCTAATATGATTTGCTTCAGAATTGGGTCACCAATGCTAGGTTTGGAAATACTCGGAGATTTGAGGGGGGAGTCTGAGAGACAGGGATTTAAGGAGGGGAGAGACCTTGGTATGGCATAATGCCATGCAGTACACTTCCCAAAGCAGTATATATACACATACAAATACAGTTGTTAACTTTGACTCATACTTATGTACAGGGCTCTTTTTGTAGCAGGAATTCCTTTGCATATTAGGCAACACACCGCTAACGTAGCCAATCCTCCAAGAGCTTACAGAGCTCTTCTTACAGGGGCTACTGTAAGCTCTTAGAGGATTGGCTACATTAGGGGCGTGTCGCCTAATATACATAGGAGTTCCTGCTACAAAAAGAGCCCTGCTTATGTACGTTTAATTATCTAAGTACAAAATATTCTAGAATGAAAAGCAGCAACCATCTCTGCCGGAACAATACAAACTATAGAACAAAGGAAAGTTTAAAAAAAATGTCTAGTGAAACTTTCCAAATCTGTGTAAATAGATCACGAGGTCCCAGATGTACTACGTCCCTCATTGCGTCCTAAAGGACATCTCTCTCCACAAGTATAAAAACTGTAAAGCTTCTCCACCTCAGTTCATTCTAGTTGGAAGCCACTAGAAGTTTTTACAAAGCAGGTGCGCAGCTTAATGTTTTTAGTAGGAGGAAATACCTGTCGTCCGCAGTGAAAGCTGCTAACAAAATGTGTGAGGAAATACAGTTTCAATGTTGAGAAGACCTGTGGACTAAAGGTATTCAATTCACTGCTAGCCAAGCATTAAGAGAAAACTGGTACAAGATGTTTTACCAACGGCACGTCACCCCAGAAGATATTGCAAAAATGGATAAAAACTACAAAGGGCTTGCTGGAAATGTAAATGAAGAAGATGGCACCTTTTATCATATGTGGTGGACTTGTGTCAAGATGAAAAGATACAGGGAAAATATACATGGAAAAAATTAAAAATATTTTTTTAAAAACAAATTCCCAATGAAATCAAAGATTATGATACTGGGAAACTTACCAGATTATATAGACAGGACCTCACAATGGCTGCTTTGAAGGGTGGACTCTGTGGCATTGAACCATGCTGAGGCCCCTCCCCTCCCCAAGCCCCTCCCTCTCCAGGCTCCACCCCCAAAGTTTCCAGGTATTTTCCAACCCAGACTTGGCAACTCTACTCTGCATCCTGCCCACAAAGTGAATGCAACTGTATAACACATGAAGAGTTTAATTGCCTCTGGAATTCTGGGAGACTGTGGCCCTTGGCATCTGTCTTGTTCCACAGACGACCCTGAAATGTCCGTTTCTCTTAGTGGCACGATTTCAGCCTCCCTCTACACGCTAACTAAATTACTGCTTGTCGAACTGAGACATGGGAGGAGCAAAGCCAGCCAGCTTGGCTGATGTGCCGCAGAAAAAGTGGGGAAGGTGCAGGCTCAAACCCAGAGGCCGTTCCCTTCCAGATTAAACACATTCTGCTGGCTGAAGCGTTTTTACAAGGAGAAAAAGAATCCCTCAGACTGGAACAAAGCTCAAAGCAAAAGGGCAAAGCTTAAACTGGATCCATACTAGTTGGCTAATACCTGGGAGGAGGACAGATGCCACATGTCAAAGGCTACAGCAGGTAAGGACTTGAGAGTAACATATTCCCGTTAAGACTTGCCCATTAGAATTAAAGGCCTTTTCACCTACAATGTCTTCTCAAAGGGGAACTGCAGCTAAGCCCTGCTGCCTGTAGATTAGGTGAGGCCCAGAGATCTCTTGGAATTACAGCTGGTCTGTAGGAGACAGAGATCAGATCCCCTGGAGAAAATGGCTGCTTTGGAGGCTGGACAGTATGTCATCGTACCCCACCGAGGTCCCTCCCCTCCCCTCCCCAACCCTCCCCTCCCCAAGTTCCACTCCTAAATCTCCAGGAATTTCCCAAGCTGGAGACTGGATTTATACCCTGCCCTTCACTACCCAAAGGAGTCGCAGAGCGGCTTACAATCTCCTTTCCCTTCCTCTCCCCTCAACAGACACCCCATGAGGTAGGTGGGGCTGAGAGAGCTCTTTCAAAGGACTGCTCCTGAGAGAACAGCTCTGGGAGAATGTGTGACTGACCCAAGGTCACCCAGCTGGCTTCAAATGGGAGAGTGAGGAATCAAACCCTGTTCTCTCGGAGTACAGTCTGCGCTCCTAACCACGACACCAGCCTGGCTCTTAGTAGAGATGTGAAGTTGCTTCTAGAAAAGATCTCCTCAGCCCACGTTCTCCCTGAACCTCCACGAGAATGTAGTGAGCACTTAACACAATGAGATCATCATAAGAAAAGGGAAGCCAATGTTGGATCAGGCCAATGGCCCATCCAGTCCAACACTCGGTCACACAGTGGCCAAAAATAACAGGTGCCATCAGGAGGTCCACCAGTGGGGCCAGGACTCTGTTGCCCTCCCACTGTTGCCCCTCCCCAATCACCAAGAATACAGAGCCTCACTTGCCCCAGCCTGAGAGTTCCTACCTATACCTTGTGGCTAATAACCACCGATGGACCTCTGCTCCATATATTTATCTAATTCCCTCCTGAAGCCGTCCATGCTTGTAGCTGCCACCACCTCCTCTGGCAGCGAATTCCATGTGTTAACCACTGTTTGGGTGGAAGGAGGACTTCCTTTTACCTGTTCTGACCCGACTGCTTCTTTCTCAACCTGCTCTATCCCAATGCGAATCTTGTAAACCTCGATCATGTCATCCCTCAGACGTCGTTTCTCCAAGCTAAAGAGCCCCAAGCACTTTAACCTTTCTTCACAGCGCTGCATAAGACGCTGCCAGATTTTTATTTTTTTAAAAAAATTCTCCTGCTGCAGTACAAGAGCCAGTTTGGTGTAGTGGTTAAGTGCGTGGACTCTTATCTGGGAGAACCGGGTTTGATTCCCCACTCCTCCACTTGCACCTGCTGATGTGACCTTGGGTCAGTCACAAGCTCTGGCACAGCTGTTCTCTCAAGGACAGTTTCTGTCAGAAGTTCTCTCAGCCCCGCCTACCTCACAGGGGGGAGGGGAAGGGAAAGGAGTTTGTAAGCCGCTCTGAGACGCCTTTGGGCAGTGAAGGGCGGGGTATAAATCCAAACTCTTCTCTTCTTCTTCTACAGAGTGGTGGCGGGCAACATGACTTCCCTAACTCCACATACAGGCAGAGAAGCACGATATTATCAGGTCACATGGTATGTGGACGCATGGGGCTGCCTTAGGTTGAGTCATGCTGTTGATCTACCAAGGTCAGGATTGTCTTCTCTAACAGTGGCTCTCCAGGGTCTCAGGGAGAGGTCATTCACATCACCCACTACCAGACCTCTTTACTGGGAGATACCAGGGACTGAACTGGACACCTAGGCCTGCCACCTCTTGGCTGGGAAATACCTGGAGATTTGAGGGGGTGGAGCCTGGGGAGATGGGAGGGGAGGGACCTCAATAGAGTATAATTTGGTGCTGTGGTTAGGAGCACGTACTCTGATCTGGGAGAACCGGGTTTGGTTCCCCACTCCTCCACATGCAGCTGCTGGTGTGACCTTGGGTCAGTCACAAGTTCTTTCAGAGCCGTTCTCTCAAGAGTGGTTCTCTCAAGAGCTCTCTCAGCCCCACCTACCTCCTGGGGTGTCTTTTGTGGGGAGGGGAAGGGAAAGGAGATTGTAAGCCGCTCTGAGACTCCTTTGCGTAGTGATGGCTGGGGTATAAATCCAATTTCTTCTCTCTTCTAATGCCATAGACCCACCCACCCCCCAAGCAACCATTTTCTCCAGGGATTGTCTGGAAATCAATTGTAATAGTGGGAGATCTTTGGGGGGGGCCTGGAGGTTAACAACCCTACCTACCAGAGGCAGATCTACTATGAAATTAATGAAGCTTAAACTTCATTCCATTAATCCTGGAGGGGCCCCGAAGCAACTTTTTTTAAAAAAATGAGTGAACTTTTGAACAAAATTGATGGAGATTTTTAAAGTGTTTGTTACTGAAATAATGCTATTTTCGTGACAGAATCATAAGCCAGTGGGTTGGAGTACTTAATATTGACTGTAGAATATGCTCTAATATCCGTTTTCATATGGCCAGTACAGCAATTTTAATCAAAATCTGAAATGTAGTGGATAAAATTAAAAAAAAATGTAGTGATCTGCCATGGAATAACCCCACTGAAGAAGATAACAGCGGTTACCCAGACTTCCTTGCTGTTGGGAAGGGGCTCACCATATGGCCCATTTTCAAGAGCTCCACCCCACCACCCCATTTGCTGCCATTTCAGACTTGAGGTCCTTGCAAAGGCAGCAAGGTCCTTTGGACTTCGTTGGCAGTTGCCCTATTGTTGCTGGTTGAGAAGGGGCCCCCATAACAGTTCAAGCTTCAGGATCCCAAAAATGTAGGTTCGCCATTGCTACCTACATACCACTGAATTACAAGACTGAGAAGCCGGTAGGAGAACACTTCAACCTTCCAGGACATTCAATGGGTGACCTCAGAGTAGCTGTTTTATTACAAAGGAACTTCAGGAACAGAATGGAAAGGGAAACTGCTGAATTACAAGTTACTACAACACTTGGGGGGGGGAATCTCCCCAGGACTCAACAGGGATATTGGTTTCTTATCTCATTACATACACTAAATCATTCAGTCCTCACATATGTATTCTTGACAAGAAGGACTACAAATCCTCTGTATTTTAGTGTTTTTCTTTTTCAAAATAGTATATTAGAATACTGAATACAATGCCAGGAATATCGGGATGTTTTGTTGACATGACCCTGCATCCACCTCAAAAAGTGCTGTTAAGTCATCTTCAGGCCTGGGAAGACAGAATGGAGATTTTCAGATTGCTTCCCACAATTAGAAAAGATGCCTTTGGACATTTATCTGTTATTCAGACATATTTATTGCTTTGTAGCTGTTGACCTTGTAAGCTTAGCTTGTTATTTTGGACTTTGCATATCTTAAACATCATCATGTTACATGTTAATTTCCCTGTCTATAACTCTGAACCTTACACACCATTCCAATGTATTTGAATTTCCCTGTCTATTTTGAACCTTACACACCATTCCAATGTATTTAAAAAATACATTGTGTGACTTGCACACAAAAGCTCATAACCTGAATAAACCTTTGTGGTCTTAAAGGTGCCCCATTGGACTCTAATTTTGTACCTACTACAGATATCAGTCATCGTCCCCCATCCCAAGGGCTAAAGCATTTTACAAGGGAACTGGGAAGAATTCAGCCAGTGTGTTGTAATAGAGGGTAGACCAGCGCCTGAGGGGTATGGGCTCAAATCCACACTCTGCCACAAAGCTTACTGGGTCAGTCACTCTCAGGAAAACCTATTCTGTAGGGTTCTTGTGAGGACACAGTAGGGAAGAGGGAACCATGTTCACCACCCTGAACTCCTTGGAGGACAGGAAGGATAAACATATACTAGACAGACAGTCAGAATGACAGTTCTGAAGGCAAAATGGAGTCTATACTATCTCAGAGTTCTGCTGACCTTGTTGCTTTCTAGGTGTGCGCATACAATATTCTAAGATTTAGTGGTGCCTCATATGAATCACTGCCTTGACGTGGCGAGGGGGCTTGCGTCGTTCAATGAAGCCATGGGCTATGCCGTGGAGGGCCACCCAGGACGGACAGGCCACAATGGAGAACTCAAACAAAACATGATCCACTGGAGAAGGAAATGGCAACCCACCCCAGTATCTTTGCCAAGAAAACCCCATGGACAGTAACAAAAGGCTAAAAGATATGACGCCGGAAGATGAGCCCCTCAGGTTGGAAGGTGTCCAATATGGTACTGAAGAAGAGCAGAGGGAAAGTACAGGTAACTCCAGAAAGAATGAAGTGGCTGGGCCAAAGCCAAAAGGACGCTCAGCTGTGGTTATGTCTGATAGTGAAAGGAAAGTCCGATGCTGCAAAGAACAATACTGCATAGGACTGATTATATCACTTGCAAGCTCTATACAGTCAGTAAAAACAAGACCTGGAGTTGATTGTGGCTCAGATCATGAGCTACTCATTGCAAAATTCAGGCTTAAACTGAAGAAAGTTGGGAAAACCACTAGGCCATTCAGGTTTGACCTAGATCACATCCCTTATGAATATACAGTGGAGGTGAAGAATAGGTTTAAGGGACTAGTTTTGATAGATAGAGTCCCTGAAGAACTATGGATGGAGGTTCGCGACATTGTACAGGAGGCAGCAATCAGCACCATCCCAATGAAAAGGAAATGCAAGAAAGCAAAGTGGCTGTCTGATGAGGCTTTACAAATAGCAGAGGAAAGAAGGAAAGCAAAAGGCAAAGGTGAAAAGGAAAGATTTACCCAACTGAATGCAGATTTCCAGAGAACAGCAAGGAGAGATAAGGAGGCTTTCCTGAATGAACAATGCAAAGTAATAGAGGAAAACAATAGAATGGAAAGGACTAGAGACCTCTTCAAGAAAACTGGGGAAATCAAGGAAATGTTCCATGCAAAGCTGGCCATGATAAAGGTCAAAAACAGTAGGGACCTAAAAGAAGCAGAAGAGATTAGGAAGAGATGGCAAGAATACACAGAAGAACTATACAAGAAGGACATCAATGTCCTTGACAACCACAACAGTGTGATCACTGACCTCAAGCCAGACATCCTGGAGTGCAAAGTCAAATGGGCCTTAGAAAGCATTACTAACAGCAAAGCTATTGGAGGTGATGGTATCCCAGCTGAGCTATTCAAAGTCTTAAAACATGATGCTGTTAAAGTGCTGCACTCAATATGCCAGCAAATTTGGAAAACGCAACAGTGGCCACAGGATTGGAAAAGGTCAGTTTACATTCCATTCCCAAAGAATGGCAGTGCCAAGGAATGTTCAAACTATTGCACAATTGCACTCATTTCACATGCTAGCAAGGTCATGCTCAAGATCCTACAAGCTAGGCTTCAGCAGTACATGGATAGAGAACTACCAGAAGTACAAGCTGGGTTTCGAAGAGGTAGAGGAACTAGAGATCAAATTGCCAACATTCACTGGATTCTGGAGAAAGCAAGGGAGTATCAGAAAAACAGCTAATTCTGCTTCATTGACTATGCTAAAGCCTTTGGTTGTGTGGATCACAACAAACTGTGGCAAGTCCTTAAAGAGATGGGTGGGAGTACCAGACAACCTCACGTGTCTCCTGAGAAACCTGTATAAGGGTCAAGGAGTGACCGTTAGAACTGGATATGGAACAATTGATTGGTTTAGCATTGGAAAAGGGAGTACAACAAGGATGTATATTGTTACCCTGCTTATTTAATTTATATGCAGAGTACATCATGCAAAATGCCGGCCTGGATGAATCACAAGCCAGAATTAAGATTGCCAGAAAATACATCAACAACCTCAGATATGCAGACAATACCACTCTAATGGCAGAAAATAAAGAGGACCTAAGGAGCCTCTGGCTCAAAGCGAAAGAGGAGAGTGCAAAAGTTGGCTTGAAACCCAACTTCAAAAAAACTAATATCATGGCATCTGGCCCCATCACTCCTTGGCTAATAGAAGGGGAAGTCATGGAAGCAGTGACAGAATTCATGTTCCTGGGATCCAAGATCACTGCAAATGGTGACTGCAGCCACGAAATTAAAAGATGCCTGCTCCTTGGGAGGAAAGCAATGGCAAACCAAGACAGCATAATAAAAAGTAGAGACAGCACCCTGCCAACAAAAGTCTGTACGATCAAAGCAATGGTATTCCCAGTAGTAATGTATGGTTGCGAGAGTTGGACCATAAGAAAGGCTGAGCGCCAAAAAATAGATGCTTTCAAATTACAGTGCTGGAGAAGACTCTTGAGAGTCCCTTGGACTGCAAGGAGATCAAATCAGTCAATCCTAAAAGAAATCAACCCTGACTGTTCCCTGGAAGGCCAGATATTGAAGCTGAGCTCAAATACTTTGGCCACCAAATGAGAAGAGAGCATTCACTGGAGAAGACCCTGATGCTGGGAAAGATTGAAGATCAAAGCAGAAGGGGACGGCAAAGGAATGAGATGGTTAGACAGTGTTATCAAGGCAAACTGCGAAGGATGGTAGAAGACAGGAGGGCCTGGCATGATCTGGTCCATGGGGTCGTGAAGAGTCGGAATTGACTGTGTGACTGAACAACAACAGCACGAATTATATTTTAAGGCATAAGTTTAAGGAAATTGCATTTCAATATCTGGGTCCATCCAATTTCCAGGCCCCATATGCATGGTTCCTCCTATTCCAGTAAAGACAGAACATGCATCAGTATCCATCTCTCTGGGGTTCACCTGGCTATAAACTGACATGGGCTCCAAACCTGCAAGTCAGTGGTCAAGAATGAAATGAGATGGAAGAATGGGGAAAATGTGTTTTAGTGGTAAAATAACGGGTGGATTGTATCCTGAGAATTCAGTCTTATTTTAGACAATTTGATACACTTTGATTGGAATATGTGAGGCTGAAACAACCCAGGAATGTTGTTATATAAAACACGGAAACAAGAAAATTGCTCCAAATGGAATTTCAGAGAGCGGTTTCACGATTATTCAAGAAGCCAAAGACATGTCAGCACCCCGGACGACGTAAAGTTTATGACTCTGGAACGGTTACCAGACGGCTCTGCTTTTGCCTGTGAATTTTACCCCGTTCCCCTTTCCTCTCATAACATGCCTAAGCAATTAAGCAAGCCGCTTTACAGAAACTTACTCATCTATATTTTTCCAGAAATTCATCATTTGGTGACTCGGAGTGGTATTTAGCAGATTTTGTGGATTATTGAAAGGCAGAGGCATACCCTTCCTGTGAAAGGACACATACAGCTAATTCAAAGTCATCTCTAAGCCCAGGACAGACTTCCGGTAACTTCTGGCCTCCTTTCCCAGAACTAGCAACAGAGAATTAAGAATGGTTGTCGACTATTTAGGGTACTATTATAAGAGGGTAAATTCTTATTTATTTAAATATTTATACCCTGCTTTTCCCTCCTGTGGGAACCCAAAGCAGCTTACAATATTATTCTCCCCTCCTCCATTTTATCCCTACAATAACAGTCCTGTGAGGTAAATTTGGGGTGAGAGGGTGTGACTGATCCCAGGTCACTGAGGGCCAGACTAGATGTGACAGCATCCTTGTGGCCTCTGCCACCAATGTAAAGTGATTTCAAAAGACTGTGAAGGTTAGGCCTGCAGCATGGTCAGCGTCGCCTCATCAACTGCTAATATTGTCCCTCCCCATGGCTGTTTCAGCACTTGAAAGAGGGGGGTCAGGGAAAATAAGAGCACTGCATTGCAAGCCCCGTCAGGTTTGGACCTAGGGTTAAGAACAGAAGAGGAAGAATCAGCAGAATCAGAATCAGAAGAGGAGGAGGAGGAGGAGGATATCGGATTTATAGCCCGCCCTTCACTACCTGAAAAGAAAATTTATTATCAGGATATAATAGCATGTTCCATATCTGACTAACAATTCTTAACATATCCTTTTCTAAAAAAATTATCCCCCCCTCCCCTGGCTTCCAACGATGCTCCGCCCCCATTAACATTTCAATCAAAATCCTCTTACATTCAATTCATTTTCAGTATTCGAACCATAAATTTCAATATTTTCCTTTTTCTATTTTAACTATTAGGTAACTTTTCTATTAGCTTCACTACCTGAAGGAGTCTCAGAGTGTCTTACAATCTCCTTTCCTTTCCCTTCCCCTCCCCACAACAGACACCTTATGAGGTAGGTGGGGCTGAGAGAGCTCTCTCGAGAGCTGCCCTTGAGGGAACAGCTCTGAGAGAACTTGTGACTGACCCAAGGTCACGCCAGCAGCTGCATGTGGAGAAGTGGGGAACCAAACCCCGTTCTCCCAGATTAGAATCTGCACTCCTAACCACTACACCAAACTGAATTTAAGAAGAGCCCTGCTGGATCAGGCCAGTGGTCCATCTAGTTCATCATCCTGTCTCACACAGTGGCCAACCAGTTCCTCCGAACGGCCATCAACAGGGCACAGAGGCCAAGTGCTGGCTGGCAATCTCCTGGAATTACAACTGATCCCAATTGTAAAAAGCTTCCCCATAAATTGGAAGGTAAGACCTCGGGGAAAAGCCGAGCTAAAATTCTCAGCCTTGAATGCAAGACAGAGGCTATGCTATTAGACCCAGTCTAATAGATACCATCCATACCTCCACCCAGTTCATTCTTCCTTGCCCTGTACCCCCCTGTCCCCAGCCCCCACAGGCCAGCTCCTGGGTTCCCTCTCTTTGTCACTTTGTCCAATGACCAAGAAACACAGTGACCTAGTTCTCTAACTTCCTGCCTTAGTTACATCCAGACTGGAGTACTGTAATATGATCTGTCCTTTAAAGAGTATCCAGAAACGACAACTGGTACAGAATGTAGTGAAAAGATGGTTATGAGAGCCAGCTGCTGGCATCCTGTTCTGGGGAAGGGAGAAAGTCATAATCTGGTCACCACATCTCCAAAAGGACATCGCAGAGCTGGGAAAAGTGCAGAAGAGGGCAACCAAGAGGTTGAAGGGGTTGCAGCACCTTCCCTAGGAGGAAATACTGAAGGACCTGGGACTTTTCACAGTTGAGAAAAGAGTTGACTAAGGGGGGACATGAAAGAGATCTACAAAATTATGCAAAATATGAGAACTTGAGGGCATCCAATGAAGTTGATAGGTAATAGATTCAGGATGGACAAAAGGAAATACTACTTTACACAGAGAGCGATTAAAATGTAGAATTCACTGCCAGGGGATAAGAACATAAGAACATAAGAGAAGCCAATGTTGGATCAGGCCAATGGCCCAGCCAGTCCAACACTCTGTGTCATACAGTGGCCAAAATATACCAGGTGCCATCAGAAGGTCCATCAGTGGGGCCAGGATACTAGAAACCCTCCCACTGTTGCTCCCCCCAAGCACCAAGAATACAGAGCATCATCTGCCCCAGACTAAGAGCTTGTGGCTAAGAGCCATTGATGGACTTCTGCTCCATATGCTTATCTAATTCCTTCTTGAAGCTGTCCATGCTTGTAGCCACCACCACCTCCTGTGGCAGTGAATTCATGTAGTTATAGTTATAGCCACAGGCAAAGGCCGATTTGGTAGGGGATTGGATAGATTCATGGAGGACAGGTCTGTCAGTGGTTACTAGTCATGATGACTAAGGGGAACGTCCATGTTCAGATGCTGTCATCCTCTGAAATTCAGTGCCTCGGCCTCTCTGCCTTGTCGTTGGCCCTCCAGAGGAAATGGTTGTGAGACAGGATGCTGGACTAGATGGGCCACTGGTCTAATCCAGCAGGGCTCTTCTTATGTTCTTATGCAAGCCACACTGAGTTCCTTGGGGGAAAGGGGGGCTAAAAATATATTTGATAGGGAAATATAAATTTTCCAAAATCTAAATTGGCTTCCAGTAGGTTTCCAGGCCCAATGAAACAATGCAATATAACAATTGAAACAATGAAATAGAACCTCTGGTTCCATCATTAAACACCAGGAAAACGATGCAATGTGGCCCATGTCAGCAGGGCAAGCAAGTTCTTTATAGATGACCATAGCTAGTGTGTTTATTTGTTCATTTGCTAATAATTAATAAATAAAACATACAACAGTCACTCAGGGGATTAACACAAGGTTGTAAATAACTGCTCTTCTGGCCGCCAGTAGTGAGGAAGCTGTTTCCAGGTAACCAGGCAGAGATTGCATGTCTCATTCTATCCATAAAATACAAACTGTGGGTGAGAGAACCCTCAGTTTGGTTCAGAGCCATGCAAAGAAAGGAGAGGAGGTTTAGCTCTTCAGTCTCCACTCAGTTTTGCCGTTTGAAACCAGCTCCTCTGCTCTGCTGTTAGCACTTGAAAAGCAGAAGAGACATATATTTCAAAAGATGCAGTGCAGGGAATGCTCCCTCTAAGTTGAGGCGTCTCATGAGCAAAAATCCTACTTTGTGAGCTACTGGCATTAAAGTTGTGAGCGAGCGATTTGGCTACTGCATACATTAGTTTGCTCCGGAACTATCCTTCCTGAGCTAAGACAAAAAGGTGTGAGCTGGAGGCTCAAAACTAACTCCGCTTTGAGGGAATGCTGGCAAGGAGCCTAGATTTGAATAGCAAATCTGAGTGGAGGTTAAAGGGTTAAGCCCCTTCTCCCTTCCTTTCATAGCCCCAAGGCAAACTGAGGCTACCTGAGCTTGCAATCTGCACTTTATGAGTTCCCAGGACAACTTCTTCACAAAAGATCGCTCCCTCTCCAGGCTGCATCCAGAAACGGACTTCAGCTCTTTGTAACAATAGACATCCAAAATGGAAACGTACAAAAGCTTCCCTACTTCTCAGGAGAACGGCTTTAAAAGCGACATTTCTCAGGAGCCAGCTCCCGTGCCCTGATTTGGGTGGAACTCCTCCAAGCTAAGTGGGTTGTGAACTGCAACCCAGGAGTGCCGCTCTCATTGCTTCCCACCCATTTGGCGTGTTTTTGATCGCACTGGGCAATGAAGGCTTTCCTTATGTCCCTTCCTACACACAGAATGGGTGTATTTAAAAAAAAAAAAAATCCTCAGACTGGGGGAAACATATTTCCTGTTTGGGCTTAGTGGAATGTAACAAAAAGTGCTGGCAAATATGTAGTTATGCCAGGAATTCCATCTGTTTCGCAGCATTTTAAGAAGTTGCAGATGCTTAAGTGCGTTTTGTTATCATATAGCTGAGTTTTTTGGCCGCGGCGTCCAATTTAACAGCTACATGAAGATGTCGGTTGGGTTAAAAAAAAAAGCCCTAGTATTTCCTTTATCATCCGACATGAAGTGCTTTCTGACACGCGGGCTTTTAGAGAGCGTGAAAACTCGCCAGCGTCTGCCTTTATATACCATAGCACTGTTTCAGAGTAAATCAGAGTACATCTGCTTGCTTACTGCAAATCTGCTTGCTTACTGCAGGGATGTCCTGAACTAAGTAGCCCCTTGAAAGCTTGATGCTGCTTTGATCAATGGACGACGATAACGTCTATCTTTCTGGATCAGACCAAGATGTAGCTCTCATGGGGACCCCCTATGGGGTGCTCAAAGCTTTGCCAGCTCTAGAGAGGCAAAACGGCATCACTGGGACAGGACCCAATATTCCCATTAAGCTGTGGAGTCTTGTGAGCAAAAATTCTACTTTGTGAGCTATTGGCATTAAAGCTGTGAGTGAGAGATTTGGCTACTACATAAATTAGTTTGCTCTGGAGCCATCCTTCCTGAGCTGAGACAAAAATGTGTGAGCCAGAGGCTTAAAAACTGTGAGCTGGCTCACACTAACTCAGCTTAGAGGGAACACTAGACCCAGGGACCCAGCTTGGCAGTAGGGTTGCCAACCTCCAGGTGGCAGCTGAAGATCTCCCACTATGGCAACTGATCTCAAGGCGACAGAGATCGGTTCACCTGGAGAAAATGGCTGCATTGGAAAGTGGAAACTGTGGCACACTGAAGTCCCTCCCCTCCCCAAACCCTGCCTTCCTCAGGCTCCATCTCTGAAATCTCCAGGTATTTTCCAACTTGAAGCTGGCAACCCTTCCTGGCAGGCAGGACCGTGGCACAGAAGCCAGGACAACAAAAATGCACTGTTTGCCTAAGGCCTACAGCTCTTCCACTGGCTCACAAATAGTCTGCGACCACACCTGACTCTAATGCAGCAAGATGAGGTGGTGGCTTCAGGCAGGGCCGGCTCACTCACTAGGTGAACTAGGCTTTCGCCTAGGGCGGGGCCATCATGGGGGCGCTGAACTGAGCCGCCCTCCCCCCACCAAAAGCCCCCTGCCCCCACCAAAAGGGGGGCACCAGAAATTGGTGGGTGCACAGGGGGGTGCCAGAAGGTGTCCTCGCCTAGTGTGCCAAAATACCCGGGGCTGGCTTCAGGTGGCAGGTTTTGGTGGTAGCCAACTCTGCCATCCCTCCTGCTCTGTCCAAGAGCTGTCACAGCTAACACTCCTTCTCCCCAGCTTCTTTACAAGTCTTTAAAGATGCCCAGAGAAGCGGGAGAGAATGAGTCCCCGGGCAGAGGAGATGGGGTGGGGTGAGCAGCGAGAGGCAGCAGGGATAAGGCAAATGGTGGCCTCAGGCAGCATCCGACGCTGACCCACCAGCATCTGCTACCAAACAGTACATCCATCTGGGTTGCCAGGCTGAGCCTGGCACCGGTGGGAGGGCTGGAGTGAGGAGCCAGCATTGCAAGCGCGTGCAATGATATCACATCTTGGGGAAACCTGAAAGTGATGGCAGTACCTCTAGGAATCGCTGGAAACTCTATGAGAAAACCATGGAGTTTCTGGTGATTCCTAGAGCTACCGGAAACCCCGGTAAGTGATGTCATCACTCACATGCTGCCAGTGAATTGCTTTTAAATTTTCTCCCGCCAGCCCTGCTTCCTTTCCCCACCTGGAGCAGTGGCCAATGGGAGCTCAGGGTGGGAAATTCTCATTTTGCAATTTTTAAAAAATGTGCAACACATCTAGCATCTTCTTCACTACACAAATCCAGCCCTGCTAATTATTGCAGCCTTCCCATACTTGTTGTGACACCATTTTTGTATCGGTCACTCTAATATTTCGTTCTATGTCTTTTTTGGTTCCTCCTGGGACAGTTTAGAATGAACCTGAATGAACGGCAACTGAAAAAATCAGATCCCCCACCATTTTCATGACATTCTTTTCCACTGCCAAAAGGCTGGTGAAGGTTTTGTATAAGAACTGGTCCTGTCTGCATTTTTACAGAAGTTACAGAGGAATTTTACAGAAGTTTACAGAGGAGTTACAAAAACAAGACTTTAAAATTACCCAATCCCTTGCCCATACATTTAATGCCTCCTATCACCATATAGATCAAGCTCTGCTCACACCTCAGCAACAGAAACGGGCTTCTAATTGTTTCAGACACAGCCATTTGTTGATGCTCAGTAAGGAAATGGAAGCTTGACTGTGTTTTGACACCGCATTGGTGCTTCCCTTTCAAATACTTTACCACAATACAGCTGGCCTACTGTATCCATGTAACAAGGCAGAATGAATCCAGATGTTGAAGAAAGCAGGCAAACTCCTGTGGAGTCAGCACAGCCAACAGGGTGAGTCATTCAAAGATGGATTAGTGCGTTTGATGCCTTTATCCCTCAAGATCAAGTTGACTGAACTGTCTTTGGGACAACGTGAGGCTGGGACAACGTGGCTCACTTCATTGTCTGCACGTCAAAATTCCCGTTGGAGTATGCCAGAAGTAAGGATGAGAATTTTGTTTGTGGCACAGAACACAGCTGTTTTATCCTGGAGTAAGTGGTGGAATGCTGTCACCTGGATGGCCCAGGCTAACCCAACCTCGTCAGATCTCAGAAGCTAAGCAGGGTCAGCCTTGGTTAGCATTTGGGGTTGACAAGCTCTAGGGTTCCCAAGTACTTACCATGTGGGAGCGGGGGAAACATGCTCCCCGGCCAGACCATTCCTCCCTATAATGCACGATGCCATCGCCAGGAAGTGACGCCAGACGACGCTCTGGCAATGGGGCTGAAAACTCGATGGTACCATCGAGTTTCCAGCAGCATTGCCAGAGCATCACCTAGTGTCACTTCCTGGTGATGGCATCGTGCGGCGCATCTTCCCTTCCCCCGGGGATGGTCCTGCTAGGACGTATTCGTCCCCCGCCACCACGAGGTAAGTATTTGGGAAGCCTAACAAGCTCCAAGTGGTGACTGGAGATCTCTTGGGATTAGAACTGATCTCCAGTTTACAGAGATCAGTTCACCTGCAGAAAATGGCCATTTTGGAAGGTGGACTCTATGCTATTGTACCTCACTGAAGTTCCTCCTCTCTCCAAACCCTACCCTCCTCTACCCACAAAATCTCCAGGCATTTCCCAACCTGTTACTGGAAACTCTGTACTTGATGGGGGACCACCAAGGAAGTCCACGGTCACCACGCAGAGGTAGGCAATGGCAGAACACCTCTGTTTGTGTCTTGCCTTGAAACCCTATGGGGATACCACAACTTGGCTGTGACTCAAAGAAATTTCCCACCACCAAGTGGCTGAACAGATGGAACTGTCTTCTGCTGAATCCGAGCATTGGCCAGCATTGCCTCTTCTGCCTAGCCAGACACTCCACAGGAACAGGTTTTCCGTATTGCCTACTGTTTGGTCCTTTTAATGGGAGATACTCAAGAAGAAGAAGAAGACGAAGAAGAAGACGAAGAAGAAGACGAAGAAGAAGAAGAAGAAGACGAAGAACGAAGACGAAGACAAAGAAGACGAAGACGAAGAAGACGAAGACGAAGAAGAAGACGACGAAGACGACGAAGACGACGAAGACGACGAAGACGAAGACGAAGAAGACGAAGAAGACGAAGAAGAAGAAGACGAAGAAGACGAAGAAGACGAAGAAGAAGAAGAAGAAGAAGAAGAAGAAGAAGAAGAAGAAGAAGAAGAAGAAGAAGAAGAAGAGATTGGATTTATACCCCGCCCTTCACTACCCAAGGGAGTCTCAGAGCGGCTTACAAACTCCTTTCCTTTCCCCTCCCCACAACAGACACCTGTGAGATAGGTGGGGCTGAGAAAGCTCTGACAGGAACTGCCCTTTTTCAATAACACCTGTGACAGAACTATGGCTCACCCAAGTTCATTCAGCAGGTGCAACTGGAGGAGTGGGAAAACAAACCCAGTTCTCCCAGATTAGAGTCCACACACTTAACCACTATACCAAACTCTACACCAAACAAACTGTCTTTGGTACCATGGCCTCACCCCGCAAGAAAGGGCTGAAGAAAGAGTAACGGGCATTTTACCAGCAAGTAATGTCTTCTTCATTTTGCAGGGATTCACAAGAGACTGCTTCCATGAAAAAGGGAACTTAAATTATCAGCAGAACGATTATTTAGCATGCAGTGCAGCCGATTAAAGAAACAGTAATTTATTTAGGAACACTGGGTGAGAGAGAGAGAGTTAAGCTCCCTAGCTGCATGGCTGGTTGGAGGAAAAGAGAGAGAGAATGGGCGAGAAGAAGCAGGTAGAAAGCCTAAGAAATGCATCCTGCAGACAAATCATGGAAACAATGTTTAGCAGAAGGAAGAAAATAGAAACCATGTATGGCTTTTCCACATAAATCCCCCAGCAGGAGTTTCATCTTTTGTATACTAGAAGTTGCCTATTCGAACTGTGACAGCAATACAAATTAGTAGCAGGCCTATGGAGGGGCTGTGGCTTAGTGGCAGGGCATCTGCTTGGCATGCAGAAGGTCCCAGGTTCAGTCCCTGGCATCTCCAATTAAAAGGATCAGGTAGCAAGTGATGAGCAAGACCTCTGTCTGAGACCCTGGAGAGCTTCTGCCAGTCTAACAATCCTGACCTTGATGGACCCAATGGTCAGATTCAGTACAAGGCAGTTTCATGTATGGAGGCAGATAAGTTCTGAGACACGAGGTGAAGGCCCTTGAGAGTTAACACCTTCTGTACCATTAAGAAACACAGACCAGCTTGAACCTATCTTTTCATAACAAAAAATATTTACTGGCTAGTCTATAGAGTTCCACCACGTTTGATCCACACAGTTGCATGTAAAGTACTTTTGTTTAGGTTAGATGTCCAGGCTGTAAAAGGGAACCCAACATTTCTCCAAAAATATCTCCCATTGCTTCTCCTTCTTTAAAGTTAAAGCAATTCTCCTCCACCACCACCCGCCCACAATGTATTTTAGCTTGCCTGAATGCTGGTCCAGGTTATTAAGGGAATTAGACAGTTTCACAGAGAGGTCCATCAATGCCAACTGGCCATGGTGACTAAAGGGGACCTCTATAGAGGCAGCAAACCTCTCAAACCCAGTGCTGGGAGGCAACACAGGGGACGGCCTTGGTTTTTATGTCCTGTTTGTTGACCCCGCAGGAGAGGAACTGGTTGGCCACTGTGTGGAAGAGGTTACTGGACTAGCTGGACCACTGTTCTGATCCTGCGGAGCTTGCCTTATGCTCTCAAGTAGCAAGGTTCCAGATCTGAATATGCTGAATAAAAATTATATGTATTACTTATGTCAGGATATGTGCTTTAGCCTTTAATTAATTTTTCTCCAGCTGAATGTTTATTTGCTGCATAGCAGGACTGCCAACATCCTTCCGGAGGGCTCGTGATTATCCAGAATTACACCTGATCTCTAGACTATATAAATCTCAGCAGGGCACAGTGCCAAAGTAGCCCTTTTCTCCAGGGGAACTGGTCTTGTCTGGAGATCAGTTGTAATAGCGAGAAATCTCCAGCTGCCGTCTGGAGGCTGAGAAGAAGAAAACAACCATGATGTATTATGCCAAAAAAGTCTCCAAAGACTAGAAATTTCTTTTTTCCAATTTTCAGTTTACTGGAAGCAATTCAAACTCCATCAACACCAACGAACCATGCATATTATATCTCGTTTCGTATAACTTTATCAAAGTGGTTAGCGTTGAAATACCTATATAATATTAATCCATTTGGCAAACACTGTTCATATCCCATAGTAACACTCATCAGATCCCACTTTGATAAAGTTATACGAAACGAGATATAATATGCCTAGTTCATTGTTGTCGATGGCGTTTGAATGGCTTCCAGTAAACTGAATATTGGGAAAAAAAATTCTAGTCTTTGGAGACTTTGGGGGCATAAAACATCACGGTTGCTTGCCTCTTCTCAACATCCATCTCGTGATCTCTCTCTTTGGTTTGCCCCATCTGGAGGTTGGCAACCCTAGTCTCCTTCCATATGACCCTGTGTGCCAACGACGATCATCATCAGGCATCATCTGTTGGCCATCTCACCACTTCGGGTAGCCCATCAGGCATTGACCAGAGCCCAGGCTTTTTTCCATTGTGGCTCAACATTCAGGGTTGCCAACCTCCAAGTGGGGCCTGGAGATCTCCTGGAAATACAACTGATCTCCAGATGAGAGAGGTTAGTTCCCCTGGAGGAAACGATGGCTTTGGAATGTGGAATCCAGGGTATACCACACAGTCTATGAGAAATGTATGTCCCCCCCTCCAGCACTGCTCCCAAATCTCCAGAAATTCCCCAAGCCAGAGCTGGCAACCCTACGGGCCCTGTAGAGGGGCTCCCAGAAGAAGTGAGGCAGGTTCTCCTTGAAGATCTTCAGGAGGTGCTGCCAGGCCAGTCTGTTTGCCAGGGCTTTGGAGGGGGTATCAAATGGCAGGTATATTTTAAGAGGGGAGGGGGGTAGATTTGGGGGGGGTATTTTATTTTGGGGTTTGAACTGAAAATATTTTAAACTATTATTGTAAGCTGCTTGAACCATGAGGAGAGATGAGCTGTAACCTTCAAATGGGGCCCAGAGATCTCCCAGAATTACAGCTGACCTCCAGTCTACATAGATCAGTTCCTCTGGAGAAAATGGCTTTTTTGGAGGGTGGACTCTCTGGCATTATACCCTGCAGAGGTCCCTCCCCTTCACAAGCCCCACCTTCCTCAGGATCTGCCCCCAATTATCCAGGAAGTTCCCCAATAGGGATGGGCACAAACCAGGAAAATTTGGTTCGTTCAGGGTTCATGGTGTGCCCCATTCATGAGCCACAGATCCTCAGAAAATTTTAGCTGCCTCACGAACCGGTTCAGTTAATGAGGTTCATGAGGTGGTAGAACACCCCTCCCCACAGCATGCTAGAGACATTTTGACAGGTGCAAGTTCAGGAGGTTCAGGAGTGCATAAAACAGCTCCTGTGCAAGCTAGAGACATCAAAGTTGTGGGGGACCTCACCTGGATACTCTTCTACATGCCCTCCAAGTTGTTGCTTTGAAGTCTGAGGAGGAGGAGATTGGATTTATACCCCACTCTTCACTACCCGAAAGAGTCTCAGAGCAGCTTACAATCTCCTTTCCCTTCCCCACAACAGACACCCTGTGAGGTAGGTGGGGCTGAGAGAGCTCTCCCAAGAACTGCCCTTGAGAGAACAGCTCTGAAAGAACTTATGACTGACCCAAGGTCGCCCCAGCAGCTGCATGTGGAGGACTGAGGAATCAAACCCAGTTCTCCCAGATTAGAGTCCATGCTCCTAACCACTACACCAAACACATTTTGACTGAGTAAAGACAGTCTGTCCTGAAATATGTCTGCTCACAAACCAGCACAAACCTCCACAAACAGCTTGAAAATACATGGAAAGTTTGTACCGGTTGCCCTGTCACAAACTCAACTTCACGAAGCATGAACCAGCCAAAATTTGTCATGAACTTTAGTTCATGAGCTAGTTCGTGCCCAGGAAGGAAAGGAGATTGTAAGCCATTCTGAGACTCCACATGAAGGGTGGGGTATAAATCCAGTCTCCTCTTCTCTTCTTCGTCCTTAGTTGCCAACCTGGAGTTGGCAACTGTAGACTACAGCCCTAAATTTTAAAGTATTTTTCCCAGACTAATAGTAGCTGATGCTTATTAGCACCATCCTCTGCATATTCCATTAGGAGCATTAAGGGCTCCCCCCCATGTACACATTTGGTTCAAATGCATATGTTAGAAGGACAAGCCCGAGTCCCAGAACACTGTTATACCAAGTTCCAGTCTCCAGTTGCCGACCATCTGTATCAATTACACTGCAACTTGATAATACTGACATTTTTCTTTCTCTTTCAACAACAGTCTTGCCGTTCCAGCTGGAGTTTTGGGTTGCCAGGCATGGGTGGAGACGAAATAACTCCTAGAAAAAAAAATTAAAATTAAAAAAAAAATTAAAATTCCAGTAGCATATGCCTGTCTGGTCTTCTAGAGGAAAACATAGCTCAACATCTTCCTCACCCCTCACCCCATTCGTTTTGATTTCCTTCCTAGATTCTTCAGCGATTCTGTGCTGAATTACTTAGCTAGGTCAGGCCAATGTTGAACGGTTGGTAAAGCAGATGAACTGGGAGCCAGATTCTACAGTCAGATCTCAACTGTCAATGACTGAGAGAGCAATCCTCAGCAGGTCTACTCTGAATTCTGCTACAGCCTATTCAGTAGGGCTTACTCCCAGGAAACTGTCCTTGGAATTGAGTTGTGTGTTGTCTTAGACAAGTCAACCTTATCCCCCCTTCTCTAATGTTGTAGTAAACCATTTCAAACTGAAACCATTTAAAATTCATCTATTCCCCCCACACCCCAAGTATTCATTACAAGCAAAGAGTAGGCCAGGGGCATGAATCGTGTCATTTCAGAAAGTAGCAGAGTTGGTCTGAGGTAGAACGGCTAGAATTGTGTCCCAGTGCCAACTTAGGTAAAGGTAAAGGCTTCCCTTGCCCAAAAGCCAGTCAAATTCGACTCTAGGGTTGCGGTGCTCATCTCCATTTCCAAACCAAAGAGCCACCGCTGTCTGAAGACTTTTCCATGGTCATGTGGCCGGCATGACTAGACGCTGAGGTGCACAGAATGCTGTTACCTTCCCACTGAAGTGGTACCTATTTATCTACTTGCAATTTCTTGCTGTCGCACTGCTAGGTTGGCAGGAGCTGGGACCAGAGATGGTAGCTCATTCCATCATGCAGCACTCTCGGGTCTCAAACTGCTGAACTACCAACTTTCCAGCCTGCAGTTCAGCATCTTAACCACTGAGCCACTGCAGCTCCTAGTGCCAACTTAGAGACCAACAAAATTTGAAGGAGGAAGAAGGAAGGAGGAAGGAGGAGGAGGAGGAGATTGGACCTACCCGAAGGAGTCTCCGAGCAGCTTACAATCTCCTTTCCCTTCCCCTCTCCACAACAGACACCCTGTGAGGTAGGTCAGGCTGAGAGAGCTCTCTTGAGAACTGCCCTTGAGAAAACAGCTCTGAGAGAACTTGTGACTAACCCAAGGTCTCCCCAGCAGCTGCATGTGGAGGAGTGGGGAAACAAACCTGGTTCGCACTCCTAACCACTGCACCAAACTGGCTCTTGGGGGCTCTTGGAGGGGTATGAGCTTTTAAGAGTCAAAGCTCGCTTTGTCCGATACTTTTCTGACATGGTGTCTGATGAAAGGGGCTTTGACTCCCGAAAGCTGATACCTCCAAAATCTTGTTGGTCTCTAAGTTGCTACTGGACTCTAATCTAGTGGTTCCACTGCAGACCAACATGGCTCCCCTCTGAAACATGGAAGGCGTGACATTCAGCCGAATGGAGTGGAAGTCCACCAGCCTTGTGATTCAAGTAACCAGTCTACTACAAGCGGAGCAAGAGGAGGAGGGAAATCTCTAGCAGAGAGCCAGTTTGGTGCAGTGGTTACGTGCGCGGACCCTAATCTGGGAGAACTGGGTTTGATTCCCCACTCCTCCACTTGCACCTGGCTGGATGACCTTGGGCAAGCTGTAGTTCTGATAAGGGCTGTTCTTGAAAAAAGAGCCGTTTCTGTCAAGAGCTCTCTCAGCCCCACCTACCTCACAGGGTGTCTGTTGTGGGGAGGGGAAGGGAAAGGAGTTTGTAAGCCGCTCTGAGACACCTTTGGGTAGTGAAGGGTGGGGTATAAATCCATTATCTTCTTCTTCTTCTCCCAGGGTAGGAGGGCCTGGGTGGTAAGGGGGAAACCATGGCTCAGCAGTAGAACATCTACTTGGGTACACAAAAGTTCCCAGATTCAATCCTCTGCATCTCCAGTGGAAAAGATCAGGTAAGAGATGATGTGAAAGACTTCTAGCTGAGACTTTGGACAATCTCTGCCAGGCTGAGTACACAATATTGACCTTGACAGATCCATGGTTTGGCCCTGAACAAGGCAGCTTCGTGTGCATTCCTGTGGAGGCTTGGGTATTCTCAGCCCTCAATCAATCCTGACACTGGGGAAGAAATTTCCATTTCTTTCTAAAGAGGTTCTTTATCTATAAACAGAGATCAAATGTTCCGAGCTGGCATACGAGAGTGCAATAGAAAATACAACGAAAATACCGTGTGTATATCAGTTCTCAGTCTGCATACTAACGAATGCCACAAGAGAACTAAGTAAAAAGTTGCTATGATAGAACTTGGATGGATGACCACCAAGGAAGCCCAGGGTTGCTACACAGAGACAGGAAGAAGAAGAAGAAGAAGAAGAAGAAGAAGAAGAAGAAGAAGAAGAAGAAGAAGAAGAAGAAGAAGAAGAAGAAGAAGAAGAAGAAGAAGAAGAAGAAGAAGAAGAAGAGGAGATTGGATTCATACCCTATCCTTAGCTACCCAAAGGAGTCTCAGAACGCCTTACAATCTCCTTTCCCTTCCCTTCCCCACAACAGATACCCTGTGAGGTAGGTGGGGCTGAGAGAGCTCTTTCAAGAACTGCTCTTGAGAGAACAGCTCTGACAGAATTTATGACTGACCCAAACCACCTCTGTTTGCTTCCTGCCTCAAAAAACTCTACAAAGTTGCCATAAGTCTGCTGTGACTTCACAGCGCTTTCCACCACCCCCATCAATATTGTATTCTCACTCAGAAGAGGATGTTCACACATCTCTGTATGATTCCCAGTTGTGAACTTGCGTTTTCAGATCAGCCTTGGCTGGGAACAGGCAATGCTACACCGTCTCTTCCTCGGGTCTGACTGGCGCATTCAATCACCCCTCATATAATGAGGCAATAATATCACCAACCTTCAAATGAGCCTTCTTGTTTCTTCTCTGCTTTGGAGTTGCATCCTTCCAAGCCAAAAGCACACCCAGAACAATTATCACCGGGTCTGATAACTTGTAAATTCTGGGCGAGGGACCTTCCCCTTCACATATGGACACTCAAACTGGGGCTCAATCATTTCCCCCCTACCCCATCGGAAAACAGCTACCTCAACACAGCTCCTCCTGTGCCACAAATCAGCCACCATTTATTTACTTCATTAGTACCCCCAGGCCTGTAGCTACAGTGGGGCCCCTCAAGGCCTGGCCCCCCGACTTACCACCAAGGCCCCCCAACTTCCCACCCAGCCCAGGCCCCCCAACTTTCAATTTTTTATTTTATTTATAGTGCTCGCTTGGGGTGTGTGAGGAGTGCCCCCAAACTTATTTAAAGGCCCCCCGAGTTTAAAAATTCTGGCTATGGGTCTGAGCATCCCACCGTTTCTCCCCAACATGGACCTGCAGCAGGATATAAATGGGGACAGGAGCCCAGAGTAGGATTTGTCAACTCCAAGTTGGGAAATTCCTGGAGATTTGGGGGGTGGGGCCTGGGGACAGAGGCGTTTGAGGAGGGAGAGACCTCAGTGGGGTAGAACGCCATAGAGGCCACCCTCCAAAGCAGCCATTTTCTTCTGGGGAACTGATCTCTGTAGTTTGGAGATCAGCAGTAGTTCTATGAGATCTCCAGGCCCCACCTGAAGGTTGGCAACCCAGAGTGGGCTCACGCAAGCCGTAAACCTCGAGGGGGGGCGGCAGTTTGAGAGATCGCCTCCTGTTTTGATTCAGACAAAAAAAAATGTGTCTTAGCTATCGGAAGTCTGGGAAACGCTGCTATAAACATTCAGAGTCAGCAGCCAAGTGATACGACGGATAAAAAACCCTTCATTCTGAAACTGAACTTTCCGCATTCCTCCCCCCCCCCCAATTCTTCAGCCACTTTTCTCACTCAGGCTCGCATGGAGAATGGTCGGCACCTGCAGGCCAGTTCAGTTTTCTCCAGAGACACAAAGAAGTTACAAACAGGTGAAAATACGCTGCCGGAGAGTCCGTAAGCCTTTCCGATTCTCCACGGTGCAGCCACTGTTTCACCCTTCGGCTTAGATTACATGCGGCTTCAGATGCGTCGGAACCAGGAAACGGCCTTCTCCCCCTCCCCCTGCCGCCATTTCTGAATGACACCCCCTGGCCTTCATATCCCAAGATTCCTGCTCTTGTCGTCTGCCCCCTTTAGTGCTCTTTCGTTTCCCCCCTGCCCGAGTTTCCCTTTGTTACATTTAATTGCAATTGGACAATATGTTCGCTCGCTTTCGAACGCTCTCTGATTTTCCTCAGGAATGGGTTACGAGGGCGACTGTGGTACACGGAGGGGGAGAAAGGGAAGTCAACACCCACTACTCCAGACACTCAGGCCTCTAAAAGGGGATAAGCCAAAGGGTCTCACATGCTCCTTCCCAGGAGAGTGCTCAAGCACTGAGAACACGCGGAGACCAATTTTCACACATCATGTCAGTCCGACGGCAGTAGATCCACCACCACAATGTCCACGATTCATGCCCAGACAGGTGACGAGGGGTGGCAGGTTCCTAGGCCATAGAAATGTTTGCTTTGGCTCCGGCCCAGGCATTCCTAATTCCATCCCAGCCTGTTTTCATTTGGGACAGAACAATAACACACTGCGGCCCGCCAGCCAGCAAGCCATGAAGGGCTTGTTTTACTAGGAAATCCAAACAACTTTATCATGCATTAAGCCAAGCTCTCTAACTATCCATGCCAAAGGGAGGGAAATAAATTAAGTTTCCAAGGGCACTTCAGCCAGAAATGAAATTTCTCGGGCACTGAGGGATGGATTTGTCTCAGCGTTTCAAACACTTTCGCCTAGTAGTGTCTCATTCAAGCGAACACTGGAGAATGCCACCTGAAATATTCAGGGAGTACACATAGGGTTGACAGATCTGAATTGGGAAACACTTGGAGATTTTGGATTTTCTGGATTGGGCAATACCTGGAGATTTTGGGGATGGAGACGGAGGGTTTTGGGGAGGGGAGGGGCCTCAGCAGGGCGCAATGCCATAGAGTTCACTCCCCAAAAGCAACCTTTTCCTTCAGGGGAACTGATCTCTTTAGTCTGATTATAGTTCCAAAAGTAGGTGACCTCCGGGCCCCACCTTGACTTTGGTAGCCCTAAGTCCATAAGAATGCCCTCACCTGGATGGTTCAGGACAGCCCAGTCTTGTCAGATCTCAGAAGCTAAGCAGGGTCAGTCCTGGTTAGTACTTGGATGGGAGACCACTAAGGAAGTCCAGGGTTGCTGCAAAGACACAGGCAATTGCAAACCATATCTGAACATCTCTTGCCTTGGAAACCCTATGGGAGTGTCATAAGTTGACTATGAATTGACATTTCCCTCCTCCTTCACCACCACCACCAGAAGAATATCACTACAACGGGGCTGGCAGGTGTTAGGAAGGTCACACCCAATCCGTGGCTGACTCGAGACCTTCTTGCGGTTGCATCCTTAAGATATCCATGGTGTGTCTGAGGGAATAGGCTTAGCTGCATGAGCAAGTCAAAGAGGAAAGTGGGCAGAAGGCCCTCGATCCAGGAAGTGGATGGGATCAGCAAGCGGGTGCTGAAATCAGTGCAGGGCCCAGGAGGACATGTGACGGTCAGCCTAATGTGTCTTCTGGCTCCCAGTATGAAGAGTTTGGTGGGCCTCTGGCTCTTCTCCCAGTAAAGTAGCTGGCCCCTGTTACGATCCTCAGTGAACCAGAGCCAAAGCCGCCCTCAGACAAGGTGCCATTTTCTACATCCTTGGGAAACCCGCCAGATGAAATGAAAGACAAATTAACCAATGGCCCTTTCTCCCCCTGGCCCCCGAATCACCCAACCGTTTAAGGAGAAAGTGGGTGTGCAGAAATCAGCTTGCTCAGGTCCAAAGAGCTTATAACTTCCTAGAAGGGGACATTTCCAAATGGCCCCCCTCCCCTTATTCCGTTTGGCTTTTTATCTATTTGTTTGGATGTTTAATGTGCCATCTTTCTGTCTCAAGGGACACACTTGGAGATTAATTTGACATGCATACTAGGAAACGAATTGGCATTGTTCCAATTAAATAGTCGCAACTATAGGCTAGGAAGTTTTTCCCTTCTCTCAGTGATGCCTTCCCTTTTTAAGTGTGCTGGGAAAGAAGTCAGCACCCTAGACCATGTGGTTAATCTCCGCTGACTAAAAGGCACTTTTGTCCTCCATTCCTGCCGCAGACTGACACACTTCTCAAAATTCTGCTTCTGGGGAAATGGGGATCCCCAAGAACTAGTATTGCCATCTCGCGCCTGGGAAATTCCTGGAGTTACGGGCAGTCCCTGTGCTGGGAGGAGTTTGGGGAGAGATGTTACCTGGAATCTATAGCGTGCCATTTTCTCCAGGGAAACTGATCTCTGTAGACCGGAGATCAGCTGTAATTCCCGGAGAATTCTAGGCCCCACATGGAGGTTGGCTGCCCTACCAGAAATAGCATGGGGGCGTGGTGGTTCTCAGATGGAGTAAGAGTTGGTAAAAAAATGTATTGCTAGACTCTTCATTGTCAGTGCTTATATCTGGATTCCCATTTTCTGCTGTACGGTTCCACAGACCTATCAGAGAACAATCAGAACTTCCATTTTGCCAGCGTTGTTGCAAAAAAAAAAAAAAAAAAGTATTTTCCGACATCGTTCACTCCAGTTTCAATTTTGGAAATGGCAACGGCATAAACGCTTTTCAAATTTATAGTTCCTTGTACGAGTACAAGAACACAGACAGGGACGTAATAATTAATCTACCAAAGCCTTTTGGCATCGCCTCATCCGGACAATTTGAAGCCCAACATTGTTATCAGAACTAGCTGCGTCTTCCCATATCAAGCCCCCTATAAAGCACAAGCGTGTGTGGAACGTTTGCTTTCCTAGACTTTTTTTTAAAAAACGCTCAGTGAATTTTGGCAACCTGTGTCCAGGTTCTTCCAGACAAATAGTTCTTGCCTTAGACACCAAATTCTCCAGCAGTGGAATGGTCATTGCCTAAGGAGGGTCTTGGGCTGGCACAGTCCTTTGGCCTTCCGAGGCAAGTTTCCATGTGTGCTTCATTGCTCAGAGAAGCAAAACGAGCTGACTTGTTTAATACTGTGCAGACAGCTCTCCATTCTCTTTTCCTTGTGTCTTCATCTATTTATTTTATTTGCATGATTTATGCCCGGGCTGTTTCCTCAGTGGAGACCCAAAGTGGCTTCTATCAGTCTCCTCTCCTCCTCTCTTTTATCCTCATAACAATCCTGCAAGGTAGATCAGGCTGAGAGCGTGTGACTGGCCCAAGGTCACTCAGCCAGCTTCCAGGGTAGGTGGAGGATCTGAACCTGGGTCTCCCGGATCCTAGTCTGACTGTAGGTTGGATCCTGAAGGTTCGTTCTTGTAACAGTGGTGTCGAGCCACGTTCTGGGGGAAGGCACCACCACAAAAAGGACAAATCCATCTCTTCCTTGTGTCTGAGGGCTAGTCTGCTCACACACACACACAAACCGGGGTCTGATCTAGGGGTGTGCAAAAAAAGATTCAAGGTTTTTTTCCCAGTTCAGGTCTATTGGGCTCAGAAAATATTGGTATTTTGAATATTCCCGAATACCAGTATCAGTATTGTGTTGGGATTCGGGTGAATATTTGGGAAACCCTAATCTATTCAGCTCCATTATACCCTATGGGGACCATCCGCATAGGGTATAATGGAGAATTGATCCGGGGATATTCAGGGCTCTAGGGAGGCTGGTTTTTTTGAGGTAGATGCACCAAATTTGCAGGATAGCTACTGGCACCTCTCCTCACCCCCCCCCCAAGTTTTAAAAAGATTGGACCAGGGAGTCCAAGTCTATGGACCCCCAAAGAATGTCCCCCCATCCTCCATTGAAACCAATGGAGGGGGGGAAGTCATTTAAAGATACTACAGTCAGTTTGGTGTAGTGGTTAAGTGCATGGACTCTAATCTGGGAGAACTGGGTTTGATTCCCCACTTCTCTACTTGCACTTGCTGATGTGACCTTGGGTCAGTCACAGGCTCTGGCACAGCTGTTCTTGAAAAAGAGCAGTTTCTGTCAGAGCTCTCTCAGCTCCACCTACCTCACAGGGTGTCTGTTGTGGGCAGGGGAAGGGAAAGGAGTTTGTAAGCCGCTCTGAGACTCCCTTGGGTAGTGAATGGTGGGGTATGAATCCAATCTCTTCTTCTTCTCTTTAAATGTGTTCTAGCTGTGCCCGAATAAAAGTTGAATAATATCGGCTTCTATTTGGGCATGGCTAATTCGGTAGCTGAATCAGATTCTCCAGTCTGTATTCAGTTGAATAAACATCCGAAAAACACCAATAAGGTATTTTGGGGGTTATTTAATGGCTCAGTATATACCAAGTACACACCTCTAGTCTGATTTACTGTAAATGGTTCTTTCTTCTCCATGTTAACTTCACAACAACCCTGTGCAGTAGGCGAGGCTGAGAAGGTTTCATGACTTGGGCTGCCAGCCTCCAAGTGGGGCCTGGAGATCTCCTGGAATAACAACTGATCTCCAGATTATAGAGATCAGTTCCCCTGGGGAAAAAAATGGCTGCTTTATTTATTTATTTATTCGATTTATACCCTGCCCTCCCTACCAAGGCAGGCTCAGGGCGGCCTTACACAAATGCATAAAAGTACAGTTAAAATCCATCGTAAAATTCATCGTACCAGAAACAGGTTGGCTATCCTAAAATCCATAAATCCACTATCCTAAAGTGCCGTTCCGGTTTCAAATAAAGTGCACGAGCAGAAATTTCAGACTGAACCATACTCCATGGGTGATAGTCATAATACTGTCCCCACACGCTCCGTTGAGCTACTGATTTACCTAGCAAGGCAGGCTAGAGATGGTAAATCCAGGGCACGGGGCAGAGTCCATAGTATTATACCCTGCTGAGGTCCCTTCCCTTCCCAACCCCTGTCCACCCCCGGCTCCACATCCAAAAGTCCTTGAATATCCCCACACAGAGTGGACAACCCTGTTCATAGCCGTATGTGGGCACTGGAACCCAGGTCTCCAAGTTCTTAATCCAACCCACTACAAAACCACGTTGGCTCAGACACATGCCTTGTCCCCTGACAGCTGTCTCAGGAACTGAGTAGTCCCCAAGGAAACCGAAGTTGGCCGTCCACTTTACATTTCCTGAAATACGTCAATCAAAGCAAAGCAGCCTACAGGAGGGCTCTGCAGTGACGGGACACGCCGGGGTGGTGGTGGTGGGGAGACTAGTGCTGAAAATGTCCTGCAGTCAGGGCCAGACGGAGCTGCATTCTTGGCACAGGTGAGCGGCCAAGTGCATTTCCAGCAAGGCTTCCAGATACGGATATGGTAAGCCAGTGGAGGAGACGATCTGCACGGAAAGAGCTGGGAAACCAGGGAAGAGAACATTGCCGGCATTCTTGGCCGAGGACCAGCGGAAAGCTACACAGCATAAGCAGCAGGTATTAAAAGCTTTGTGGCTTCAGTGGGACCATCAGCAACACTAGCGTGGATACACAAATGAGATTTTGCAACTGGAAACCATGGTGTGACAAGTTTGGTACAGATGGGATATGAATGTGCCGGGGGAGTTAGGGAACCGGTGGCACTTTCCACATGGAGATCTGTCTCTTAATGATATAAATGTGACGTTTGGTACGACGGCCTTCTAGCCTCATTCTAGCCTCATCTCGTAAAATGTCCTAGCGACCGAAAAAAATTGGCAGAAAGAACAGTAGCAATGAGAAACTTTTTAAAAAGGGAATAAAGACACCAGACTAGTTTGCAGTGTGTTCATGTGGCTATCAAAGGGCAGCAAAATTACTGAGGGGCCTTCTTTGCAAATCAGAGATGAACGGCTCTTTAATTTTTCAGACCACGGATAGGCCACAAACGAGCTTAGGCATGTTTGAACACGTGAGCTAGTAAATAGGTGAATGCCGGTCGAAGATACAATTTCAAGACTACTTTAAAGACCAACAAAAAAATTGTTTTATTTAATCAATTTGTTCCTTGGCTTTCTCTCCAATGGGGACTAGGGTTTGCCAACCTCCAGGAGATCTCCTGGGATTACAAGAGCTCTCCAGGCGACAGAGATCCATTCCCCTGGAGAAAATGGCCGCTTTGGAAGGTGGGCTCTATGGCATTATAGCCCATTGAAGTCCCTCCCCTCTCCAAACCCCGCCCTCCTCAGGCTCCACCCCCTAATTCTCCAGGTATTTTCCAACCCAGAGAGCTACCGACCCAAATGGGGACCCAAAGCAGGTTACACCGTTGTCCTCTCTTCCATTTTATCCTCCCGGCAATCCTGTGAAGTAGGTTAAGTTGTGCGGCTGGTCCAAGGTCACCCAGCAAGCTTCCATGGCATGAGCTGGGATTCGAACCCAAATTTCCCAGATACTGCTCTGAAATTCTTCACCACTACACCACACTGGCTCTCAAATCCATCTGGCCATGGTAGCCCTCGGTGCTGTTTGTCTAGATGGAGAGGGGAGGCGGTTGGAGAAGTGACAGCCCGCTAAGGAACTAATTACAGCAAATAGTGCTGACGGAGTAGTTTAGTCCACTTGTACCCTAGGGGGAGCCGTGGAGTATTCTCTAGTGTCCAGGTTTTATTGAATGGTTTTCTCTTGCCGTTCAGCCTACCTCTTATTGCTTTCTCTCTCTGCTGTGTGTTTGTATGTGTTAGTGCTTGTGCTCTGAAGGCCTCTGTATTCTCTTGGTGGCCTGCAGAGCACCAAAGCCGCCATTTTCTCCAGGAGAACCGATCCTGGTTGCCTGGAGCGCAACAAGAGATCTCCAGGGGCCACCTGGAGGCTGGCAATCCTATTCAGAAGTGAGGACAGCTCAGCTACTTTTGCAAGAACAAGAAGTGCCCTCGACTTCAAACCCTTCTCACCTCTAACTGGAAAACACAACTCTTACGCTTCAAAAAAAAACTGTCCGTATATTTTCTTTTTCAGTTTTGTGTGCCCTGGATTTTCTCTCTCCAGCCAAAGCAGTTAGAAAAGAATGCCTGAACATACAAGACAGACTATTTCTGGTAATATTTCCAATCCAGCCAAATCCACAAAAATATCCAATACCTCAAAAAGATGCCATGTTTCTCAAAACATTTCTCACAGCTGCCAAATCCAAGAGCTTCACTAAATCTCTGCAAACTTTGGATTTATAGCTGTGCTTTCCTTCGCTTCGTCCTCAACATCACGTTTTTTTCTGAAATGTTCTAACAAAACTGGAGGTTCTCACTGTGGCAACCAGCCCACGGCGTGGCTGGGAGGTTAGAAAGCAGCAGGTTGGAGCGAGAGCTAGGCTGGAACCCTTCCGACTACCGACCATCATTCAATATAGTTGTTTGTGTGGGGAGGAACATTCAACGAGCGCCACCACCTAGTGGCTAAAATGGTATGATCAGACTCAAGTTTACCACCTCAGAATACAACAAAGAATCGGCCGAAAGTAGAGTGAACATCTGTGGGTGAACAAAACTGAAAGAGCCCCGTAGAGCACTGCGGTCTACTAATCAACATCTTTTGGTAGTCCCCGGCCCCAGGGACATCCGACTCACCCGACTAGGCCCAAGGCCTTTTCAACCTTAGCCCCACCTGGTGGAATGAGCTCCCATATGAGATCAGGGCCCTGCAGGATTTATTACAATTTCGCAGGGCCTGTAAGATGGAGCTCTTCCACCAGGCTTTGGTTGAGGTGGTGGATGTCCCCTCCCTCTGGCTGGCCCTCCATCAGTGGCCTGGATTCTTAATTCCATCTTAATCGCTAAGACATCCAATCAGAATTTACATGGTATTTTATACTGTCGTTTTTTAAGTGTTTTTAACTGTATTATATTGTTGGAACCCACCCTGAACCTGCTTGCAGGGAGGGCAGGATAGAAGTCCAAATAAATAAACAAAACAGAGAACAAAATCTGCACCATAGATGCATATTTACACAGTTGCAATCATAGATGCTTGCTACGAGGGTGCTAACGGTTAACTTTCCCAGGCCTCTCTTCTGGCTCATCCTTTTAAATTCACCATATTTTAGTTACCTTGATGGCCCTTTTTTCACACTGCAGGTCATTCTGGGATCCCTGCGCAGGGTCACAAGTCCTCGGTTGTGGCAGGTTGGGATACAAGGCAGCAAAGTGACCAAACGTCTGCCTAAGCCACAATATTTCTAAGGGTTTTTCCACATTCTCATTTTCCTTGCTTGTGTGTTCCTATTGCTTGGGGGGGGGGTGTCTGTTCTGCATGTGTTTTGCTCTTTCTAGTGGTCAATTGGATATTACATCTCTTTATGTCTGGCATGAAAACCTATAGGGAGATATAAAAAGGTAAAGGTAAAGGTTCCCTTGCTCGAAAGCCAGTCGAATCCGACTCTAGGGTTGCGGTGCTCATCTCCGTTTCAAAGCCGAAGAGCCAGCGCTGTCCGAAGACGTTTCCGTGGTCATGTGGCCGGCATGACTAAACACCAAGGTGCACGGAACGCTGTTACCTTCCCACTGAAGTGGTACCTATTTATCTACTTGCAATTTCTTGCTTTCGAACTGCTAGGTTGGCAGGAGCTGGAGCTAGAGACGGGAGCTCACCCTGTCATGCAGCACTCACGGGTCTAGAACTGCTGAACTACTGACCTTCCACAGCCTGCAGTTCAGCGTCTTAACCACTTGAGCCACCGCAGCTCCACCGCAGGGAGATATACCCAGGGCTAATTTCCTGCAGGTGCGCACAGGAGCAGAGCTCCGGCAGTAAGGAGCCCAGGGGGTGGGTACATGCAGCAAGCCCCGCCCCTTGCTCCCAGCAGCTCCCCTTGCCTTTTCCAGCCAGCTGGGCAACCCAGCGTAGCTCTGCCATGAACTGGCCCTCGAGCTGCTCTGTCACTGCCTGGGCCCAGGCACCTTTTAGACCAAGGTTTATTCAGGTTCAAGGTCTCCCTCCTCTGTGAAGGCAGAGCTGTGTGCTCCCCCCCAAAAAAAGCTAGCAATCCAAAACAGTCCAGTGGAGCCTGAGTAATGTGTGCTGCCTTCTGTCACACTTCTGCTGATGTCAGGGGGTGTAGCATATGCAAATAAGTTATGCTAATGAGTTATGCTCCTGCACCTCTTTTTCTACATAATGAGCCCTGGATATACCTGACATAAAACGATGTTATATCAAATCAACCACTAGAGGGAGGAAAACACCTGCAGAACAGAGGGGGAAAAAACCCTGGAGCAACAGGAACACACAAAGGAGGAAACTGAGAATGTGGAAAAAGCTGCCCTGACCTGTTTTAGAGCATGATCCTAGCAGCTACTGAACAGGCAATACAATCACACCAAGGGTTTGCACTAAGCCAGGCCAGGTCACTGAGGCAGGGCAGTTGCATGTGTGAGCCCATACAGACAACCAAACAGTGTGGCAATACGCCTCCTCTTACCCTGCCTCATCGAGATGAGGGAGATTTTACCATAAGTAAGACTGCACAAATGTTCCACACGCTGGCATGGGATTTTGACTAAAGTGATATTTTAAGGTGAGTTTATTTATTTATTTATTATTCGATTTATATCCTGCCCTCCCCAAGCGGACTCAGGGCAGCTAACACTTTAGGCACCAGGCCATAATTAAAACAACTAACAGGTGGGCGCAAGCCATGATTAAAACACAAGTTAAAACAATCCAATTCAACACTAAAGTGCCGGTGCTCTAGTTGTTGCTATTGTCCTCACTTCCAAGATGGGTTCTGGAAAAAATTTAACCTAGAACAGCAGCATAGTTCCATGGCAGTACTGCCATCCAGTCTTCGTCCCAGAGCTGCCTTGCACCCCGGTGGTTCCCACCCAAGTCATGGTGGCAGTGCGTTGATGGTACAAAGGCGGCGACGGCTCCTACTCAAAAGCCTGGCGGAAGTTGGGAGTATTGGAGTTGGGAGCGTCCTCAAAGTTTAGGTGAGATCTCTGAAATTTCTCAGAGGGATATCCCTAAATATAATGAGATGCTGTACAGAGACATGTATAATGCTATCAGACAGCTGAGAAGATACGGTCATGTGGAGGGATTCAACAACATGAACCAGCCCTACTAAAATACAGTCCTGAAGAGAATTACGCTAAGTCTATGGAAGTCGATGGGCTGAAAAGGAAGTGACTCTGCTTGGGATGTCACTGGTCATTCACTTCATTCCCATCAAGTTTTAGATAGAGGGAGATTGCTTGTTTACATAAGAACATAAGAGAAGCCATGTTGGATCAGGCTAATGGCCCATCCAGTCCAACACCCTGTGTCACACAATGGCCAGAACCCAGGTGCCCTCAGGAGGTCCACTACTGGGGCCAGAACTCCAGAAGCTCTCCCACTGTTGCACCCCCAAGCACTGTCATAGCTGTGGATTGTGCACACCCTTCATCACAAGTTAGTTCTCACCAGGGCTATTTTTGGGCAGGAACACAGAGGAATGGAGTTCCGACTGGCTCCCACGCCCAGCAGGAACTCATTAGCATAACAGGCCACACACAACAGCAGAAACTCATTAGGATTGGTTACATTAGCGGTGTGTGGCCTAACATGCAAAGGAGTTCCTGGTACAAAAAAAGCCCTGGGATTTGACAACAAAGAAGGTAAACAGAATAAGAAGCAAAAGGTGGGTGTGGCTGGATGACCACCCTTCTGGTAACATGGGGGTGTGGCCTAATATGCCAATGAGGTTCTGCTGTTGGGTGTGGCCTATTATGCTAATGAGTTTCTGCTGAGCTTTTTCTACAAAAAAAGCCCTGGTTCTCACATGCCTTTCCATCGTTGTACAAGCCACCACAAAGCCACAGGCAGGACTTTGTGATCACCTGATGTTTCCTCAAATGCAGCACTCTTCAGTTCACACATCAAGCTCAGAGTCATTGAGGGAGATGTGCGCCATTTGTAAATCAGAACGTGGCTAAACCCCCATCTTCTGAAAACTGAAATATTTATGCAATAATAATTAATAAAGCTTTCACGGGCAAACCACCAAATGTGCCATTTGGCATTTTGCCTTGAGCAAAACAAAACAAAAATCCTTCTTTAAGGGAGGATTACAGGTAGCCGGCCTCTTCATTCTGAAAACCTACATACTGACAGGGTACAAATTTTGTATCGTATCTTTGGGTCCATCTGCTGGTGTGATGCATAATCACAGTCTTGGACAACATCGTCCACTACATAGAACAATGCATCTCATTATTTTTAAAGCATAACTCCCTAGAATATTTATTTCAAGCACAATGCAAGTGTTATGTTGTCGGCTTTCCGTCTCGAGGCATCGTTGACACAGTCGGACACAAAACAGCTAGCTAGTATGGTGTAACAGCCAGAGTATTCATCTAACATTTGGGAGACTCCCGTTCAAATTTTCACTCAGCCAGGAAGCCAGCTCTGAGTTAGGAAATACCTGGAGATTTTGGGGGTGGAGCCAAGAGAGGGCGGGGTTTGGGGAGAGGAGGGACCTCAGAAGGGTACAATGCCACAGACTCCACCCTCCAAAGCAGCCATTTTCTCCAGGGGAACAAATCTATGTAGTCTAGAGACTAGTGGGAACAGCGAGAGTTCTCCAGGCCCCACCTGGAGGTTGGCAACTAGTGAGTGACCTTGGGCCAGTCACTCCCTCTCAGCCTAACCTACCTCACAGGTTTCTTGTGAGAATGTAACAGGGAAGGAAGAATCCCTGCTTCTCCCTGGAAGAGAAAGGAGATAAATGCAAACTAGACAGCTAGAATTAAGTACATCAGAGAAACCTTTCGTGACTGTTCACAGTCGCCCGAGCCCTGACATGAGCACTTTAAAAATAAGCCGGGCCTACTGCTCAGCTCCAAGCCCAAGTGCATTTTTAAAAACCGGCAACTCACCTGTATATGCGTCCACTGTGATCTGTGTAGGGCAACAGGAGAAGATAATTTCCCCCCAAAAGTCCGTTGAGGCTGATTGTATGACATCATTACCATGGAAGAACCCAGAAGTGATGTCAGTCCCCTCTAGGAATCACTGGAAATGCTATGGTTTTCCCATCAAGCTTCTGGGGACTCCTGGAGAGGTGTGGCAACATTTACAGGTTTCCTCCAGAACTGACATCACTCTGACAGCGCCCTCTCCATGTCCTCGCTCCCCCTGCCCTCTCACTGTTCACAGCTGTAGGCCCAGTGCCCCCACGTGAGGAAATGTCCCACAAACAGTGCACAAGAACATCTAGGCCAGGGATGGCCAAATTGTGGCTTGGGAGCCACATGCGGCTCTTGGCAGGGCAACTGGGGAAGCAAAGGGGAGGCATACTTTTTCTCCTTCTCTCCCTCCCTCTCCCTCTCCCTCCCTCCAATCTATTTGCTTTCTTTGTTTCTCACTCTTTCTTTCCACCTCTTTCATTCTTTATGTTGTCGAAGGCTTTCACGGCCAGAGTACATTAGTTGCTGTAGATTTTCCAGGTTGTGTGGCCATGGTCTTGGCATTGTAGGACCCGACGTTTCGCCAGTAGCTGTGACTGGCATCCTCAGAGGTATGACACAGAAAGATGGAGTACTCTCTGTGTTAAGGTGAGCAGAAAAATGGTAGGTAGGTAATTTATATCTACCCTGGGAGGTGGGGTAGGGCTGAGTCATTATCTTGTAGTAGTTCTCCAGGCTATGAACATGCTAATGGAGGAGCTTTCTTTTTGTCTTTTCCATAGACAAAAGAACCTTCTCAGGAAAGCTCTGAGGATACCTCTGAGGATGCCAGTCACAGCTACTGGCGAAACATCGGGTCCTACAATGCCAAGACCACGGCCACGCAACCCAGAAAATCTACAGCAGCTAATCTTTCATTCTTTCTTTCCATCGCTCTCTTTTTCTCTCTCTTAGACAAATCAATATCATTAGCAAACAAATAAACATCATGATCAATAATTGGTTTTTACTCCTTTTGTTTTTATTTTTGGCAATCTCATTTAATGCTAATAAAATGCAAATTTGCATATTTTAAAAAATAAAAATGTGAGCGTAATATTTGTTCATGGCTCGGGGCTCTCAAACATCTGTCATTCTATGTGGCTCTTGTGTTGAGCAAATTTGGCCACCTCTGATCTAGGAGCTATCACAGGAGACAGAAACAGGTGGCCCCTGGGCCACACAAGGCCCCTGAAAGACTTCTGCCAGCTTCCTAAGTTCTCCTTCGGGTTGCCAACTCCTGCTTGGGAAATACCAAAAGATTGGAGGGAGGAGCCTGGAGAGGACAGGGTTTGGAGATGGGAGGGGCCTCAGCCGAGTACAGAGTCCACCTTCCATAGATTCCACCCTCCAATGCAGCACTTTGCTCCAGAAGAACTGACTTCTGTTGTCAGGAGATTAGTTGTAATCCCAGGAGATCACCAGCCCCCACCTGGGCAACCCTAGTTCTCCTCCCGCCTGCAAAACTGACACAGGGAAAGTGGTGACTGTGGTAACAGAACTGGCTAGCAGACTATTTTTTGCAGGGCTGCCAACTGGGCTGGAGAAAAAAAACATCCTGTTCCTTCAATAGATGCCTAATGTGATCGCATGATCTCAAAGAGGGCAGGGTTTGGGGAGGGGAGGGACTTCGGTGGAGTGTGATGACACAGTGTCTCTGGGGAATGGTAAGTTCACTGCTGGTTGCTCCACTAGAACTGTCACCCTCCGGCTGGCACCTAGAGAACTCCCTCTTGTCAAACCTTGCTCTGCTCAGTTTGCCATGAATGTAGGGGGGAGGGAATTCCTAAGGGGAGGGGGAAATGTGGAGTGTGAGAATCTTAGAGGCTGTAACCTTTCTTGAAGAAGCCTTCCTCTCTCAGAGGAATGTCCTTGAAACTTTTCATGCCAGCTTGCTATTGTAGATAATGGGATCATCTATTTTCCCAGGGGATAGAGAATGCAGCAGCTAGGCAGGATGGACGTGATGTGTGCATGGCTATTAGGAGGGGTTTCATTTGAATTATCTATATCTGTAAGTGTAGCCGCCAAAATTCTCAGTTCTGACACAGTGCCGTTATGACTTGGGTCTTGCTTATATCTCAATAAACAAATCCCTGCCACAGAGAGTGTTGTTGAGAGTAACTTGGCCAGGAGTCTGACACCTCTATTGCAGTTGGTCTCTAAATGACTGTGATCAGAACCCCTGGAGAAAATGGCTGCTTTGGAAGGTGGACTCTATGGCATTATATTTGTTTGTTTTATTAAATTTGTATCCTGGCCTCCCCGCAAGCTGGCTCAGGCCAGGTTCCATCAATGTTAATACAATATACAGTAACAACTAAAACCAATTTAAAACAACAAGATTCAAACAATACAATTATAATAACAATCATAAAATACCATGCAGGATCTAATCAAGAACTTAGTAGCTAAAATAGAATGATAGTGTAGTTCCCAGGTGGCTGTTCAAATCTAGGAGACTGATGGGAGGCCAACCAAAGGGGGGGGACGCTCACTGCCTCAGCTAGAAGCCCGGCGGAAGAGCTTCGTCTTGCAGGCCCTGAGGAACTGTAATAAATCCCACAGGACTCTGATCCCTGCTGAGTTCCCTCCCCTCCCCAAACTCTGCCCTCCTTAGGATCTACCCCCCCCCAAATCTCCAGGTATTTTCCAACCCAGAGCTGGCAACCTCATGTTCCACCATGCTTTCTCCTAATATGGGCTAGGTTTGCCATCTCTGGCTTGGGATATTCCTCAATATTTGGAGGTGGTACCCGGAGAAGGCAGAGTCTGAGAAGAGAGGGAGCTCAGCTGGAGTGTTTCTTCTGAAGAAAAAAAAAAGGAAATCCTAGCACATTCACCACTTGTAGCCACTCTAGGACTTCTGCTTCTCCCTCCAAAGCTGCCGTTTCCTCCAGGGGAATTGATCTCTGTAGTCTGGAGAAAATTATCATTCCGGGAGAAATCCAGGCACCACCTGGAGGTTGGTGACCCTATAACTGCCCCAGCCCATAGGTTTATAGTAGAGAGCCTGACTGGCATGCAAAAAGTCCTAGGTTCAGTCCCCAGTATGTCCAGTTAGAAGCTCAAACACCTGGCCTAAGAAAGAACTCCTCTGGAGACCCTTGAGAGATGCTACCAGCCCAAGTAGGGTGTCCTGATCTGGGAAAACCAATGGCCTGACTAGGGATGGGCATAAACTGGCTCACAAACAATAATTTGTGACAAATTTTGGCCGGTTCATGGTTTGTGAAGTGATGTTTGTGGCCCGAAGATCAGCATGAACTTCCATGAGTTTTAAGGTAGTTCTTGGTGCTTTGTGAAGAGCAGAAAGCAGGGGTTTAAATGGCTCTGAGCAGGGGGCTCACAAACCAATATGAACTGGTTCAGTCTGCAAACCAACCTATCAGTTCATGGTTCACCCATGAACCACAACGTAAATTGCAAAAATGTGATTCCTGCCCATCCCTAGACCTGATAGTATAAGCATCTTCATTTCTTTGTATGTATGTAATAGAACTGCCTTGATTCCCAAGCTCTTCCAAATATGAAGGAAATGTAATAGCTAGCCTGCTTCCATTTAAATTTATATTGCTGTGTAAGAGTGCCTTCTATGGAAAATATACACATGGCTCTGGTTAAACATCAGATGCGTGAACAAAACCGAAATTGTCAATGCCCTCTTGTAAGTTAGCAAACCATATTAGGGTTAATTGAAAATGCTGCTTTTGAAAACTATTATTGCACCTGCTAGCTGTTCCAGTTAATGTTTTTCAGGTTCTGAAAACTGGCTTTCAGAGCGTGGTTATAAAGCAAAAATCTTGTCTGGTAGCAAAGTGGGGAATTCAGATTTCCAACTTCTAATGAAATAATCAGGGAGTTCCATGACTAAATGAAAGCACTCTAACACTCCATCATTTCAGAGGGTAGCTGTGTTGGTCTACAGTAGAAGAGCCAGATTTGAGTCCATTAGCACCACAGAGACCAAAACTAGGGATGGGCATCAACTGGCTGATGAACTAAAGTTCATCACTAATCTTGGCTGTTTTGTGGTCTGTGAAACAGTGTTTACGAACTGAAGAACCACCATGGACTTCCACGAAGTTTGATGCAGTTCATGGTGATTCATGAAGGGTAGAAAGCAGGGGTTCACAAAAAACAGCTGAGCGGCAGGGAGTTCCCTGCCACTCAGCTGTTTGGTTTAAGTGGCTCAAAGCCAGCGAAACCACTGGTCCCTGGGAAAAGCCTCGGGGAGCAGAAAGCAGGGGTTTCCAAACAGTTGAACAGCAGGGACCATGGGGAGCAGAAAAGCAAGGAGGAGCAGAAAGCAGGGGTTTAAACTTTAAATGGCTCATGAACTGATATGAACTGGTTCATTTCATGAACTGGTGTATCAGTTCATGGTTCAGCCACGAATCATGAACTGGATTGCAAAAAATGCAGTTTGTGCCCATTCCTAACCAACACAATTTTCAGAGTATGAGCTTTCAAGGGTCAAAGCTCCCTTTGTCAGATACCGACTAACAAAGGGAGCTTTGACTCTCAAAAATTCACCTGGAAAATCTTGTTGGTCTCAAAGGTGCTACTGGACTCACTTCTCAGTAGCTTCCCTGCATCATGTATCTAAAGCAGCTATTTTTAAGTATCCATCATCCACCAATCGATGCAAATCATTTATGAATAATATGAATTTAAAAATACACCAAAACGAATGAATACAAACTATGAGTTGCCCTCTGAGAACCCAAAAAAAGCTATACAGGAGATTGAGGGAATTGTGTGCACTAAAGTCAGGAGGACGGGGGTGGGGGTTGTATTAATTGGGCAAGCTTGAATGAAAAGTGGACTGGATTCCATGGATCTCTTCTGTTTGCAGTGGCTGGGCTTGCCCAGCTCCAATTGGAACCTGGAGATCTCCCAGAATTTCCATTGATCTCCAAATGACAAAAATCAGCTCCCCTGAAGAAAATGACTGCTTCGGAAGGTGGAAAGAAGAAGAGGAGGAGGAGGAGGAGATTGGATTTATACCCTGCCCTTCACTACCCAAAGGAATCTCAGAGCGGCTTGCAAACTCCTTTCCTTTCCCCTGCCCACAACAGACACCCTGTGAGGTAGGTGGGGCTGAGAGAGCTCTTTCCAGAACTACTCTTGAGAGAACAGCTCTGAAAGAACTATGGCTTGACCAAGGTCACATCAGCAGGTGCAAGTGGAGGAGTGGGGAATCAAACCTGGTTCTCCCAGATTAGAGTCTGCACACTTAACTACTACACCAAACTGGCTCTCAAGCAGAGGTTCTGCCTGAAATGTTGAAGAGTTACTAACAGAGGTATACATAACCTCACTACCTGACATTTTGTGGTTGGCTTCACCTCTTGCAGCAGCCATTTTGGCATTATGCACTGCTAAGGGTTCCCTTTCCCAAAATTTGCCCTCCTCAGGCTCCACCCCCAAATCCTAACCTAGAAGAAGAAGAGATTGGATTTATCCTCACTTGGAGTCTCAGAGCAGCTTACAAACTCCTTTCCCTTCCCCTCCCCACAATAGACACCCTGTGAGGTAGGAGGGGCTGAGAGAACTCTAACACAAACTGCTCTTTCAGGAACACCTGTGCCAGAGCTTGTGACTGACCCAAGGTCACATCAGCAGGTGCAAGTGGAGGAGTGGGGAATCAAACTCGGCTCTCCCAGATTACAGTCCGCGCACTTAACCACTACACCAAACTGGCTCTCAGACCTAGAGCTGGCAACCCTAGCAATGTCACTTTCCTCCAGTGCAAGAAACCTTCCTCACATGGAAGACTCTTGCATCAAGAGGAGGTTCCCTGTCCCAGAAGAGAATACCACTCCTCGACTTCTGGTTTATGGCGACTTGCTAGCAGACATGATCTGTGCGCTAGCAGTCTGGAGGGGGGGCGATCATCCCCCACCCCCCTGGAGCCTTTTGGAAAACGGTCCTAGCCATGGGGCTTTTGGGGGATTGCCTCTTCACCAGCGTGATGCTGGGGAATTGAGGCGCTCCTCCGCCCCAATGGTCTGGCTGCTATGCAACCATTTGGATCTAGAGCTGCTAACTGAAACAAGCATCAGAGATTACTTAAAAAGAACCAAAGCGAGTTCAGAAGACCAACAATGAGCACTGAGTTGAGTAAAGGCGAGATACCGACATTTTTAAAAGAAAGCACCCCCCTTGGGATCGGTGTGGGAAGTGAGTGGGGGAGGAGCTCCTCCCAGATGCAAAGGCTTAAAAGCATTCTAACAAGGGGGGAGCGGAGATAAAAGCAGAGAAACCTGTTTTGAGAACCTTACCAGAGCATGGTCAAGCGTTTTGGCGACTTTCAGAGACTTTAGCAACTTTTGGTAAAAGTAAACAATCTGGAAAGATGGTGGGGAGAAAGACAGAGAAAGGACTATTGAAACTGAAACCAGCAGGCGGCATGAGTTCAAGAGCGGAAGAGACCATGGAGTTTTCCAAACTCCTGGCAGATTCTTTGCGCCCTCTACTGGACCAGATGACTAACATCAACCAGCAATTAGTAACTTTAAATCAGAACTTTGCAGCATAGCAGCTCCAATTGTCTGAAACTACAAAAAAGACAGAGCAGGTAGCTGAGAAAGTTTTGGAAATGGATGCCGACTCGAAAAAAGCAAGAAAAAAGATGCAAGTGCTGGAAAGGAAGCAAGCTTCGAAGGAATTTCAACTGCTGCAATTGCAAATGGAGAGAGCCAATCTGGTACTACAGTTCTAAGGAGTTACTGAAGCCAAAAATGAGCTTCTAGAGCAAATTCTGAGCGATGCATTAACCCCAGTGACAGATTTAAAAGTGGAATACCTTGTAAGCGAAATGGACGTGGTCTATAGGGCCTACTCTGTGTACATCAAGAAGAATAATCTGTCTGGGGAGATTGTGGTTAGATTCTCAAAGCAGCATGTGAGGGATTTAATCCTGAAAGCAACTACAAGTATACCCTTGAAAATTGGAGGCAACACTATCAGAATTTTAAAAAATATCCCATTTGAAGTAAGGAAAAAGAGGAAGAAGTACAAGGACTTAATTCTCTTTTTACAAACAAACAGCATTGTGTACAGGTGGCTGATTCCCGAAGGCACCACTTTCAAACTGATGGATAAAAGGGGAAAAAAATGATTCTGTTTTTAAAGCATGTGAGCTCCTGAGGCTGCAATTGGGAGAGCCAGAAGAGGATGTGAAAGAAGAAGATGACAGCAGATCTAATGGTGAACTGGACTCTGTGTCTTCCGACGATGACTCTGACTCAGAAAAGGGGTGGCTCCTCCCAAATGAGGTTACCAACTGAGAGACCAAAAAGATAAAACAAAATGAAGATTGAAACTCTGAAGGCTGTTGTAAAGCATTGGCTTTTAACGATGCTCTGAGGAGGGTTGTTAAACAGTTAAAGTGGTTAAAAGGATGTATAACCTAGCTTATTCGACTATGTTCAATGTTATATAAGCATTTTAGACTAATACGTTTATAAGGTAATATGATGATCTCCAATTCTTGGGGTTTTAGTTAGTTGTGGTTATCTTTACTTTCTCCCTAGATGTAGATGTTTCCCCTCCCCCTTTTTTCATTGTAGTTTGTAGTGTTTAGAAAAACGCAATAAAAAAAAATCCCCTCTGGGGGTTAAAAAGAAAAAGAAAAGAAAAGAAAATACCATGCCTAGCTGGACAGATCTGCAGAATCCATCAGTATACCAGCAGGGAGGATAATAGAAACCAAAACTCAAACCTGTCATGCTTGGAGGCTACTAGGTGGCTCAAAAAAGAACAATCTTTCACAACAGGCCAAGATGACAAATCTGGGAAAGAAACACAGGTCAGCAACAGAGAACCCACTATTAGTTGTTCAGAACAATCCAGCCTCTAAAGGAGACAACATCTGCACCACACATTCATTACTGTAGTTACTGGGGAGCTACACAGGGTGTTCCATGATCTCTCAGGTATCCCGGACTCAATCAGTGTGCAGTTTTAAAAGTAAGCACCTTGAATTTAGGACAGACACAACCAGGTAACCAGTGGAGTTCATGAAGCACTGGTCACGTTGTATTCTCCTGCAGCTAACACCTGTTGCCGGTATGGCATATTATCCAGTTAGTAAAACACAGGGAGGGGAAAACAAACCTGACCCAAAAAATGGAATCAAGAACCAAAAGGATGAGAAGAAAGTCTAGTGAAGAGCCAATATTAGAAACCTAGTTAAAACTTATAATATACAAAAAATACATGTGTTTATTAGAAAGACAGTTAAAAACATACATGGGCCCAATGAAAGCCTCGTAAAAAAGTAAAGCCTAAACACAAGGGCCAAGACACATGACCTGGTGCATTTCTGCCCTATTGGGGCCTTCTTCAGAGGTCAAACAATATTGAGGTACACATAACTTAAATACATATTGCAATAAGATAACCAATAGGTTAAGCAGCGAGATCTAAAGACACATGACAAAGATGTTTGTGAGGCCTCCAAAGGTGAAAGTCATGTGTCTGGTGCCAAATGCACAGTTGCTGAATTAGAACATCTTCCAATTTAGGTCCAAAAAGCACCTGTGTGGCTATCAAAGTCAGAGCTAGAGTCTCCTCAAGCAAACAGCGGTCTGTGGTGGTTTGTGAAGAGCAGAAAGGAGGGGGTGAAATGGCTCAATTATTCAATTTAGTGGCACAAGACTAAAAAAGCTCTCTAGAGCTTCTGCCAGAGGAGTCCTCCCCCGTACAAACTTCAGCCCAGGGCAAGGCGTGGTGGAGTTGCAGCCAACTTTGTGCAGGCATGCACATGCACACACAGCCCACCATCAAAGCTTGCAATGCAAGCATCATTGGGTTCTACCATGCATTCTGTACATTCAACATGTTCCCTCATATTATGAGATTGGATGACTCTTTCCCATTTTTCACAGTGGCCAGTAACACAGCAGAGAATCCACTAGTGCTTGGCAGTATAGAAAACAGGGCTTCCTAGCTGCCTGTCAGTTTCAAAAATAGTCTTGTCAGTTTCAACACCAGGTTTTCTCCCTTTGCCTGCATTCCTTTGTGTTCCTTTCATTCAATGAACTAAAGCTAAAATGCAGGAGCAAAAACTGAACCACGGGGATTTAAATGGCTCTTGCTGGACGCTACTGCACAACTGTGATAGGGCAATTGCATATACATTTAAAAAAAAAACTTTGGATGCCACCCCTCACACATCAGAAGTGATGTTCCCACCCCGATTTAGAAAAGTGTGGGTTTTTTTAAATTGTAGTTGCAGAATAAATACACCAGAGGAAAAAGAATGATGCATAAAACGGGCACAGAATCCAAAGTCAAACTTAAAGGCTTATTGCTCAGAAATCTATAGTAAGCTGTGCATGCATAATAGGCCTTAGTCACAAACGTCAACCATAAATCAGAATGGAAAGTATTTAGATAATCTATATCATTTAGGAATACCAAGACCTGCTCAGTCACAACTTGCTTAACTATGGTAACCAAAAACGGGAGATTGGAAGCCAGCCAGTAGTTCACCAATGCATTCAGTCGAGGGTTTTCCGTTTGTTTGGTTTTAGTATTGGTGCTACTGCTGCCTCTTAAAGCACCTGGGACAATTCCTTTCTTCTCAAGGCAGCACTGATTGTATACATCAAACCATCCAGGAGTTTCTCTGGCTCTTCAAGATCAGCTGACACAGATATTGGTCACCCCCAGACACATCATGAGGTGAACAGAAATAAAATACTCTGTCCCCATATCTTATGGTGTCACTCACTGAAATCCTGACTGGAGGAGTATGCAAATATCTGTTTGGGTCAAGTGTGCAGTCACATGAGTCATGACTGACTCGTGGCGATCCCACTGAGTTCCACCACATGGCATTTTCAAGGCAAGAGATGAGCAGAGGTGGTTATCCATTGCCTGCCTCTGCACAGCAGTCTTCCTTACTTAGCTTCCAAGCTCTGATGAGATCAGGCTAGATCAGACTAGTTTGGGATACCACGGCTGCTACCCAGATATTTCTAGTATCAACATCTGTTGCCAAAATTATTGACACTTAAAATCTGGAAAATGTTGTATATGAAGAAGAAGAAGGAGAGATTGGATTTACACTCCATTTCACTACCCGAAAGAGTCTCAGAGCGGCTCACAATCTCCTTTCCCTTCCCCACCCCACAACAGACACCTTGTGAGGTAGGTGGGGCTGAGAGGGCTCTTCCGAGGACTGCTCTTGAGAAAACAGCTCTAAGAGAACTGTGGCTTGCCCAAAGTCACCCAGCAGCTGCACGTGGAGGCATGGGGAATCAAACGCAGTTCTCCCAGATTAGAGTCCGTGCTCCTAATCATCACACTAAACTGGCTTGACAGTACTCATATGAATTATCATTATCTATTGCTGTAGACTGTCCTACGTACAAACTTCATATTATGTATTTTGAATAAAACCTTTCCTTTCATTCCACTCATTGCAAAAGGGATAAAAGATTTTTTTTTTCAGTGTCATTCCCCCCCCCCCCAAATTTCCCAATTTTTCCTTTGGAAAAATTAAAAAGCATCCTCAGACTTTGTCACATGAGAACAGTGATGTCTTTGAAAGCATTTTACTCATTCCAAAAGAAAAACATATTTCATGGGGGTTTTTTTAGTAGTTCCCAGAAGACATTTGCATTCTACAAGACATTTGCATTCTACAAAATCATTGGGTTTATTTATTTATTTATTTATTTATTTATTTATTTATTTATTTATTTATTTTGTTCAGTGGTCTTCGGAATATCCTACTTTTCCCACTAGTAAAAATGAGAAAGTTCTCAGACTTTTTCATACTGTGCATTTTGAGTGAGAAAACCTTGCCGTAAGAAGCATTTCATACATTCTAAAAGCCTACTATTTCATAGGAGTTTTTCTTCAGTGCTTCCCATAATTTCCCAATTTTTCCATTTAAAAAATGAAAAAACAAATAAACTCAGGACACACACCTCCCCATTCTGGGTTTGGGGGTATGTGTTTTTTTCTTTCTGGCCCTTTACATCTCTAAACTGATCTGAAAATTTGTCACTTCAAGCTAAAATGTGAGGGCAGAATGTAAATCCCTTTAATCACATGGAAATTTGTGCACATACCATAATGGCAGAGAAGTTAAGGTTTCTTTAGTTCCAGGTCTGCCATAGACTAATCATTCATATTAAGCTGCATTCAACTGGTTTTAATATGAGTTTTCGTCCATTTCACTTCTAATTTTCATTCCTTTTATGTCTACTTCACTGCTTCCCATTAAACCAGGGTGACTCTAACAGTTGGAATAGGACTCCTAGAAATTAATCATGTTGTCATCTTCCCATAAAAGTTTCCAATTCCAGGGGTCAACTTGGCAATCCCTCAGCTAACTCAATCCTTAAACCTCTGGAGTATGAACATCTACCTTTCTTAGGCTTGCCAGTCCCCCAGAAGAGTTGAGGGATTCCCTGCCCCCCATCTCTTGTTTCTCACATTTGCCTGATTTTTTTTATTTAGATGGCCATTGGGCCAATAGTGTAATGTCACATCTGGGAAAAACCAGGAAGTAAAGTCAGTCCTCTCTAGGAATCACTAGAAACTCTATGGTAAAACCATCAAGTTTCTGGCAGTTCCTAGAGAAGACTGACCAGTTCTGGGTCTTTCCCAGAAGTGATGTCACACATCCTGGCTGACAGTTCTTGCCCCATGTCCCCTCTGCCCCCCCCCCCCAAGTCTCCTGCTGGCTGTCAGGATGAGCATCATAACTCTAACCTTTCTAGAGGTCAATAGTCATTGTAATTAGTCCACTTAATTCCAACTTAACAAATCATCCATTATGGCAATTGGATCAATAATCATATGTGCACTTGTTCAGAATAACAGATAAGCAGCAAGTATGGGCCCAGAAACATGTTGATATGAGAATATGGTTGGCACAATTGGCACAAATTTCTAAGCAGCATCCACTAAGAACATCTCAATGCAGAAATTAACACACACACACACACACCATTAACCCGGTGTATCTCTCTTTTTTTGAAATAACTCTCCTAAAAAGGAGAGAATTTTATTTTTTTTTAAGAAAAGGGTAAGGTAGACAGATGGGAAAAGAAAAAAAGAGCGGAGTGAGTTTTTTTCTGTTAGTAAAGGTTAATTTTAGATAGTATTTCTTCCAGTTTTCGGCATCCATCACGGTTGAAAGATCTTCTTTTCAGCTTTACAAAGTCCAAATCAATTCTGTTAGTAAAGTTAGTAAAGTCCACTGGGGTTAGATATTAATCGAATCTTTTCAGATGTTACACGAACAAGTTCCTTTTTAAGTCTCTCCAATTATCCTTAAGTCCTTTGAACTTTAGTGCCTCCCGTTCCGTCACTTCCTTCCCCCGGGCCGCCGTCTTCTTCAAAAATCCAAATTTTGAGTACTGCTTCCTCCTCTGTGCTGGCATGTCTCTTCAGAAATTTTTAATCCATCTTCTTTTGCTGCTTTTTTCTTGTTGTTTCTGGCAGTCAATTCTCGTTGGCTCCATTAACACTCAAGTTGAAATTAGATCTCCATTACTTGCTAAGCTCAACACCCCTTTCAACTGGCAGAGTATATCCTTTTTGTAAAGGCGGAGTAGGCTTTGGAAGCCTTATCTGCCTCTTCTTTTATTTATTCGCTCCACTGCCAGATAGAGGTGTCAAAACATTTGTCAAAATAAATCTGAGATCTTCTTTCCTTCTTCATCCATAGCTTGGAACTTTAGCGTCAAATTAATATCTATACATTTTCTGCCATCAACCTTGTTGATTCCAACATTTGTTTTTGTAGTCTGATGAGAACAATTTCCATTTTAAAAACATTTCATTAATATTCTACATTTACTCCAGCAGGTGGCGCAGTATCTCAGTCTCTTGTTGATTGACAGCTAGATCTGGGGGGGTTGACTGGAACGGAAGTCCCTCCTCTCTTCTCTTCCGTTCTAAGCAAGAATTTCCCCAGCATCGACATTTTATTTTTTATTTACTTTTTCAAAGTTCGTGCCACATCCCCCAGAAAGCAACTAAAGCCGCAATCTTCTGTAAAACCCCAACGGTACTTTCACCAACATTTTTTTCTTGTTACCCCCCTTCGCGTTTCCTTTAAAAATTCGCTTCTTCGGAGAGGGTGGAAGCTCCTCCCTCTTCCCATACGCTTATCCGCTTACGGGGGGTTTTAATTTTCACTTCAAAATAGATCTTCAACTCACGATTAGATGCCATTTCTTCTTTTCATGGTAATTCATCCGCTTTTCCTCACTCCTGGAAGTCGGTAGGGCTGCTAAGTCCCATTCGGGACGCACTACGCGGTGGGGCCGATTGGGGCGGGGAGAAAGCCTCAATTTCCCGGCAGTTTGCCGGCAAAGAGGCTACTCCCCTATGCGCCCCGGTTCGGAGCCTTTGACTAAGGCTCACTAGGGTCCTTCGCAAACGCGAAGACCCCCCATTCTGCGCGTGGGCTGACCGCCTCCGGGAGCGTCCCGAGAAGCGGCCACCATTCGCAGCACCGAAACCGAAACCTCCCGGTGTATCTCTCTACTATGTCTGAGGAAATGTAATTTCAATGAATGGACTACTCCATGACTTGTTGCCTCTCACCCCCAAGAATGTGGTTTAACCAGGCACCAGCAGTAAAGCGAAGCTACATGTCCACTTAGTATTTCATAGAGAATGCCACAAGACCATATCTTACCATGACCTGTAAAATCTGCCACACTTTGGATATGTTCAGATGCTCCATTTGAATCGCTTTCAGCACACTTCAGTAACGGATTTTATGTGCATGTTCACACACCCAACATCTGCGCACCACCCCCAGCCGTCGCTTTCCAGATCAAACCCCCTTTAAAATGGAGTATTTTGATACCAGGTCCCCAAGTGGTATTTTCCTGATTCTCCAGTTCTAGCCGCACTTTTCTGATGTCTGATCGCTCCTGTGATGTCGAGCCATTTCCGGGTGCTTCAACCCCTCCCCTCTGGAAAGCTGATGCAGAAGCCCGAGGCTTCTGTTTTCATCTGCCAATTTTTTATGCCTCGGCAGTGTGCACATAGGCGGAGCTCCGCTCCTAAGTTAATAAAACCAAAGTTTAAATGGTGCCTAGTTTTAGCATTTAGACGAGTTCGGGATCTCACAGAGGCCAGTTTTGGGGTAAAAGTTTAAAGGGAAGTGTTCATTTAAAGTTTAAAAGGAAGTGTGGAAATCACTGTTCTGCGCACATGCAAAAAATTTAGTTCTACAGATGGTCGCCTGTGCGCATGCTCAAACTGAGAGAGAGAAAAAACACCAACGCATGCTCCTGCATGTGGACGGTGGGAGTGATGTGGCTGCGCAGTGATCCAAAACAAGGAGGTGACTGTGATCGCGATTCTCTGGGTTTATAAAGAACGCATCAGGACCGGAGCAATTTAAACCGCTCCCAGCACGCCGTCTGACCACACCCTTTCTGTCTTCTCAATTTTGTAATACCCAGATGGATGAAATGTTCCTGTGAACTCAAAAGTCTGCACGATATTTTGCTTCAATTTAGGTTGTCCCAATAAAAGGTATTACACAGCTTTTGTTCTTGTTTTGAGACTACCCGTGTCAGCTAAGGGCTTTTCTGCACTCTCATTTTCTTCACGTGTGCGTTTCTGTTGCTTCAGGGCTTGTTTTTTTCTGTTCTGCACAATGTTTTGCTCCCTCTCCTTGTCGATTCGATATTACGTCACTTTGTGTTCGGCATAAAAACCTGCAGTGAAAATCTTCAGGGAGACACGCTGTACATAAAGGGGTGTAATATAGAACTGACCACTAGAAGGAGCAAAACACGTGCAGAACAGAAGAAAACCCCTGAAGCAACAGGAACACATAAGCAAGGAAAATAAGAATGAGGAAAAGCCCTTTGTCGGGGAGCATGTTAGGCACCAGTGTGGTCAGTCCTCCAACAGAAACCCCAACCTGCCCAGCGTGCCTAGAAAAAGTACACATGTTCAATATGGGATAACCTGGTCCTGAACAAGAACACTCATATGGACCCTCCTACATTATCTCACCAAGTACTTCTTGTGCATATCAAGCCAGACTCCATTTCTACACCTTAGTCATGAGAAAGGTTATTTTTTCTCCCTCCTGAGAATTCTCTGGCGCTAATGAGGAGCTGCTTGAAAGCTGACCTTGAAAGTTATCTCCATAATCTTAGCAGGCTGCATAAGGCTTATGTCTTACATTTCTCAACAATGCTTTTGCTTATATGCTAAGAGACAGAGGACAGAGATCCTCTCAAAGCTCCCTCTGACCGGTCCCTTCCTTCATTGTTGTTTTCAGCCCTGAAACGTTCTCCCAGAGAAAGTAAGGAAGGCCCTGACATTGCCCTGGTTTCACAAGCTTCATGATGCAGTCTTACCTCTGCATAGCCGCCCGAGCCGTTATTAGGGATAAAAAATTACCAGGGTTTTCTATGGTCCTTTCCACACTAGACCTTAAATCCTGGTTCAACCCTGTCCCCGAACTTACATTCTACACTACACGCGAGTTCACTCATGTAATTATCTCGGGATATTTTTTGTTTCCACATTACATTGAGGTCACCCCGGTTTCACCCCACATTGTCCTGGGATAAACGTATGCTGTTATAACCAGGAATAAATGCAAGGTATTGGGCCAATCTGCAGTTAGCATTTTTACCAAACCCACACTGGAACAGAAAAAGATGCAGTTCAAAACCACATTCAACTATCCCAAGCCAACACTGTACTGACTGCAGAGTCACCCTGAATGGCCATAAAACAGCCATAAATCTATGCAGACAACCACAATAAAACGAGTGATCAAACGAAGTGAAAGCAGCATGCAGTCTGGACATCACCATAAAATGCGACACTCAATCAAAGTGAAAGTGGCATGCAATGTAGATGGGGATTTCTGTTCCAGTGTGGGATTGGTAAGACAGCGGAGCAAACGCTAGATGCAGATCGGGCCCTTGTGTTGCGAGTTGAACTCTGATAAAACCAGGGGTGAAATCCAAGTGCAGAAAGGACCTATGTTGTGGAAGGTACAGGGGCAGTTTATTGGTTGTTGTTGTTCAGTTGCACAGTCGAGTCCGACTCTTCGCAACCCCATGGACCAGATTACGCCAGGCCCTCCTGTCTTCCGCTGTCCGCTGAAGTTTGCTCAGTTTCATGTTTGTTGCATCGATGACACTGTCTAACCATCTCATCCTTTGCCGTCCCCTTCTTCTTTGACCTTCAATCTTTCCCAGCATCAGGGTCTTCTCCAGTGAATGCTCCCTTCTCATTTGATGGCCAAAGTATTTGAGCTTCAGCTTCAGGATCTGGCCTTCCAGGGAACAGTCAGGGTTGATTTCTTTTAGGATTGACTGATTTGATCTCCTTGCAGTCCAAGGGACTCTCAAGAGTCTTCTCCAGCACCATAGTTCAAAAGAATCTATTCTTCGGCGCTCGGCCTTCCTTATAGTCCAACTCTCGCAGCCATACATTACTACGGGGAATACCATTGCTTTGACCATGCGGACTTTTGTTGGCAGGGTGATGTCTCTGCTTTTTATCATGCTGTTTAGGTTTGCCATCGCTTTCCTCCCAAGGAGCAGGCGTCTTTTAATTTCATGGCTGCAGTCACCATCTGCAGTGATCTGGGATCCTAGGAACGTGAAGTCTGTCACTACTTCTACGACTTCCCCTTCTATTTGCCAAGGAGTGATGGGGCCAGATGCCATGATCTTAGTTTTTTTGATGTTGAGCTTCAAGCCCACTTTTGCGCTCTCCTCTTTCACCCTGAGCAAGAGGCTCTTTAGGTCCTCTTCACTTTCTGCCATCAGAGTGGTATCGTCTGCATATCTGAGGTTATTGATCTTTTCCCCAGCAATCTTAACTCCAGCTTGTGATTCATCCAGGCCAGCATTTCGCATGATGTACTCGGCATATAAATTAAATAAGCAAGGTGACAATATACATCCTTGTCGTACTCCTTTTCCTATGCTAAACCAATCAGTTGTTCCATATCCGGTTCTAACTGTTGCTTCTTGACCCTTATACAGGTTTCTCAGGAGACAGGTGAGGTGGTCTGGTACTCCCATCTCTTTAAGAACCTGCCATAATTTATTGTGATCCACACAATCAAAGGCTTTAGCATAGTCAATGAAGCAGAAGTAGATGTTTTTCTGGTACTCTCTTGCTTTCTCCATAATCCAGCGAATGTTGGCAATTTGATCTCTAGTTCCTCTACCTCTTCGAAACCCAGCTTGTACTTCTGGCAGTTCTCTATCCACGTACTGTTGGAGCCTAGCTTGTAGGATTTTGAGCATGACCTTGCTAGCGTGTGAAATGAGTGCAATTGTGCGATAGTTTGAACATTCCTTGACGTTGCCCTTCTTTGGGATTGGAATGTAAACTGACCTTTTCCAATCCTGTGGCCACTGTTGTGTTTTCCAAATTTGTTGGCAAATTGAGAGCAGCACTTTAACAGCATCTTCTTTTAAGACTTTGAATAACTCAGCTGGGATACCATCACCTCCACTAGCTTTGTTGTTAGTAATGCTTTCTAAGGCCCATTTAACTTCGCTTTCCAGGATGTCTGGCTCGAGGTCAGTGATTATACCATCGTGGTTGTCAAGGACATCGAGGTCCTTCTTGTATAGTTCTTCTGTGTATTCTTGCCATCTTTTCCTAATCTCTTCTGCTTCTGTTAGGTCCCTACCATTTTTGTCCTTTATCATGGCCAGCTTTGCATGGAACGTTCCCTTGATTTCTCCAATTTTCTTGAAGAGATCTCTAGTCCTCCCCAATCTATTGTTTTCCTCTATTACTCTGCATTGTTCATTCAGGAAAGCCTCCTTATCTCTCCTTGCTGTTCTCTGGAAATCTGCATTCAGTTGGGCAAATCTTTCCTTTTCCCCATTGCCTTTAGCTTTCCTTCTTTCCTCTGCTATGCGTAAAGCCTCATCAGACAGCCACTTTGCTTTTTTGCATTTCTTTTTCTTTGGGATGGCGGTGAGTGCTGCCTCCTTTACAATGTCACGGACCTCTGTCCATAGTTCTTCAGGCACTCTGTCTATCAAATCTAGTCCCTTAAACCTATTCTTCACCTCTACTGTATATTCATCGGGGATGCGATCTAGGTCAAATCTGAATGGCCTTGTGGTTTTCCCAACTTTCTTCAATTTAAGTCTGAATTTTGCAATGAGTAGCTCATGATCTGAGCCACAGTCAGCTCCAGGTCTTGTTTTTACTGACTGGATAGAGCTTCTCCATCTTTGACTGCAAATTATATAGTCAATCTGATTTCGGTGTTGCCCATCTGGTGATGTCCATGTGTAGAGACGCCTCTTAGGTTGTTGGAAAAGGGTGTTTGCTATGACCAGCGTGTTCTCTTGACAAAACTCTGTTAGCCTTTGCCCTGCTTCATTTTGTTCTCCAAGGCCAAACTTGTCTGTTATTCCAGTTACCGTTTGATTTCCTACTTTAGCATTCCAGTCCCCTATGATGATGAGGACATCATTTTTTGGTGTTAGTTCTACGAGCTGTTGTAGGTCTTCGTAGAACTGGTCCACTTCAGCCTCTTCTGCAGCAGTGGTTGGGGCATAGACTTGGATTACTGTGATATTGAATGGTTTGCCTTGGATTCGGACCGAGATCATTCTGTCATTTTTGAGATTGTATCCCAATACTGCCTTTCTCACTCTCTTGTTGACTATAAAGGCCACACCATTTTTTCTACGGGATTCCTGGCCACAGTAGTAGATATAATGGTCTTCTGAGTTAAATTCGCCCATTCCTGTCCACTTTATTTCACTGATTCCCAAGATGTCAATGTTCATTCTTGCCATCTCATTTTTGACCACGTCAAGCTTACCTTGATTCATAGATCTTACATTCCAGGTTCCTATGCAGTATTGTTCTTTGCAGCATCGGACTTTCCTTTCACCGTCAGACACATCCACAACTGAGCGTCCTTTCGGCTTTGGCCCAGCCACTTCACTCTTTCTGGGGTTACTCGTACTTGCCCTCTGCTCTTCCCCAGTAGCATATTGGACACCTTCCGACCTGAGGGGCTCATCTTCCGGCGTCATATCTTTTAGCCTTTTGTTACTGTCCATGGGGTTTTCTTGGCAAAGATACTGGAGTGGGTTGCCATTTCCTTCTCCAGGGGATCACGCTTGGTCTGAGTTCTCTGCTGTGGCCTGTCCGTCCTGGGTGGCCCTCCACGGCATAGCCCACAGCCTCATCGAACCACGCAAGCCCCTCGCCACGACAAGGCAGTGATCCATGAGGGAGAGTTTATTGGTACTGGCTTTTATTACTGGATTGTTCAGTGTTTTTTAAAAATGTCTTTGCTGCTTCTTAGCCATTGCTTCCAGGAGAACTGACTGGTGGCAGCTGGAGAGCAGTTGTGGGGGATCTCCAGATCCCAGCTGGAGGTTGGCAACCCTAGTATACAGTGGGGAAGGCTGGATACAAATAAGCCAGAATGGTGTAGTGGTTAAGAGTGGTGGACTCTAATCCGGAGGGCCAGGTTTGGTTCCCTACTCTCCTCCACATGAAGCCTGCTGGGTGACCTTGGGTGAGTCACAGTTCTCTCTGAACTCTCTCAGCCCCACGTGCTTCACAAGGTGCCTGTTGTGGGGAGAGGAAGGGAAGGCAATTGTAAGCTACTTTGAGACTCCTTAGGGTAGAGAAAAGCAGGGTACAAAAATCTACTCTTCTTCTTACAGAATTATTCAGTCATCTGATAGGAGCAAATGAACAAGAGAAGATACAAAATTTTAGGGTTTAAAAAAAATTAAAGGGTATTTTCATATCACACAGCAGTGAATTCCATAAATTCACTGGCTGAAAAAGTGCTCCCATTTATCAGCCCTGAATGTACAGGATTTTGCATAGAATTCCGCCCCCCCCCACACACACCTAAGTACCTTTTTTCATCAAGGAATTTAAAAATACAGTCATTGACCCCCTTGCAAGACACACAGCATAAAATTGCCCAATTCTCATAGCAATCTGACAGAGATAATGCACCTTTGATATGGTAAAGAAGAACTTTGGACCCTAGCTTTTTGTCCGGGCCCCCTCCCCTATTCTTACATTTCAAAAAGGGTCGACCACTTTATCACTTAAGGAACATGTTAAGAGTGGCTTTCCATGCCAAAATGTACTGTACCGCCCATAATTTGCGTGTCTCAACAGCTCGAGCCTCCAAGGGCCATCAAGCCATTTCCCCCCCATTCCCGCCTGACAGGTCTGGGAACGGAGGCTTTAAACAGACGCTGAGCTACGTCTGCAGAGTTTAAATAGCCAGCTACGTTTATTTTGGGGGTCTTTTGCGACATGGCCGTGAAGCAAAATTTAGCCTCTGCTCAAAGGCCTCTGTGTTCGAGAACGGCCTGGACTTAAGGAGGGAACCTTCCAGGTTGGCCTTTCTCCAGGGCTTGAGGCTTTGGGCCGCATTCCTGGCGCTCCCTGTGCATGGAGCCTTTTTTGGCCGCTGTCAGGCGGGCCCTTGTTCGAACACAAGAGCTGCAAATCAATGTCCTTTTCATATTACTCCCGCCTCACTGGCTTAACTGGTCGCAGCCCGAGAGCGAAAGAGCCCGTGCCTTCATTCCTGCTATATATCATCCCAGTAATTTCCTGTTGATTAACAAATAAGCTGCCTATGTTTACTAGTGGTACTCCCTAATCCTTATGTTCATTCACCACTTCCTGGCAGGCCGAGATGGATGTGTGATCTGTCCAGACGTGTGCCCTTGGGTCAGCTAAACTCTGGCACAGGTCGAAGAGGATAAAAATAGTGCCATGTTAGGGAAAGGGTAAAAAAAATATATATCTGCCAGCAGCGAATGCATCTTTCCAAGGAAGAAAGTAAATTATAGTCTTGGGAGAAGACTCCCTTATGCTTTGAACGGCGTTACAGATCCGAGCGTGCCCCAGACCTAACCACACAGTTCAAACACAGACAGAATTGATAGCGGTTATTCCCAATTGCAAATGCAAATCTGTAGAGCAGAAATTGCTGGTGTGGTCGAGCCGCAGACAATTTATGATGACCCCATAAGGCTTTCAAGGCAAGAGGCGTTCAGAGGTGGTTTACCATGGCCTTCCTCTGCCGTGCAACCTTGGACTTCCTTGGTGGTCTCCCGTCCAAGACCTAACCATGAACGACCCCGCTTCGCTTCCGAGATCTGACCAAATCAGGCTAGGATGGGGAAATTAGGGAATAGGAATGGTCAGTTTCTACTTCCCAGCTGACAGCCGCTTCCCACTTCGTATGAGGGCCAGGTCCCACTGGTTGTACAGAAAGTAAATATGTAACTGCCAAGGAAAGCTGCACAGTGGAGGTTCCAGACTAAAGACGCAGGACCAGGGCTCACCTGGTAGCTGCAAGAAACCTGAGTAGAGACCACCTTCCAAGTGGAGTGTGAAGTTGCCGTAGGCTTGCCAATCTCCAGGTGGGGCCTGGAGAGCTCCCAAAATTACAGTTTATATCCAGACAACGGAGAACAGTCCCCCCTGTAGAAAATGGCTGCTTGGAAGGGTGGACTTTATGGCATTATAACCTGCTGAGTCTCTCCCTCCTCAAATCCCACCCTCCCCAGGCGCCATCCTCAAATCTCCAGGAACTTCCCAAACTGTTCTAAGTTCTGAGCATGGCTGATGTGGTGAATGCTGCAGACTACGCATGCACAAAGAGAGCACAAAATTTAAAATGTAGCTTGTTGGGTGTAGTGGTTAAGCGTGTGATGGTGCAGTGGTGGTGAAGTGCGCGGACTCTAATCTGGGAGTACCGGGTTTGATTCTCCCCTCCTCCACTTGCAGCTGCCGGATGACCCTGGGCAAGCCATAGTTCTGACAAGAGCTTTTTCTCAAGAGCAGTTCTGGAAAGAGCTCTCTCAGGCCCACCTACCTCACAGGATTTCTGTTGTGGGGAGGGGAAGGAAAGGAGTTTGTAAGCCGCTCTGAGACTCCTTTGGGTAGTGAAGGGCAGGGGTATAAATCCAATCTCCTCCTCTTCTTTTAAATAATGTGCCCACAGCATCTCCTTCAACAACTGGCATGCTGAACGTCACCAGCTGTCCAGATGCAAACCTACTTCATGTATATTATGAAATTGCTAACAAATCGCTATGGCAAGGGTCCCCAACATAGCACCTAGGGGGGCCACAGCACCCATCAGTTCCTTTCCTGGCACCCACCAAGTGTTTTTAGAAAGTTAGTTGGGCCGGGTGGGGCTTTTGCCCAGCAGGGCTTCTGACTGGCCAGTGGAGATTTGATTGGCTGTGCAGATTCATAAAAACATTGCTTCAGCAGCAACTGCCCCCACAGCATAAGGGTGTCCACTGTGTGGCTAAAGATAAGCTGCGTGTATGAAAAAAATATATATATTTTTAAACAATATGTTTGTTTTAAAGAAGAAGAGATTGGATTTATACCCTGCCCTTCACAACCTGAAGGAATCCCGGAGCGGCTTACAATCGCCTTTTCCTCCCCCTCCCCACAACAGGCACCCTGTGAGGTAGGCGGGGCTGAGACTCTTTCGAGAACTGTCCTTGAGAGAACAACTCTAAAAGATCTTGCAACTGACGCAAGGTCAGCTGCATGTGGAGGAGTGGGGAATCAAACCTGGTTCTCCCGGACTGGCGTCCATGCTCCTAACCACTATACCAAACTGGCTCTCAAACTGGCTCTTAAAAGGCAACCTGTTAAGCACAGGTTCTGCCTGAAATGTTGAAGAGTTACTAACAGAGTTATACGTAACCTCACTACCTGACATTTTGTGGTTGGCTTCACTTCTTGCAGCAGCCATTTTGTGGCTGGCCGTGTCTCCCATGGGAGACATTTTGTTGCTACGCCTGCCACCCTGATTCAGAATTCCACCAAAGGTCCCTGGGCGCTTTAAACATCTGGGGACCCCTATGCAAAGGCGAGTATACAGCAGGGCACTCCACTTGAGAAAAACAGCCATTTTTGTGATCAAACATGAAACCTTCTATACTGCTCAACAGTTTGCTGATCACATGGCTTTTGGACCTCTAGACTAGTGTACAGAAAAGCCAATGGGTCTTCATGAAAAAAAACAATGCTGCATGTGACTGGCTCCTCATTTGATTACAGGTGCTGCTGGGACTTGTTCTCACACGAATTGTGTATAATTGGGTTTCTTCTTATCACGACTTGACAATCGGCACTGTGCAGGGAGAGCTTTGCATTAATGCTGCCATGGCTCATTCACACCCACCAGTTCATCTGATGAAACTAGTGGTTCTTGTAAGCCGAAGTAATACAAGTATTACTAAAAAGAATCAGGATTTCTTAGGCACATTCATTAAGGACTAAGCTTCTAATCCTGATCTGATGTGAGCATGCCAGTTTGGGTGGCCAGCCTGGTAGAGTCCGTTGCCACAAGCAAAGAGTCTACTGGGCACCTTAAAGACTAACTAATTGATTGTGACAGAAGAAAAGCATGGGATTCAAGAAGTACAGTCCATGATGGCTGTGTGCAAAGCTGAAATCAGAGACGCTCTGTCACCCGCCAGTTGAGCTCACATCCTGTTCACCAGTCTCAAATAGGAAGCCGAATTTTCAGTGGGCTGTTTGTCCACCTGTTCATGGCTATGTCAGTAGGTTGTTTCTCTGTATTCCTGTGCTGATGGAAGAGGCAGAAAGGGTGATTTTGTGCCCTCATCCATCCCCAAAGCAGCCTCCCAGCCTCCATGGGTGCCACAACCACAGGAATAATCTATCCAGGGACAGACAAGACTGTTTGGGGAGAGGAAAGTGGGAAGACCCATGTTCATCAGCACCTTCCTCTGATTAACTATGGGATCCAACCTACTGATATCAAAGCTATTCCTCATGATTCCATCACACTTTAGAACCAAGTTAAAGATCCTCTCAGACCTGGTCTTCAAATGCACTAAAATTAAGTCAGAATGATGCTGTTGAATGGACTATACCATTTCAAACTACAAGTGGGGGAGGCACATTTTTGTAATGTCCCCTTGAATTTGTTTCAGTTATTCTCCAAACAGGTAATTAGCACAGCCAATAATAGTAGGCTGGAGTAGAACCTCTCTCAGAGTTCTTTTTTTTAATAATCAGGAAGCTATTTATACGAAGGATTATTCAAAAATAAGATTTTCTAACTATAGCCTGAAGATATAGAGTCTATTACCTCAGAATTCTACTACATCATTCTGTAGCATATATAGACCAGGCCTCATATAGCCACCCCATGGTGTGAGAGCTGTTTCTTTGTGGTATGGTTCCTTGCCACTTGGATATGTGTGTGTATGAATACTCCTAACTCATGGGTAGAGCTGATTACATGAAACTTTTCTACCCAACTGGTGCCATCCTGTAAGTGGTACTCTATTCAGCTACCAGGACCTGAAGAGGAACCCTACCAGTGGCTCAAATGAGTGTCTGTGAGGAAAATGCACACTGCAAGAGCCAGTCCCTGACCTCTACATGCTTCCTGCCTATCAGAGTGACAGGACAAAAACAGCTGGCTGATGTGGCTTAGGTTTTCCAGGTACTGCCTGTCAACTGGTGGGAGGACTTGAGGGGGGGAATGGGGGAGCGCAATGTTGGCTACAGCATCACATCACTTCTGGTTGAAAATCCAAAGTGACACTGGTGGTTCCAGGAATCGCTGGAAACTCTGTGGTAAAACCATAGAATTTCTGGTGATTCCTAGATATACCCTATGTCATTTCCTTAAAAAAAAAAAAAATGGAAGTGTTTTCTTCCACCACCCCTCAGAGTGGCTGTGGGCAACAGAAGCAGAGGGTACCCCACCCCCACTGGGGAATGGGATCCGTATGTGGTATCTAGGTCAGAGAAACAGAAGCTTTTGATAATTTTGTTGTTAACTTATTACTGAGTGAATGAAAGCTGTTCTGCATCAACTGAACAACTAAATAATAGCCCTCTCCTTAACTTCAAATTCTCTTTTGCCACATACCCTTGACCACAAAGAGAAAATGTGCTACTTCAGAGGGAAAGGGGGGATAGATGTCAATGCTTCTTTTTTAAAAAAACAAAACAAAACCCTGCCATAATAAAATTCCCCACTTGTTTCCAACTCATTTAGCTGTCAGTCTAGTCATCGAGGGGTCGGGAAGGATTTTTAAAAAGAGTCTGCGTAGCAAGGACTAGTAAGTAGGAAAAGAAATTCTTCGGCTAGACAGCAGGAAGGGATCTATCTATTTATCCAGGTAATTATACGGTCCCCAGGATGGCTGTGACTGGGCACCACCCAAAGATGCAAAAATAGAAAGACAAACAACGCTCACGCTTTGCCCGTCTCTCTTTGGCCTAGTTCTCACTGAGGAGGCAGACCTGTGTCTGGGCTGGACCACTTGGGACTGCAGGTGGGGCTCAAGTGAGTGAATGCTCCTCCATTCCAAAATAAATATCCTCTCCGTGCTGAAAACTAGATGTCAGGGAGAAGGATCTTAGCCTGGCCTTACTTGTACAGTTGTCTTTGGACTGATGGATTGTATCAGTAGCAGAACACACGAAGGCTCACAAACGTGGCAGAGCCATCTGTCACAGTGTGTATGTGAGCAAGATACAAAGTCACACACAGAGCCTCGTTATATTTGCAAACTAATATGAGTCCTTTTCTTTAGGGCACTCCATTCTAGATAGGATAGAGGAGAGATAGGTTCTGTAATAGAGTCTAACTAGCTAGATGGATATAGATGCAGGAAAGACATCCTGCTCTCATGTTGCCAAGGTGGAGAATCATGGCATTGTGTGTGGAGAGAGCATGTTAGACCAGAAGGAAACTTCCCCTAAGAGCAGCAGTCTACACACCAAAGGGAGCGTAGTAAAAGCAAGAGAGTACTAAAAGCAAGGGCGGTCAGCGTCCAGCCTATGTAGCTCTCTGACTAGTAGTAGTCTGATACAAAAAGACAGTATAAGAAGTCCTTCACTTCCAGCAGATCGTGTCTTCCACGGTGAAAGACTCCAACCCATGAGCTGCAGCAGCAGTCGGAAGTGATATAGCCCAGACATAGGGTGAATCTGCATTTGAATTTTACATCAGTTGCGTGATGCTGTGACGTTGCCTTTTTCTATGCTTGTTTGAATGTTGTTTGGAGAAGATTCTTTTAAAGCAGTGCGGAGGTGCAATGACAGTGGAGCCACCCCGAAAGGACAATAAACATATGTGGACGTGCGAAAGTATGCTAGCACCGTTGAGGTGTGAAAATGACACCAAATGTGGACAGCTTTTTTGAAGATAGAGTCAAAAGGCGGGAACACTGGTGGGAAAGTCAAATGCAGATTCGGCCATAGTCTTACCATCTTGGCAAGAACTGTGACTCAATTCGAACATCAAAAAAAAAAAATCTCACTTCGTTCGTTCTGGGTACGAATTTGATTAGTGCTCAGTCCTTGGGTTTGCTCTCTTCTCTCCTCCTCCTGTCACCCTGAGGGCCAGGCTAGATGGGCTGTTGGGTTCCCCAGCCCCCACTCGATTCCCCCGCAGCCACACAGCTGCTGTGGGCTAATGTCAGTTAAAAATAAAGCCCATTTGTGCCTGGAATACCACCACAGGCGAGGAAAGGCATAGCTTCCCTCTTCAGTAGGGATGCCAACCTCCAGGTGGGACGCCCTGGGGATCCCCCGGAATCACAGCTCATCTCCAGGCTACAGAGATCAGTTCCCCCGGAGAAAAGGGGCACTTTGGAGGGTGGGCTCTGTGGCACTGTGCCCTGCTGAAGTCCCTGTCCTCCTCAGGCTCCACCCCCAAATCTCCAGGAGTTTCCCAACCTGGATCTGGCAGCCCTACAGCCCCCCATTCCCCACTGGCAGCCGGGGGGGGGCTGGCAACCCTACTCTTCAGTTGTTTTCCTTCCAAGGCACGAGCTTTCGTGAGCCGCTGCTCACTTCTTTGGTATCAGAGGAAGTATCTGAAGAAGCGAGCAGCGGCTCACAAAAGCTCACCCTCCGCCACATATTTTGTTGGTCTTTAAAGTGCCTCAAGTGGTTAAGACGCTGAACTGCAGGCTGTGGAAGGTCGGTGGTTCAGCAGTTCGAGACCCGAGAGTGCCGCATGACGGGGTGAGCTCCCGTCTCTAGTGCCAGCTCCTGCCAACCTAGCAGTTCGAAAGCAAGAAATTGCAAGTAGATAAATAGGTACCACTTTGGTGGGAAGGTAACAGCGTTCCGTGCGCCTTGGTGTTTAGTCATGCCGGCCACATGACCACGGAAATGTCTTCGGACAGCGCTGGCTCTTCGGCTTTGAAACGGAGATGAGCACCGCAACCCTAGAGTCGGATTCGACTGGCTTTCGAGCAAGGGAACCTTTACCTTTACTTTAAAGTGCTACTGGACACTTGCTCTTTTCTGCTGCTACAGACAGACCAACAGGGGTCCCCATCTTGAACTGTCTCCATAGTGCAGGGTGGCGGGGAACCGAACGCTGAGTTCAGAACCCAATGTCAAAGCCCGTTTGCAGTTTTGCCCCCCCCCCACACCACCATCAAGCAAACAAGTTTTGCAATTACGATTATCGCATCCTAGTCTCAGCTTTTGATTCCCCACTCCTCCAACTTGCACCTGGCTGGATGACCTTGGGCAAGCCATAGTTCTGGCACAGCTGTTCTTGAAAAAGAGCAGTTTCTGTCAAGAGCTCCCTCAGCCCCGCCTACCTCACAGGGTGTCTGTTGTGGGGAGGGGAAAGGAAAGGAGTTTGTAAGCCGCTCTGAGACACCGGGCCGTGAAGGGTAGGGTATAAATCCAATCTCCTCCTCTTCCTCCTCCTCCTCCTTTTAAGGTGATGAGATGTTCAAATCAATGGTGTAGATGGGAGATGCGTGTTGGTCTAATAGGCCATTTAAGGTAAATTAAATTAAATTACTAAGGTTTCAGGCATCCATGCAAGTCCAAACAGAATAAGCAGATTCAGTTTATGGTGCCAGTGGTTTTCAGGCCCTTATGGTTGAAACACTTTCCCTATGAAGAAAGGTTAAAGCGCTTAGGGCTCTTTAGCTTGGAGAAACGACGGCTGAGGGGGTGACATGATCGAGGTTTAAAAGATTATGCATGGGAAGAGGTACTTTTCTCCCTTCCTCACAATACAAGAACTTGTGGGCACTCCATGAAATTGCTGAGTGGTTGGGTTAGAACGGATAAAAGGAAGAGTGTGTGGGGGTAATCGGTTGGCTCCTTTCTCTTCGAAGACATCGGTAAAGTCGTGGTATGGACGAGGAAGAAGTGACGAGTCATCGGGGGCGGAGGCAATCAAAGGTGGTTGTGGCCAGTTCTGCCAAGGAGGGCGTGATAGGAAAGTGCAGTTCTTGGCGAACCCAGTCCACCCGAGGGTTATGGGCCATCAGCCAAGAAAGGCCCAGGATAATGGGAAAGTGAGGCATGCGAGCTACATTGAATTGTAGCTGCTCTCGGTGCTGCCAGATGCAGAGGATCAAGGGCTGAGTTTCATGGGTTATGGGACCCAAACAAAGGAGTTGCCCATCAACCGCTTCCACAAGTGCCAGGATGAGGTGGTGTTTTACGAAGGCGGTGTCCATGAAGCAGCAAGCAGCTCCGGAGTCGAGCATCGCATGGACAAACAACCTGCATTTGTCTGGCAACTGCAACTAGATAGGGACCAAGAAGGGACTGGGATCGGGAGACGGAAGTGCAGAGAACCCAGCTAATGGCCCCGCACCGGTGGGTTTGCTTAGGTGTGGGGCTGGGCTTTTACTGGCAGCAGCCGGGGCGAAGCCTCAGGTCACACTCGTTTGGCAGGACATCCGAAGGAGTAGTGCCCAGCCCCACCACAGTAGAGACACAAATTCTGGGTGCAATGATGGGTTTACAGGACAGCGGGGTGGTGGAACAGCTGCAGTGGTAGCTTGTTGCTGCATGTGTAGGTGGCCGACCACCTGCGTGAGTTGCTGCAGCTGTGCAGCCACGTATGCTAGTTGAAGCTCTACCCTGCCTGCTTCATCCATGGTGGGAGGTTGAGCGTTTAGTGGGTGCCAGCAATCTCTCAAGGGCTGGGGATTCGGGGCCAGGCAAACGTGGGGTGGTCGGGATACAGTCCGAGGTCAAGCCGGGCGAGACAGAGAGAGCCGAGTTCCAAGAGTGAGACAAGCAAGGTGGTCGAGGGACAGAGCCGAGTCAAGAGTCTGTGTAAGCCAAAGAAACCGGAGAGCCAAGTCCAAATTACTAACCGAGAGCAGAGTCAGGGAGTCCGAGAGCCGAGAGCGGTGGGTCCAGCGTCCGAGAGCCGAGGCTCAAAAAGTCCGAGAATGCGAGTTGCAGACTAACAAGGTTGAAGGCAAGTCGAGGTCGAGGAGCCGGAGGGATCAAGATGAGGATGAGGTGTCAGGAACCGAAGCGGTGTGGTGCAAAGCTCTGCGGATACGACTAATTGCTGGCACGAGTTGTTTACTTTGCCAGCATGGGCTAAATAGGAAACTCAGGTGGTAATTAGCCCATCTGAAGCATAGCCCTGCTCATGCTAAAACTCTGAATGACCGCCGTGCATGCATGCGCACCTCACCCAGCCGGGCTGTCATGTCCTGCTGGTGACATTCTCATAGACGAGACGCAGGTGGTGGCAAGTCGGGGTGTGTGGATCTTGAGCGGGGATCTGTCCCAGCTGGTGCGGGGCCTGCTTCCAAGCTTGCTGCGCTGTCAGGTGTGGAGGTTGCTGGGCCCGCCTCTGGGCTCCCTGGGACGTCAGGTGCGGAGATTTCTGGTGTACGGAGTTCATCCTTGTTAATACTTAGCTCCTCTGAGGGCTCCAAGAGCTTGGGCGCGGCATGGTTGTTGTCTCCACCATCGTTGTCTCCGTCGTGGACCCGGTATAGCTGCCACACCTGCACTAGTAGCCGCAGCTGAGGAAGATATAGAAAAATGAAATGTGAGCATTGCTGGACAGGCTCCACCAGAGCAATCTGCTCTCACACAAACACATTCAGGTGCTATAGCAAAAAGCAGATTATTCCCCCTTCTCTTGAGAGACTTAAACATAAACACCAAATTAATCACCAAAGAGGTGTTTGGTACATGTTCTCAGGGCTCTTTTTGTAGCAGGAACTCCTTTGCATATCAGGCGACACACCCCTAATGTAGCCAATCCTCCAAGAGCTTACAGAGCTCTTCTTACAGGGGCTACTGTAAACTCTTGGAGGATTGGCTACATTAGGGTGTGTCGCCTAATATGCAAAGGAGTTCCTGCTACAAAAAGAGCCCTGTGTTCAGTCAAATGTCAGCAAGTTGAAAATACTGATCGAGACACCAGTCATTCTTAAGATCTGTAGAGAACCAGAGGAAAACACTAGGAGATTTTGATGATCACTATTAAGCTTCAAAGGCAACAAGGCGTGTTCAGTAAATACACACGTCACTTTCATGAGATACGAGTTAGGGAAGTTTGTCATGGCATCCAAAGAATAATATTTTAGTTTTGGCAAGCTTGAGCACAATGTATGATCAGTGTCTCAGAACCAGGTCAATGAAAAGAGGTGAAAGGACACATACTAAACTATACCCCTCAACCGAAAAAGAAAAAAACACCATTTTTGTTGATTAAGAAAATATTTTTTTGCAAATAATTTTGAAAACAGGACACAGCGCTTCACCTGCTAAGACTGTTTCGTTCTTTTCTAACCACGGGTTCTAAATGTGAAGGCCTGACAAAAAAAACCTGGGAAAACTGAGGAATATTTCCCATTCTTCTCCCACCTTAATTGTTTCCCATTTTTTCTGATGGAAAAATTGGAGATTTGGGAAGGGGCAACTCTTATGAGATTTTTTGAGCGTGAGTAAAGTCCCTTTAAAGCCCAAGTTCTCAAATGGGTTACCTGTCCTTTACTTCCTTAAAATGCTTTATACTATAGCAAGGATTATGGACATGCATAAACCTCAGATCATCTGGCTTGCTTTAAAGGTAAGGGTAAAGGTTCCCTTGCTCGAAAGCCAGTCGAATCCGACTCTAGGGTTGCGGTGCTCATCTCCGTTTCAAAGCCGAAGAGCCAGCGCTGTCCGAAGACGTTTCCGTGGTCATGTGGCCGGCATGACTAAACACCAAGGTGCACGGAACGCTGTTACCTTCCCACCAAAGTGGTACCTATTTATCTACTTGCAATTTCTTGCTTTCGAACTGCTAGGTTGGCAGGAGCTGGAACTAGAGACAGGAGCTCACCCCGTCATGCGGCACCCGGGTCTCGAACTGCTGAACTACTGACCTTCCACAGCCTGCAGTTCAGCGTCTTAACCACTTGAGCCACCGCACTTGCTTTAGATTTCTCCTAATTCCGTCTACAATATTTTTCTTTTATGCACTATTTATTCCCTCTTTTTTCTAACTGACGAAAACGAAGAAAGGTTTACAGGCTGTAAAGGGCTGTAAAGGTTTGCTGCTCCGCCTTTGCGGGCGCACACAACAATGGTTCCATGTGCTCAGTTGTACAGACTGGATTTTCACATGCCAAACAGTCCAGTTTAAGTCTTTGGAGAAACCATGCACAGCACATATATCCCCCCTCCAATTCTGTTTCCCCCCAAGGAAATAAGGCAACCTCTCTTGCAGCTGCCTCACGAGACCGTCGCCCAACTCGCTCAAGTCATCTAAGCTCCTGCTTCATCCCTCTCAGCTCCCTGGGTGTACCATGGGGGTAGTTTGGGGCGGGAGTGAAGAGGATGTCGGGGGGGTGATTTCATTGATGGCTTCAGAGGGACATATCTAATGAGTTTCCCCCAAAACCCTCCTCAGCATCCCAGACCAGGCCAGCACAGTCAATGCTGGAGAGTTTTGGGGTGGGGAGTGCCCTGAAGGAGAAAGATTCATGGATGAATATCGCCACTCTCCCCCAATCCTGCATCTGAGATTGACGGAGGACCGAGAATCCGGGGAGGGGGCTAGTCCTTTCAGGCTAGTCCTGCCCTCCCTCACCCAGGAGACATTTCTACAGTCCATTCTGGCTCCCTCCCCCCACCCTCACAAATCACAGTCCAAAATACAACAACTCCAATTCAATAACCGTTGAAACGCCACTGCAAAACCTACCATTTCCTAATCAAGCACCCGCCCATACTCCCTTCCTCCCTAATAATAATAATGTTAACCCTATATAATATACCCTATATCTACTATGCTGGTTGGAAAGAGAAAAATGATATATTTGTCAAAAATTGGGAGGGAGACCACTGAGAAGAAGAAAAGAAGAAGAGATTGGATTTATACCCCGCCCTTCACTACCCAAAGGAGTCTCAGAGCGGCTTACAAACTCCTTTTCCCTTCTCCTCCCCCACAACAGGCACCCTGTGAGGTAGGCGGGGCTCTGAGAGCTCTGACAGAAACTGCTCTTTTTCAAGGACAGCTGTGCCAGAGCTTGTGACTGACCCAAGGTCACATCAGCAGGTACAAGAGGAGGAGTGGGGAATCAAACCCCAGATTTGGATCTCCCAGATTAGAGTCCGCGCACCTAACCACTACACCAAACTGGCTCTCTTGGGTGGATATTTTACAGCCTAGAGTGATAGAAAAACCCTCCTCGGAGGTAGACTCCTGGCCTGTCAGTGTCTGGTCACAGTACAGCAGCTCACTCCTGGAGGAAATCACCCCGGGAGAGGTTACGGTTTTTTTCAGCACAGCAAGAGCTCTGCCGACTGCTGGATCCACAATGGGGTTAAAGCGAAGGAAATATCCCTCTGGCATTTAAACCTGCCTGGACTCCCTGCCTGCCCTTCTCCCACCATTTCACAACTGTGGAGCAGCCAGAGAAGGCTGGACAGAGACAGGGCAGGCAGCTTAAATGCCTTCCTCTCCCTCCCTGGCCTTGGGGAAGGAAAGAGAGGCATCGAAACGTGCCTGCTCGGTGTTTCCCTTCCCTCCCTGAGTGTCTCTGCTGCGGCAGAAAGGCTCAGAGAGGGAAGGAGGCATGTTCCCCTGCCTTCCCTTGGCTTCCCGCAGCCACACCGCACAGACAGGCCGGCTGGGAAGCCAAGGTCAGCCACGGGAACATGCCTGGGCTCTGGGGGCAGTAAGAGAAGGGAAGGCAGAGAGAGGAGGCTACTCCCGGGTCAGTTTCACTCCCACCTGCCTGTCCGCTGTGATGGTGAAATGGCAGAAAGCTAGAAATTGAGGATGGAAGCCCCAGGGGGAGGGAAGCTGGCATTGGGCTACCTGAGAGCCAAAAAAAGCCGAAAAAATACCGGTAAGGCACACTCCTAGTCATTTCTTTTGTTTTCTCGATATTCGCCTTGGCACGTTCTGGGGCATGGATGGAGCAACCCCAGACCGACCCCTCAGCGACATTTAACGTTGTGAGTTTTATTTATTTATATTTTATTTAGACTTTCGATTTATATTCCACCCTCCCCGCATGGGCAGTCTTCAGGTTGGCTTACAACAGATTAAAAAATAACAGGATACAGGAAAAACGGAGAAATTGCATTGATGCTGGGCCCCTGCAAGTGTTCCAAGGCCCTCTTGGCTGCCCTCCAATCGTCCTGAAGCAGGACCCCCTGCCGCAGCTGTAGTGACCCTCGGTGCCCCTTGAAGCCCGGGTGGGCTCTGGAGACCAGGGGTGTTGTTCCTATGGCGGGGAAGAGGCTTGGTCTCGCCACAGGTGGCTCCAAAGGGGTCGGCAGGGAGGTGGGTGGAAAAGGTGATCCCGACGGTTTCTTGTCTGCTTTGTTAGAAGTCCTTGGTGGCTTCTTGTCCGCTTTGTCTGAAGGCCTTGGTGGCTTCTTGTCCAGTTTGGCAGCAGACTTAGCCCCTGACTGAATAATGGCCGGCAGCTTCTCCACCCTCTGCGTCCTGCTGCAACGAGAGACAGGTGTTCCGTGCACCGAGAAATTGGTTCCCTCTCTCTTTGATCCGTCACCTGTTCGACTCTTTGCAGCCCAACGAGCTGCTCCCGATGGTGGGCATGTTTTACTGGACTTATCTAGGAATTTAAAAAAACAACACCAGGTTATGAACTTTCAAACTGCCATAAGCAATAGTCAGCTCACAGATAACCCCCAAGCTGCCTTAACCCTCTGCATTGTGGAGTGCCGGCACAATTGGTCTCAGCCTCTGAGCGAGTGTTTGGCTCTGGCTAGATCTGGAAGCCCAGAGGTCCTGTTTAGGGCCCAGGTTAGAGCCACACTCACGCTAGGGCAGGTGCTCTCCATCGCTTTGCTCTCCAGTGCTGGCTCCCAAGGACAGGGTTCCTCTCTGAGAATCAGTGTCCCAGCAACACTTGTTCCTTCTCAAAGTAAAAGGAAACAAAACCTTGATGAGGCAGGACCATCTTTGCCAAACATTTCCCTTGAGCCTATGTAGAGGTATGTGGAGGAAGACTATCATTAATCCAAGGAGACAGTGGTGACCACAAGTGTATGTGTGTGTGTGTCTAGAAGACAGCAGCAGACCAGAAGGGGTTAACGGTGCCAGTTTTTCCTTCTGAAGCAATTGCACCTGGTGCAAGCTGGTCAGTTTATAAGGCGGCCGATGTTTGTAGAGCTTCTTAAGAAGGGGGTGCTGAAGGAGAAGGCCGATGGCATTTCGAGGCCGGATTTATCTACCATTTTCGAGAGAGAGGTGTGCTGATGCAAAAGTCACAGGCAAAAGAACATCCTAGGCAAGGGGGCCACTCCCTCAGCTCTTCCTGAGGAGGGGAGATTATTGTATGCGACTATGACACACGCCCCTTTTATACTGACAGTACTGTGAGGGTCTGCATGTGGTGCCTGGTCAGAGCTGCTGCTGATTTCTTCTGACCAGTCCTCTAAGCAAATCTATAATAGTCTCTTCAGGGTAATTGTTTTACTTCTTGGTCAGGGATATTTACAAGGACCACTACAATGAAATAGATAGGCACCACAGCTTGCTAACGTTAAAACTGAACAGGCTTTATTTACAAACAACACAACAGGGGGATGGAAGTTGTACAGAGGATAGTTTGTTTCCTTTCAAGCTTTAGCTCTTTCCCTTATGCTCACTTAGGCTGTATGTTTACTACTTTCAGTTCAGTACCTAGATGTTCATCAGTTCACAACACACACCTCAGATCTCACTCTCCAGTCACTCCTTTAGTGGTTAACATTTGGCTGGTCCTTTGAGTCTAACTGGTTCCCTAACCAGCCTCCCAGACTCCTCTCTTCAGACCCTCTAGCCTTTGCTCAACCACTTTATAAGTCCCTGTGGAGCAGTGTCTTTGGTGTCTGTGACCACTCAGGTCTTATACTTTTATTCACCTCAGTATATTAGAAGAATCAGTGCAGATTGCTCTCAAGCCCCAGTTCTTTGCATAAACTGTTCACAGGCTGTTTCCACAGAGCTACAGAGATCCAGTTCGCTGACAGACTCCTTGTTAGCTCTCTGTCTCACAACGAACTCCTTGCAGCTTCTCAACTGCCAATTCCAAAAAGAACATTTGGTCTGTTAAATGCCAATCACTGAGGGTTCCAATCTAAATGGCCCCTTCCTCACTTAGTCATGTGACTCAGCAGTGTTCTATGTTTACTTTCTGCTGGTCCCAGATCTTTCGATCCGTCACAGCGACCTACTGGCTTCATCAGGCGGTGGGAAGTGCCTATACCTTTAGACAGCAGCTGTGGCGAGGCTCTGGTGTGGAGGCTGATGACGACAGCTATTCCTGGAGACCCTCATCCACCCCTGCCCCTGACAATATAGTGACCTCATGGCAACTCTCAGCATGTAACCGCTTTCATGGACTCAGGAGCTGAAGTAGCCCTCATTCATGGGAACCCAGACAAGCATGGGGGGCACACAGTGTATATATGAGCGTGCATGGGGATGAAGAGGAGGGCAGAGATCAGGTGCAGATGCGTTTAGCTCTGGGAAGGTCGGAACCTTTCTGGGTGACCGTGTTGGTTTCTCAGGTTGCAGAATACATCACTGGCATCGATTTATTTTAAGGGGAAAGAATTTCAAACCCCTCCAGGTTGGTTTGCATTTGGAGTTTGCTCTATCACAGTGGGGAAGGCTAAATGGACGCCTTCACATATTCCCCCACCAGATAAGCCAGTGAACACGATGCAGTACCCCTTGCCAGGAGGACACAGATTCAGGGGCAATATACAAAGGTTGGACCACCTGGCTTCCCAAGTGGAAGAGGGAAGGCTTTGCCATTCACAATCGCCCATTATGGGGACGGGACTTGTAGCAATGCACCGATGGGCCCTTTCCCAGGCATAGCAGTATGTGTAGAACTGGTGGGTGGAAACACGTTCGGCACTCCTGAAGCCTTATACAACCTGGGCAGCTGTGGCACGTGGATAATGTAGGTCCTCTTCCCCATTTTCGAGGATGGCAAGATTTGTCAAGAATGGTTGATACTTAATCTGGCTATCTGCTAGTGTATCCTGGGCCAGGGCTACCCAGCAGTGCACCATTAAAAGGCTAGATCTCCTCATCAGAAGATATGGGGTATCCCTGAAGACCCCAACTGACAATGCATGTCACTTTATTCAATGGGTGTTCGATATCCCCCACCATCCCCAAGCAGCTTAGTGAGAGCACCAGTCATCACAGCGTGCAGAAGGAGGGACAGGGACTGCAAGCGAGAAGAAGAGAATCTTAGGGAAGGCTGACAGGGATTTGTTCCATCCGTCTGGTCGAGAATTGTAGATTGCCTGCCTCTAGGTGGAGCCTGGAGATCTCCCAGAATTCCAAGGGATCTCCAGGCAGCAGAGATCAGATTCCCCAGAGAAAATGGGCCACTTTGGAGGATATCCTCTATGGCATTCTAGCCCACTGAGGTCCATCCCCTCCGAAAAAAACCCTCCCTCCCAGGCTGCCCCCCCCAGACCTCCAGGAGTTCCCCAACCTGAAGCTGGCAGCCCTGGATGACTCACCTGCAAGACTCCCTGACAGGCCTCCCTCCTTCCCTCCCTTCGCCTACCCCCTTTGTTTAAGGAGGGGAAACTGCCACAGATCCAGAAAACAAGATGTTTTCTGCTGGCCTATCTTAAGTGAAACAAATTTGGGGCCATTTAGCCTGGGAATGATGTCATTTATGTATAGATGGAAAGGTACAGGGGCTAACACACAGCCTTGCTTCACTCCTTTTCTTGTTGCTGTTTCGCTAGTCAAAGAGCCTGAGGTGCCTACTCTGATCCCTGTAGAAGTATCTCAGTACAAATTATAGAAAACAGTCTCTTGTCTATGTTTTCCTCCTCCAGTTTATCCCAAAGTCGATCCCCATCGATCAAGTCAAAGGCTGCTGCTAAGTCTACAAATACCACATACAAGGCTTTGGCGGGGCCAGACATTGCTGAGTTAGCCAGACGATATAGAGTATAACAATGGTTTATTGTTCCCTGTCCTTTTCTAAATCCTTCTTGCTGAGAATATGGCACTGGACCATGCTGAGGACCCTCCCCAAACCCCACCCTCTTCTGGCTCTACCCCCAAAGTCTCCAGGTATTTTCCAATCCAGACCTGGCAACTCTAGAAGAAGAGAAGAGATTGGATTTATACCCCTCCTTGCACTACCCAAAGGAGTCTCAGAGCAGCTTACAAACTCCCTTCCCTTCCCCTCCCCACAATAGACATCCTGTGAGGTAGGTGGGGCTAAGAGAGTTCTTTCAAGAACTGCCCTTAAGAGAACAGCTCTGACAGAACTATGGCTTGCCCAAGATCACACCAGCAGCTGCGAGTGGAGGAGTGGGGAGTCAGACCCAATTCTCCCAGATTAGAGTCCATGGACTTAACCACTACACCAAACTGGCTCTCTAGAGTCAGCCTTCGTTAGTATTTGGACAGGAGGCTACTGAGGCAGGCAATGGCAAAACCACCTCCATTTATCCCATGCCGGAAACCCCTGCGGGGGTCACCATAAGTCGTCTGCAACCTGAGGGCACTTCCCACTTCCCCCAATGGTTTTCAGATGATGTTCTCAGAAACCTAGGATTCAACCACAGGAGAGAACATCACTGACAGATACATCACAAGATGGCTATCTAGAGCAAAAACAGTACCCGAAGATTTCATGAAATTACTCCCATGCATGAGCAAAGAGAGGGGGAAATGGAATTAATAGGTTGCAGTCAGACATGCCTTTAGATCTGACTTAGCTGCGAATGCCTGATGGTTCTAAAGGGCATGATCAAACTGCAACATCTGGGGAAAGTCCTGCAGTTGTCGGCACCCCGTGCTGCCCCGCCACAGGAACGGAGTTAAAAGACAGCGGGGAAAGGCCGGTCTTAACGGGTTCCAACAAGCCAGGGACAGAATTTCCACTGTCTGATTGTGCAAGCACACTCTCAAGCCATCGGGAAGGTCTGCCCATTCCATCCCAACTTGGTGCCATTTTTTTTTTTGGTGTAGTGGTTAAGTGCGTGGACTCTTATCTGGGAGAACCGGGTTTGATTCCCCACTCCTCCACTTGCACCTGCTGATGTGACCTTGGGTCAGCCACAAGCTCTGGCACAGCTGTTCTCTCAAGGACAGTTTCTGTCAGTAGTTCTCTCAGCCCCGCCTACCTCACAGGGTGTCTGTTGTGGGGAGGGGAGGGGAAGGGAAGGGAGTTTGTAAGCCACTCTGAGACGCCTTTGGGCAGTGAAGGGCGGGGTATAAATACAATCTCTTCTTCTCTTCTTCTTCTTTCCCTTCCTCTCCCCACAACAGACACCCTGTGAGGTAAGTGGGGCTGAGAGAGCTCTTTCAAGGACTGCTTTTGAGATAAAGAACTTGTGACTGACCCAAGGTCACACCAGCAGCTGCATGTGGAGGAGCGGGGAATCAAAGCACTACATCAAACCGGCTCTCTGAACACTTAAGCTCTGAACTGGAGACTTCCAGCCCAGTCTACGCAGCCCGAAGCAGAGTTACCCACCTAAGTCCATTGACTTCAGTAGACTTGGAAGGGTATAACTCTGCTTTGGATCACACTGCTCAGAATCCTTCTCGAATCTACTCAGTGGGATGTTCTTAGGAGTGCACCTGAAGAAGTGTACACACACACACAAAAGCTTATACCCAGAATAAAACTTTGTTGGTCATCCAAGTGCCACTGGACTCAAACTTTGTTCCACACTTGAAGAATGGTCCAGGCCAGCCATGAACTCCGGAAGAAAGCCTTGGCTTGACCATTCTTGATCAGCATAGCCTACTTCGGAGGGCTGGTGTGCAGATTAAATGAGGTACCTCCAGAAACATGGGCCTGACCTCCGCAGAGGAAGAACAGAAGAGAAAGAAGAGTGATTGTCACATGGAATTCACTGCCACAGGAGGTGGTGGCAGCTACAAGCATGGACGGCTTCAAGAGGGAATTAGAGAAACATCTGGAGCAGAGGTCCATCAGTGGCTATTAGCCACAAGGTATAGATAGGGACTCTGGGGCAAGTGAGGCTCTGTATTCTTGGTGCTCGGGGGGGGGCAACAGTGGGAGGGCTTCTAGTGTCCTGGCCCCACTGGTGGACCTCCTAATGGCACCTGGCATCTTTGGCCACTGTGTGACAGAGTGTTGGACTGGATGGGCCATTGGCCTGATCCAACATTGGCTTCCCTTATGTTCCTAGTGTCCTGGCCCCACTGATGGACCTCCTGATGGTACCTGGTATTTTTGGCCACTGTGTGACAGAGTGTTGGACTGGATGGGCCACTGGTCTGATCCAACATTGGCTTCTCTTATGTTCTTATTAAGAGATCGGATTTATACACTGCCCTTCACTACCCAAAGGCGTCTCAGAGAGGCGAACAATCTTCTTTCCCTTCCCCTCCCCACAGCAGGGGAGGTAGGTGGGGCTGAGAGAGCTCTTTCGAGGATTGCTCTTGAGGGAACAGCTCTGAAAGAACTTGTGACTGACCCAAGGTCGTTCTAGCAGCTGCATGTGGAGAAGTGCGGAATCAAACCTGGTTTTCCCAGATTAGAGTCCATGCTCCTAACCACAACACCAAACAGGGCACCAGTGTGGTACAGGAAATATGTAAACAGCAACACTGAAGTAAAACAAGAATCAAAATCATTCTTTTGAACAAATCACAGACGGGCCATTTTAGATGTTAGCCTCCCAGCCTTCTCTCTTTCCCTCTTCGCTTTCATTTTCGCATGCCTTCACCTCTCCCAGCTTTCAGCTGGAACAGGGAGTTGAAAGGGGGTGAGGGAGGGCTGCTTTCAGTACAGGACGTTTCAAGAGATATCCTGTTCTCCTAAGAGTTCCAGCACAGATTCAGGCAAACTTGAGGGTTTGAAAAACCTTCTGATAAACCCCAGACGGGTGCTTCGAGGCAACCAGTGACTGTTCCACCCCCCCGCGACCCAAAACTGATCCACCACCACTCAGTGCAAGTGAATAGATGCTGCAGTTTTATTATGACAAGTTCAAGCCATCAGTCAACCAAGGGAAAATGGAGAAGGGGAGTATGAGAGTGCTGGGGGGGGGGGCAGGAATTCAAACCTGAGAGGGCTGTCTCAAAATGCAACTAGGCGTTGTACAGCTGAGCGTATTTCCCAAACACAGGACTGCTGGTGAAGGCTGAATTGGGAGGGGGGATCCGCAAGGGAAGAAAGTACGAATCGGGTTGCTGCCCTCTAGGACCTAGGTGATGGCTGGAGATCTCCTGGGATTACAGAACTCCTAGAGAGCCAGCGTGGTATAGTGGTTTAGAGCGGTAGACTCTAATCTGGAGAAGTCAGTTTGATTCCCCGCTCCTCCACCTGAAGCCTGCTGGGTGACCTTGGGCCAGTCACAGCTCTCTCAGAACTCTCTCGGCCCCACCTGCCTCACAAGGTGCCTGTTGTGGGGAGAGGAAGGGAAGGCGATTATTGGAAGCCGCTCTGAGACTCCTTCGGGTGGAGAAAAAGAAAGGTAAAGGTTCCCTTGCTCGAAAGCCAGTCAAATCCGACTCTAGGGTTGCAGTGCTCTTCTCCGTTTCCAAGCCGAAGAGCCAGCGCTGTCCGAAGACGTTTCCGTGGTCATGTGGCCGGCATGACTAAACACCAAGGCACATGGAACGCCGTTACCTTCCCACCGAAGTGGTACCTATTTATCTACTTGCAATTTCTTGCTTTTGAACTGCTAGGTTGGCAGGAGCTGGAACCAGAGACGGGAGCTCACTCCGTCTTGCGGCACCCAGGTCTTGAACTGCTGAACTACTGACCTTCCACAGCCTGCAGTTCAGCATCTTCACCACTTGAGCCACCGCAGCTCCCGGGCGGAGAAAAGTGGGATGTAAAAACCTGCTCCTCTTTTTCTTCAACTGATTTCCAAGTGACAGAGAGATAGGTTTATCTGGAGAAAATGGCCACTCTACGGCATTATTCACCACTGAAGTCCCCCCTCCCCAAACCCTGCCTTCATCAGGATCCACCCCACCCCCCAAATCTCCAGGTATTTCCCAGTCTGGTGCAGGCAACTCTAAGTAGGAGAGTTAATAAACCTTTCTTATGCCCACTGAATTAAGACCCACCCCCTTTCAGGTTATTCCCACCCACCCCCATTGGGCTTTGGTTTGCTAGCCTCCGGGTGCAACCTGGAGTTCTCCTAGTGTTGTATACTGATATGAACTCATCAGTACTAGCGAGACCATGCAGTCAAGCACACCTTCGGGTGTTCGAACAATAGCCAATTTGGATCCTAGGGCAGGCCAATAGGATTGCCCGGATCCTAGAGTAGACCTATGATGGACTCCTCCACTGTAAATAGCCTATCACTGGTATTGGGGGGGGGTGTTGGGGGGGTACTGCAGGGATTTAAGTGGGGCTTGGACCTCGCGAGTTTGTCTTTAGTTTCACTTAGCTAGTAAAGCATGAGCTGATCACTAATCCACACGTCCAAACTCAGTACTTTACACCTAGAATTACAACTCATATCCAGACTACAGGTCCCCCAGAGAAAATGAGAGAGTCAGAGGGCAAACTCTATGGTACACAATAAATTTTAGGTGAAATCTCTCCCCAAATCGGCCCCTCTCAACAGGTGCCATCCCCAAATCTCTGGGAATTTCGCAGGCAGGAGTTAGCAACTCTAATGGGGCTTCTTCCAACTGTGGGTCCCAGCTAGGACAGAAACTGTTTTAAAAACTCAGCACACCCAGTGCTGCGAAGTTCCGAGGCAATATTTGTAACAAATTTATTTGGATTTAGGGAGGCAAAGGGAGAAATAATTCAGCCCTTTCTGGGAAAGGGGAAGGCTATGGGCAGAGGGTGCTGTTTGCTAAGCAATGGGTTTTTTTAATGGTATGTCCCCCACACTTCCTGGATTATGGCCTAGAGCATTTGGGGCACTGCGGTGCTCGACCCATTGTGTCCATCACTGGCAAAGAGCAGCCCCAAAATAAGATTATTTAATCGCAAGATCTAGATCGCAACATTTTTTCCCCCCCAGTCGACAGGAGCCCCAACATACCGCACGGATTTCTTTTGGAAAGCGTGAAGAGCACATTTACAGTCTGTTTTTTCAGCTGTCCAGACGAACAGATGGGGAGCGGGCTTCCTAAGCTCTCTGCGACCCTTACGAATGGATTTCAGGCCTCATGAAAAAAGGGTGAGAGGCGTGCTGGAAGCAGAGGACCGCTAAGCCCGCCGGATGGATTCGTCAGCCACCAAACTGAGAAATGTGGCCGCTTCTCCCTGGCTAATGTTGGCTTGGTAGAGTTGCCAGCAACGCTCCCTCTACGCTGTGGAGTCTTGTGAGCAAAAATTCTTCTTGGTGAGCCGCTGGCATTAAAGTCGTGAGCCAGCGATTGGGCTGCTGCATAAATTAGCTTGCTCCGGAACCCTCCTTCCTGAGCGAAGGCAAAAATGTGTGAGCTGAAGGCTAAAGAGACTGTGAGCCAGCTCACATTAACTCAGCTTAGAGGGAACACGGGTGGCCGGCTCTGGGTTGGGAAATATCTGGAGATTTGAGAGGTGGAGCCTAAAGAGGGCGGAATTTGTGGATGGGAGGGACTTCAATGGGGTATGATGCCATAGAATCCACCTTCTAAAGTGCCCGTTTTCTCCAGGGGGGGTGATCTCTGCTGCCTGATGGTCAACTGTAACAGTGGGAAACCTCCAGCCACCAGCTAGAGGTTGTTACTTGAACCACCTGGAGGTTGGCAGCCCTGCCTTGGTCCCTTCCTCCCTTGAGATAACTCACAGCACCGCTTAGCGTTCCAGAAAGCTGGTGAGGTGATTTTGATAGTTACAGGGACCATGATGCGTCTGGATCCAAAAGCAAGACTTGGGCTCGGCTCGGACAGCCTGTGTAAGCGGAGGTAAGGACAAACCTGCAGAGAACCGACCTGCAGCCAACTCTACACACCTTGCTCTGAGAATTGTCACCAAACAGTCTCGTGACCGGTGTTCCCTCTAAGCTGAGTTAGTGTGAGCCAGCTCACCGTTTTTTAGCCTCCAGCTCACACATTTTTGTCTTCGCTCAGGGAGGATGGCTCCAGAGCAAACTAATTGATGCAGCAGCCAAATTGCTCGCTCGCAGCTTTTATGCCAGTAGCTCACAAAGGGGAATTTTTGCTCACAAGACTCCGCAGCCTAGAGGGAACATTGCTTTGTTACCCGTGATGTGTGAAAGCAGGCAGGTGGCTAGTGGCTGTGGTGGCTCAGAGTGCTTTGGCCTGGCTTTGGCTGGTATGTCAGTTGCATCCACGCCTGGGTCAGTCAGATGCAGCCGCAGTGATCCATGCCTTATTTGCGTATAGACTGGACTACTGCAAAGTGCTCTGCTGGAGGCCACCTGTTAGATATGACACTCAAGGCAGCAGATCTCGGACAGTGATACAGCTTTATTTAACAAGGTAAGAATGACACCAGAACGGAAAGGCAACAGGCCCTCTTTTTAAACTATCCGGGCTGGCAAAGCCACGCCCTGAGTTGCTAACAGAACCAATCAAAACATTAACATAAGAACCAATCGCCATGTCTCCCTCCGGAACCTTACTAGTAACCTGATTGACCCGCTAGGCAGAGTAGCCAATCATATTTACTCTTTTCCGATACCAGGCTTAAATGGGACTGAGATCCTAGCTCAGACATTTATGTAGGCAGATACATAACACCGCCCTTGAAGAGTGTTTGGAAACTGCAGCTCGTGCAGAGGGCTGAGGTCAGACTGCTGATCGAGGCCAGCTACCGGGAGCATGGGGCCCCTATGCCACAGCCATTCCACTGGCTCCCAATCTGCTCCTGAGCCTAATTCAAGATGCTGTTTTCGTCCTTTAAAGCCCTGCATGCCTTTTGACACATTTCAATTCCTTGCCCTTAGCTCTTCTGGAAGACATTCCTTATTCCCAATGGGTTTGCCCTTGTCAAATGGGAGGCTGAGACAGCTGATCACGTATTATCACTAGGGCTGCCAGGTACCTTACCTGTTTGCAGTGGGGGGAGAAGCTCCCATTCCAGGACTTTTCACGCGCATGTGATGCAATGACATCACCCAGAAGTGACATTGTCACACTAGGCACATCGCTGGGGACACGCTAGCATTTGGCCTGAAAACTTTATGCTACCATAGAGTTTTCAGGCTGAATGCTAGAGCGCCTCCTGGTGACGTGCCTAGTGCAATGACATCACCTTTGGGGGAAGGGTTCCTTCCACTGTCCAGATCCGAGCCAGCAGGTTGGGGGCCCTTTGAGCAGGCAAACCCCCCACGAGGGACCTGGCAGCCCTTGTTGTTGTTGTTGTTGTTGTTATTATTATTATTATTGGAAGAGATTGGATTTATACCCCGTCCTTCACTTGAAGTCACAGAGAGGCTTACAAACTCCTTTCCCTTCCCCTCCCCACAACAGACACCCAGTGAGGTAGGTGGGGCTGAGAGGACTCTAACACAAACTGCTCTTTCAGGAAACAGCTGTGACAGAGCTCGTGACTGACCCAAGGTCACATCAGCAGGTGCAAGTGGAGGAGTGGGGTTCTCCCAGGTTAGAATCCGCACACTTAACCACTACACCAAACTGTCCCTGATAAAATGATACCCATTCCCAATACATCATGTCAATTATAATCAATTCCCCAGGAGCAATTCTACACTTCCCGCCTCCTTTCAGACTCCTCTGAAGAAACTACTTGCCATGTAACAAAATTCTGTATAATGACACGTGCCATACAGAAGCAGAAGGTTAAGTCTTCAAATAATTGACCCCCTTTTGTGAAATTTGTGCAAGAAATTCGAAATGCTGGATTACAATGGCACGTTAAGTCTTTTTCGGTTGTTGTTTGCCCTAGTATTGAACACGGTAGGGTTTTTTAAACTTTTTGTAATCCTTTTTGAGCAGATCGTGGATTGGGAAAAAACGGAACTAAACGGCGCAGCTTGGGACCAGGGTATCTGAAGGGCTCTCCTCTCCCTCCTGTTCCTGCCTGGGAATCACAGGGAGGGGCCCTCCTTGACCGTCCCATGATCAAAGGAGCTCATCTGGGGGGCCCACGGGAGATGACCTTTTTGGTGGCGGCCCCACAGCGATGCAACAAACTCTCCAGGGAGGCGCGCTTGGCTCCCTCACTTTCGACCTTCAGGAGGCAGCTGAAGACAGCCAGGATAGTGTATACAAACAAAGCAATAAAATAGGAACAATGAAATGAAAACTGTCCTACATCCAGAACATAAATATATATCATGCCTAAAGTTTTCACAGACATTGAGACTACAACCCCTAGTCCCTTTATAAGCAAGCTCCCCAAATCTGACTGAAATAAATTTGGTGTAGTGGTTAGGAGTGTGGACTCTAATCTGGGAGAACCGGGTTTGATTTCCCCACTCCTCCACATGCAGCTGCTGGTGGGACTTTGGGTCAGTCGCAAGTTATTTCAGAGCTGTTCTCTCAAGAGCAGTTCTCTCAGAGCTCTCTCAGCCCCAGCTAGGGGCTGTCTGTTGTGGGGAGGGGGAGGGAAAGGGGACTGTAAGCAGCTCTGAGACTCCTTTGGGTAGTGAAGGGCAGGGTATAAATCCAATCTCTTCTTCTTCTTAAGCCAGATTTGAGAAGCATCCTTAACAAAGGGATGAGGGTTGAAGTCTCAATGTCTGTGACACCCTTAGACATTTTAAAGGAATTCAGTTCACAAACCAACAAGACTGGGAGCAAAGAAATATAAATTCAGTTTGGAACGCAACAGTGCAATCTGATCCTGCATAATACCAAAGTCAGAACACTGGTCCACTGTAGGGTTGCCAGGTCCCCCCAGGGGGCGGGGAAAACCTCTCTCGAGAGACGCGTTCCCTGCTGGCCCAGATTGGGCCACCGGGGGAAACCCCACTCCCAAAGTGCGCGGCGTGTGCAGTGTGAAGACGCCACCCGAAGGTGACATCATCACGTCGGGCACGTTACTGGGGGACGCTCTATCATTCAAGGGAAAACTCTATGGTTTTCCGTCGAATGATTGTGGCCCCACCCCCAATGTGCCCGATGCAATGACGTCACTTCTGGGTGGTGTCACCGTGGCATGCACGCAAAGCCAGGGATCGGACCCCCCCCCGGCTATCAGGTCATTTCCACTTGGCAACCCTAGCTGTGGTTCTCCAAGGCCAGTCTTTCCCAGCCCTCCTGCCCTTAAACCAGAGAGCACAGGGACAGAACCAGAAATCCTAAGTACCCTAAGCGTGTGGGCTACCACTGAGCCATGGCCTCTCCTCATGCACTCAGTCCAGACTTCCTTCCACTGTAGACAGCTTTCCACAGCATTTTCCCCTTTGCTGTTCCTCACAAGGGAGACCATGTGGCAGCAATCAGACGGAAGGAAGCCTACATCACATGCTATACCAAGTTGTTGCCCAAGGACATAACGCTTCCCTTTAATGGACAGTCCATATTTACCACAACCCAACTAAAGCAGTTCTACAAGTCCAGGCCAAATCTTACACATTATCAGTTTGCAGAGACTTGGAGTCAGAACAACGGAACCATCGCTGTATACCCATAAACACATTAATTGCTTCTACCCCATTATGGTCTCCAGTCAAACAGGTTTCTGAAACACTACAGAAGCAGTAAATGGTACAATAATCCCCCCAGGCCTATTGAAATTAAAAGTTTTTTACAGGCCTCGTAAAAACATAAAACAGAGAAAAGCACATCTCGGTGGGGAACATGGTTGCCAAACTCCAGGTGGGGTCGAGAGATCATGGGACAGGCTGAACTTCGTAAGGAAAACAACCGTGATAAGAGAACAAAATTGTGTTTAGAGAAAAATACGTTTTCTTTAATTATTCAGTGAAAAACAATTCATTGTATCCTTTGAAATAAATTGGTCTCAAGTCTTGCTGATGGGACAGTGCTCGTAGACCGTTTCACTCAAGGTTTCATCACCTTTCATATTTTTTCCTGCAACTTTTTGTACCTTCTTCCTTTCTAATTTACATCATGACTAAGGCCCCTTTCACATTACCGTTCTAAACCAGATATTATCTATTGTTGGCCCAGTTCTGTGGAAAGCGATACAGGGACATTGGTTTCATACAGTGAATTTCATTCCAATAATGAGATGTCTTTGAAGTGATCTGGCCATTTCAAACAGCGCCATACTTTCCCCACCACCACCCTTTTTTGCTGCACGATCTTCCTCAAACTTTTCTTAACGTTCTAAGTGGAGCGCTATAGCACTAGAACGATATAGCACTTCAGTGCTACAGCGGCACCACTAAGATACCTTGAGGTTGCAGCTGCTGTCAGCTACTTCTGCAACACCAATCACTGATGCTCTGAGCGCCCGCTACCCAATGAGCTACTTCTCACCTCCTGTATCCACATAACAACAGCCACAATCTTAATGTACCTCAATGGTGCCGAGGCATCTCAATGGTGCTGCCTGGCAAAAAAAAAGGTGAGGGGAAAAGCATGCTGCTATGGGGAGTGCTGGAGACATTTTAAATAGTGCCCCACAGCGATTTAGAAGTGCAAAGAAGAGGTGAAAATGGAAGAAAGTCGTTTACCACAAGAACGACTCAACCACACTTTGCTAACTGCATGCAAGTGGCTTTGTGTGAAAAGGTAAAATAAAACCTGTGAGCAGCTGGTTGCTATAACGGTTGTGTCTAATTCAATTGGTTTACAGGTCAGAAAGATTAGTTCCTCTGGAGAAAATGGCTGCTTTGGAAAGTGGATACTATGGCATTATACCCCACAGAGGTCCCTCCCCTCTCCAAGCCTTGCCCTCCCCAGGCTCCACACCCCAGGCTCCACACCCCAAAATCTCCACAAATTTCCCAACCCAGAGTTGTCAAACCTTGTAGCTGGGCTCTAGCTTGAGGTCAGCAAACATGGCAATACCATTGCTTCCTCCTCCTTTTCTCGGCCTGCCTCAGGGAGCTCTTGGACGTCCTCAGTCTTCTGGGCCCGAGCTCCACCTTTCCAAGTCTCCTGGCCAAAGTTGTCACCACAAAGCTGTCGGAGGCTTTCTCTCAGGCAAGGTTCATCTCTGTCAGACACGTTCCTGCACAAGCAAGGCATCACCTCAGACTTCCATCTGTCAAAGCCGCACCACTGCTGCTTGCTACTGACCTAACTTTCCTTCAAGTCTCTTCCCTGTCAGTTTGCTAGCCATTGACTTCAGTTGAATGTGGGTTATATTTGTATTTTTTTTCCCCCTTACTAACTCTCAGGAATCATTATTGCTTCTCAATTTTTCTGCAGTTGTTTTTCCCCCTTCAAAAAAAAAAAAGTAATCTTCTATTTGTTGTCCAATGCCAATGGGTTTTAGGCCATGATTATAAAATGATGACCCTTCCTCAATTAGATGCCAAGTCACATCATTTATGATGAAGGCTAGCAGATTTCTAAGAACCTCTAGCCACTATTCCAGGAATTATATTCATGGCACGGACCAGATTGACACCATAAACGTTATGTTTCTCCATGTGTGCTCACAGTACAGAGTACTTGAAGCTGTGCATAATTAAAGCCAGTAGCTGACTTCTGGTTTTTGGCTCAATGATGGCGGTCACTCTCCCCTTTGCTTGGGGAGCAAGACGGAGTGGTATGGAGGGAGGCTGCTGACGCAGTTTCCCCATGGAGCCTGAGGGTAGGGCTCCTAGCCATAGGGCTTTTGAGGGGTAGCCTCTTCAATGGCGTAATGCCAGAGAATTGAGGCATCCCTCCGCCCTGACGGTCCTGCCCCCGTGTGGCTTTCGGGCACTAGCTGGGCTGGCCAAAACAAGCGCTGGAGATCGAGTGGAATTGCGATAACAAAACCAAGGTTGAATGGGACCGACAATGAATGTGAGTTAGACTTAAACAGACTATAAATCAAGCGGAAACCCTTATACCCCCCCCATCTTAAGGACGGGAGAGAGGAGGGACACCTCCTGCTTACATAAACTGATAAGCAAAAAAGGAGGGGGGGACGGGGATTACAAGCGACTGACTTGTTTTGAGAGGCTTACCAGAGCGGATTCGTTCCGAAAGTGATTTTCAGAGGTGGTGAAATAGCGATTGGCTTTTGTAAACAATTAGCCATAATGGCAGGCACGGGGAAGAAAAGAGTGAAACTGAAACCAGCAGGCAGCCAAAGTCCAAGGCCAGAAGAGAGGTCGACATCATAAAGCTCCTAGCAGATACTCGCAAGCCTGTGATGGAACAACTTGCTGGTATTAACCAGCAGTTGGCCACACTTAATCAAAACTTTGCATCACAGCAACTCCAGCTGGCGGAGATGGTTAAAAAGACAGAGCAAACAGAGGAAATAGTTAAAGAAATGAACTCCATAAACAAGAACATGAAGAAAAAGATGGGAGAATTAGTGAATAAGCAGAACTACCAGGAAAATCGTTTACTGCAACTACAAATGGAAAAGGCAAATATGGTTCTCAGATTTCAAGGGGTTCCTGAAGCACCGAATGAGGACCTGAAAAAAGTGCTTAGTGAAATTATCGCACCAGTAACAGGCTTGAAAGCGGAAGAAATCATTCATGATATGGAAGCAGCGTATAGGGTTTACTCTAACTACACCAAAAAAAATAGCCTGCCTGGGGAAATAACAGTCAGGTTCTCAAGAAGACAGACCAGAGATGTAATTCTGAAAGCAACGTCAGCAACTCCACTGAAACTGGGAAGCACAATCATTAAAACTCTACAGGACATTCCATTTGAAATTTGTCAAAAAAGAAAGAACTACAAGGACTTGATTCTTTTTCTTCAAACAAATCAAATCTCATATAAATGGGCAGTGCCGGAAGGGGTCATTTTTAAATTTAAAGATAAAAGAGAGAAGATTGACTCCATCTTTAAAGCTAAAGACTTTCTAAAACACCAGCTGGGAACAAAAGAAGAAGGAGAAACCGGGTCGAGTGGCTCTACTCCCTCAGAGACGGACGAAGACCTGGCTGAGGAAGAGGGCGCTGCAGCCATTAAAGCATCTTATGATTTAAGAGATAGAAAGCCTAGATAAAGGCAGAAGGACTCTGATAATTGCCTTAATGAAGCGAGCTGACAGGGATGCTCTGGAATTCCCTCATAACAAGTAACAAATTAATACAGTAGCTGAGCTAGATAGGAATTTACAGTTTGCATTGTTTACTAACACTAGAGTACTAACATTTAGATTAACAGGGATAAGATCTCCTTCTCTTGGGTTTTTAGTTGAGTGTGGGTTTCTTTTCTTTATCCTTAGTTGTAGTCCCCCCCTCCTCATTTTTTTTTGTAGTTTGTAGTGTATAAGCAAAAAATCAATAAAAAATCCCCTTCGGAGGGCCAAAAAAAAAAAAATTAAAGCCAGTCAATTCTTCCAAAACTGTACTTTTCAATTGCTTAGCATATTCTGAGGGGGAAGGAAGACCCACCAACAGGCAAGAGATGTTTGGGGGACAGAGACTTGGGGAAGCACTGGAAGGGTTGCCAACTCCGAAGTTAAGAAATTCTTGGAGATCTGAGGGGGTGTTCAGGGGAGGGACCTCAGCAGGGTATAGTGTCCTAGACGCCACCTTCCGAAGCAGCCATGTTCTCCAGGGGAGCAGATCTTTGCAGTCCAGAGATCTGTTGTAATTTGGGGAGAACTCCAGGCCGCACCTAGATGTTGGTGGCAACCCTAAGCACTGGTATCACACACAATGTGACATCAGTTCTGGGGAGAACCAGAAATGGTGTCACATCATTCTATGGATTATTGGAAACGGTACAGTAAAACCATAGAGTTTCTGGCGATTCCTAGAGTGATGCGACAACACTTTCAGGTTTCTTCCTGGAAGTGGTGTCACATCACTTCTGACACCAACAATTTTTTTAAAAAAAAATTCACACCACCCAAAGGAGCAGTGGTGGGAACAGCAGGTTGCCCGTGGCAACCCTGGAGTCACAGAAAGGACAAACTGTGGTGGAAGGAATTTCCTCACCCTTTCTTATTTATTAATTGAATTTATTAACCACCCTCCCCAGTGGGACTGGGCTCAGGGCAGTGTGCATTCATTCAGTCTGGTGTAGTGGTTAGGAGCATGGACTCTAATCTGGGAGAACCGGGTTTGATTCCTCACTCCTCCACATGCAGCTGCTGGTGTGACCTTGGGTCAGTCACAAGTTCTCTCAGAGCTGTTCTCTCATGAGCAGTGCTTGAAAGAGATCTTTCAGCCCCACCTACCTCACAGGGTGTCTGTGGTGGGGAGAGGAAGGGAAGGAGATTCCGAGTTTGAGATTCCACTTTGAGATTCCGAGTGAAGGGTGAGGTATAAATCCAATCTCTTCTCCTCTTCTCTCTTCCCCCTGCCCTGCAATTCTTCATGGGCTTCTGACTTACTTAGTATTTCTACTAATACATTTTAGCACTCAGAACAACTTATTGCCCAGAATATTTTTCATGCATTACCTCAGGAAACTTTTCAGCCATCATGGAAGTAAGGCCAATATAATTTCCCCCCTCTTGCCAACATGGAGACAAGGTGGACAGGTAGTAGACTGTATATCTAGTGACTTCACAGCTGAAACCAGATTAGGCTTTCTCTGGTTCCTAGCTCAGTCTGCTAGCTGCTACACTAACTCCCAGTGCTCCTAGAGGCGAAGGACTCTTTCTGAGGAGGGGAGGGGATATTTGTTGTCAATGTTTTATTGAAATCACAATTTCCTAAATATTTTTAGCAATACCAAGATAGATGGAGATGGGTAGCTGTGAGTCCGATTAGACGGCTCTTTAGATCCGCACGAGGCACAATTGCCTCACGGATCTACAGTTAACGTCCAGACACAAACATCTGGGAAACGTCCCTCTTCCATGGGCATCCCGTTTTGCCGCGCTTCAGAGCTGTACTTAAAAGATACCACTTTAAATCTGGGGTTTTCGGTTATCTGAGGGACAACTGCGGACTTTCATCCATCTGATCGTTCCACCAGCACGCAATCCTCCCATTGGAGTGGTCTGACGTCAGACCATCCCGAGCGGGCGCCATTTTAAAAAGTCTCTACACATGCGCAGATCTACAAGGACGCGCTGTCACATCTATGCGTATGCGCAAAAAGTTTTTTAAACAAACCACCACCTGTCTCCTTCAACAAGGACACGCTGTGACACCTATGCGCATGCACAAAAAGTTTTTTTTTTTTAAAAAAACCACCTCACGAGCCTCCTTCAGTGGACGCCGTCTAGACAATCCACAACGGAGGCAGTGTGCGGTAAGGCAATTCCCCTGGGGGATGTCTGGTCGTGTGATGAATGATTAAAAAGATCGGGATCAAATTTGAGCTGGCATAATGGCAGGATTAGCTGCCCGTCTGAATGCACCCTGTGTTAGCATGTCTGTAGCAGCAAAAAAAAAAAGCAAGAGCCCAGCAGCACCTTAAAGGCTAACAAAATTTGTGACTGGATATGAGCTTTCGTGAGTCACTGGCTCACTGCTTCAGATACCTTCTTCAGCAATGCCACTTTACCATTGGGTTACTTTTCAATCCACTAGGTGGCACTGCTTAACTTTTGGACTTGCATGACCACTTTTCCCCACAAAGCCTTCCGTTTAAACTTATTTATGGGACTTAAAGAGCAGCTGGTGGGCCAGTTTTGTCCTCCTTCAGCAGCTTTCAATCATTCAAACCGAAGATCAACTAAAGGTTAGCCCATTCATTCTGTTGCTTTGGAAACAAATTAAGGACAAGAAGTTTGCATCCAAACAGTGACCTGCCTAGTGCGAAGGGTCATGCTCATTTTAAGAAGGAAGAGGAGCTGGGAATGGCTAAATCAGTGGGCAGGTTCTGGCTCCCGCCCTTTTCTGTCTGGCCCATGTGGAGGAGGAGGAGGAGGAGATTGGATTTATACCCCACCCTTCACTACTTGAAGGAGTCTCAGAGCGGCTTACAATCTCCTTTCCCTTCCCCTCCCCACAACAGACAGAGGTAGGTGGGGCTGAGAGAGCTCTCTTGAGAACTGCCCTTGAGAGAACAGCTCTGAAAGAACTTGGGACTGACCCACGGTCACACCAGCAGCTGCATGTGGCAGAGTGGTGAATCAACAGCAGTTTTCCCAAGATTAGAGTCCGTGCTCCTAACCACCAAACTGGTTCTTAGGGGCATAGGGGCTTCTCAGAAGAACCGAGCAGAACCCTGCACCGTTTTGGAATCCTGGGCAGGACTAGTTCGCCAGCCAAATAACTGCTTGGGATTAAAGGTTGCCAGCTATAGGTTAGGAAATTCCCAGAGATTTGATGGTAGCGGCAGGGGAGGGTTTGGAGAGCACCTACAGCTTTCTGGATTGGTCTGTGCAAGATGAATGCTCCTCTGACTGAGGTCAGAGTTCGAGCCACCACAGAGCAAGCAGATGTTCCTGTGAGGAGCCTCAACTTGCTCTTCATTTTCAGGGTGGTGGTAGCGGTGAGGATTGTGGCTATGACTTTTCATGTAATGGAGCTACCTTAAAGAATAGGACAAGTTTAAATTACCTCATACAACCAGACGGGAGGCATAGCTAGTTGTAGCCTGAGAACTCCCATAATGCTTTTTGAAACCTTGAGAGAGGGGGGAAATGAGGATACTCCAAATGTAGGTGTAATGTATCCAGCAGAGAACATGTGCTCAGGGCAGCCATGTGCTCTGACTGGTTCCAACCAGTCCAACATGCGGCCAGGCAAAGGGCCTGAGCTTCGCTCCAAAAGACAATGGACTGTAGGCTCCTAGCTTCCTTCCTATCAGGGAGCAGGAGATAACTCAATCACTGTAAATAGCCCAATCATGGGGGGGGGGGTGTTGGGGTGTGGGTTCACTGGGGAATAAAAGCCGGCCTGCGAGCCGGCTTCTCTTGTCTTGTTCTACAACTAATAAAGTACGTGAGAGCTGAAATCACTCGTCAGTCTCAGTACTTTTCAGTAGGTTTATTAACCAATATTAAATTCAATAGCACCTGTGGTAATACTCCCCTGTGGTCTGTAAGCCAGGCCTGAACGGTCTGTTTCATGACTCCAAAATTGCCTCATATAGGTGCAGAAATAGATTCTGAGCATGGAATCCAGGGTCCCGAGAACATAAGCCCGCCCGCCCCTTTTTAAGCAAAACAAAGTTTTGCCCCTTAAGACTCCAGTGTCCCTATTGTAGAGGTCCCCAACCCTTTTTGAACATGGGGGCACCTTTGGAATTCTGTGCCAGGTTGGTGGGCATAACCACAAAATGGCTGCCCCAGGAGACAACCAACCACAAAATGGCTGCCACGGGATGAGGAGCCAACCACAAAATGTCAGGGAGTGAGGTTAGTCATAATGCTAATAGTGACTCTTCAGTCTTTGAGGCAGAGCTCTGCTTAACGGGATGCCTTTTAAAATGAACATACTGCTTAAAAAGATATTCTAGCATACACACAGCTTACCTTCAGACACACAGAGAAGATTCCTGTGCTGTGGTGGCAGCTGCTCTTGAATCTCTACAACCAATCAGAACCAGCGTGGTGTAGTGGTTAAACTGACAGACCTGGATCTGAGATCCCCAGGTTCGAACCCCCACTCGTGCCATGGAAGTTCGCTGGGTGACCTCGGGCCAGTCACACACTCTCAGCCTAACCTACCTTGCAGGGTTGTTGTGAGGAGAAAACAGAAGAGAGGGAGAAGGATGTAAGCCATTTGGCAGGATATAATAAAATAAATCAGTCATTCAAATCTCCGGCGACCAGTTAGAAGCCCTGGTGGGCAAAAGCCCCACCTGGCCTTGGCTCAGTTTCTAAAAATCTTTGGTGGCCACCAGGAGACGTGTCCATGGGTGCTATGGTGGTGAGGTCCCCTGTCCTAGTGAAGGACAGTTGCCAGGTCTGGGTTGGGAAATACCTGGAGACTTTGGGGGTGGATCCACGAGAGGGTGGGGTTTCAGGAGGGGAGGGGCCTCAGCATGGTCCAATGCCATAAAGTCCACCCTTCAAAGGAGCCATTTCCTCCAGGGGACCTGATCTCTATCAGCTGGGCATCGGTTGTCAAACCGGGAGATCCCCAGGCCCCACCTGGAGGCTGGCAACCCTATTGTGAAATCTGAGGAGCAAGAGGGAAGACTGAGAAAGATCTCCACTGGAGTGGACTTCACTCCCTATAATGAAGCACAGCGATGTGTGTGAGGGGAATCATGCAAACAGATGCAAATTTATTCACCTGCATAATTTATACTTTAAAAAGGATCCTGTTAATGTACAAAAAGAATTTCGTCAGAACCTGAGTAAACATCTTACATTTATATGCTTATTCCCCATTCTGTTATTCCAGCTGAAAGGGGGTTGCAGCTCACCAGCGAGCAATGTTGGTTTTTCCGCTGCTTCTGACAATCGTCCCACATTATTTAGAACAACAGTTGTCCTCCTTTAGATCTTTCCAGAAAAACATCAAACCATCAGCCGCAGCTTTGGGCTTCCAAAGCCTCCGGAAATGGCTGGACATTGCTTTATTCTTCTTCACGAGGCTATGAGCTTGTTCCAGGGCTTTTTGAGGAACCTTGAGGGGAGGAGAGAGACAGAGAATATCTATTTATAATGCTTGAGTTCCACATTTAGCATTCTTCTTTAATTAAGGGCATCAAACAAACAACTGGTGGATCCAATTCTGTGCTACTTTGGACGCTGCTCGGAGCACCAGGAAACTAGGGCAAAGAAACAGAGCCAGTTTCATTTTCTGCAAGGGGAACTGATCTCTGTAGTCTGGAGATGAGCTGTAGTTCCTGGGGATCTCCAGGTCCCATCAGGAGGCTGGCATCCCTAGGGTGGTGCCCGGGGAGGGCACGACTTAAGGCAGGAATTGATCTCAGTGGGACGTGACGCCATAGAGACCATCCTCCAAAGCAGCCATTTTCTCCAGAAGAACTGCAACTTGTAGTCTAGGGATCCGCTGGAATTCCAGGAGATGCACCTGGAGGTTGGCAAACCTAATAATCAGGGGGTTTATTTATTTAAATTTTAATTTATTTATTTATATTTATACCCCGCCCTCCCAGCCATGGCCAGCTCAGGGCAGCTCACAACACCATAAAAACAGCAATAAATATAAAATAACCCTAAAACCATAACAATTGCAATATTAAAAGGTGCTAACAATAATAATCCAATTACCAATAAACAAATATCAATTTAACAGTACATCCAAGATGGTGCTCAGACTTCCGTGCCATCCTAATGGTTGATACCAGGGCTATTTTGGGGCAGGAACGCACAGGAACGGAGTTCTGGCTGGCTCCCAAGTTGGCCACGCCCAGCAGGAACTCATTAGCATAATAGGCCACACCCCAAAGCAGAAACTCATTAGGATTGGCTACATTAAGGGTGTGTGACCTAACATGCAAAGGAGTTCCTGCTCCAAAAAAATCCCTGGGTTTTGACAACAAACAAGGCAAACAGAATAAGAAGCAAAAGGCGGGTGTGGCTGGATGACCACACTTCTGGTAACATGGGGGTGTGGCCTAATATCTGAGCTGCGTTGTCAGGGGGGTGGCCTAATGTGCTAATGAGTTTCTGTTGTTGGGTGTGGCCTAATATGCTAATGAGTTCCTGCTGGGCTTTTTCTAGAAAAATAGCCCTGGTCGATACAATACCGATCTAATATTGTACGGGTGGCTCAGGCGGCTTTGAGAATTTCAGGGGACAGAGCATTCTCCCCCAGGATTACTAACATCATTCCCTACCTTTGATTTCACATTGTCCTTGTCATTTTACCCCAGACTTCACCTCAGAACTATCAGAAATATCTTACTGGTCAACGACAGAAGCATTGGGATTCTGGACACAAGCAGCGTCTATTCTTCACCCAAGCAAAACATTCCTCCCTTTGAGAGGACAGGTCAGGGATCAGAAGATTTATAGGATTAGGCAGCTTCCTATTGGCTCCCAGTGTCACCTGACCTCTGCTGAGCGAGTCACTGTAGTACCGCCTTCTGCTCATACCCCTCCTGTGGGCTTACATTGCAGCTCTGAGCAGGCCGACAGGTCAGTCTTCCAGGAAGCCGTCAGAGCATCAAGGTATAAAACTGTCCCCGGATCCAGCTCCCTGGGTCCCCTCTTTAAGGTGCCTGTTCCCTTACAGTAATTTCTGTTTGGAATTCAAAACATTCGTACTCCATTTAATGCTCAGTTCAGTTCAATTTATTGTAATTAGCCATTGGCCGTTACAAGGTTACAAAACTCTCAGCGATAAAAAAAAATATACAGATTATGAACAAGATTGTGGTGAAATAGGGATCTGCTCTCAGCTCTGGGAGACTGAGCATCCGTCCTGTGGCTCGCAAGCCCCTGTTTTCGCCTGCCTACCCTGCCTGGTGGGGCTATTTCCCTTCGTTATGTGCTGCCACCACTCACTGGATTCACACCGCCTTCCTAGAGGGACAGTGAGACCCCTCCGGCTGATTCCCCAACCTTGGGAAGTGGGTACCTCGATCTTTGGGCGCCCCCCTGGAGAGATGGCAACCCCTCAGATTTGGGCCTGTTTGGGTTCCCTGGCCTCCCTTTTGCCTCTGGTAACATGCTGAGCAGGGAGGACCATGTGGTCAAGGCACACCAGGCTTTCTTAACTCAAAAAGGAAGGTTTATTTAGGTCCCGGTCACACGGAGCATTTGCCGCACGGAAGCCACGATAGTCCGGCAGAGTTTTTGGGCGTGATCACACCAGAACATCTGGGAGGCGTAGTGCACCCGTGGTCAATCCATGGCAAGCCGCCGAAGCTGTGCAGTTAGAAAGTAGCACATTGAAAGTGCTAGCAAATGGTTTGCCACGGGCTGCCCATGGAACCGTTCAGTGTGATCGCGCCAGCACACAGCTTTCCCTGGCTGTCCTCATTTATGTGCATGCACTGACTGATGAAACCACGGTATGCCGCCGTCACATCTGATCACGTTCTGGTGGGTCTAATTGCACCGGCACATACAGCCATGCCTTCCCCCCACGTTATCTGGCCCGTGTGACCGGGGCCTTAAACTATTTACAGGTTAGGCATAGAAATTAACACCAGCACTTTAAACACACAACAGGGCACAGGAAATAAACAGGATTTAAAACACAACTCCTTTGTCCCCTACACACAACCTCTCTATCTCTGCTAAAAATTTAGCCTTCGGACTGGAGTACAGTGGGCAAAAGAGGATATGATGAGGTAAGTCCTCGAGGACGTGGGTGCCAGAAATACATAAACGATGGGCCAATGGAGTTTGAGTAAATCGGCCCTCCAAAATTGCCGTTGGCATCGGTTGAAACCGTAGGGAAGTAAAGGATGCTCTAAGTACGTATTTGGAGATGTTGACTAGATAATGGAGTTCTTGTATGGTCCGATTTGTACCATTTGTACTGTGGTGCTGCTTTTGATTTTAATATCAAAGAGCAGTCTAGCCAGGCGTCAAAGTCATAAATCCAGTTTCTAAGTTGGGGTTTATCAATTGATGTTCCCAAAAGATCATTGGGGGTGCAGTATCTTGAACGAATGTTGCTGAGAAAATCACGGCGCTGTGAATCTTTGGCTAATAGCAGGTTAAAGGACTGGTGACTGAGGGAGTTGGTTTGTGAGTTTTCCATTCTTTTCCAGTATCTAATAATTATAAGGTGTGCTCTGGCCTTAAGAGAAGGGATACCAGTTTCAGCTCTCATCAGAGCAGCTAGCGACCCCTTAGAGAGAGCTAAAATGTGCCTTAAAAATTATTCTGAACTACTTCAAGGCAGACCAAGACGGTGTCATTCCATCCCCATTCTTCGACTCCATCCAAGAGATGGGATATAACCTTACTTTTGCAGAGTTTCAGAACAGAGTCTATAAGGCGACCTCCTTTGGAGCAGTAAAAGCTCAGGATAGACCTGACTGGTTTTAGTGCCAACGATTTGACCGCTGCAACATGGGCGGACCAGTTTAGAGTCTCTCTAAAAGTAATGCCAAGGTATTTATATGAACTGCATTGCTTAACTGGATTTCCAAGAATACTCCAAGAGGAGATCTTTGCCCTTCCATCTGATGCATTTTGAACGAGTGCTTCATACACAGGAGCATGAGATTTAGCTCCCTCTTCATTCCAGCTGATGAAGAACTCAGTGCAACCAGGAAAGCTTGCACATGATGGCCTATTGATGATCTAGCTGGTAGTTCTCATTTCCTAAGTCCAGCGCAGCAGTAACTAAATCACTGACATTTTTGAAAAGAGTGGCTCATCCAATTTGCAATCACCTGGAAGAGAAGTGAACAAAAACTTTCCATCAGTAATCCTTGCTGTCCCAATAATTACTGAGAAACTGGACGCAAAACCCTTTGAATACATCAAAGATACATAATTGATAACTATTATTATATCTAACATTTTTTAATTTAATGCAGACTGTCCTTAAAACTCCACCCTAATATCTTCATTAACTATAGAAGGAGTAAATGAGAGCTATATTTTTATTTACTTACATCCCACTCATTCGAAAAGCCTTTTCATTTTTTAAAAAAACACCCAAAATGTAAAAATCCCATGAAAACCAAACAACGTTCAGATGCAAAACACCCATTGCTCTAGGAATAACTAAGGATGCCAACCTCCAGGTGGGACCTGGGGATCCCCTGGAATTACAGCTCACCTCCAGACTGCAGAGATCAGTTCCCCTGGAGAAAATGGATGCTTTGGTGGGTGGGCTCTATGGCCTTGTACCCCACTGCGGTCCCTGTCCTCCCCAGGCTCCATCCCCAAATGTCCCACGGTTTCCCAGCTTGGATCTGGCAACCCTACCCCCCCAACCCCCGCCGGTGGCTAGTGGAGACCTGGCAACCTGTTATGTATTGATTCCAGCTCCCATTACAGCATGGCATCCTGAAGCCTGAAATCTGATTGGACACTCTGCACAGCTGTCCAATCAGGATACAAGATATGTGCAGGAGGGAAACACTGTGATTGGACTTTATGTATGCATTTTGATTGGTCTTTACTGAACTAATGGGCATGGTTTAGCAAGCCCGGACTGTTTAAAAAGGAGCCTGTTGCTCCCCAGTTTTGCTGTCGTCCCATCTTGTTCTCACTCTGTAAATAAAGCTGATTTCACTGCTCAACCAGCTGCTGCCTGAGTCTCATATCCAACACAACCCAAGGGATAACCCACATTCCCATCTTGAGCGCCCATAATTTAGCCCAAGTAGATAGGCCTTGTAAAACTAGTGGAAGATGAGTTGAGACTTTGGTGGGTCTCCAGGGAGAGGGAGCACCTGAACTGGGTGAATGCCTGTCTTCATGCCCACGGCTCTCTGGACATCATGGGAGTATCATTCATTCAACAGGAACCTTGGGTTGATCTGGAGAAGACAGAAAAGACAGTGGAGGAGAAAAGTAATGGAAGAGCAGGAAGGGTCATCCCCTAGGTCAGGGGTGGCCAAACTGTGGCTCGGGAGCCACATGCGCCTCTTTCACACACATTGTGCGGCTCCCGGCAGGTCAGCTGGGGAAGCGAAAGGGAGGCATGCCTCCCCAGTTGGTCTTCCCTTCCCCTTGCTTTCTTTCCACCTCTCTCTCCCTCCCCCCATCTATTTCCTTCCTCCCTTCCCTCCCACCTTTCTCTGTCTCTGTCTCTCTCTCTCTTTCTCCCCTCCCTTCCCATCTAAAGTTAAATATCTTTATCAATATCTGTTTTTACCCCTTTTGTTTTTATTCTTGCCAGTCTCAATTTTAATAAAAAAAACAAATTTGCATATTTTCCACTAAAAATGTGTAATATTCATGTCTTGCGGCTCTCAAACGTCTGATGTTTAGTCTGTGTGGCTCTTACGTTAAGCAGGTTTGGCCACCCCTGCCCTAGGTAGGCACACCCCTTGGGTGTTGTTCTCTTTCAGGCCCTGCCTGTTTTCCTAGTCCACGCACCCTCCCAGCCTGCTGCAGACCCTCAGCCGCCCTGGCGATTCAGGTTCCTCACCAGGCTCTCTCGGGGCCATACTTGGGAACAGCTTGTTGCTGCCTCTGCCCTGGGCCTATACACAAATCTGCCCGTGTCTCTGCTGCTCTGGCACCAGGCTGGGCCCTTCTGCCTCACCTGCCTGCCCCTTCCGCCCCTGCTTCCCCTGGTCTGTGGCTGTCTTTTGTCGGCCTGGCTGGCCGGAGTGGGCCCTCTGCCCCCTCAGTGGAGGCACGGTGGCCATTCCAGCTGGCTGTGTTTACTTCTGTCTAGGCCAGGGGTGTCGAACTCATTTCTTATGAGGGCCGGATCTGACATAAATGAGACCTTGTCGGGCCGGGCCGTGTGTGTCATAGAATGTAATGCCAGGTAGAGGAGAGATAAACTTTAAAAAGGATACAAACACAAAGGGGTTTTTTTTTTACTTAAAATAAAAACATGCTTAAAACATCAGCAGTCTTGCAATACTTTATTTATTTAACAGTGTGTGATAACTGACACCTCTTGCTCTGAATTATCACATCAAAATGTCTGTGCTGTTGCCATCTTGAGTATGCTGTTCAGGTGTGTATCTGTAAGCTGCAAACCTACGATGATGCAGCAGCAGCAGAACTGGAGGAAGAAGCAGGAGACAGTTCCACTGAGGGCCTGATAGAAGTCCTCCGGGGGCCTGATCCGGCTCCCGGGCCACATGTTTGACAGCCCTGGTCTAGGCCATCGGGAGTGCCCTGCTGCCATTCAGGCTCTGCGGGGCTACCCGGCTGGCCACTGCAGCGTTGGGGACAGATTCTTAGTCAGTGGATGGATTCTTACATGCCTGTCAACCCCCTGACGACTGAAGCTTCCGATTATGACTTGCGTGCACATGAATGAGCCATCACAGATCTGACACTCCAGAGATCACCTGCCCTCATCTCTTCTCGGTCTGTTTACTCTCGGCTTGCTACTCCGGCCCCCACCAGCTCTCCCTCGGTCTGCCCACTCTCACAGCAGGAAAAAACTGGCGGGGGAGGGAATGACTTCACAGAGGCAGTGGCTCGGGTTACCAGGTCCCCCTTGGCCACTGGCGGGGGTGGGGGGTAGGGTTGCCAGATCCAGGTTGGGAAACTCCTGGAGACTTGGGGATAGGGCCTGGGGAGGACAGGGACCTCAGTGGGGCACGATCCCGTAGAGTCCACCCTCCAAAGCAACCATTTTCTCCAGGGGAACTGATCTCTGTAGTCTGGAGATGAGCTGTAATTCAGGGAGAATCCCCAGGGCCCATCTGGAGGCCGGTGTCCCTAGCAGTGACATCAGTTCTGGTCACCGTGACCACAGCATTCTAGGTACTTCCCTCAATCTCTATGGTGATGGGGAGAATTCCTAGAGCGGCACACCATGCTTCCCCCCACACACTGCCCCACACCCAAATACTCCCAGAACGTTTCACACTTGCAGCTGCCAGTTGTCAAGGGCTTGTTCATTAACACGTGTTCATCGTGCGATGACCCCTCCCCAAGTGAAAACTTGCACATGGGCTGTATGAATGGGTCAGCACACATATGGCACTTCTGCACTGCAAGCCACACAGTGTTTTTCAGCATAATTGGTTCCTGCATTCACATGTCAGCTGTCAACAGTAACTGCGTACAGGCAAATGCAAGTGCGGTACATGCATATGTGAACCTGCTTGCCCAGAGAGATTTCCCACTTTTTTTTTTTTTTTTAGCATTTAAATGGGCTTTGTTACAAGCCTTGAGCCGAATATCCATTAAAGAGCAGCTTTTTTTTTTTCCACAAAGGGAAATGGAAAGTTGGAGTAATCTCCAGTTGGAAACAGCCTGGCCTTCTCGAGAGGCATGTTCGCTGGGTCCAAAACAATGGGGTTATTCAAAAAGCAATTAGCCGTAGCCCTGTGGGAAATATTGAAATGAAAAAGGGAATACAGCTTAGAGAAGGGAAAAATGCCAGACGGTCTTCCGGAGCAAACGACTAGCTACTGCTCTGTCTTTTTCTGTACTGAGGGGAAACAAAATGAAGATTGTGGGGGATGAGAACCTGACCGAAGTTCCACGGCCCTGGAGAACATCCGCTGTCTTCTGTCTGGAAGGACATGGTCTATCCAAAGTTCAGAGCACCTGATGAGGACCCAACTGCTGCAGGATGTGGAACTGCTGCAGAATGCCCAGGGTCAACCGAAGACTGGCGCGGTGTTTTTGAAGGCCCACATGGTGTTCACACATAACAGAAGCCTGCGGAGACCAGACCAAAGGCCCATTCACTCACCCTCCAGGTGAACACGCATGAAACTGCCTTAAACTGAATCAATCCATCAGGGTCAGTATTGTCCAGTCAGACTGGCAACATTCCTCCAGGTAGGGTGGCCAGGTCCTCTCTGGACCCTGGTGAAGGACATTGGGGTAGGATTGCCAGATCCAAGCTGGGAAACTCCTGGAGGTTTGGGGATGGAGCCTGGGGAGGACAGGGACTTCAGTGGGGTGTAATGCCATACAGTCCACCCTCCAAAGCATCCATTTCCTCCTGGGGAACTGATCGCTTTGGTCTGGAGATGAGCTGTAATTCCTGGGGATCTCCAGGTCCCACCTGGAGGTTGGCTTCCATATCTGCAGGGTCTCAGACAGGAGGACTTCCACATTCCCTACTGCCTGGTTCTTTTTAACTGGATATTCCTGGGACTGAACCTGGTATCTTCTGCATGGAAAGCAAATGTTCTACCACTGAGCCATGGCCCCCTGCCTCCAGGCCCCAGTTGGGGCCTGGAGACCTCCCAGAATTATAGCTCATCCCCAGACTACAGAGATCAGCTCCCCTGGAGAAAATGGCTGCTTTGTAGAGTGGACTCTATGGCACTGTTGCCAGGTCTTACCTTGACACCGGCAGGGGGTCCCAGTCCTTCTCCGGGATCTCTTCAGTGTAGTGGCCAACCAGTTCCTCTGGAGGGACAACAACAGGAAATAGAGGCTGAGGCCTTCCCCTGATAAGGACATAAGAAGAGCCCTGCTGGATCAGACAGTATTCCAAATGAGGGCGCACCATAGCTCTACAGATCTATACAATATTGGCTGTGCTGGCAGATCTGATACCCAAGGGCTAGGGTTGCCAAGTGACTTACTTGGCACAGCGGGGGAGAGTAGGTCCCGGTCTGGGAGATTCGTCCGCGGTGCGATGACGTCACCTGGAAGTGACATCATCACGTTGGGCACGTCGCCAGTATCATAGAGTTTTCAGGCTGATTGCTAGAACGCTGGCCGGCGACGTGCCCAGTGCGATGACGTCACCTCCGGGTGACATCATCACGCCAGGCACGTTGGCCCAAACTGGGCACTTTGGGGGTGGGGTTCCCCCACCAGCCTGATCTGGACTGACAGATTGGGGGCCCTTTCGGCGGAAAACCCCTGCCCCCCCCCCATGGGACCTGATAGCGCTACTAAGGGCTCCACCTCTGACCTCCTAAGCTTTTTTTTTTCATTCATTCATTCATTTTGTACGTGCATGCAAGAGTAGGAAGCAGCTAAGTCTGGTCCCAACTGGTCTCGGTCTACTAAGGGCTCCACCACTGCCTCCAAAGCTTTTTTTCATTCATTCATTCATTCATTCATTCATTCATTCATTCATTCATTCATTCATTTTGTATGTGCATGCAAGAGTAGGAAACATCTAAGTCTGGTCCCAACTGGTCTTGGTCTACTAAGGGCTCCACCACTGCCTCCAAAGCTTTTTTTCATTCATTCATTCATTCATTCATTCATTCATTCATTCATTCATTTTGTATGTGCATGCAAGAGTAGGAAACATCTAAGTCTGGTCCCAACTGGTCTCGGTCTACTAAGGGCTCCACCACTGCCTCCAAAGCTTTTTTTCATTCATTCATTCATTCATTCATTCATTCATTCATTCATTCATTTTGTATGTGCATGCAAGAGTAGGAAACATCTAAGTCTGGTCCCAACTGGTCTTGGTCTACTAAGGGCTCCACCACTGCCTCCGAAGCTTTTTTTCATTCATTCATTCATTCATTCATTCATTCATTCATTCATTCATTTTGTACGTGCATGCAAGAGTAGGAAGCAGCTAAGTCTGGTCCCAACTGGTCTCGGTCTACTAAGGGCTCCACCACTGCCTCCGAAGCTTTTTTTCATTCATTCATTCATTCATTCATTCATTTTGTACGTGCATGCAAGAGTAGGAAGCAGCTAAGTCTGGTCCCAACTGGTGTCGGTCTACTAAGGGCTCCACCACTGCCTCCAAAGCTTTTTTTTCATTCATTCATTCATTCATTCATTCATTCATTCATTCATTCATTTTGTATGTGCATGCAAGAGTAGGAAACATCTAAGTCTGGTCCCAACTGGTCTTGGTCTACTAAGGGCTCCACCACTGCCTCCGAAGCTTTTTTTCATTCATTCATTCATTCATTTTGTACGTGCATGCAAGAATAGGAAGCAGCTAAGTCTGGTCCCAACTCTTCAGCCAGGAGACCCTGGTCACCAGGAACACCTTTCTGTATTATCTTCCATGTTTTTGCCTCCTTCATGGCGGGGATCTGGATTGGTGAGTACAGGAAGAACTCAAGACCCGGGGCCCTCATTGGCCATGCACAGCAGTCAGGCATCCCGACGCTCTCTCTCCTTCCTCTACAGGCCTCCATCTCACTCCTCCCAGCACAAACAAACGGGGGGAGAGGACTGAATGGTAATAATCGTGGTAATAGTCTAGCGGAGAGTGCCCCAAGCATGCGCAGATTGCCCTAACACTGTGACCCACATGGACCAGAGCTTCCAGATCATGGCACTGGCCTTGCACGGTGACATCTCGCTCCATTCTGATGAAGGCCCTGAAAAAGAGGAGCACACATTTTAAGCAATGGCGGCTGCACCATCCCACTTTCATCTCCGTTGTTTGTCTCCAGCCTTAATGGCAACTGAATCCCGAGAAGACGGGGGTGATGCTGGTGTGTAAGTCTGAGGGAGGGTGCTGTGCTTCCCACATTCGGTGGGGGCTCAGCTTAAGGGTCTAGGGGTCATACTTGACCAAGCATAACTGCTGGGGAAGCAAGCTAATGAAACCAGACCAAAAAGAAAAAATTCTTCCACCTCTGCTTAGCCTGGAGAATGGCTGCTCCCCTTGACCCAGCCAATCTGGCCATATGGATCCATTACCTCGAGGTTAAACTACTGTAATGCCCTATCCATGGGGCTGCCCCTGGAGACATTTGTGAAACTTTGGCTGGTACAGAACATCAAAGCTCGATTACTATCAGGAGACAGGTAGAGTGCACCTATTGTACCTATTCAGCAGTCAGTCATATGGTCGCCAGTTGGTTTCCATGTTCATTTCAATATGGTGGGTATTTCCTATAAAATCCTTCATGGTTGGGAGCCACATCTTTAGGACTATATTTCTTGACACACTGCTAGGAGAGCTTCGCTCCTCTGAGCAAGGCTGCTTTTGAAGGGGCTGCCTTGCAAATGGGTAAGATCAATACCCATGCGTAGCTAAGTGTTCTCTGTTTTAATGGCCACCTGGTAGAATGACCTGTCTCGTGAAGTCAGGAAGGATCGTGGTCCATTTGCCTGGTTTGTGCATTTGCTGTTTCGATGGTCCATCTGCGGACTGCAATTTTTTAAGGCGGTCCATTGGAGCAATCTATAGGGAGTAAGCTCAGGAGGCATTCACTGACAGCTTTTAAGAAGAGGCTGGATGAATATCTGTCAGAGATGCTAGGAGGTTGGATTAGATGGTCTGTATGGCCCCTTCCAACTTATGAATCTATAATTGCCACTAGGGATGGGCATGGACTAGTCCACAGTCATTGTGGACTGGGGACTGGTTTGTGGTCCATTTGCCTGGTCTGTGCATTTGCTGTTTTGATGGATCATCCACAGACTGCAGTTTCTTCTTCTTCCATTGGAGCAATCTATAGGGAGTGAGCTCAGGAAGCATTTAAATGCCCCTGAGCTCACTGGTTCACTAAGCTCACTTCCCGGGCCCCACAGACCTCATGAACCATGAACTGATTCATAAAGAAGAGAAGAAGAAGAGAAGAGATTGGATTTATACCCCACCCTTCACTACCCAAAGAAGTCTCAGAGCAGTTTACAATCTCCTTCCCTTCCCTGTGACACCCTGTGAGGTAGGTGGGGCTGAGGGAGCTCTCTTGAGGACTGCCCCTGAGAGAACTGCTCTGAAAGAACTTGTAACTGATGCAAGGTCACACCAGCAGCTGCATGTGGAGGAGTGGGGAATCAAACCTGGTTCTCCCAGATTAGAGTCCACACTCTTAACCACTACACCAAACTGGGACCTCAATTTTTTTGGTCTGTGCCCATCCCTAATTCCCACACCACTATCTTTCCACAGATAGTGCAAACTGGAATTGTTCAGGAAGACATTTTTGTAAAGAGAATTCTGTGTCGTTTTAATGATTGCAGAATTTTTAGGTAGCTCTTATTGTTAGCATTATTGTATTTATTATATTTATTATGATTTTGTACTGTTCTGGGAGAGGCAAAGTATAAATTAAGTAAATAAATAACATAGATACAGTGTCTTGGTTCCTGTGAATGAGTTGCCTGCACACTAGCTGGACTCTGCCACACAGAGAGCTTCCTCTTCTACTAAAAACTTGCATTTGTGTAAGATCCATGGTTTTTAATGGGCCATTGCTCCAACAGAATCGCCAGTGTAAAGAGGAACCACATTCCAGGGCAAGGACTGTCGAGCACGCCCAGAACTCTTTGATGGGATCCAAGCAGTATCTGGTTTTCCATTGTGGATCCAGATTGCTGGTGTAGATGGAGCGTGAACTGCAAACCCTGGAGCATGAGTAAGTAGTTTTGGTTTTTTAGAATTATCGGTAAAGGGTTAAGTCACCAGGACACGTCACAAACATTTTTCCCCCTCAATGTTTGTTTGCAAAAAGTAGTTTAAAGCAAATGCCCGTGAAGTGTTCATCCTACAAAGGAGAACTTGTAATGATACTTTACAGTGTCTTTGGGGAGGTATTCGCTGAAGCAATCCTTTGCTTACAATGTAAGCGGTCAAGACACTTACTGAAGAAGAACTGAATTATGTGGTTCACATTTTTCAAACTAGCCTAGGGTAACTCTGCCATCTGCTGGACAAAATGAGAATACTAGAAAGTATTCAAAGTTAAATCAGAAGAGTTTTTGGCTAAGCATGAGGAAGAACTTCCTGACAGAGCTGTTCCTCAGTGGAACAGGCTTCCTTGGGAGGTGGTGGGCTCTCCTTCTTTGGAAGTTTTCAAACAGAGGCTAGATGGCCATCTGACAGCAATGCAGATTCTGTGGACTTAGGCAGATCATGAGAGGGAGGGCAGAAAGAGTTGCATCAGTGCTTAGTTCTCATGGCCCTTTCTTACATGCCCAGGGAAATGCCAATTGCCACTTTGGGGTCAGGAAGCAATTCTTCTCTAGGCCAGTTTGGGTGGAGATCCTGATGGTTTTTGTCATCTTCTGGGTGTGGAACAGAGGTCACTGTGGGGTTGTGTGTGGGGGGGAGGTATTTGTGATTTTCCTGCATGGTGCAGGGGGTTGAACTAGATGACCCCGCCAGCTTTAGGGTTCTGATTCTAGTTTCCACATTTTTAAAAATCTACTACTACTTGGCATTAGGCCTTTCCAACTTCAGCCAAAGTGTTAATGCCGCAGGGATTATTAAAGTGGATGCCTCAGTCAGTAAGGGAACATGGTGTCCCCTTTGCATGTAGAAGGTCCCAGGTTGAGTCTTCAGCAACTCCATTTGAAAGGACCAAGTAGGACCAGGTGGTAGGTGGGCCAGAGAGCAGGTGATGGGAAAGCCCTCTGCCTGAGACCCTGGGGAGCTGCTGCCAGCCAGGGCAGACAATACTGACCTAGATGTACCTTAATATACCGATAAGCTGCTGCTAAGACAGCTTCATCTGTTCAAGAGAAGGAGCATGTCAATCTTGTATTCTGCATCTTCTCTTTGGGTCAGATCCAACCACTGACCTTGCGCAAATGTTGGGTTAGAACCAGATTTTCTGCTGGTGAAAAAAGAAGGAGGGGTCCTCTTTGATCACCCTCCCCCCAAAAAGCTGTGCTGAGAATTATAGGACCTTCATGTGCCTTTTTGCCACAACGTCCGATGTGGCAAGAAGCTATGGTTGCTCCTGGCTTCCCTGGATCACGAATGATACATCTCAATCAAGCAAACAGGAAACGCATGTATGTGGGATGTTCCCTCAGGCTTTTTGTTTTGGGGCAAACAAGTAAAATACCTTGTAGGTAAAAGCACGATGCCTAAAATAAACCTCTCAGTGGCACTTGAAGAATGAGAAGGTTGTCATGCATGGGTATTCACTGCCATAAGAAAATCATCTAGAAACAGAATGCAAAGAAAATACACTCCCCCTTCACGCCCCAACTTTTTGAGCTTGTCTGAGACTTAGCTGCCAGGTCTCCCATGGACACTGGCAGGGGATGGGGGGGTAGCGTTGTTGGAAACGCATGGGTTGCAAGGTCTCAGATTCCAGCCATTATAGGGTTAACTTGTTTACCTTCTCTACTATTGTTTAGACTGACCTGGAAGGGAAACCTGATTCAGAGCCAATGAGAAAATAGCCCAGGAAAAGTGGTCTGCATTGTAATACTGATTGGTTACTAGTTTCAAGAGACTTCCTCTCTAGGGTTCAAGAAGAAGCAGATTCTCCATTGTTGTGTAGTCAGTGTAGACATGCTTTCTTAGCAGTAAGATGTAGAAATGTAGCTCTTAGAGACGTCGGTTATTTTGTTAGGTTTCCTGTGTACCTTCACCCTTAGAAATAAAGGTTTTTAAACACAAAAGAAATGTCTCCTCTCCAGTGAAGCAAAGATCCATCGAAACTCTGAGTAGTTAAGTATCTATATATCTAATTCCCAAGTGGCCCCCTGCATGCGGATATCTAAATCCACACATCGGGGGCACTTGGGGGGCAGGGAGATTTTTGTGCACACGTGGGGCAGTCTCCAGGTGTGCAGAAAAATCTAAAAAGCTGAAAAAAGTATACGGGGGGTATTTAAATCCCCCCAAAATAAAAGAGCGTTCCCTGCACATACTCAGGGAATGCTCTGAGAACTGCCTCGCCGCCGCCGCCGCCACCACCACAAGGGAGGGTGGGAGAAGGCTTGGGGGACTGGTCAGCCTCGCTGCCACCGCTGCGAAGGGAGGAAGGAAGGGGGAAGCTTGGCGGGCCGGCCGGCCTCGCTGCCACCACCCCTGCTGCTGGAGGGAGGGAGGGGGAAGCTTGGCAGGCCGGAATATTCCCCCCCTGCAAGTATCACGGGTCCGCCTCTTGTGTTTATCTAATTCCCTCTTGAAACTGTCCATGCTTGTAGCCACCGCCACCTCCTGTGGCAGTGAATTCCAGGTGTTCATCACTCTTTGGGTGAAGAAGTACTTCTTTTTATCCAGTCTAACCCGAATGCTCAGCAATTTCATTGAGTGCCCACGAGTTCTTGTTTTTGACTATTTTCCAACAAGGGTTGCCAGATCCAAGTTGGGAAACTCCCGGAGATTTGGGGGTGGGTGGAGCTTGGGGGGTCAGGGACCTTAGTGGGGGCACAATGTCATAGATTCCCCCCCCCCCTGAAGCATCCATTTTCTCCAGGGGAACTGATCTCTGTTGCCTGGAGATGAACTGTAATTCCGGGGGGGGGGGCTGGCATCCTTAGCCGGGATTATGTGCAGGCATAACCATGTGTGTCCCTTGCGGCTTTCAAGACATGAAACATTCAGAGGTTGGTTTGCCCTTGCCTTCCTCTGCGTAGCAACCCTGGACTTCCTTGGTGTACTACCCCGGGCCAACCCTGTTTAGCTTCCAAGATCTGACGAGATCGGGCCGTCTGGGTCAGGGTGGCATAACCACAGAGCTGCCTTAAGACAAAGCCAGAGATCTCTCTTTTTACTGTACACGTGTCTGATTAGGGTCTTTTAAAAGTGCCTCGAAAATCCTCCCTCGCAACTAGGGTGTCCAGGGATTAATTTTACAGTACTGTCAACCTAGCAGTTCAAAAGCAAGAAATGGCAAGTAGATAAATAGGTACCACTTCCGTGGGAAGGTAACAGCGTTCCGTGCACCTTGGTGTTTAGTCATGCCAGCCACATGACCACGGAAACGTCTTCGGACAGCGCTGGCTCTTCGGCTTTGAAACGGAGATGAGCACCGCAACCCTAGAGTCGGATTTGACTGGCTTTCGAGCAAGGGAACCTTTACCTTTACCTTTTTACCAATAACGGGAGGAGAAGTCATCCTCTTCCCTACCAACACACACTTCCTGTGGTCACGAAACAGCCCACCAGCTGCACCAGGGTCAGCGGCTGGGAGGTTCCTTGCCCGGTTCTGGATTTCTGTTCATACGAAGAGGAGAATTCACAAAACGGGGCCAGACATCAGCCAAAGGCAAAGGTTCGGTTCTTAACAAGTGAATAATGGAACTTTCCAATTAACCTCCTTCCAATCGTAGACACAACATGGAAAATAAAATTCAGACTGAAGAGAGCCTTTAAGGTTGTGTCAGCGAGGCTGTTGCTGGACAGACAACCGGGCAGTCGGGTTCACGGGCTGCCTGGCTCACTGCAGAGCCACCTGTGACGTCCCATGCGCACCGTGTGACTGTGTGGCCTTCACACACCACTCCACGCAAACCAGGGGAGGCCCTTGGACTGAGGTCTGTGACAGCGATGGTTACATCATCTATACAACCTGCAACTTTGCAAGTGTCTGCTTTTATTTTATTATCTGTACCAGACAAGGCAAAGGTTCCTTTTCTCTTTGTAGGCCTCCTTATACAGATCCACTTATCTGATCTGTCCAGCGTAGAACCTGAACAGGAAAATGCAAACATTGTTCCAGCAACTCCTCGCACCTTAAGCTTTCGAGAGCTTAGTGCTTCCCATTCCCATGTTCCCTGGGAGGCGGATTGCTAAGCCTGGCTTGGCCACCCTCAGGGGATGGGGGAAGAGGACACGGGGAGTGGCCCCATGTGCCATCATTTCATGGAAAACCCCCCTCTTTAGAAATAATCAGAAACTCTATGGTTTTAACCATACAGTTTCCAGCAATTCCTAGACAGGGGTGATTTCACTTCAGGGTTTTCCCTGGAAGTGACATCATGCCATTTTTTAAATTTTATTTTTCTCTTGCTGAGGAAAAGAAGAGATTGGATCTATACCCTGCCCTTCACCCAGAGTCTCAGAGTGGCTTACAATCTCCGTTCCCTTCCTCTCCCCACCACAGTCACCCTGTGAGGTAGGTGGGGCTGAGAGAGCTCTCTCGAGAACTGCCCTTGAGAGAACAGTGGTTAGGAATGTGGACTCTAATTTGGGAGAACCGGGTTTGAATCCCCACTTCTCCACATGCAGCTGCTGGTGTGATCTTGGGTCAGTCACAGTTCTCTCAGAGCCATTCTCTCAGGAGCAGTTCTCGAAAGAGCTCTTCAGCCCCACCTACCTCACAGGGTGTCTGTTGTGGGGAGGGGAAGGGAAGGAGATTCTAAGCAGCTCTGAGACTCCTTTGGGTAGTGAAGGGCGGGGTATAAATTCAATCCCTTCTCTCCTCTTCTTCATCTTCTTCTTCACTGTGTGACTGAGGGCAAGGAGCAGTGGCCATTTTTGTGGCTGGCTCCACCTCCTGGGGCATCCATTTTGCCGCAACCGTTTTGTGGCTCCGCTCGCCACGCTGTCTCAGAATCCCAAAAGTGCCTGCAGGCTCAGAAAAAATTTGGGGACCCCATTCATGATGAATGGCGTATATGCCAGTGGATGTTCCCTCAGGAGTTTCAAAGGACTGGCTCCAAAGCGACTCCCACCACCTCAGCTTCTGCCGTTTCTACTGTCAGGATGTCCTGTATACTTTACAACGGCAAGAAGTTGTTGAATACTTCCTATCCAAAAAAATGCAGAAGCTACGCCCCCAAACCGAGGGAGAAATGAAGTCAGCGGGTCGGATCTGACCAGATTCTTTGCCAGCAAAAGAAGCTGGGTTCCCTTTTTCACTGCAGAGCGGCCCCTTTCTGACTAGTGGAATGTGCTGCCCACGACTGGACAAAAAAGTGGATTGGGAGGGTCTACGGAAGAGGGAAGCTGGGTGAGACTATGTGGGAAAGCTGATCGGATTCAAGCCATTTTCTTGCTGCTGATATCTAAGCTTTGCCTTGGTTCTTTTGGGGAAATAGCTCCCGGGTGTCGTCTCCAGGGTTGCCGGCCTGCAGGGGGTGGCTCGAGATCTCCCGGGATTACACCTGATTTCCAGGTGATCGTGATCAGTACACCTGCTGGAAAAGGCTGCTGTGGAAGGTGGCCTCAAAGGCATGGTTCCCCACTGAAGTCCCTCCCCTTTCCAAACCCCACCCGTCTCAGGCTCCACCCCCAAAATCTCCAGGGAATTCCCAACCTTGAGTTGGCAACCCTAGTTGTGTTTGCTGTTCCTACAATAATTATAACCCCTAGTCCCAATGACTCCCAAGGAGAGAACCCCTAGTGAAGATGATACCGCTCAACACCACGCAATGTAACCCAGCAATTTTACTGCATACAATAAATATTTATTTAAGAAATGTATATCCCTGCCTTTGGCAACAAGGGGCATTTATAAATTCAAAACAATCTAACAGATTAAAAGCAACAATAAAACTATCCATAATACTAAAAGCAGCAGAAAAAGATATATGAGCATAAATAGCCAAAGTATTAAACAGGACAGCCAAAAGCAATGAACAGTCAGTTGAACAATAAAAACCAAACCCACCAAAGATTATATGAATCCCAACCTCATCAAAATTAATTTCAGGTTTCATTTAAAAACAAACAAACAACAACTCACGCTCCAGAACAACAGAGGGTTTGTTTGTTTTACAACTTTCTGGAAGGTCATCAACCAAGAGACCAGACAAGCTATGTTAGTGGACGCCTTTGGTCAGTAACCCGGTTCAGAGATATTAGTGACTGTGGCCAAATAGACTCGGGTCTCCCATTCTGACAGCTGTTGCACAAACCCCCGGTTGGGACGGATGTTGCTTTTGCACTTCTGGAGGTAACTCCATGCATTCTTTAAGTAAAGCTTGCAGGAATGTATCAGGTAGGCCAAGACTACGGTGCTGCATCTACTAATGCCCAAGGTAGAGAAAACCAAGACGGCGCCTCGATGCATGTGGCTGTCGATGTAGTGGCAGACCTCGCTAAAGTAGGGTGAAATGTCTGCCTCTGGAGAATCAGGAACTGGAATGTGAAGGACTTTGTCGCCGTCGTCGGGGAAGAACGTGTCCACCTCTTCGGAGACGTTTACATGGGCTTGAATCTTCAGATCCTTCTGTATCTGTTGGTGGCAGGCTTGGATAGAATTTCCCATATACAATTTACCCGGCACAATCTCTACCGGGTAGGGCAGAAAGTCCTCTAGTTCCCGAGGCATCCAGAAAATCTTCTGGGTCCGGAGGAAATGGTAAGAGGCAGTGAAGCGCTCATATCCCCCTCTCAGGATCTGGACAGGAAAGCGAGTGTTTCGCTGCAGGACTCTGGCGCAGCGTAAGGCAGACCCAGGCCTGGCATTTCTTTCTTCATTCACTTCCTGTGCAGTGGCATCGGTCTGACTGGCGACATCCAAGAGGTTGGTCGTGCCATCGTACACCACGCAGTGCCTGATGAATTCGAGGTCCACAGAAGGAGGGACGACGTACGAGCCGGAAGCGTCCTGCTTTACTCGTATGGCCGTGATCAGGTGGCTTTCGTCGTACTCCCTCTTGGTTCGAGCGTCGATCAGGCATAAGTAGTTTCGTTCCGCTAGTCTGGACAACTTCGTGGCCTGGTTCAGGATGTTGTACAGTTGGACGGGCTCGCACAGCTCCACCCCCGCCATCTTGCGAGACAAGAACGATTGAGCAGTCAAAACCTCGCCGTCTTCTCAAATGACTGGTCTTTTTGAAAAGCAGGCAAATTCAAGGTTGCATCAGTGGGCCATCGATAAACTGGGGGAAAAGCCCGTTCAAATCCAGACTTGCGATCTGGAAAGCCAGACAATGTGGACTGAGGAGGACTGTAGTTGTAGTTAGCAGGTTTACCACTCAGCTTTTGTGTATTCACTCCTCTCCCTTCACGCCTCCACAACCGCTACCAGTGCCATTCCATGCATTTTTGCTTTCGTCCAAAGCTCCACTGGGGATTATGGAATTCAAATGGATGAAACACCTGAATAGTTCTTTATTCCATTAACAAGCACAGCATGTTAAAACTGCAAGTTTTGGCTGGGTTTGCATAGCCTTAATGGCCATTCGCACATTGAACTCTGCTGTGGCCATTAGAGGGCAACCTTGCTCCTTTTTCGTTCAGCTGTTAATGTATCATGCAATTTCATTAAAGGAAGAAGAGTCCAGATTATTTGGGGGGGTTGGGGAAATAGTACATGCATGTTTTAGGGAAGGGCAAAACATAGGAAACTGGGACTATGAGGAAGTAAATTCCTTAAAGGCAAATGTGTCCTCGGCAGGTGAGATGATGATGATGATAAATTAAAAGCATCCTGTTCAGTTGAATTTGAAGAGGAAAAGAGAAGGGTTGGAAAATATGCTGTTCCTATTGGTTGGGAGAAAGGCGGGACTTTGATGGGATTGGCCAATTCCTTGTCCTTTCTGGGAACTGGTTGGTTCTGTAGGCTAAAAAGCCTGCTGGGAAAGTTAAGTTCTACAGCCAGTGAGACTGTTAATGACTGTTGAAAAAGGGAAAAAAAGCAGAAGGGAAAGAAAGTATTTGTCGTATGGAGGAGACACCCAAGGGATGTCTGTGTGTACAGCTTACAAGCCTGGAAGCAAGAAACTCAAGCAACGTTTATTAAAGCTAAGACGAAGAGACTTGCAGGATTTGACATGACCTGTAAAGTGCAGGCAAGTCACAGCTGACTTGTGGCGACCTCATAGAGTTTTCTACGCAAGAAACGTCCAGAGGGGGTTTTCCCATTGCCTGCCTCTGCATAGCCACCCTGGACTTCCTTGCTGGTTTCCCATCCAAATACTAACCAGAGCGGACCCTTGCTTAGCTCCTGAGATCTGAGAGGATTGGGCTAGTCCGTGGCATTTGGAGTTGCCAGCCCCAGGATGGGAACGACCTCGATATTTGGGGGGTGGAGCCTGGGGAGGGCGGGGTTTGGGGAGGGGAGGGACTTTGGTGGTGTATAATGCCACAGAGCCCACCTTCCAAAGTGCCCGTTTTCTCCAAGTGAACGATCTCTATTGCCTGTCTACTGCCTGGAGATTAGTCATGTTATTGGGAGGTCTCCAGGCACACCACCACCTGGAAGCTATCTACTGTGAACAAGAAACGGTGGTTAAAAAGCACAAAAATCATGAATGTATATAGTGTTGTAAATTCTTTCACGAAAGTGTTTTCATAAATATATTGTGTGATCCTATTGTACTAGAAGAAGAGGAGAGTGGATTTATACCCCGCCCTTCACTCCGAGTGGCTTACAATCTCCTTTCCCTTCCCCACCCCACAACAGACACCCTGTGAGGTAGGCGGGGCTGAGAGAGCTCTCCTGAGAACTGCCCTTGAGAGAACAGCTCTGACAGAACTGTGGCTTACCCAAGGTCATCCAGCAGCTGCAAGTGGAGGCGCGGGGAATCAAACCTGGTTCTCCCAGATTAGAGTCCACGCACTCCACCACTTAGGCTAGGTGGCCAATTCTATAAGACATGACATCCGTGTATGAAAAGAGACTTGAATAAGCATCACAAACATCCGTACATGAAAAGTCCAAATATAAGAGGTCCTATCTGTTGAACGAAATATTGCCGACCAAAGAATCCAGTCCAGAAACTATCCTGTCCAGGGACCTGGTATATGGATTATTCTCAGCTCATTTCAGGTAACATAACCTTTCCTTTACCACTGGAAGCTGGCAACCCAGGTTACATGGCACAGGTGAGATGCAGCCCCTTGTCTTTATAAGGTTTCCATGCTCTTGAGTCACAGGAGGGGCTGAACGCCCGCAAATTTAGAAGTGGGTATCATATTGGACTGATTTACCCACCTGTACATGCAGGTAACCTAATCCAGTACCGAAACCTACCTTAATAGATGCCTCAGCCTTCCCACATGATGGTGGCAGGGGTGGGATCCCACATTTGATTGGCAGAGTCTGTGCTGGGTTCATGTGCATCAATGAGTCCTGAAAATTTATGCCAGGAGGGGACAGGGATAAGACCAAAATGGCTGGGGAGAGTCTTGAGATGGAGCAGGGAGAACGTCGGTCTGTTTCATTCATGCCCTGCCTTTCTCCCCAATGGAGGACTCAAAGCAGCTGACATCTTTCCCTTCTCCTCCATTTTATCCTGACAACCACCCTGTGACGTGGGTTGGGTGGACTTACTGCCCTCTGCAAAGACTTGGGACTCTTGTACAGTGTCCTGGACGTGAAAGGTCTGAAAAGCCCTGGCGCCTGATCCAGAAATGGCAGCTAGTGCAGAAGGCGGCTGCACCCCTGCTGATGGCAACGCCCGCGCGGGCGCTCATTCATCCAGTGTCACATCAACTGCACTGGCTGCCAATCGAATACCGGATCCAGTTCAAGGTTACAGTTTTGACCTTTAGTTTCAGTTGACCTTTACTGGCATTATAAAAGGGAGAACATTAAATAAATACATAAAGGTTTTGACCTCTAAAGCCCAGGAGGAGGAGGAGGAGGAGGAGGAGATTGGATTTATACCCCACCCTTCACTACCCAAGAGGGTCTCAGAGCGACTTACAAACTCTTTTCCCTCCCCCTCCCCACAACAGATACCCTGGGACCATCATACCTGTGGGGACCGCCTTGCCCCATATGAGCTCCAGAGAGCTCTACCGCCACCTGGTGGTCCCTGGCCCAAGGAACATCCGCTTAGCCTCGACCAGGGTGAGGGCTTTTTCAGCCCTGGCCTCTGACTGGTGGAACACGCTCCCATCTGAGATCAGGGCCCTGCAGGACTTATTACAGTTCCATGGGGCCTGTAAAATGGAGCTATTCCACCAGGCCTTTGGGTGAGGCAGCCGACATTCAATCATTCTGGCCTCACCCTGATCGTGGCCCCTTTCCCAGTGGCCTTGCTGTTCTGGATACGCCTTGGGCACCGGCGTTTCTTGGGGGAAACCATCCCTGCCTGACAAGAGGCGTGGGTTTCTGTCATCATCTATCACTGCCATCTATTGTTTTAGGTTTTAGATCGATAAATAATAAAAGAGGCCGGGGGGGGAGTGTGTGTCTCAGTCCAGGACAACCCAGTAACCCAGGACATGAAGACATACTAGTGTGTGAAGTGAGATTTTTGAGGAACATAGGGATGCCAACTCTCGGTGGAGAAATTCCTGGAGATTTGGGGCTGGAGCCTGGAGAGGGACTTCACTTTAGGAGTCTGCTTGCCATCCAAAGCAGCCATTTCTCCCCCCCCCCGGCCGCCACAGGAAGTGATCTCTGCAGTCAGGAGAGCAGCAGTCATCCCAGGAGATCCCCAGGCCCCACCTGGAGGCCGGCCCTCCGAACTGCCCCTTGGCACAATTTGGGGGAAGAACGCTCGGAGACAGAGGACCAGAGAGCCCGCCGCAGGATGCAAGAGGAGCAGACGTGACAGGAGGCGGTGGCCGAGTCGCAACCAGTGTTCCCTCTAAGCTGAGTTAGTGTGAGCTAGCTCAGTTTTTTAGTCTCCGGCTCACACACTTTTTGCTTTAGCTCAGGAAGGATGGCTCCAGAGCAAACTAATTTATGCAGTAGCCAAATCGCTTGCTCGCAACTTTAATGCCGATAGCTCACAAAGTAGAATTTTTGCTCACATGGGTCCACGGTTTAGAGGGAACATTGGTTGCAACTACAAGCCAAGAACATTCCTAAAAACTGTACTGGAAATCTTTGGCCCCTCAAGATGCAGTCCCAGCGTTTTTGTCTCACTTGTAGCACAGAAGTGGGGCTTGTCAGGAGAGGACCGTGGCAACTCAGGGGGCAGGACTGGAAGCTTCCATGTTGTTCTTCTCCTGTTCCATTCAAGACTCTCTGGATTTTAGTCCCAAGGCTCAGGTCAGGACGCCCATGGGTGGCTGCCACGTTGAGGACGGTTGGGTTAAAGCCAGTGGGTAGAGCGGACTACATATCCTGCGCTGATGAGTAATTTGAAAGCCTTGCTGATGTCGATGGTGAAATAAGGCCTATCTCCTATTGAAACCAATTGAATTTTTTAAAAACACACACACACGACGACGACGATTAAATATAGTCGTGTCAATGAAGCACGGAGTGTTGCTTACAGAGACCTCTAGAAAATTCCAGTCAGTCATGGCCTCATTCCGCACGCGCTTCCGTTCCTCTGATTTGATACAACCGTCATTTTGCCTTTTGTTGTGCATTTCAGCAGAGGTTGCTGAGGTGGTCAGGGGACATGAAAGAAATTTATAAAATTATGTGTGGGGTGGGTAGAGAAACACCAGGGGCCATGATGTTAGGATACAGGCAACCCATGAAAGCCAATGGACGCCTGACCCAGCAGAGGCAAAAGGAAGTATTTCACTCAGAGTGATTAACGTTTTATTTATGTCATTTATTCCTCCCTTCTCATGAATGCAGACCTAAAAAATTGCTTGTCATTCTCTTCTATTTTACCCTCACGAAAAGAACCCTGTGAAGCAGAAGAAGAGCTGGTTTTTATACCCTGCTCTCCACTACCTGAGGGAGCCTCAGAGCGGCTTACAATCTCCTTTCTCTTCCTCTCCCCACAACAGATACCCTGTGAGGTAGGTGGGCCTGAGAGAGCTCTGACTGAGAACTGTAACTGGTCCAAGGTCACCTAGGTGGTCGCATGTAGAGGAAGAGTGAGAATCAACCCCAGTTCTCCAGGTTAGAGAAGGCCACTATGCCATGCTGGCTGGTTAGGCTAAGAGAGGGTGACTAGCTCAAGGCCACCCAGCGAGACTCCATGGCGTAGTCGGGATGAGAACCTGGCTCTCCCAATTCACAGTCCAGCACTGTGACCACTGCACCACATGGATTCTTCCGGACTTCACTGCCACCAGGACCTGATTGGGCAGTTAGAATGATGCAAGAATAAGGCCTGCTGAGTGGCCAGTGGAGAGAGCCAGTTTGGTGTAGTGGCTAAGAGTGTGGACTCTAATCTGGGAGAACCGGGGGCTGAGAGCGCTCTTTTCAGAACTGCCCTTGAGGGAACTGTTCTGAGAGAACTTTTGACTGACCCAAAGTCACACCAGCAGCTGCATGTGGAGGACTGGGGAATCAAACCCGGTTTTCCCAGATTAGCATCTGCACTCCTAACCACTATACCAAACTGGCCACATGAGCAGCAGCAACCAGTCACCTACACGGGAGCAACTCAGCACACAATTAAGAAGCCAGCCAACATTTAAGAAGAATGTGCCCCAGTGATGTCAACACGGAAATGTCTGTGCATATTCTCAGAGTCCACAATGAAGTCCGGCATCAGAATCGCCACCTTCCCTCCAGTCCCGCGGTGCTTTCAGGCCCGATAAGCCTCGATTTAGCCCTACCAGCTTAAAAGCAGATGCCAAGTACCCGTTTGTAGAATTAGATTTATAAAATTCTTATTTTTTTTTATTAGAATCTGAATAGAGGAGATATTTCAAAAAGCCGAGATAAATGACTATACATAGATTTTATAGAACATTCATTTACATAATGGATATTTTTATACATGTTTTGAAGAAAGGCAAAAAAAATGCTAATATATAAGGCAGATAAGAAAACCTTCTTTTTTTTTTTAATGATACTGTTGAATAAACAGGAACCATTTCATTATTAAAAACACGCATTGCAGCCCAGAGGACACCGCTTGCAAATGACTTCGCTGAAATAAATGGGAAGCCATGTGACAGTTGTGCCCCAAAGAAGGCACCCATGACTTATAGCCTCTCTTTTAAAATATATATATATATATATATATATTAACACTGTAGGAGTACAGTAGTACATTGAACAAGGAGGTTAATAGGAGCTTGGATAAATACAAGTGGCAACTCGCTGGCATTACCTGTGAGACTCGATACGTACAATTGTCAAAATCTTGGGAAAGGGAAAAAAAGGGCTCAACGCACCACTGTGGTTCCCACAATCCCAAGTCATGTGAATGTGTGTCTGGTGCCCTGTGCTTAATTCGTTTCGTGTGTATTTCATACCTAAAAACAGAGATTATGGTGCTACGCAGGTCAGAGAGGTTCCCTTGGTTACAAATTTTCATCCACTGCTCAACGGAGTTTCTATTTTACGTCCCTCCCCGCCAGTGTTGGTCTCACTGGGTCCCCAAAAGAGTTATTCCACTGGCCGCTGTGAAGGCAAAAGAGGACCCCAGGACAGCAAAAGTGATCCATTAGTGCCCTTCAGTAATGGTCCACAACACCAAACTTGATCCCAATCAGTATCCATTCCTGCAGAGGAAGAGAAATGCAGACTGCAGAAGACAGGCCCTCCATAGCTACTGAGGAACTCATCATCAACCACGAAGGACATCCGAGCCTGGCAAAGGAGACACTGAAGCGGGAGCGCGTCTGAAGTATTCATTCAACCAAACTCTTAATTCTGTATACACCTCCACTTTCAACTGGTCCCAAGGAACTACTGGAATGGCTACTGAAGTAGTTGGCGCTAAGCCGGCGGAACGGCCATCAAGGACTTGACTGTGCAGAAACTGGTTCATTTGATAAGTGTTTTAGACAACAGGGAGGATGAAAAGGGGCAACCTTGTCTTGGGTGCTTCGATGGTAGCTTTACTTGTGAGGTACAAAATGGCGACCGTATGAAATCCTGCCCAAAGATATGCTCGGGAGTCTTTTCCTATTCCTGCCTCAACCAAAGAAAGCTATTTCAGACTGTGTTAAGATCACAAACTGGGTGAGAATGGACTGAGCCCGATGAAGCCATTCCTCTGGCAGGAAGAATTTTGCCTCTGGCAGAAGGTGCAAGATGCATCTTAGGGGAAGAGTCTTTCCCCCAGAAGAAAGCGACTCTGCTAGCGAAACGGACCCACAATATCCAAATGCCATGTTTAGACACCATCTCTGAAACAAGCATTTTTGCAGGAATAAGTGGAAGGTAGTAGAAGCAGCCAATTCGGTTCACACCGTGGAGTCCAGCTTGCTCGGTCCAACCTGACTATGGATTGACAGGCAACATCTCCATGCATATGACCCACCATCACAAAAGCCCAATGTTAGAGACAACCACATATATGAAAATCTCGTGAGCCTCTTCAGACCCCTTGATGTCCTTGTTTGGAACTCGCACAGTCAACGGGCATTTGTTTTTCTTTTCCCCTGGTTCTGGATTCCAGCCTGTTCCTTTGCAACGAGGGAAACGTGGTCACGGGGAGTCTAGTCGCTCCTCTATTTTGACTCCAGAGCTTTGATGATCAAGCCCTTAGACAGACACAGAGGGGCCGAGGAGGCTGACTGAATGGGAAAACCTAACCAAGCAGGACTACCTCTACGGCTGCCTCATTCAGATGTGTTCCCTTGTAGCGTGGAATCGTACCTTGGGGGAATGGCTCCCCAGTCTGCTACGTCTGGCTGTGAAGGAGCCCCAAGAACGACTCCCAAGCAACACCAAAGCCAGTCTCAGAACATTAAAAAAAGCCTTCAGAAGTGTCTAAAAATACTCTGCATTGGAATATTTGGTCACATGAGATTGTCAAAGTAAACGTAAAGATAAAAGTTTCCCTTGCTCAAAAACTAGTCGAGTCCGACTCTGGGGGTGGTGCTCATCTCCATTTCCAAGCTGAAGAGCCAGCGCTGTCCGAAGACTGCTCCGTAGCCATGTGGCTGGCATGACTAAACACTGAGGTGCACGGAACACTGTTACCTTCCCACTGAAGTGGTACCTATCTATCAATTTGAAACTTCTTGCTTTCGAACTGCTAGGTTGGCAGGAGCTGGGGCCAGAGACGGGACCTCACTCCATCACACGGCATTCAGGTCTTGAGCTGCTGAACTACAGACCTTCCGGTATGCTATAAGTGCACCAAAAATACATATTTTCCCTTTGGAACTTAAAAAAGAAAAGATTATTCCAATTTTGTGTGTGTGTGTGTGTGTGTGTGTTTTGGAAAAAAAATAGCTTAAAACCTATTCATAATAAACCGTATTTCAAAATTTAAAAAATGTAAAATAGTGTAGTTGCTTTTGAAAGTAGCAAATGATAGGAATGCACTTACTGTAAAAGGAAGCGAACCCCCCCTCCCCTTTTACAGTGAGAATATGAAACCCTACTTTTACTGCAAAGCACAAGCAAGCCGGCCGACGCGCTGAACAGCACAGCGCGCGGGTCTTCTGCACAAGTCCGAGCGAAGCAAATGGTGAGCATCAAAGCGGAGCTTCGGAAGGGTCCTTCTAAGTTAGCAAAGCTCAACAGCGTGCCCAGATTCCGAACATCTATACAACAGACTTGAGATCCGTTTTACACTATAAATAATCTGGCAAAAGCAAAACAACAACAACCAAAAACCCCAACCATATTGTAATATATATTATAAATTATACAAAAACTATTCCAATGCGCTTTTCCCTCATTTTTATCCTGTGGTCGCCAAAAACGACATTACTTTCCCTGCTTAATTCTTCATATAAACACGGCAACGTAAAAACAACACACTGCACATTTCCCCCGAATCTCGTGCCTTGTAACCACCCCGCCCCAGCCCTCAAATGAGTCCAAAGTCTTTCTTACACTACACGCACTAGGCAAATCTCCTGAACCACATATTTCTTCCTTACTAGCTTCCCCTCCTTCCCCCCTCTCTCTCTCTCTCTCTCTCTCTCTCTCTCTCTCTGCACCTTCCCATACAAACCTGCACCAATCTCCTCCAAACATACCTTATTCCCTTTTAAGCTTGACTTCCACTGCTGCTATAAAGACAAAAGGAAGAGCCTGAAGAAACGACAGCTGCTGTCAAATGTGACTACAGCGAGTATCGAGCAGCAGAAGTCTGTTACCCCAGCTGAGGTGTGCTCCCAAACCCTCTTTCGAAAGAAAAGGCAAACGCGAAGGCAGGTGGCTTGCAAGTGAGAAGCGTGTGGCCGGAAGGGAAGGACGCTCGGTCTAACCGCACATGCATCGATTCTCTGCTACAAGTGCACTCCTACGGACCACCAGCTGGGCTTACTTCTGGTTTATGTGGAAAGAAAATACTTTAAAGCAGTGTAGATGGGGGGCATTTTCAGGGAAGTGGACAGTGGAAGGATTTCAGACCCTCCCGCTTCCCCCCATCTGCTGATTCTCCCCTGCCAACATCCCACTGCGCTATAGTTGGGGGCTCTGCAATTCTTCTACAATGGGTAGTTGTGCCATCAGAGCATACAAATTCTTCTTGTGAGGTGTGCACACCAAAACCATCTGTCCTGCTGAAGGGGAGAACACCTTCACTCCACCGTCTCACCCCATGCTCCTACCCCTACCCCTACCCGGACAAAAAGAATCAGAAGACTGAAAATTGCTCGGAAGTGGACTTCAACTCGCAGCTCCCCTCTTCCTTCCATGGCTAGTTCCAACATGGGCTTTAGGATTCTTGGTGGGTTCCGGCTCCTCTCTCCACCAAATGTTACAAATAATCTGACAGTTCATCAAAGAACGGGTGACGCTCCTTGTATTGCTATGCAGAAGAATGTTCTCCTTGTCTTCCGGGGAAACGGTGAGATGTGGAGACCAGCTTCGTCCCAGCCACCTTCCCGTGAGCTCAGGAACGATGCTTTTTTAGTTCTTCTTCTGGGAACCTATCATGACCTTTGATACAAAGTTTACGATGGCGCTGGCTGGCTGCTCGGGATCGTGCTCCGCGAACAGGTGGCACACATTGTCTGTGGCGCTGCCTTGTTTCCTCGCAACAAAGCCGAAGACCCTGCAGAAAGCACAAAAGCAAAGAGGGGTGGGGTTAGAGCGGGGTCTCCCGACCTGTGGGCTGGGATCCAAAAGTGGGTCGTTAAGCGAATGGGAGCAGGTCGCGGGCCAGCCCCTCCCTCAATGGCCAGCCCTGCCCCTTCCGTTGCTCTCATTCGTATTTTGGAAACCAAGGTCTAACCCTGGAGAGAGTATTTTCCGTGCCACACACTAGTTGGCATTTTTTATTCACTTTGTATACGTGTTGATCAAGTAAAATGTGTCCTGATGGTTACTAGAGGGAGTTTCTCAGAAGCTTGGCGTGGATTAGAGGGAGTAGTGGCGAAGGAAAGGGTGGTCAAAGGCTGGAATTGATCAGTTCATTCGTTCGTTCGTTCATTCATTCATTCGCCCATTTTATATCCCGCTCCATTTGCCACAAGTGGGACTCAGGGTGGCTTCCAGCAAGCAGACAGACAACAAGTTTCAACATTCTGCAATTTTAAATCTAGATCATATCAGTTAAAGCCTAAAACTTCATTCCTATATTAGACAGTGCCTCTAATCTCCATATATCAAGGCTGTGCGTGTCAGAATGCCACTCGCTTTGGGCTCACCGTGGAGGCAAGGGGGCCCCTTTCTGTGCTGTTTGCTGGTTTCTCAGAAACAACTGGTTACCTGTTGCAAGAAATGGAATACTGAACTAGATGGGTGCCAAAGGTCACAGTCTACCTCGGGTGCAAGTAGCATCTTGGGCCAGTCCCAGATGAGTCACCACACCGAGTGGATTTGGACTGGTGGGCCACCGTACCAAAAAGGTTGGGAGCCACTGCGATGGAAAACAGACAAGGGCCATACTGGGGAACCAATAACTGGATGACTTTGGAGGCCAAAAAGTATTGGTTTGGGTGTTCTGGGACCCCAGAGTTTCCTGGATGGCTTGTCAGGGGTCTTCTCCATGAGAAGAGGGGATCTCTGAAAGGCAACCTGGTTGCTGCTCATCTCAGGGATTCCACGCCTGTACAATTCCTCGTGTTCTCTGCAGAGTGCCAGTTTCTCCAGAGGATCACTTTGGAAGAAAGGACCTCCACTTGTACCATCTTCAAGCCATCTGGTGGCAGCGGAAGCCATTTTATCGGCATGATTTTTGTCTTTATATGTGAAGCCAGGTCGCATCTCAGTGGGTCAGCTTTGGCCCAGGGTCTCTCGCTACTAACCCCCCATTGAAGTGGGACATCATTCTCTCTTAAGAGCATTTAAAACCACCCAGGACTTCATTTTGAATTTCACTCTACACTCTACAGAGTGGGGCAATCGACGCGAATGGTCAGCAAGGCCAAACTCCCCACCCGGCAAAAGCCCAGGGTCCGCACTCTTAATTCTCCTCAAACACGCTGATGTTTCAAAACTCATTTTGACGTGGGGGGAGGAGGCAACAGCACCCACTAGCTTTTACGAAATACTCATCATCCAACCCCAACATGCCCCCTTAATTCCATACCGTGCTTCCCAAAATCTCTTCAACAACAGTGCCCTATGAATTTCAGCTCGACTCTGACACCCTTTCTGCATGACTCCTCCCTTCCAAAATCCTCTCGTATCCTCCCCCCCCCCAAAAAAAAACCCTGTTCACCCTCTTTTCATTCTAATTCTTGCCAGCCTAAACACTGACAGAACAGGACTTCAGCCTATGCCACCAGGCATGCTATGTATTCTCTATCTGTTGTACATATTATCCGGCTCTTACAACACTGTTTTCTACTTTTGTAATTCTATTTTCTCCATTGCTTGACGTATCATGCCTGATATGTTTTTGTACTGTTGCTAATTCATATGAGCTAATTGTGGTAACTGCATTGCTGATCAGAGCTCTTGTGCCGTTGGAGTGCATGGACTCTGACTTGAGTCTTGGCGAGAGGGGCCCACCACAAATAAATTAAAACAATAAATCTCTGCCATCCAAGTTGGGCTACAAGCGACCCTTGCCCCACAAACGCCAGTTTGGTTCCGTGGTGAAGTGCGCGGACTCTAACCTGGGAGAACTGGGTTTGATTCCCCACTCCTCCACTTGCAGCTGCCGGATGACCTTGGGCAAGCCATAGTTCTGTCAGAGCTGTTCTCTCAAGGACACTTCTGGGAAGAGCTCTCTCAGCCCCACCTACCTCACAGGGTGTCTGTTGTGGGAAAGGGAAGGGAAAGGAGTTTGTAAGCTGCTCTGAGACTCCGAGTGAAGGGTGGGGAATAAATCCAATCTCTTCTTCTTCTTCTCCCCTTTCCTCCTCATTACAAATACAGTCAGAGGGCAAACCTCACACTCCTTGCTCAGGGATGCCAGCCTCCGGGTGGGACAACCTGGGGATCCCCTGGAATGACAGCTCATCTCCAGACTACAGAGATCAGCTTCCCCGAAGAAAATGGATGCTTTGGAGGGTGGACTCTCTGGCATCGTGTCCCACTGAAGTCCCCGTCTTCCCCCAGGCGCCACTCCCAAATCTCCAGGAGTTTCCCAGCCTGGATCTGGCAGCACTAACTCCCCCTATCTTCCGCCACTGTGTGTATGGGGGGGGGGAGAGGACCTGGCAACCCTCTCCTTGACACTCATACGTCCAGCTCCGATGGGGAGGGAGACTGACAGCAGTAGACAACAGCAGCCACTGATAGGACGGCCCCTTTGCTTCCGGCCCTGAAGAATATGCACAGATCTGCCATGAGCCGCCTTTGGGACCCCCTTGAGGGTGGCCTGATTAGGGTCTCGGGTCTCACTGGCTGTCCTGAGGCATCAGAGGATGCCCGAAGCAAAGCACCGTCCTGAGCTACCAGGCTGCAGTTAGATGTGGTGGAGGAAAGGGCTGTCCAGCCACATCCATCTTATGGTGACCTGCGGGGCTTTCAAGGCAAGAGAGGAACAGAGGCAGTTTGCCGTTGCCTGCCTCCGAGTCGTGACCCTGGGGTTCCTTGGTGGTCTCCCATCTGACCAGGGCCGACCCTGCTCAGCTTCCACGATCTGCTGAACTCGGGCTAGGCTAGCCTGGGTGAGGGCATGGCGTACAAAATACAGCTAGAATCATAATTTCCAACTATCAAGGAAACCAAACAAAAGGTGCTCATGTTATGTGAGGCACAGATCCTTACGCACTGTAAAAAAATACACCAAAACTGACTTACTTTGCTGAAGGCCCGTCCTTCGTCCACCTGGTTGCATAAAGGGAACAACGGAAGAATTGGAGAGGTGGAGGGGGGAATGAAGAGATAAATACGGTTATTCAGTTTCTTTGGAAGTTTGGGGCAAAACGTAAACAGTGAATTTGAAAGGGGGAAAAGCATCCATCGTCCTTACTTCCTGTCCTGTGGATCCAAAGCGCAGAAAATCACCGTGCTGGCTGGGTAGTGCCTTCGGAAGAAGAGCCTGGAAGAGAGGAGAGAGCGCACAAAAAATAGGTTGAGAAATACTGAAAGTTATTTGCAACGGGAGTTACTAGGGGTCTCGGGCTCGGGGGGGGGGGCACTCACACTTGCGAGAGGAAAGAATGTGTCTCCTCGTATCAGAGCCTTGGAGGGCAGGAAGGCGACAACTTTAAAATAACCTTCCTGTGAAGCAGGGAACAAGCAGGGGAAGCTGAAGAATATGGGGGAGGGAAGGAAGTGGGGGAAAGGGGAGAGGCTGCAGGGGTTGCCGGGGGGGGGGACGGATGACAGGAAAAGGAAAAGCCATGTGGGAGAGGGGGAGGGGGGATAAGATTCCCCCATGAGACCTTGTTTTTAATAATTTAGGAGACGGGGTGGAAGGACAGGTGCTGAGGTGCTTGTAAGCCACCCCAGACTTTTCTATGCATTGGGGAAAGTGATATCTAGTGAGCAGGTTTCCTGGGTTCCCAAGCTGAATGCCACAAAAACGCAGCGGTGTTTGCTGCCTGCCTCGGGACTGCAAAACAAGGGGGTGCAGGCCAAGTACCTCACGGACAAGACCACTTTTGCTGGGGCCGGTGCCTAAAGAACGAAATAGACACTCCCCTCCGCTCCCGGCGGCTCAAGCCTCCGGAATCAATATGCCCCCTGGCAGCCGCCATCTGTCCTTGACTGCCTTCACCTCTCTCTCTCTCTCTCTCTCTACAGAGGCAACACAGACGTCTCCGAAATAAATACCAAGAGTTCCGCTCTTTTCTCTTTGCATTCCGCTTCCTGAATTCCACTTCCTCTCCCTTCCTCCAAGATGGACAGTAATTAACCGATCAACACAAACCCGTATCACAATTTAAAGTGCCAAGGGCACATTTCATTTCACACAGTACCTTTCAAATTAATTTATCTATTTATTTGGGTGGTCAATCCCTGCCGAGTTGCCCACTTTCAGGGATCCCGTGGGGTTTTCAGGGTACGGGGCGAACGGAGGTTGGGTGGCCACCGCCTGCCTCTGTGTAGCGAGTGTGGACACCCACCCAAGTCCTAACCGGGGCCGACCCGGCTTCGCTTCTGAGCTCTGTTGAGATCAGGCTAGCCTGGGCCATCTAGATCAAGGGCTTCGTTTAGAAAACATTATACGCAGCCCCTCCGGAGACCCGCTCGGGGCAGCCGACAACTAAAATAATAACCCTGAGCCATAAAGAACAAAAACAAAACAAGCAAAACAATCTTATCAAAGGAGCCACTAAAAAACAAGCTGATGCCATGAGAACAAGACACTAAAAAGCAAGCAGACACCGTTAAAACAAGTCACTTAAAAGACATGCTTTTTTAAAAACACACATGCACACTCTCTAAAATGGAATAAAGTGCAAATCCTAGGGATTCCCTTTTTGGAACGATTTTGTGATTGTAAATCAGGGAATTCTGGATACTATCTGGCACTTCTTTATTGACTGAAAAAAGTATGAACTAGCTAGAGATATATGGGTCACAGTGTATATTCAGAAGCGGGGATGCGTGTCTCAAAAGAAGCAGCAGCTACAAAGCTTCTGGCTGATACTGACTTGAGTGCAATTCTTGCTGTGGCAAAATCTTTATCGATGGTTTTTAACAGGGCTCTTTTTGTAGCAGGAACTCCTTTGCATATTAGGCGACACACCCCTAATGTAGCCAATCCTCCAAAGAGCTTATAGTAGCCCCTGTAAGAAGAGCTCCGTAAGCTCTCGGAGGATTGGCTACATTAGGGAACTCCTTTGCGTATTAGGTGACACGCCCCTAATGTAGCCAATCCTCCAAAGAGCTTATAGTAGCCCCTGTAAGAAGAGCTCCGTAAGCTCTCGGAGGATTGGCTACATTAGGGAACTCCCTTGCGTATTAGGTGACACGCCCTAATGTAGCCAATCCTCCAAAGAGCTTATAGTAGCCCCTGTAAGAAGAGCTCCGTAAGCTCTCGGAGGATTGGCTACATTAGGGAACTCCTTTGCGTATTAGGTGACACGCCCTAATGTAGCCAATCCTCCAAAGAGCTTATAGTAGCCCCTGTAAGAAGAGCTCCGTAAGCTCTCGGAGGATTGGCTACATTAGGGAACTCCTTTGCGTATTAGGTGGCACGCCCTAATGTAGCCAATCCTCCAAAGAGCTTATAGTAGCCCCTGTAAGAAGAGCTCCGTAAGCTCTCGGAGGATTGGCTACATTAGGGAACTCCTTTGCGTATTAGGTGACACGCCCCTAATGTAGCCAATCCTCCAAAGAGCTTATAGTAGCCCCTGTAAGAAGAGCTCCGTAAGCTCTCGGAGGATTGGCTACATTAGGGAACTCCTTGCGTATTAGGTGGCACGCCCTAATGTAGCCAATCCTCCAAAGAGCTTATAGTAGCCCCTGTAAGAAGAGCTCCGTAAGCTCTCGGAGGATTGGCTACATTAGGGAACTCCTTTGCGTATTAGGTGGCACGCCCTAATGTAGCCAATCCTCCAAAGAGCTTATAGTAGCCCCTGTAAGAAGAGCTCCGTAAGCTCTCGGAGGATTGGCTACATTAGGGAACTCCTTGCGTATTAGGTGGCACGCCCTAATGTAGCCAATCCTCCAAAGAGCTTATAGTAGCCCCTGTAAGAAGAGCTCCGTAAGCTCTCGGAGGATTGGCTACATTAGGGAACTCCTTTGCGTATTAGGTGGCACGCCCTAATGTAGCCAATCCTCCAAAGAGCTTATAGTAGCCCCTGTAAGAAGAGCTCCGTAAGCTCTCGGAGGATTGGCTACATTAGGGAACTCCTTTGCGTATTAGGTGACACGCCCTAATGTAGCCAATCCTCCAAAGAGCTTATAGTAGCCCCTGTAAGAAGAGCTCCGTAAGCTCTCGGAGGATTGGCTACATTAGGGAACTCCTTTGCGTATTAGGTGGCACGCCCTAATGTAGCCAATCCTCCAAAGAGCTTATAGTAGCCCCTGTAAGAAGAGCTCCGTAAGCTCTCGGAGGATTGGCTACATTAGGGAACTCTTTGCGTATTAGGTGACACGCCCTAATGTAGCCAATCCTCCAAAGAGCTTATAGTAGCCCCTGTAAGAAGAGCTCCGTAAGCTCTCGGAGGATTGGCTACATTAGGGAACTCCTTTGCGTATTAGGTGGCACGCCCTAATGTAGCCAATCCTCCAAAGAGCTTATAGTAGCCCCTGTAAGAAGAGCTCCGTAAGCTCTCGGAGGATTGGCTACATTAGGGAACTCCTTTGCGTATTAGGTGACACGCCCTAATGTAGCCAATCCTCCAAAGAGCTTATAGTAGCCCCTGTAAGAAGAGCTCCGTAAGCTCTCGGAGGATTGGCTACATTAGGGAACTCCTTTGCGTATTAGGTGACACGCCCCTAATGTAGCCAATCCTCCAAAGAGCTTATAGTAGCCCCTGTAAGAAGAGCTCCGTAAGCTCTCGGAGGATTGGCTACATTAGGGAACTCCTTTGCGTATTAGGTGACACGCCCTAATGTAGCCAATCCTCCAAAGAGCTTATAGTAGCCCCTGTAAGAAGAGCTCCGTAAGCTCTCGGAGGATTGGCTACATTAGGGAACTCCTTTGCGTATTAGGTGACACGCCCTAATGTAGCCAATCCTCCAAAGAGCTTATAGTAGCCCCTGTAAGAAGAGCTCCGTAAGCTCTTGGAGGATTGGCTACATTAGGGAACTCCTTGCGTATTAGGTGACACGCCCTAATGTAGCCAATCCTCCAAAGAGCTATAGTAGCCCCTGTAAGAAGAGCTCTAAGCTCTCGGAGGATTGCACATTAGGAACTCCTTGCGTATTAGGTGCACGCCTAATGTAGCCAATCCTCCAAAGAGCTTATAGTAGCCCCTGTAAGAAGAGCTCCGTAAGCTCTCGGAGGATTGGCTACATTAGGGAACTCCTTGCGTATTAGGTGGCACGCCCTAATGTAGCCAATCCTCCAAAGAGCTTATAGTAGCCCCTGTAAGAAGAGCTCCGTAAGCTCTCGGAGGATTGGCTACATTAGGGAACTCCTTTGCGTATTAGGTGGCACGCCCTAATGTAGCCAATCCTCCAAAGAGCTTATAGTAGCCCCTGTAAGAAGAGCTCCGTAAGCTCTCGGAGGATTGGCTACATTAGGGAACTCCTTGCGTATTAGGTGACACGCCCTAATGTAGCCAATCCTCCAAAGAGCTTATAGTAGCCCCTGTAAGAAGAGCTCCGTAAGCTCTCGGAGGATTGGCTACATTAGGGAACTCCTTTGCGTATTAGGTGGCACGCCCTAATGTAGCCAATCCTCCAAAGAGCTTATAGTAGCCCCTGTAAGAAGAGCTCCGTAAGCTCTCGGAGGATTGGCTACGATTAGAGAGACTCACTTTGCGTGATTAGGTGGCACGCCCCTAATGTAGCCAATCCTCCAAAGAGCTTATAGTAGCCCCTGTAAGAAGAGCTCCGTAGCTCTCGGAGGATTAGCTACGTCAGAGGAACTCCTTGCGTATTAGGTGGCACGCCCTAATGTAGCCAATCCTCCAAAGAGCTTATAGTAGCCCCTGTAAGAAGAGCTCCGTAAGCTCTCGGAGGATTGGCTACATTAGGGAACTCCTTTGCATATTAGGTGGCACGCCCTAATGTAGCCAATCCTCCAAAGAGCTTATAGTAGCCCCTGTAAGAAGAGCTCCGTAAGCTCTCGGAGGATTGGCTACATTAGGGAACTCCTTTGCGTATTAGGTGACACGCCCTAATGTAGCCAATCCTCCAAAGAGCTTATAGTAGCCCCTGTAAGAAGAGCTCCGTAAGCTCTCGGAGGATTGGCTACATTAGGGAACTCCTTTGCGTATTAGGTGACACGCCCTAATGTAGCCAATCCTCCAAAGAGCTTATAGTAGCCCCTGTAAGAAGAGCTCCGTAAGCTCTCGGAGGATTGGCTACATTAGGGAACTCCTTTGCGTATTAGGTGGCACGCCCTAATGTAGCCAATCCTCCAAAGAGCTTATAGTAGCCCCTGTAAGAAGAGCTCCGTAAGCTCTCGGAGGATTGGCTACATTAGGGAACTCCTTTGCGTATTAGGTGACACGCCCTAATGTAGCCAATCCTCCAAAGAGCTTATAGTAGCCCCTGTAAGAAGAGCTCCGTAAGCTCTCGGAGGATTGGCTACATTAGGGAACTCCTTTGCGTATTAGGTGGCACGCCCTAATGTAGCCAATCCTCCAAAGAGCTTATAGTAGCCCCTGTAAGAAGAGCTCCGTAAGCTCTCGGAGGATTGGCTACATTAGGGAACTCCTTTGCGTATTAGGTGACACGCCCTAATGTAGCCAATCCTCCAAAGAGCTTATAGTAGCCCCTGTAAGAAGAGCTCCGTAAGCTCTCGGAGGATTGGCTACATTAGGGAACTCCTTGCGTATTAGGTGGCACGCCCTAATGTAGCCAATCCTCCAAAGAGCTTATAGTAGCCCCTGTAAGAAGAGCTCCGTAAGCTCTCGGAGGATTGGCTACATTAGGGAACTCCTTTGCGTATTAGGTGACACGCCCCTAATGTAGCCAATCCTCCAAAGAGCTTATAGTAGCCCCTGTAAGAAGAGCTCCGTAAGCTCTCGGAGGATTGGCTACATTAGGGAACTCCTTTGCGTATTAGGTGACACACGCCCTAATGTAGCCAATCCTCCAAAGAGCTTATAGTAGCCCCTGTAAGAAGAGCTCCGTAAGCTCTCGGAGGATTGGCTACATTAGGGAACTCCTTGCGTATTAGGTGACACGCCCTAATGTAGCCAATCCTCCAAAGAGCTTATAGTAGCCCCTGTAAGAAGAGCTCCGTAAGCTCTCGGAGGATTGGCTACATTAGGGAACTCCTTTGCGTATTAGGTGACACGCCCTAATGTAGCCAATCCTCCAAAGAGCTTATAGTAGCCCCTGTAAGAAGAGCTCCGTAAGCTCTCGGAGGATTGGCTACATTAGGGAACTCCTTTGCGTATTAGGTGACACGCCCTAATGTAGCCAATCCTCCAAAGAGCTTATAGTAGCCCCTGTAAGAAGAGCTCCGTAAGCTCTCGGAGGATTGGCTACATTAGGGAACTCCTTTGCGTATTAGGTGACACGCCCTAATGTAGCCAATCCTCCAAAGAGCTTATAGTAGCCCCTGTAAGAAGAGCTCCGTAAGCTCTCGGAGGATTGGCTACATTAGGGAACTCCTTTGCGTATTAGGTGACACGCCCTAATGTAGCCAATCCTCCAAAGAGCTTATAGTAGCCCCTGTAAGAAGAGCTCCGTAAGCTCTCGGAGGATTGGCTACATTAGGGAACTCCTTTGCGTATTAGGTGACACGCCCTAATGTAGCCAATCCTCCAAAGAGCTTATAGTAGCCCCTGTAAGAAGAGCTCCGTAAGCTCTCGGAGGATTGGCTACATTAGGGAACTCCTTTGCGTATTAGGTGACACGCCCCTAATGTAGCCAATCCTCCAAAGAGCTTATAGTAGCCCCTGTAAGAAGAGCTCCGTAAGCTCTCGGAGGATTGGCTACATTAGGGAACTCCTTTGCGTATTAGGTGACACGCCCTAATGTAGCCAATCCTCCAAAGAGCTTATAGTAGCCCCTGTAAGAAGAGCTCCGTAAGCTCTCGGAGGATTGGCTACATTAGGGAACTCCTTTGCGTATTAGGTGACACGCCCTAATGTAGCCAATCCTCCAAAGAGCTTATAGTAGCCCCTGTAAGAAGAGCTCCGTAAGCTCTCGGAGGATTGGCTACATTAGGGAACTCCTTGCGTATTAGGTGACACGCCCTAATGTAGCCAATCCTCCAAAGAGCTTATAGTAGCCCCTGTAAGAAGAGCTCCGTAAGCTCTCGGAGGATTGGCTACATTAGGGAACTCCTTTGCGTATTAGGTGGCACGCCTACTAATGTAGCCAATCCTCCAAAGAGCTTATAGTAGCCCCTGTAAGAAGAGCTCCGTAAGCTCTCGGAGGATTGGCTACATTAAGAACTCTTGCGTATTAGGTGACACGCCCCTAATGTAGCCAATCCTCCAAAGAGCTTATAGTAGCCCCTGTAAGAAGAGCTCCGTAAGCTCTCGGAGGATTGGCTACATTAGGGAACTCCTTTGCGTATTAGGTGACACGCCCTAATGTAGCCAATCCTCCAAAGAGCTTATAGTAGCCCCTGTAAGAAGAGCTCCGTAAGCTCTCGGAGGATTGGCTACATTAGGGAACTCCTTTGCGTATTAGGTGGCACGCCCTAATGTAGCCAATCCTCCAAAGAGCTTATAGTAGCCCCTGTAAGAAGAGCTCCGTAAGCTCTCGGAGGATTGGCTACATTAGGGAACTCCTTTGCGTATTAGGTGGCACGCCCTAATGTAGCCAATCCTCCAAAGAGCTTATAGTAGCCCCTGTAAGAAGAGCTCCGTAAGCTCTCGGAGGATTGGCTACATTAGGGAACTCCTTTGCGTATTAGGTGACACGCCCTAATGTAGCCAATCCTCCAAAGAGCTTATAGTAGCCCCTGTAAGAAGAGCTCCGTAAGCTCTCGGAGGATTGGCTACATTAGGGAACTCCTTGCGTATTAGGTGACACGCCCTAATGTAGCCAATCCTCCAAAGAGCTTATAGTAGCCCCTGTAAGAAGAGCTCCGTAAGCTCTCGGAGGATTGGCTACATTAGGGAACTCCTTTGCGTATTAGGTGACACGCCCCTAATGTAGCCAATCCTCCAAAGAGCTTATAGTAGCCCCTGTAAGAAGAGCTCCGTAAGCTCTCGGAGGATTGGCTACATTAGGGAACTCCTTTGCGTATTAGGTGACACGCCCCTAATGTAGCCAATCCTCCAAAGAGCTTATAGTAGCCCCTGTAAGAAGAGCTCCGTAAGCTCTCGGAGGATTGGCTACATTAGGGAACTCCTTTGCGTATTAGGTGACACGCCCTAATGTAGCCAATCCTCCAAAGAGCTTATAGTAGCCCCTGTAAGAAGAGCTCCGTAAGCTCTCGGAGGATTGGCTACATTAGGGAACTCCTTTGCGTATTAGGTGACACGCCCTAATGTAGCCAATCCTCCAAAGAGCTTATAGTAGCCCCTGTAAGAAGAGCTCCGTAAGCTCTCGGAGGATTGGCTACATTAGGGAACTCCTTTGCGTATTAGGTGACACGCCCCTAATGTAGCCAATCCTCCAAAGAGCTTATAGTAGCCCCTGTAAGAAGAGCTCCGTAAGCTCTCGGAGGATTGGCTACATTAGGGAACTCCTTTGCGTATTAGGTGACACGCCCCTAATGTAGCCAATCCTCCAAAGAGCTTATGTAGCCCTGTAAGAAGAGCTCCGTAGCTCGGAGGATTGGCTACTAGGAACCCTTGCGTATTGGGGCACGCCTAATGTAGCCAATCCTCAAAGAGCTTATAGTAGCCCCTGTAAGAAGAGCTCCGTAAGCTCTCGGAGGATTGGCTACATTAGGGAACTCCTTTGCGTATTAGGTGACACGCCCTAATGTAGCCAATCCTCCAAAGAGCTTATAGTAGCCCCTGTAAGAAGAGCTCCGTAAGCTCTCGGAGGATTGGCTACATTAGGAACTCCTTTGCGTATTAGGTGGCACGCCCTAATGTAGCCAATCCTCCAAAGAGCTTATAGTAGCCCCTGTAAGAAGAGCTCCGTAAGCTCTCGGAGGATTGGCTACATTAGGGAACTCCTTTGCGTATTAGGTGACACGCCCTAATGTAGCCAATCCTCCAAAGAGCTTATAGTAGCCCCTGTAAGAAGAGCTCCGTAAGCTCTCGGAGGATTGGCTACATTAGGGAACTCCTTTGCGTATTAGGTGACACGCCCTAATGTAGCCAATCCTCCAAAGAGCTTATAGTAGCCCCTGTAAGAAGAGCTCCGTAAGCTCTCGGAGGATTGGCTACATTAGGGAACTCCTTTGCGTATTAGGTGACACGCCCTAATGTAGCCAATCCTCCAAAGAGCTTATAGTAGCCCCTGTAAGAAGAGCTCCGTAAGCTCTCGGAGGATTGGCTACATTAGGGAACTCCTTTGCGTATTAGGTGACACGCCCTAATGTAGCCAATCCTCCAAAGAGCTTATAGTAGCCCCTGTAAGAAGAGCTCCGTAAGCTCTCGGAGGATTGGCTACATTAGGGAACTCCTTTGCGTATTAGGTGACACGCCCTAATGTAGCCAATCCTCCAAAGAGCTTATAGTAGCCCCTGTAAGAAGAGCTCCGTAAGCTCTCGGAGGATTGGCTACATTAGGGAACTCCTTTGCGTATTAGGTGACACGCCCTAATGTAGCCAATCCTCCAAAGAGCTTATAGTAGCCCCTGTAAGAAGAGCTCCGTAAGCTCTCGGAGGATTGGCTACATTAGGGAACTCCTTTGCGTATTAGGTGACACGCCCTAATGTAGCCAATCCTCCAAAGAGCTTATAGTAGCCCCTGTAAGAAGAGCTCCGTAAGCTCTTGGAGGATTGGCTACATTAGGGAACTCCTTTGCGTATTAGGTGACACGCCCTAATGTAGCCAATCCTCCAAAGAGCTTATAGTAGCCCCTGTAAGAAGAGCTCCGTAAGCTCTTGGAGGATTGGCTACATTAGGGAACTCCTTTGCGTATTAGGTGACACGCCCTAATGTAGCCAATCCTCCAAAGAGCTTATAGTAGCCCCTGTAAGAAGAGCTCCGTAAGCTCTCGGAGGATTGGCTACATTAGGGAACTCCTTTGCGTATTAGGTGACACGCCCCTAATGTAGCCAATCCTCCAAAGAGCTTATAGTAGCCCCTGTAAGAAGAGCTCCGTAAGCTCTCGGAGGATTGGCTACATTAGGGAACTCCTTTGCGTATTAGGTGACACGCCCTAATGTAGCCAATCCTCCAAAGAGCTTATAGTAGCCCCTGTAAGAAGAGCTCCGTAAGCTCTCGGAGGATTGGCTACATTAGGGAACTCCTTTGCGTATTAGGTGACACGCCCCTAATGTAGCCAATCCTCCAAAGAGCTTATAGTAGCCCCTGTAAGAAGAGCTCCGTAAGCTCTCGGAGGATTGGCTACATTAGGGAACTCCTTGCGTATTAGGTGACACGCCCTAATGTAGCCAATCCTCCAAAGAGCTTATAGTAGCCCCTGTAAGAAGAGCTCCGTAAGCTCTCGGAGGATTGGCTACATTAGGGAACTCCTTTGCGTATTAGGTGACACGCCCCTAATGTAGCCAATCCTCCAAAGAGCTTATAGTAGCCCCTGTAAGAAGAGCTCCGTAAGCTCTCGGAGGATTGGCTACATTAGGGAACTCCTTTGCGTATTAGGTGACACGCCCTAATGTAGCCAATCCTCCAAAGAGCTTATAGTAGCCCCTGTAAGAAGAGCTCCGTAAGCTCTCGGAGGATTGGCTACATTAGGGAACTCCTTTGCGTATTAGGTGACACGCCCTAATGTAGCCAATCCTCCAAAGAGCTTATAGTAGCCCCTGTAAGAAGAGCTCCGTAAGCTCTCGGAGGATTGGCTACATTAGGGAACTCCTTTGCGTATTAGGTGACACGCCCTAATGTAGCCAATCCTCCAAAGAGCTTATAGTAGCCCCTGTAAGAAGAGCTCCGTAAGCTCTCGGAGGATTGGCTACATTAGGGAACTCCTTTGCGTATTAGGTGACACGCCCTAATGTAGCCAATCCTCCAAAGAGCTTATAGTAGCCCCTGTAAGAAGAGCTCCGTAAGCTCTCGGAGGATTGGCTACATTAGGGAACTCCTTTGCGTATTAGGTGACACGCCCTAATGTAGCCAATCTTCCAAAGAGCTTATAGTAGCCCCTGTAAGAAGAGCTCCGTAAGCTCTTGGAGGATTGGCTACATTAGGGAACTCCTTTGCGTATTAGGTGACACGCCCTAATGTAGCCAATCCTCCAAAGAGCTTATAGTAGCCCCTGTAAGAAGAGCTCCGTAAGCTCTCGGAGGATTGGCTACATTAGGGAACTCCTTTGCGTATTAGGTGACACGCCCCTAATGTAGCCAATCCTCCAGAGAGCTTATAGTAGCCCCTGTAAGAAGAGCTCCGTAAGCTCTCGGAGGATTGGCTACATTAGGGAACTCCTTTGCGTATTAGGTGACACGCCCTAATGTAGCCAATCCTCCGAAGAGCTTATAGTAGCCCCTGTAAGAAGAGCTCCGTAAGCTCTCGGAGGATTGGCTACATTAGGGAACTCCTTTGCGTATTAGGTGACACGCCCTAATGTAGCCAATCCTCCAAAGAGCTTATAGTAGCCCCTGTAAGAAGAGCTCCGTAAGCTCTTGGAGGATTGGCTACATTAGGGAACTCCTTTGCGTATTAGGTGACACGCCCCTAATGTAGCCAATCCTCCAAAGAGCTTATAGTAGCCGCTGTAGGAAGAGCTCCGTAAGCTCTCGGAGGATTGGCTACATTAGGGAACTCCTTTGCATATTAGGTGACACGCCCCTAATGTAGCCAATCCTCCAAAGAGCTTATAGTAGCCCCTGTAAGAAGAGCTCCGTAAGCTCTTGGAGGATTGGCTACATTAGGGAACTCCTTTGCATATTAGGTGACACGCCCCTAATGTAGCCAATCCTCCAAAGAGTTTACAGTAGCCCCTGTAAGAAGAGCTCCGTAAGCTCTCGGAGGATTGGCTACATTAGGGAACTCCTTTACATATTAGGTGACACACCCCTGATGTAGCCAATCCTCCAAAGAGCTTATAGTAGCCCCTGTAAGAAGAGCTCTGTAAGCTCGCGGAGGATTGGCTATCTTAGGGGGTGTGTCGCCTAATATGCAAAGGAGTTCCTGCTACAAAAAGAGCCCTGGTTTTTAATGACTTTCATCTGTGATGGTACATTTCATTCCTTGTACTTTGTATTTCTGGTTGCTTGGTTATTTTCTGCATTTTTGGACTGTAGTATTCTGTACCACACGGACTATCGGTCTTGTCTGCTCCTGGACCGTTGGTCTGTGAGCATGAAGTACCGAATAAAGGGAAATGCCTGCAACCCCCACCAGCACCCTCCTTAGGGGCCATGACTGGCCGCAGTCCCCCGACGAGGTCTGGTGCCGTGTAACGCCCGAAACGGCCCCCCCAGCGGGCAAGGACTGCACGCGGACCCCGCTCCCCGCACTCACTTCCGCTGATTGTCCGTCAGCGTGATGCCCTGCGCAGACACCTTGAAGTGGACCACGGTGGAGATGGGAGGGGGCTCTTGCGCAAGCGTCAGACTCAGGGCCTTCTGCACGGCTTGGTAACCGGTGAGCGACTCCATTTCCACAGAATTCAGGTACCAAACGTTGCATGCTGGTTGAGGGAAGGAAAGAAAGACGAGAAAGGGGTGAGTCGTTTTGTACGGCGGGTTTTACTTCAGTCAGGACTGCAGGGTCCCGTTCCCCCCCCTTTCTGACACATTATCGGGCTGACACCGAGCAGGAAGAAGCCGCGCCATTGTGCTGAGTCGCTTAGGTCTTCCTGCCTTCCCCCTCTAAGAGGCTGTGGCTGAGTGGCGGAGCATCTGCTTTGCATACAGAAACTCCCAGGTCCAATCCCCGGCATCTCCAGTTAAAAACAGACCAGGCAGCAGGTGATGTGAAAGACCTCTCTGCTGGAGGGACAGGAGAGCTACTGCCTGTCTGAGCTGGCAACACCGGGATTGATAGCTCAGGGAATCTAACTCGGTATAAGATCGCTTCCGGAAGCCTCCAGCCTGTTATCGGACAACTACAAGGCGCTGGCCTCTGCTGCTATGCCCTGGTGTTGTTTCTGTGGCATTCCAAGATTCTCTGCCCTGGCAAGTAGCAGCCACTGAAACTGAGCGGGAACAGGGAAATCGAGCCACGTGAAAGCAAGATGTCACATTTTGCAAACATCTAGATAACCGAGAAGGAGGGCGAAGATGACCACGTGAGTCTGCTGTTTCGCAGGAGTCGTACTACCTCTGCTGTAACAGTCATTCCAGAGCAATGTCTTTGCAACCGAAGGTAATAACTGAGGTTAATAACCGCTATTGCCCTGAACTGTGGTTTTCGGTGTTATGTCTACGTGGTATTTTTAAAAAATATTCAGCTACTGTATATATACTTTATTTAAAATATATACTTTATTTAAAATGTTTTAAATGGTGAAATGTTTTAATGTGTGATGCTCACTGCCTTGAGGACTGTTAGGGTGGAAAGGCAGCACAGAACGGTTTCAAATAAAAACACTGGTGCACCTTCCCTTTGAGGAAGGGCTGAAGAGTCTGGGACTTTTCAGCTGAGAGAAGAGGTAACTAAGGGGAGGACATGATAAGAGGTTTGTAAAATCATGTGTACAGTGGAGACAGTTTACAAAGAGACATTTTTTTCCCGCTCCCCAAATACTAGCTCTCAAGGGTATCCCAATGAAATTGATGGGCAGTAGGTTCAGGATGGACAAAAGGAAATACTACTTTACACAGAGAGCGATTAAAATGTGGAATTCGCTGCCAGAGAATGTTGTGATGGCCACGGGAATAGACAACTTTAAAAGGAGATTAGATAGATTCATGGAGGATAAGTTTGTAAGTGGCTACTAGCCATGGTGACTAAAGGAAATCTCCACATCCAGAGGCACTAAGCCTCTAAATCCCAGAGCCAGAATGGCAACACCATGGGAAGACTTCGGCCTCTACGCCCTGTTGTTGGCCCTCCAGAGGAACTGGCTGGCCACTGTGTGAGATAGGATGCTGGGCTAGATGGACGACTGGTCTGATCCAGCAGAGCTCTTCTCACATAATTAAGTAAATCGAAGACCATGTGTTCACCAGCCTCAAGAGGGCTAAATACATGGCCCTCAAGATGCTAGTTCTGTTCTGCTTTGCACGTGGAAGAAAATAGTAATACGTTAACACTTGGGCAAATAATCTTTCTGGTTTCAAAGGCCTGTCATTTATGACAGTAGCCTTCCCTGTGGCAATTTGTTCATTGTAGAGAATTACTTCCCCTGAAAGGTAAAGGGATTCTGATTGAAAAAGCCAAGCCAATATATAAATCAGTTACTTAGCCACAACAAATACATCTCCCCTCCTCGCCCCATAGGTATGTAGGGGTTTCGGCTGTGCTCCTGCAGAGTGCAGGGGGTTGGACTAGATGGCCTGCAAGGTCCCTTCCAACTCGAACATTCTATGATTCTATGATTCTATGCTATTAAGGTCACCAGCAGAGGGCAGTATTGCACCCCAGAGCTGCCAAAATCAGAAAAGAGAGGGAGGATCATTCGCATTAGGCTGGCGATGGTGAAAAAAAGCACTGAAACTTTTTTGACCCCTGAAAATAATCTTTGAATGTCATGACGGCATGTTTGCCAGTTTTTCTGGATTTTATAAACAGTATCTCTAACTTTGAACTGAGAATTTTTTACGTTTCCCCCTTTCAAATGATTTGGGAAATTGTTTCCGGTACTCTGTAACTGCACTTTGTGCTACTTGAGCACACGGCGTACTAAAGAACGGAGGCTAGCTGGCTGGCTGTGCCTTTTGGTTTGTTTCAGCCCCTTCACTCCACAGCAGGTTCTCCTGCCTCCATGCGACTGTCCCGGGGAACTTACGGACCTGCCCCCTGCTTCAGAAGCTCTGCAGCCGAGTTCGCAGCCGTCTGCGGGGAGGTTTCGGACATCTCCTCCAGCGGATCTGCAAAGAGAAGCCGTCGATACACATCATGACAATCTGGATCGTGAGGTTCTGCATTCCCTTCATCACACTGCACCGGAGAGTGTCTGTGAGGCGTTCGTGGGGTTAGGCAGCAATTCCCTGGGGTATTCTCCTTCGTATCCCTTTCAACCTCATCCAAAACTAAATGAAGCAGGAGAAAGAAGTGGCCAATGGCCCTTTACTTCTTCCACTGAAGATAGTCTCTCTCTTTTTTGTGTGTGGCTTCTGTGCCTTCTCTTAACAAGGGAGGAAGGAAGTCGGGGATCAAAAGGAAGTCCCTCCCTCTCAGGAAAACATGGCTTTAGTCCCACCTCCTAGGTTTCAGGAGAGGGATCCCAGGCCAGTGATGAAAAGAATGTCCTGTCCATGAAAGGGAGCATGGACAAGACCATATCAGTTAGTATTTGCTGCCTGCATCTCGGGTTCCCATCTCCAGCCGTAGAAATTCCTGGAGATTTGGGGGTGGAGCCTGGGGAGGGTGGAGCTTAGCTCAGCAGGGATGTGATGCCACGTCCACCCTCCAAAGCAGCCATTTCCTCCAGGGGAACTGAACTCTGTAGTCTGAGATCAGTTGTAATTCCGGGAGATCTCCAGGCCCCACCTGGAGGCTGGCAACTTTAGGTGCAGCCAACCTTTGAGCTGTGCAAATCTTTAAAAAACAGAACACCACAGATACAGCTCTTTGTATTGCAGTCGGAAAATTAAAACTGATGCCCCGTTTCCCAAATTTGGTCTGGGGTGTTCTTTTGCTGTTTGACTCAGAATGGGGGGGGATATGCCAAACATTTCGAGAGATGACACACGATAAAGGAATAACAACCAGTCGTCATGATGTGTGCCATTTAAGTTCACATGCGCCATCAAACAAATTCAAATGCCTGAATAACAAATATTGACAGGAAGATGTTTGAACTCTGAGGCTGATGACAGACTGATCTGAAATGAAGCCACAGTGAAGTCTTCCAGCTTCACGGTTTCCATGACAGATGAACACTCTGTCACGTCAACAGCAGGACTGCTTCTCCTCCCATGCTTCAGGCAAGCTACCCGTTATTTCTTTTTTAAAAACCCCTCTTTATCTACATTTATCTGTTTATATGTTAATTGCCTGCCATTACAAAAAAAAGAAAAAGAAAGACAGCACATTATAAAACAGCAGCAAAACTGTTCTGGGGGAGTTGTGTTGATGACGTCACAGCACTGGCCAATCAGTGCCAGTCACAATTGGATTTTGCTGTAAACTTGCAGAACCTTTCCCCCCCCTTTCAAATCTTTAACCTCCAGAAAAGAAAAGCTACTCTGGATTGAATGTTAACTGCACCCTTTCAAATGGGCCTAAAGCTCCCCTATGTGACCTTTTGTCTTCCTCCTAAACTTTTTAAAGTTCCAGTTTTGGTAGGTTAAAGTCAAGTCTGTTCTGGCCATTCTGCGAACACAGTGACCTTTCCTAAATGCATGCAGCTGGCATCACGTCTCTGGCACCCAATCATATGCCTAAAATTATCACCACATCTGTTCGGCAACGATTTGATCATTTGGTACCAGAATGGAGAGCTTCAATCACGGGCTCTTTTATCTAAATCCTCCGCCCTATCAAAACTCCAGACTGGATGCTGATTCACCCGCCGTGACAAAAGAGCTGCTGTGTGAAGGCAGACACTACGGAAGGGGAGCTGGGCTGGTTTCAAGGGGCATTTCATTTCGAGAGGGAGTACCTTGGTCTGGGATGAGAAGCTTGCAGGGCAGGGCCAGAGGAGTGATGGAGTGCTGGTACACCAAAGCCGTCAAGCTCCCTGCAGGTAAAAGAAGACGATGCGCCGAGTTAGATTTTGAGTAGTGCAGGAGGGTTTGGTCCCCAGCGATGTACCCTTTGCAAATGGAGTAGCCACGTGAGTAAAGAAAAGTGGCACTTTACAGGCTAACAGAAGCGTAAGCATTTCATGGGCTATAATCCATGACCTCAGATGCATGAAGTGAAACATTCACGAGCAAAATGTATAGCAAAGAGAAAGAAAAATAATCAGCCTCCGATTGCATTTCACACGGTTTTTAAGCTACTCTTCTCAGCCGCCCTCCCACGCTATACACATCCCACCGACTGCAGTTTCACATCATGTGTCTAATGAGATGAGACTCTAACTCACAACAGCCTGCATTCTTTGCTCTTCCGCTGAAGACGGCACAAGCCTACGGGCTTTCCTATATTTTAGCTCTCAGGTTCTCTATCCCAAGCCAACATTATTTTAATAAGCATTTCCTTTGCACCTCTATTTCCCCACTCCGTGGCCCTGCTCCAGAAACATACAAATGCAACCAGGCTAAGTGTCCAAAGAAGCAGCACCGGGGAGCAGAGGGGGGGGCGGGTGTCTTCCCACCCATCTGGCCACGCGGACGGGAGCAGCCACTTCCACCTGCCATCCGGGGCCACTGGATGCAGCCCTCGCCTTCCTTGCCAGCAGCCACGGTCTGGTCTAGGCACGTAGCTTAATGAAATGGTGGTGATATGGTAGACTCCGGCAGGGCTCTTTTTGTAGCAGGAACTCCTTTGCATATTAGGCGACACAAGTAGCCAATCCTCCAAGAGCTTATAGAGCTCTTCTTACAGGGGCTACTGTAAACTCTTGGAGGATTGGCTACATTGGGGGGGGGGGGGTGTCGCCTAATATGCAAAGGAGTTCCTGCTACAAAAAGAGCCCTGGAGATGGCAGAAAGGACTGTGCCACTTTAGACTGGGGGTGAGGAACATCTCTAAAGAACACCCCCCAAGAAGAAAGCTCTATGGCAAGACGAATCATAGAATCACAGAATGTTAGAGTTGGAAGGGATCTTGCAGGTCATCTAGTCCAACTCCCTGCACTCTGCAGGAGCATAGCCGAAAGAGAGCCCTACAACGTACCCGAGAGATCTGGGCACGCCTCGTCCTCCATGCTGGTTTTGTTTCCTTGCAGAGATAATTTCTTACATGGGCTGGGGATTTAACAACGGCATCGTCCATCCACAGCTTGAAAAGGCAGGGGCCTGCTCAGCTACCTACCGCCTCGTTATGACATGTGTCTGGACCAGACCTATCTCTGGGGTAGCATCGAGAGGGACCGCACTGACTGATGTGCCTCAGAATGCATCTCTGAGTCTGACTGGCAGGCAAAGGCCAGAGATCTCCCTTGCCGGCTCAAGATGGGAGGGGCCATGGCTCAGTGGAAGAGCCTCTGCTTTGCATACAGAAGGTCCTAGGTTCAATCCCCGGAACTTCCACTTAAAAGGAGGTGACGCGATAGACTTCTGCTTGAGACCCTGGAGAGTTTTTGCCAGTCTGAGTAGGCAGTACTGACCTTGATGGACCAAGGGTCTAAATAAGGCAGCTTCATGTGTGATGAAGGGGACTTGTCCTTTCAAGTCCACCCAACTAGCATACTGTTTAAAGAGCCATCACTGACCTCTGTCCACTAGGTTTCATTTGCAAAACAGAAGGCATGCCGTGTCAAAGATGGACTTGCGGTTCTTATTCAAGAACCTGCATGAACCTTAAAAAAGGATTTATTTGCCAACTATCCAACACCAAAATGAAGCTCTGGAGCAGCAGTAGCCATAAAACTGCTTGCACTTTTGAGTCCGCATTCATTTGGAGAAAGCCTGCCTTGAAAAAAAACTTTGGACAGATAACTTTGCTTTTAAGGTTTTATTTACACAGAAAAGTTATAGCCCACTTTTCTGCCCTCACCAGGGCCACCAAGGCAGTCAACAGATTCAAAATATACACGCACGGCGCCACAAGTTAAACGATGCTTCAGCTTTGCCCTAAATTGGGTTGATTTCTTTGGGAATATATACACTGCTTGAAAAAGTAATGGATGTTGCGGGAAGAACACAGGCCGAAGGGCATGAAGACTGCGAGGTAATGGAAGAAAGGAGGCTGGGCTTAGGACAAAGTATAAAAAGCTAGGAGATAAAAGATCTGGCAGGAGCTCAGCTGGAAAGGACGGGTGTGGCCAGAGGAGACAGGAAGGGAGACGCACGATACAGCAGGGACACAGAGAGGGAGGTCTCAGGGAGAAGAGCCGAGCAGATCAACTGGGCTCCCAGTTCTTTGAAGCAGAGCAGCAGGTATCAAGCAGGGGATGAAGAAGGGGACGTCACGCCCGCCCTTCCACAGGCTCTCTGCACCATGTTCCTGGGGAGGATCCCTTAGTTGACAGCGACACCCCCACTCTGCCAGGGTGATGCTCGTTTCTCAGAGAATAGGGAAGCACGACGAAGGCTGTGTATGAATCCGCCAAATAACACTACCAAAAGTCAACAATCACAAATTATATTATATATGAAAAACATCCAAAATCATATACAAGTGCAAGAGGAGGTCCAAGCAATGAAGTTAACCAAGTTTTCCGGATTACAAAGTCGTTTTGTAGAGTTATCAAATTAAATATGTAAGTTACAATCGTACTCTGGAAAACTTTGTTATCTTCATTGTTTGGACCTCTTCTTGCACTATGCACTATGATTCTGGATGCTGTGCTTCTCTATTATCTTAAGAGCTGTGGTTCTCCGTTTCTCAGAGAAGCCGTAAGAAGCAAATGCAAGATGTCGGAGGAAGGGAAGGAAGGTGTCAGGAAGCCGGAAGAACCAAAGAGAGGCAAAAGCCCCCAGCTGAGGTCGCTTACAGCTCAAGCTGGGTCCAGCAGCACCGTAGGGCCCAGCAAGATTTTCAGGCTATGGAGCTTTCGAGAGTCAAAGTTCCCTTTGTCCCCTACCAGATATCTGACAAAGGGAGCGTTGACTTTCCAAAGGCCATACCCAGGAGATCTTGCTGGGCTCTATGGTGCTGCTGGACTCAAGCTTCAAGAGGGGACTGGATAGACATATGGAGCAGAGGTCCATCAGTGGCTATGAGCCACAAGGTATAGATAGGAACTCTCATTCTGGAGCAAGTGATGCTCTGTATTCTTGGGGGGAGGCAACAGTGGTAGGGCTTCTGGAGTTCTGGCCCTGCTGGTGGACCTCCTGAGGGCACCTGGTGTTTTTGGCCACTGTGTGACACAGGGTGTTGGACTGGATGGGCCACTGGCCTAGTCCAACATTGGCTTCTCTCATGTTCTTAAATCTAGCTGTTCTACTGCAGGGCCAAGTCGGCTCCCCTCTGAAACCAGCTGGTGCTTATTGATTTATTAGTCCCAGTGTTCCAACAGCAACTTTCCCTGGGGGCCGAGGTCAAGTCACGCCATGCGCTCGTGTGAGATCTTCAGTGGTGGTCCGGCTGCAGGTGGCCCAGGCTTCGGAGGTTAGTCAGACAGAGGTTGGGAATAGGCTTCCTACGCAGCAGTGCCTCATTTGTGTGATGCGCCCCTCCCACTCCTGGGATATTTGTTATCATGCATACGGTGTTAAAGAAGTTGGATTTGTGGTTGAAGCATAGGCTGACGACTTTGCTGCTATGTCATTTGGACACTTTGGCATGTGGCTTATGGTTATAACTGTAGCTGGTTTTATTCCTCATTTGCACTTCTCCATGGAGGCCATTACGGGCCACGGTGGCTCAGAGGTTAAGATGCTGAGTTGCAGACTGGAAGGTCGGCAGCTTGGCAGTTCGCAACCCTAGTGCCGTGTGACAGAGTGAGCTCCCATCTCTGGCCCCAGCTCCTGCCAACCTAGCAGTTCGAAAGCAAGAAATTGCAAGTAGATTAATAGGTACCACTTTGCTGGGAAGGTAACAGTGTTCTGTGTGCCTCAGTGTTTAGTCATACCGGCCATATGATCACGAAAAAGTCTTCGGACACTGCTGGCTCTTCAGCTTGGAAACGTAGACAAGCACTGCCCCCTAGAGTCGGATTTGACTGGCTTTCGAGCAAGGGAAACCTTTACCTTTTTTTTTTTTTTTGGAGGCCACCAAAGTCAAAAGGCAGGCTGTAAATGCTTTCAGTAAAATAGTAACACACAACCGTGCACGGTCCTTACCAAAATATGGCTCGTTGGGGCAACCTTTTAACCTCACTCCTTTATGGGTGCACTCAATCAGGAAATGCCGGACAAGCTCGTTGGACAGGTCTCCAACTGCGACATAAAACAGTGACAAAAAAGAAATTACAACAGATGAAATTACTGCAGATGGATTTGTATGCAACAACAAATGAATTTGTAGAAAACTAAAAAAAGTTCCTAGAACTCAGCTAAAGCAAATGGCTTTGGAAAATCACCACGTCTCCTCCAATGGAGCGTGTAAAGATTATGGAGACTGGAAAGACTTTCAAAAATACTTGTTGAAAAATTGGGACATTAAACGTGGTTTGATTTGCTTTGATAGTTATTAAGAGGAAAATGAAACAGAATCAGATTTTTGAATTGTTACCGTTTGTAAGAGAAAATAAGTTTAGAAGTAACTGTAACAGAACAAGAGAGATATTAATGGGGTTGGAGCAGTGCGGGAAGCCTTGTTTGGGGGGGAGAAGGAAATTAGAAAAATGGATATGTAGGCTGGTTGAAAAGGTATGAACATGTGATATATCCAATAATAAACTGTATTTACTAAAAAAAAAAAAAAAGATTATGGAGGTCAGAAAATCCATGAAATGCAGAGTTTAGTCGCCAAAAGGCAAGGAAATACCAGATGGCACAATTGCTGACTTCCGTAACCCACTGAAACCTCAGGGAATAAGGGGAACGGAGGGAACTATAAGTGAGGTCCACAAACCGAACATCTGACTGTCGTTTTCCAACCAATTAACTATATACAGCAATTTTATTATAAATGTGAAGATTGTGAAGGCCTATGGCCATATACAATAAATTTTCTACCTATATACTGCAAAATAAGATAATATAATCAACCACTTATCTTGCAGTTGGAACGACTGGAACTTGGCAGAGCGTGCTTTCTCTGGGCCTCAGACAGCTCTGAAGGAACTGTGTCTATTCTCTGGTCTGTTTTTCCTTCAATGAGTTTAGTAAGCTAGGTCACCCAGCAAAGGTCCTTACCGCCTGACGACTGTAATTCTTCGCTGAATGGTTTCTGAGGTATTTTGCCTTCAACCAGTCTCCTGGGGGGCTCATCCTTCCACCGACGAGCCTCCCTTCATGAGCTGTGTAGGCTCTTCAGGCATCCACGATTCAACTGTCCCTTTTCCATGGTATTGTTGGGTCCACTAAAGATCCCCCTTTTCAGATCAGTTATGTCCCTGCCCTCTCTAGTCACTGGTCTCTCTTGTACATATTTCTCTTGCAGTGTTCTTACGTTCGTCCAGTTTAGGCTAGAGTGGATTATGCCAGACCTTGATAAAATGGACAGTGCTTCTTCTGGCGACATTACCGCAAAAGGTACAATTCCTCTTAGAGGACTCTGATTCTCAACGTTCTTACTTTGTTGCTCAATTTCTAGGGGCTGCAGAAAAGTATCAAAGGGAGGTGTTTTATGGGTTTTATTTAAGTTTCTCGGTTTTATTGACTGAGACCTTGATCTAAGAATGGGGGGGGGGAGAGCACTTCACATGCTCCAAACTGTCAAAAGTGTAACGAGTACACACAGCAGGGCCTTGTCAGTAGAGGCACGAGGTAGGACTGTCCCACACTTTCCCTGCCAGCATTTACTAGGAGAGTGAAAACCTTTGTTTCAACAAGATTTGGGGCTTGGCTGAACAAATTATTTGATAGACACTTGATGAGTGGAGGTGATTCCACACTAGACCTTAAATCTTGGTTCAACCCTGTCCCCGAACTTACATTCTACACTGCACGCAAGTTCACACTGCACTCGAGTTTCCACATTACACTGAGGTCACCAGGGTTTCACCCCACATTTGTCCTGGCATAAACAGATGCTGTTATAACCAGGGCTAAATGCAAGGTCTTGTGTCACAAGTTGAACTCTGATAAAACCAGGGAGGAGAGCCAAGTGTGGAAAGGACCTGGGTTGATTCTTCACGATACCTGATTTTGCTTAGGGTTCTGAGTTGCATTTGAGGCCTCAGCGAATGGTAAGACACAGTTAAAGTCATTTAATATTTTATTCATTTATTTATATTTATATCCCGCCCTCCCCGAAGGCTCATTTTTCTCCTAATGGATCCCACATTTCCTCAAAATGAAGCCAGAAATTGTGTGCAGCAGCAGCAGCAGCTTAACAATTCCCTGTGTCCTAAATGAACCATTGGCAAGGCTTGTAAACGGCTCTTTGGTCTGTGGGGGAAACTGCCTCTAGACAAGTAGCCAAAGAAGCTTCCGGGCTTTCTTCGTCCACGTGCCCCCTTTTAGGTCGCAAATAACTAACATGGCACATGTGGGCAGGTGGACTCCTGGAAGAGTTACTGGCAAACCTGTGCTAAAGAAATGAAGGACAAACGATTCCCAGCAGCTTTTCTCTGGCACAATCCCGAGAGGACTTCTCTTGAACTTCAATGGTTAAAAAACAATACTCAGTTGGTCCTGCTGACTGGACTGGAAACCTACAAGAAGTCCTACCTTTCTTGCTGAGCTGCAGCACTGAAGGCGGAGGGATTGCCACCTTCATGGCGAGGCCGTAGGCGCCCTTGAAGGAGTGGCTGTCACGGACGACGAAGGACCCCGGCTCTCTCTCCTTCAGGACGGCAATGGCTGCATGAGGCGGAGGAGGGAAGAGAAAGGACAGCTTGAAAGAGAGCCATTTTTCACCCCAGTGACAAAGAAAACACAACAGGTCCCCGAGTCCATGGTAAAAGCGATGGTAATCTGCGTGCAAAGTGCCAAGAACGAAGCCAGAAGACTCTGTCGCTTTTACTGAAACAGCAGAGCAAATGCAGGCCTGGATCCAGACAAAATTTTTCCAAGAGTGGATTGGGAATTTCCTGCCTCTCTCCTCCCACTGTAGCCTGCTGACCTCCACGAAATGGTGACGGGGGGGGGGACGACACACACACAGGGGACCCTGAAGAATGGCAGCCCGGTGGGGGGGGGATCTGCCATGAGAAGGGGGAAACTGTGGAAATCGCCCAGTTATTTTGGATCCAACCCACAACCAAGGAGGCAACTCAAACTTTCTGATGCACACACACCTGTGGGTACATACACAATCTCAAAGAGACTTTTTCTCTCTCATACAATTTGAAAACATTTCTCTTTTCTCTTTCCCCTTACAAGTTAACCGATGGGCAAATTCGCTATATCTTGAATGAAATTTGGGAGGGCAGCCCGGAAGGAGATTAAACGGCCCTCGGTGGTTAGATCTGGCCCACAGACCACCAACTGGATGTCCCCATCTTAACTGATAACCAGATTAGTACAGATGGTTCGGGGATTGTCAGTGTGCAGGCGGGCCCACTCATACCTCCCCCCCCTCAATTCTGCAAGCTAACCATGGTGCAAAGTTACACAGTGATGCTAAAGACAAGACATGGTCTGCTTGAGTCAGAGGTTGCAAACCTGCTTTTAAGCATGCCTGCAAGCGACACACACCCACACCCTAGCTGAGGCCAATGCTGCATCTGGTGGACCATTACACTCTCCTCTTCAGCAGGCCACCCGGGCTTCTTCTGAATTTATCATTATTTAGCCCCATCCCCCAAAAGAACCCTGCATCCTTTGATCTATTGTTCCACAGTTCTAAATGGCCAAGCAGCCTCCTGGTTCCTGAATCCAAAATAAACCGAGGAGCTGATAGTTGTGTGTTCTTTGCTAATCTCTTTCCGTCAGTGATCAGGCTACACCTGCAGTTACAGGGCACGGCAGGCAGACTGAAGCCCAGCACTAAGCCGGTGGCTTGCCGGTAGCCGGAGGCCGTGCGGGACAAAGTTCACGAAGAAGCCATAAAAGGATGAGCCGCATAATGCCCGTCTTAAAAAGATGGGGGTTTTACAGCAGCACATGCAATGCTAATCGGAATCCGCCATTAAATTATCTCAACTCTACCGCAAGGTATCTGGATCCAATGTGCATGCCGATGGGGCGTTCTCTAGAGCATCTGGAACAGTTCGGATAAAGTATCATTGTGGGTGGGTGGGTGGTGGTGGGGAGACCTTTATCTGTGTGTGCAGAGAGTCACAGCCAGCCAAGTTCAAAGGCAGTCTCTTAAACGTATTCAAGACTCGAGTGCAAGAAAGCGGTGTTTTTAAGAGCCAGCTGTTGTAGCTCCTTTCCACACTCTGTAATCAATGACGCAGGCAGGTTCCGTGGAATAAACAGACGTGATCCGAAACACAGTCTGGGGTGGAGTGGGAGAAGGGGGACATTCCCATAAAATAATCATATGCTTCCTAAATGGCACCCCAGCGATAAGGACTTGGCCAGATGTGACCAGAAGTAACAGTAGGCTAAATGTTACACTGGTCTCCCCACCTTTCCTGTACAGGACACAAAATTGTCATGTCTCAGCTGGACTGCCACACCCTGGTCTTATCTGTATATGTGATCTCGCTGCCCAAACAACACCCTTCCTCAGATTGAAAGGAGAAAGAGAGTCAAGAAGACCCCGGTACAGCCCTGACCTGGGTAGCCCAGGCAAGCCCAATCTCGTCAGATCTCGGAAGCTAAGCAGGGTCGACTCTGGCAAGTGCTTGGATGGGAGACCTCCTTGGAATACCAGCAGTTGGGAGGCGGGGACAGGCTTTATTCAGCCACCTCTCTGAATATCCTCCAGGCCCCCAGCAGGGGTCAGTCACCAGAGGCTGCCATGACTTCTAGCTGGCAAAGAATAACAAAACCACAAAAACAACTGTGAGCTAAATCTCCCACAGAATATTCACAAAGGAGACTTCACTTGAAGTGAAATGCATCTGTTGTCTGAGTTAAATCTATCCATACAATCCATCATAGGGAAAACGCAGAAGCCAAAGAATTAATAGACAAGATAAATATCCAAAAAGTCCAACACTTTTTCCTAGGTAATTTGGACTTTCTGGATATTTATCTTGTCTATTAATTCTTTGGCTTCTGCGTTTTCCCTATGATGGATTGTATGGATAGATTTAACTCAGACAATAGAGGCATTTCACTTCAAGTGAAGTCTCCTTTGTGAATATTCTGTGGGAGTTTTAGCTCACAGTTGTTTTTGTGCTTTTGTTATTCTTTGCTTCTTATTACTGTGTGCATGACTTCTAGGTGCACACAAAATACAAAAAAGAGAGACCCCAATACAGATAAATGGACTATAGCCCGGCCCCAACATTCTAAGGCAGAGACCCCCCCAATGTACTGCGTGGGAACACGTGGTGCCTGCTAATGTACTTCCTGGTGCCCACCTCCTTCCCCCCCAAAAAAACCCCTCTTAAACATTACATTATTTATTGCGTGCATCATCCTGCCTATCGCCTGTTGAATGCACAGAGTTCACAGAGGTTTCCTGTCTAGGCACTGACAAACCAAATTTGTTCAGACGCAGCAAGATGGCCAAATCACACGCCTTTGCACCGTATTTTGGGATGACAACGCACACATTCGTCGCTTTTATATTTGATTTTCCCCTCCCCCAACATACTCTTCAAAACGATTATAGGACTACATCTAAAAAAAAAAAATATGAATGCATGAAGATGAACTATTCTTCCCACTCATGGATTAAGAAATAGCAAGGAAGAGGAAAAGATTTTAAGCCCAGTGTCGGCCAAAGGCTGCCCTAGGACTAGCCCAGAGCGGATATCTGATGACTACATTATAACAAATATCGTCTGCATTTCCCACATGCTACTGAACACACCCCTTAGACTGAGGGAAGAAGGGAGCCTTGCTCTATTTTCCAGTCTCTCTCTGTCAAAATATATTTTTTCTCCTCTTCCATCTAACTGATACAAATGATTAAACTGATCCCATCAAGAATTACGATATGTTTCTCTTGGACAATCTCAAGCTGAGAAGAAGCATTATATAACCTGCCCTATGCCTCTGAGTTAGGCGTGAGCAATAAATAAATGAGGGAGGGCTTCTGGAGTTCTGGCCCTGCTGTTGGACCTCCTGAGGTTGGACCTCCTGGGTTTTGGCCACTGTGTGACACAGAGCGTTGGACTGGAGGGGCCACTGGCCTGATTCAACACGGCTTCTCTCATGTTCTTACGCAGTCATAAATCAATAGATACATAAATACAAAGGGCTACTACCTTGCTCTCTTGAAATCTCTGGTTTGTACCAGAACTTGGATGTGTCCTGAACAAATTTCACGGTCACGTGCTTGTCACCTGCGTTTTCTGAAAAACAAAAGAGGGGAGAGAAAAGAAGCCTGAAAAAAATGGCACACGACTGGCCCAGGACACGGCGGTAACAAGGGAGGCCTACTGGACACCTGTGGGAGAAAGAGGCGAAGAATGGGCTGTGCCCACACGTCGGAACACTCCCCGCAAAGAGGAAAATGGCACTGCAGACAAAGGCCCGAGACAAAACAGTTGCCCAGGCTGGACTAGCTATCTGTAGAGGTTTTTTTATTTTTATGTTTGTGAGCCCTGAAAAACAGCTTTCCCACCTATAGTCTGAAGGAGCATCGCTTCTAATAGTCTGTCATCATTCCAACTGCACATGTAGACCCAGTCTAAGGGTCTTTTTCAAGGGCACAGATGGAGAACCGACTAGACCACGGGTGTCAAACATGTGGCCCGGAGGCCAGATCAGGGCCCCGGAGGGCTTCTATCAGGACCGCAGTGGAACTGGCTGCCTTCTGCTTCTTATTCCAGTTCTGCTGCTGCTGCGTCATCGTAGGTTTGCAGCTTACAGATACACTCCTGAACAGCACACTCAAGACTGCAACAGCACAGACAGTTCGATGCAATGATTCAGAGCGAGAGGTGTCCGTTATCAGACACGGTTAAATAAACAAAACACTGCGAGAGTGCTCATGTTTTAAGCTTGTTTTTGTTTTAAGTTTACAAAAAACCCCTTTGTGTTTGTGTCCTTATGTCTCCGCTACCTGGCATTTCATTTTATGACACACGTGGCCCGGCTGAACAAGGTCTCATTTAGGTCAGATCCAGCCCTCATAACAAACGCGTTTGAGACCCCTGGAGTAGACACTGGAAAAGCACTGGCAGGTTTTCTTTCAGACCGACTCTGTGCCATGACTAGTTACCTCTAAAACCTTGTTGGTCTCAAAGGCGCCACTCGACTCAGACTTTGCTCCGCTTCTTCTGACCTGAATCGAGATTCAAGTCCAGTCACACCTTTCGGGACATCAGCTTTTGAGAATCAAAAGCTCCTTCGTCAGATCGTATCTGACAAAGGGAGCTTTGACTCTCAAAAGCTTATACCCTCCCCCCCCCAAATCATGGTCTCTAATGCGGTACTGGATTCGAATCCAGCAGACCAACATGGCTACTCGATGAACTTATCTGTGCCACAACTTACTGTGGGCACTCTGCAATATTTAGTCTCCAATTACATTTTCGTTTGTTTTCGTTTTGTTTTTTTTAAAAAAAATAATTGGGCAAGGACTTTTTTAAAAACTAAAGAAGTTAAAATAAATGAATAAATAAAAAACTGCAAGCAGAGGATGTTATCATAGAAGACCTCATGCTGTACAGTATGTCTGCTGCTACCCAAAGAAATGACAAATTATAATCAAACCTCCCCCTCCCAAACGTCGATACGTGGACTAGGAACTCCCAAAGTTGAAAGTGCATAGCCGTCGCTCTTGCTGGACTGGTAAACACCCGCTAAGTTGTATAGTGCAGATGGCAACTAAAACAACAGAATGTTCCCTAATGGGGAAAAAAAAATCCTGCTCTTAGAAAACTAGCATCTCAGGAAGATAGTTTCACAGGGTGGCTATGCTGGTCTGCAGAAGAACAGCTCGCTGAGTCCAGCAGCTCCTTGCTCCAGGTATCCGACAAACGGAGCTCTGACTCTTGAAAGCAGGTATCTGAAAAATCTTGATCGTTTCTAAGGTGCTACTGGAATCTAGTAGGCCAGACCCCCTTTCCCTAAAATGCTAGTTTACTACAGAGTGGGAATTCTCTGTATGGGGGAGCATTCAATCATGCAATCTCAAGTAACATATGCCAGTCACAGCGGAAACAAGACCACAATGAGCAGGCACATCTTCTATTTGTTCTTAGCATCTTTACCTGCCATACACATGCATCAAAATGAGATGGAAGAATCAGTCATATCCCTTTTGGCTGCGTGGAGTCTTGAATATTCTTCTCCCACACAGTAAGTTCTGTGGAAGGAGGGGAAAACCCTATAACCTCAGGGAGAAAGGGGGCAGGCCGTCTCTCCTCTTCCACTTTCTACATGCCTGGAATTTCCTAAGCGGGGAAGCACTGCAAAGCTCATTTCCCTGTCTGCAGTCTGAAATGATTCAGGTTATTCTACCACCTCAGGTCTTTGGCCTCTCATTCTGTGGATGTGCAGACTGGGCTTTTTGCCTTTAGAGATTTAAACCTATTCCTGCAACCTTGGGACAGTTCTAAGAAGTAAGGGGGAAAAAACATACAGATTGTCATAGGCTGCAGACCGCTTGATTAGATATGGATGCAGCCTGCAAAACCTTGCTCGATCCATTTTTAAATCCTTTCTTAAAATCACAGAAATATTTCATCATGTGTGTTTGTGATAGCCATTTCAACACAGCACACCTTGTTTCAAATTATCCACCGTGGCTCACGGAGCATACCTGGCAATGGAGACGTGTTCAAAGCTTTAGAGAAATCGGGAAGAACGTTTGGAAAGGGGATGCTGATGGTGCTGCCACTGTGGGGGCTGGAGAAGCCGCTCGAAGAAGGAGAGACAGAGCCGAAAGAACGTTCTCCCTCTGAACCCCTCTTCTTCTCGGGGAGCGGAGGTTGAGGGTGAGTGTTTGTTGCGTTATTTTGCTGGTTTGGACTGTTCTGGCTGCTGTGTCCAGAAGCAGACGCAAGGAAGCTGTCTGGGAAAAGGCCACTGTCTGCCGGTGATCTTGCAGTTTGGGGAGATCCATTGGCATTCGCCGTGAAAACAGCTTGCTTTTCCCCCAGTGGCTGGACCTCGCCGGTGGTGGCCCCACCATAATTCAGAAAGGCTCGGACGCTGGCATTATTCCCGGAATCCTGCTGCAGCCCAGCTGATGGACTCTCCTGGCTGCCCAATGAACCTGTTTGGAGTCCCTTCGTGTGGAACTGGGATGCAAGCGAGCCCTCTTGCATGGTGGCAGCAGGCTCCAGAGTTGCAAAATAGCTTCCTACAGGCCGGCTGTTGCTCTTTCCCGAAAGCTGGGGCATCGCAGAGGATTTAGAACTGTTTTGTTGCCAACCATGTTCATCCGCAGGAGGACTGTGTGAAATCGTAAAAACAAACACGAAATCATGGAAAAAAACCCACACATCAACCATCTGAACATGTTTGCTAAATTTGCATCTAGCAATTCATTGTCAAGACTGCATTTTAACACACTGTCGCAAAGCGGCAAATCTGGGCTTATCATGGGACAGACAAACTCAAGAGCCAGACACAGCATATTCGAGGTTCCTGATCCTGCCAAGGCACAACGGTGTCAGTGTGTCTGGAAATGTGTTTCTCACATCCACGATGGTTGGTCTTGATGCAGAGGCAGGCAATGGCCAACCACCTCTCAACAGTCTCTCGCCCTGAAAACCCTACAGGGTCAGCTGTGATTTGACAAGTTAAAAAAAAAAGGGGGAGAAGTATGTCAAGGCCCTGACCCGGATGTCCCAGGCTAGCCTGATGATCTCATCAGATCTTGGAAGCTAAGCAGGGTCGGCCCCGGTTAGTATGTGGATGGGAGGACACCAAGGAATATCAGGGCCACTACGTAGAGACAGGCAGGGCTCTTTTTGTAGCAGGAACTCCTTTGCATATTAGGCAACACACCCCTAATGTAGCCAATCCTCCAAGAGCTTACAGAGCTCTTCTTACAGGGACTACTGTAAGCTCTTGGAGGATTGGCTACCTTAGGGGTGTGTCACCTAATATGCAAAGGAGCTCCTGCTACAAAAAGAGCCTTGGAGACAGGCGATGGCAAATCACCTCTGCTAGTCTCTTGCCTTGGAAACCCTCCCGGGTCACCATAAGCCAGCCGTGATTTGACAGCCCTTCCCCACCACCATCCGGGCAAATACTGTGCCTGCTCTTTCTTCCTTCCCCCTTGCTATCCTCCCCTCCGTGCAAAGTTCAAGCCATGTTTTGTTGGGGGCACTGACCAGACCTTATTTGGGCTTACGCTTCTCTGCTGAAGCACTGGGTCCACAAATGGATCTCTGCTCAGAAACTGGACTAGAATGCTGACCGGGGAGTTGACTATTGCAAAAAAAATAAAATAAAATAAAAATATGACAAGAGTTAATTCTGAAAGTGACGGAGAACAAGCCTGTATTGTGGAAGTGAAAAGAAGGGAAATTAACTAGGCAGCTGGAGAGACAGAGAAGGGATTTAGGAACCTTTTTTTCTTTTAAGAAGGGTCTCTTTTCTTGGAAATGAATACCAGAGATCTAGGCGTGCTGCACAACGGCGGCCCAGATCACGGCAGTGGAAATAACATATTCCCTCCCCACCCAATTAACACTAAGTTCATCTGATGAGGAAATCACTTCTTCGGTAGGCGAGGGGGTGAGATCCAAAGCATATGAAAATGGGTTTTATACCCCCCCCCCTCCGGCAACCATATTTAGCAGTGCTCTGGCACAGAAATCTTGGCTCTTGACACAGAATGTGGGGTTTTCCAAAAATAAAAGCTTGTGCCTCACACCACCCCTCTGTCAGCTAAGAGCAGAATCTTCTTCCAGAGGAAGGTCCTTTTCCGGTTCCGGAAGAGCCTCCTCCTCTTCCTCCTCTAGCAGAAGGCTCGAAAAGCAAGGGGAAAGCCTTGCATTTTGCCGAGGGGAGAGTCGGGATACAAAAAACCCACGTCTTGTTTCCCCCATTGTGAGCTAGCTTTAGTATTGACTGCGGACCACATTCAGTGCAAGCCACACCCGTCGCCATACCAAAAAGGTGCATCCAAGTCAGTTCGGAGGGGGTCAAGCGGCAAGAGGAAGCATCTGTATCCACATCAGTGATACAAGTGCAAACTAATTCCATATATGGCTCTCCCCTTGATGGGCAGGGATACAGACTTTATACACGTTGTTTACTTCGACCTTGCCTTTCTCTCCAGTGGGAACCCAAAAGGTAGGGCTACCAGGTTCAGGTCAGGGACTGGGGGTGGAGCCTGAGGAGGGCGGGGTTTGGGGAGGGGAGGGGTTTCAATTAGTGCCACAGAGTCCACCTTCCAAAGTGGCCATTTTCTCCAGGTGAACTGATCTCTGTTGCCTGGAGATCATCAGCTGTAATTCCAGAAGTCTCAGCGCGGCTTACAAACTCCCTTCCCTTCCCCTCCCCACAACAGACACCCTGTGAGGTAGGTGGGGCTGAGAGAGCTATTTCCAGAGCTGTCCTTGAGAGAACAGCTCTGACAGAACTATGGCTTGCCCAAGGTCATCCAGCAGCTGCAAGTGGAGGACTGGGGAATCAAACCCGGTTCTCCCAGATTAGAGTCCGCACACTTAACTACTACACCAGACTGGTTTATTCTCCTCTATTTTATCCTCACAATCACCTTGTGAGTAGGCTAGGCTGCGAGTGTATGACTGGCCCAAAATTAGAGGTGGGTAAACAAAAAAAGTTGAAACAAAGATAAAGGGACTAAAATATAGCTATGCACATAGGGCTAATATACAAAATATCATATATAATTTAATTTATACGTTCAAAAGAGCTAAAATATCATTTAAGACCCACCATCCTATGGTTCTGCATAGGAGTACCTAATCCTAATGTAAAGACAAATGTCCAATCATAGAAATACAAATCAAAAGTACAAATTATATCCATATACGAGAACCAATACCAAATGTGTTTTAGATAATAGCCTTCCTCAGTGGTAGAAGTATTATAGTTTTGAGCATTGCAGATTGCACCCTTTAGTGGGTTTTCCCCCGCCAGTTAGCTACATACCTTTTTTCTAAAATTTAGGAGACCTTTAAATTTGCAGTTGTTTAGTCATATGTTTTATGTGCATTTTAGATCTATGGGCAAATGAAATATTGTGCATCTTGATGAGCTGCCCATGCTGCATCTCAAGAATACTTATCACCACTTACTCCATGGGTGAACATCTAACTGTGTGCAAGGTTAGTTATCGCAGTTCCGTATATTCAAAATATTTACATTTGTTCTTTTGTTGTTGCTTAACAGACATATAATTATTTTTCTCCCTCCCCCCCCTTTCATTTTAGGTCCATTCTGTGTATGAGGAGTTTTATGTGCATTTTTGTTAAATTTATGAAGCGCTCAGTTTGAATTTTACCACTGAGGATTTTAGCCAAAATGCATTTAGTATTGGTTCTTTATACAGATATCATCTGTACCTTTTAACCTCCATTTATATGATGGGACATTTGTCTTTATATTACGATTAGGTACTCATATGCAGAACCATAGGATTGTGGTTTTAAAATGATATTTTACCACTTCTGAATGCACAATGAAATTATACATTATATTTTGTACATTAGCACTACGTGGGAAGGTAACAGCGTTCCGTGCACCTTGGTGTTTAGTCATGCTGGCCACATGACCATGGAAACGTCTTCGGACAGCGCTGGCTCTTCGGCTTTGAAACGGAGATGAGCACTGCAACCCTAGAGTCTGATTCGACTGGCTTTCGAGCAAGGGAACCTTTACCTTTACTACGTGCGTAGCGATATTTTAGTTTCTTCCTTCGTCTCAACCTTTCTGGCTACCTTTCTCAGGCAGAATATGTGCTTCTCTTCCCTTTTTTTGGTCGCACTGGCCCAAGGTTACCCAGCAAGCTTCCATGGCAAAGCAGGGATTCAAACTTGGGAGATCCTAGGCCGACACGGCAACTGGTACACCAAACCGATTCTCAATTAATACACCGCCACCAGGATAATTGGCTGCCATTAACTGGTTAGTGCTTAGTCTTCCAGCTCCTCTGAAGAGCCAGTTCAGTGTAATGGTTAAGTGCGTCGACTCTAATCTGGGAGACCCATGTTTTGTTTCCCCACTCCTCCACATGCAGCTGCTGGTGTGACCTTGGGTCAGTTACAAGTTCTCTCAGAGCTGTTCTCTCAAGGGCAGTCCTCGAAAGAGCTCTCTCAGGCCCACCTACCTAACAGGGTGTCTGTTGTGGGGAGGGGAAGGGAAAGGAGTTTGTAAGCCGCTCTGAGACTCCTTTGGGTAGTGAAGGGCGGGGTATAAATCTAATCTCTTCTCTTCTTCTTCCTCTAGTAAGGGCCAGCTATCAGTTTTAGAAGTCACATCTAAGAGATTTATTCTGGCATAAACTTTTGTGAGTCAGAGTTTGCTTCTTCAGATGCCCGGGTGGGGGGGAGAATATCATTTCCCTCATATTTATCCTGAAAATTACGGGCTGCGGCGGGGTGTGTGTGTGTGTGTGGAGTCGAGCAAAGAGAAACCTGGTGTCATAAATCAGGTGTAATTCTCTGTGTCGGGATCTGAACGGTTCAGCTTGTTTTATATATAACAGATGATGAGAAGGCGCCACAGTACTAGATTTCCTGCCTTCAGGCAGTTTACTAATTTTATTTCAACCCAGAACCCTCATCAGGCAACAGACTCTCAGATGGAGCCTCACTACTTGGTAGCTGGCCAATTAGATTTTGCGCTCCATTTTCCGTTATGGGAAGCCATGCGGGAGAACTCTTTAGTTAATTAGCTGGGCTGTGAATTCCGGCCATGCCTCGGGTTTCTCCCTTCTGGCTATTTTAATTCCACTGGGGCGGGCGGGGAGAGACACACTCTAATGATGGACTTTTCTTCAAGAATGAGTCCAAGCTAGCTACTATTCACTGAATTGTAAGTTACTACACACTTCCTTCAATACCTTTCAAAAAGGTAGCCAAGTTGAGATTTGGAGAAAACACCCTTTTAAATGGAGTAAGTTAGTGAAAATGCAAATGACGAATCAGTTTTCAAATTACGGCTTCAGGGTATTATTTTAGGAGGCCATTCGATTCATAGGTGCTGTGCTATGCTGACCCCAAAGGAATCTGTGACGCTGACTTTCATTTCAGCAGAAAGAGAGAGGGTACAAGAGACGGAGGAATCAATAGGCATTCAAGAGTTGATTAAGGGCTTAACATTTCAGCTGGCTGGTACCAGTCGAAAAGAAAGGCTGTACAGAAAGCCACTAATTTTTGCTGTGACGGTGGAAGAAGCCAATTAGCGGAGATTATAATTAGACACTTAAGAAACGTGGGAAGGCTTCTCAATAGCAACCAGACAATGCTGGGAGCCTACAACGGTACAGAGGTTATAACATGACATATTTCACCTTGGGGAAGTTTAGGGTGAATTTGCACGGCTGGTTTTTGAAGTGAAAACTCACCTGACTTTCCCCCTGAATTCTGGAAGTGCTCTTGACAAACGACTATCTAATAGCGAACTGCTAGGAGAAACAAGCAATCTTTGTCACTGAAATCTGCTTTTTTTCTGCATGGATTCCTGGAGGTGTACCTGTCCTTGAACTGCACCTGACAATTCTCATACTTCCTCTTTTCATAAAAAGGCAGGCACAGTTCAGGATGCAAAGAACTACTTGCATTAATGGGGAAAGGACAGAGGACACTATGAACAAGCACTGAAAGTCCCTGCTACACTAATAGAAATGTTCGCTCAGCATTACCTCCAAGGTGGTGGAACCCAGGGCTGGGTCAAGACACTGTTCCCAGTAATTCTTCCTGATCGGATCATGGATTTCCCAACGGAGGGAACTAGAAACTGAAAGCAGCAAATGGTGGTTTCCTTACCTCTCTCCTTTCGAGACAGGGCTGTTTGAAACATCGCAGAGGGCTCCACAAGGCCGTGGATAGGAAGGATTTGTCTGCGTGTCGGTCCGCAACAAAGCAGGGCTTGGGCCCAGGGGGCTGTCAGACATCACAACGGAGTGATTGAGGACTTCCAGATAACCTCGAGGTTCTGCAAGAAAAAAATTCTGTTAAGGCCCTTAAGCTTGCAACTGTTTGTCAACATAATTATATATCGACAGTAACCCTCTGCAGATGTTATCTTTGTATAGGAATAAGAACATAAGAACATAAGAGAAGCCAATGCTGAATCAGGCCAATGGCCCATCTAGTCCAACACTCTGTCACACAGCGGCCAAAAATACCACGTGTCATCAGGAGGTCCAGCAGTGGAGCCGGGACACTAGAAGCCCCCTCCCACTGCTGCCCCCTCCAGCACCAAGAATAGAGTGCATCACCTGCCCCAGACCGAGAGTTCCCATCTATACCCTGTGGCTAATAGCCACTGATGGACTTCTGCTCCATATGTTTATCTAATTCCCTCTTGAATGAATATGTGGAGGCAAGAACCAGGGTTGTGCCTGCTGCCCGCCCTCTGTGTAATGCACAGGGCTGACCAGTACTCCCCCTCCGGCCATCAGTGGGGGATGGGGGCAGGGTTGCCAGATCCAGGCTGGAAATTCCTGGAGATGGAGCCTGGGAAGGACAGGGACCTCAGTGGGGTACAATGCCATCAAGTCCACCCTCCAGAGTAGCCATGTTCTCCAGGAGAACTGATCTCTGAAGTCTGGAGATGAGCTGTAATTCTGGGAGATCACCAGGTCCTGCCTGGAGGCTGGCATCCTATAAATGCAGATATCCCCTGCCCGGAAGTAAACATGTACAAGGGTTCCCTACACTTCAGGCATATCCTTCATTTTCTGAAGTATACAGATCATGCGTAGGGCATGTGCCCACAGAAGGTCTCGTGCAGATGGCTACTTGAACACAGGAGTAGAAGGCTAGAAGGCAGGCAGAGGATGCAACCCCCCAGAAAGGTATCACCCAGCGAGGAGGCAAACACAGAACTGCATGTGTCAAAAACCCAAGAGCTCTATTCACCAGTTCAACCCTTAAAGCACCCAAATGAGCGACAGTTCACTGTCTCAGGTGATTGTCCAGAAAGTCAGCTTTTGTAAGTGACTGGGCTACCCGCAAGAGCCTGGGCAGGCCGCAGCCTGTCTAACAGAGAAAGGGACCCTTTCCATTCCTCACGGCAGCCTCGTCCAGCAAATTCCGACGCTTTTCAAAGTGGAGTGCAGCTTGCGAGGAGGCGACAGAAAACCCATCAGAGGTACTACTGAACTGCAAAGGTTGTGATGTAAATCTAGTGAGGGGTTTGAAAAGAGCTCAAGTGGATCACTAGAACACAGCGAGGAATTTGTTTTCAGAGACCGAGATGTGGTTTTGTGTACTTCACGTAATCTTTAACCTTCTCTGCCAACACAGCTGCATTTTCTGGATAGTTTCATGTTTGCCGATGCAAAACCTAGCTTAACCTAACACCTCAGGTGGGTGTTAAAGAAAGACAGAAGTACAGCAACCACAAAGTACCAGATCTTCATTTTTACTTAAAAGCATACAGCTCGTATTCTCAGCCGAGTCAAAGGTGGCCAGCAATCCGTAAACCCAACACAGCATTAAAAACACAGCCCAATAGCATAAAAACAAACCACTCAGGCAGCATACCAACGCAAACAATAAATAAATGAAAATCAGAAAATGAAGCCCCGATTTCTACACTTGTAGAAGTGTGTCAGGGGAGGGTGCCCCCACCAACAAGGGTCCAGAGACGGGGCTCCTTTACCCACACTTTTGCAAAGGAAGGAACAGACATTGGGGGCCTCCCCCAAAGATCTCTGGTTTTCATCAGTTGAAATTTTTCAGAGACAGCCATGCAATTTTTTTCAAAGACAGAGACAACTTTGGCATCATTTCACGCTGCTCTGTTCTATGTCCTTTGATGCCCTCCTCTGTGTTTTTTATAGACTCGCTTTTATTTATTTATTTGACTGGCTTGACTGGTTTTTAATGGCATTATTTGTTTTTATTACAGATGGTTTTGTTTTACTGTGTTAATTCCGAGGCACACACATTTTCCAGATATACAAACAAACAGACCAAAAAAACACCATAAAAAACACTTGCATGGCAGTGGGACGATGGGTTAGGGGACTGGAAAAGGAAGAAGAGGAGGAGGAGGAGGAGGAGGAGGAGATTGGATTTATGCCCCACCCTTCACTACCCAAAAGGAGTCTCAGAGCGGCTGACAAACTCCTTTCCCTTCCCCTCCCCACAACAGACACCCTGTGAAGTAGGTGTGGCTGAGAGAGCTCAGACAGAAACTGCTCTTTTTCAAGAACATCTCTGACAGAACTATGGCTTGCCCAAGGTCATCCAGCAGGTGCAAGTAGAGGAGTGGGGAATCAAAGCTGTTTCCCCCAGATTAGAGTCCGCGCACTTAACCACTACACCAAAGAAGGATGTGCTCTGTAAGCGAGCCTTTTGCCTTGGCTGCCTGCAAGGTTGCACACATGCATTCAGTGGCAGCAATGAGTCTATTTATTTAACTCACCTGTACCCCACTTTTGTCCCTAAAGGGGACCCAAAGCAGCTTACATGGTCTCCCATCCTCCATTTTATCGTCACAACAACCCTGGAAGGCAGGTTAGGCTGAGAGAGTCTGACTGGCCCAAGGTCACCCGGCCAGCTTCTAGGACACGAGTCGGGATTCAGACCCAAGTCTCCCAGATACTACAACTTTGATACTCTTAAGCCCCTATACCACATGAGAATATCCTTGAGAATTCTTGACAACTGTACACATGCAGAATGTCATGTTTGGTAAGACATTCTCAAACAGTGTGGAAAAAGCAATAGAAAACGGGCAACTGTTGCATATGCAAATGTCCTCCATCGCATTCATCCCATTACAACACTTCACAGAAGTCCACCCATGTTTACTCCCTGTTAGCAGGTATCTCTTCCCTCCCTCACATGCAGGAGTTTCCCTTCTTTTTTTCTTCCTTCTTGGCTGAGCAGCCTCTTTATCTATTTTCTTCTTTTCTGAAGGTTTATGGCTGCCCCACACTGTCACTTCATTGTATTTTGATGCTTGCTCAGCACAGGAACTTGAGGGAAGAGGTGAGATCCCCTCTTTAACTTGAACTTCTGAAAATGGCACACAAGAGGGTGTGTGATGAATGCAGGATGGGATGGGATGGGGCCACTATCATTCAAAACTGACAACGCAGAAAATCTGCAGACTGGTGGCATCTAATCACGTGCTCCCAAGAGCTGAAACTTTGGGAGCATGAATCCCATGCACTGGGGTTTTTTTAACAACCATTTAGTGGATTTTTCTGGTGTGGACAAGCCAAACCAAACCAACTGAGAATGATTGGATAGAACACTACTGCTCCGCAGATCCCATGTGTCCGTTATCCAACACGTGATGTAAAATAGAACTATTTAGGAGGAAAGGGAAAGAGACAGTGTGAACTGTACTGCTACATACCAGATCTGTTACCTTTTTGCTGTATGAATTCTCCTGCTGTTGTATGAAGTATTTTCAACTGATGAAATAACATCAGTTTTCTGCATTTTGTCTGCATTCTGTATCATGTCTAATAGGCCACGCCTGTCCACAGTTCTGTAATCCTAATGCACTGCTTATTAAACGTCTCATCCTATTGACTGCATTGACTTACACTGTGAAATCCAGGGAGAAAAGTGGGCTATAAACATAGCAAAAATAATAAAATATAGCCATGATAAGCGGATGCAGTCTAAGAGACGAGAGCAAAAACCATACCTCAAAACCAAACATGTAAAACAAAGCTCAAATACAGCTGAGGGATGCCTTTCAATCTCCGCTGCAGGCTAAAGGTTTAAAAGAAAGCTCTCCTTAAAATCCACTGGGAAGTGACAGTTAAAAGGAATACATCCGCTAATCCCCTTTGAAATACATATTTGAAGAGACTCAGGTGCAAATTGAATTGTATTGCATAACTCTGCAGAACTGCCAAATACCTTGCACTCAACGGAAAATTACCTTTTGCCGGCTCCATCACTATCTCTCACCACTGGCAGTGTTCCCTCTAAGATGTGCGGGTAAGCCACCTTTCCTTAACCCAGGAATCCCCGCTCAGCAGCCAGCAACCTAAGCGGCACAGGGTCTTGCGCTGCCCATTGCCCAGTTACAGCAGTTCTATTCTGCTCAGGGTGTGAACTGCTCCACTCAGTAGGGGGGGAAGTTAGATGGAACATTGTTCATTAGCATGCTAAAGGTAAAGGCTTCCCTTGCTCGAAAGCCAGTCGAATCCGACTGTAGGGGATGGTGCTCATCTCTGTTTCCAAGCCGAAGAGCCAGCGCTGTCCAAAGGCATTTCCATAGTCTTGTGGCCAGCATGGCTAAACACCGAGGTGCATGGAACGCTGTTGCCTTCCCACCGAAGCGGTACCTATTTATCTACTTGCAATTTCTTGCTTTTGAATTGCTAGGTTGGCAGGAGCTGGGGCCAGAGACGGGAGCTCACTCTGTCATGCGGCACTCGGGTCTCAAACTGCTGAGCTACAGACCTTCCAGTCTGTTACTATTTACTTATTTGCTACATCTCTACCCCACTCTTCCTCCTAGGACCTCAGGACAAAGTACATCGATCTCCCCTTCTGTATTTTATCCTCACCGGTATGGCTGGTTAAGGCTTGGAGGGGGGGGGCACCCAGCCAGCTTCCATGGCAGAGTGGGAACTTGAACCTCAGACTCCCAGATCCTAGTCCAATGCTTTTAAGCCACTACACCAAAGTTGGCCCTCATTCATTCTTCAAGTCAAACGCAGGCTATATGTTCTCTCTCAATCCAGATCTTGACATTCTGTCACACACTACCATGACCCGCACACACACACATCCAACCCAGGTTGGGACTATGCTGGCAGAGGGTCAGGGCAATAGATTCAGATTGGGCTCAGTGCTCAATACCTACGATCAACGGGTATACAGAGCATCTGCTACCCCAAGAGCATGCTTGAGTGAACGGCTGCCCTTCGCTTACGTAGGGAAGAAGCACTTTGAGGAGGGACACTCCTTTGGTCACGGTGAACCATCGCTTGCCCTGACTAGCATTGCCCGGGCTAGCCTGATCTCACCAGAGCCTGGAAGCTAAGCAAGGCCAGCCCTCGTGAATACCTGGATGGGAGACCACCAAGAAATACCAAGGCCGCAACACAGAGGCAGGCAATGGCAAGCCGCCTCCGAACGTCTCTTGCCTTGAAAACCCTAAAGGGTCACCGTTAAATCAGCTGAGACTTGGGGACGTTTCCCACCACCAAACCACAGCGTCCACCCTGTGAGCCTGGGACCCCACGAAAGAAATGCCACCGATGGGAGAAGGAGAAATGTTCCCACCCATACAGGACAAAGAAGTACTTTTCTCCCTTTCTCACAATACAAGAACTCCTGGGCACTCCATGAAATTGCTGAGCAGTCGGGTTAGAACAGATAAAAGGAAGTCCTTCTTCACCCAAAGAGTGATTAAGATATGGAATTCACTGCTACAGGAGGTGGTGGCAGCTACAAGAACAGACAGTTTCAAGTGGGAATTGGATAAACATATGGAGCAGAGGTCCATCAGTGGCTATTAGCCACAAGGTATAGATAGGGACAATGGGGCAAGTGAGGCTCTGTATTCTTGGTGCTCGGGGTGGGGGCAACAGTGAGAGGGCTTCTAGTGTCCTGGCCCCGCTGGTGGACCTCCTGATGTCACCTGACATCTTTGGCCACTGTGTGACAGAGTGTTGGACTGGATGGGCCATTGGCCTGATCCAACATTGGCTTCTCTTATGTTCCTAGTGTCTTGGCCCCACTGATGGACCTCCTGATAGTACCTGGTATTTTTGGCCACTGTGTGACAGAGTGTTGGACTAGATGGGCCATTGGCCTGATTCAACACTGGCTTCTCTTATGTTCTTATGTAACATGCAAAACCTTTCTTCTGTATAGGTAAAGGTTCCCCTTGCTTGAAAGCCAGTCGAATCCGACTCTAGGGTTGCGGTGCTCATCTCCGTTTCCAAGCCAAAGAGCCAGCGCTGTCCGAGGACTTCTTAGTTGTCGTGTGGCTGGCATGAATAAATGCCCAAGCGCACGGAACACTGTTACCTTCCCACCGAAGCGGCACCTATTTATCTACTTGCAATTTCTTGCTTTCGAACTGCTAGGTTGGCAGGAGCTGGAGCCAGAGACGGGAGCTCGCTCCATCATGCGGCACTCAGATCTCGAACTGCTGAACTACCGACCTTCCAGCCTGCAGCTCAGCGTCTTCCGTATACACCACGCTTATTAGGACAGTCAACTTCGCAACAGTATTTTACGAAAATACCACCTCTCTCTCTCTAAAATATGTTGGGTGAAAGGGAGTATTTAAGTGAGTTGAGAGGGCCATTCAGGGGGGAAAAAACTCATAAGTGAAAGTGAGAGAAGGAGGGAGAATTAGGCTTGCAAAGTCTATAGGCAATCTGCCTTTGTTCACCTACCCAGTGCCCTGACAATCAGCACTGAAATGGAGGCATGTCTCCTGAAAGCCTTTTTGTTTGCCCTTCAATGAAGAACAAGCCCACTGAGTGTCCAAACTGTGTTCTCCATTGTCTGCTTTAGTGGCCGCACTCAGACGCAGCTATTTACCCTTTTGTGACCGAGGGGGCACCAGCATCTGTACCGAAGGGGAGTCTCTCTGCATTCCCATGCTCGCCGATAAATCAAGGGAGCACCTGTTCCTTTCAGAGGCAGCCCGCTCTTAAGCGCCCTTCGCCTGGGTTCCCAACAGTCTGAGTGGCGATTCTGCACAGTGCAATGCGATGCTGCAGACCGGCCCCTTGTAGGTGGTGTGATGGTGGCAGAAAGGATGTCAAACCGGCAGAAAGGCCCATGAAACTAGCCCTGGCCACCCAGCTTATTAACATCCTGCTTTTCTCCCCAGGGGCTTACGACGACAGCAAATGCAAAATAGATAACGCCCCCAACCAGGGGTCTTTTTTTTGGGGGGTGGAGCGCACCGGAGCACAGCTCCGGGAGCTCAGGAGCCAAGCCACGCCCCCAGCCGGCATCCCGGGGAGTCTTTCAGGCAGCCAAATGTCAATTTCAGCTCCATTTTCCTCCTTTCCCTGTTTCTCTCCTTCTTCCCTCTCTTTCTTTCCCTCTTTCCTTCTCTCTGCTCTCTCTCTTTCCTTCCCTCTTTCCTCCTTCTGTGGCCCAACTCTCATGAGAAGGAGTTTAAACTTTAAACCCCTTCTCTCTTAGCTCCCCCACCCAGGCCAGCTGGGGAAGGGAAGGGGAGGCTTTTGAAGATGCCTCCCCCCTTTTGCTTCCCCTTCTGACATCACTTCCGGTGATGTCAGGGGGCGTGGCATATGCTAATAGCCTAATAGCTCATTAGCATACCATATGTTAATGAGCTCCTGCAGCTGTTTTTCTACAAAAAGACCCCTGCCCCCACCAATATGTCCTGAGTGGATCAGGAGTCAATTCCTGCTTCATCCACGGTACTGGGGTGGATCCAATATTCCTCCAAGGTGCTTTCCTCCCAACGTAAGTGGCTCTTGCATTGCCATGTGTCAAGTGGAGGCTCCCTAGGCTGAAGGAAGGCTTCAAACTTTGCTCAGTGGTGTGGCGGGACAGAGGTAGGATCCACCCCAAGGTATCTGAGCTGCAGACTAAGAGCTGAAAGACGGAGAGCTTGCACCACTGGCCACATTCAAGCACGCTAGTACCTGCAGGAAGAGGAAGGCGGACACAGGGTTCCTTCCCCTCCGCTTGCACCTCTAGCCAGACCGAAGCTTTGTGATACTTGCAGGAAGAGGGGGACAAACCTAGCCCAGACGGAATCATGCGCTGCTGTCTTCTGGCAGGAAACCGGTAAGATCTTCGTCACCTTTGAGAAGGGGCCGTGGCTCCATGACAGAGCAGCTGCTTGGCAGGCAGAGGCTTGCAAGTTCAATCCCCAGCGCCTCCAATTAAAACGATCAGGTAGAAAGTGATTCAAAAGGCCTGAGACTCTGGAGAGCCACGGCCAGACAGAGCAGACAGTACTGAATTTGTTGGGGCCAAGGATCTGATGCAGTACAGGAGAGCTTCACGTGTTCCTGCACGCGTTCCCCACTGCCCCAAATAATTCTGTTACTCACACATGTACACCTGTGGTGTGGGACTGTGCCGTGCTGCTTGGTGCTTGTGTTGATGGGCGTGCACATGAAGGTACCTTAACACACTTCGTCTGGTGTACCAACAGATGCATTAACACACGGGAAAGTCAATGAGAATATACCCAGTTAAGAAGCACAACATGAGCTGCAGAGCGATCTGGAGTCATCCCCACTAAACTTGATGTGTCATTTAAAAAAAAAAAAGTCTATTGGCCCCTACCAGTCTTGAATTTCACAAACCAAACTGGATTCTTCTCAGCTAAAAAGATTATTCATCACGGGTCTTGCGACAGTAACTTTTATCAGTGATGTTTCTGAGCATAAGTATACATGGAAGACGCAATCTTTACAATGTTTGGAAACCATGACTCCTGCTGTTAACATGCTATGGATGTTTTCCTTCCCAGGACACCCCCGCAGAAACCACAAATCAAACTACCTTGTTTATGAAAATGACCTCACCCTTTAGTCCTCATCCCTGATCTAAATTCAGATTGTTACCTTCTCAGGCAGGGAGTGATTTCTGCTTGCTTTATCTTGTAAGGTTCAATGGCTACAAACAAATAAGCAAATCAGGGTGTCAAGATTTTAGATGGACCTAGGGGCTGAATTTGTTTCTGCACCCAGTGCTTTCTGAAATGTAAACTACAAGCTGAGTCCTGACCTGCATGGCCCAGATTAGCCCAATCTCAGAAGCTTGGGGATGGACTGCGGCTCAGTGGAAGAGCCCCTGCTTGGCATACAAAAGGTTTGTTGTTATTCAGTCGCACAGTCGAGTCCGACTCTTCGCGACCCCATGGACCACATCACGCCAGGCCCTCCTGTCTCCCGCCGTCCTCTGAAGTTTGCTCAATTTCATGTTCGTTGCATCGGTGTCGTTGTCTACCCATCTCATCCTTTGCCGTCCCCTTCTTCTTTGACCTTCAGTCTTTCCCAGCATCAGGGTCTTCTCCAGCGAGTGCTCCCTTCTCATGTGGTGGCCAAAGTATTTGAGCTTCAGCTTCAGGATCTGACCTTCCAGGGAACAGTCAGGGTTGATTTCTTTGAGGATTGACTGATTCGATCTCCTTGCAGTCCAAGGGACTCTCAAGAGTCTTCTCCAGCACCATAGTTCGAAAGCATCTCTTCTTCAGGGCTCGGCCTTCCTTATGGTCCAACTCTTGTAGCCATACATTACTACTGGGAATGCCATTGCTTTGACCATGCGGACTTTTGTTGGCAGGGTGATGTCTCTACTTTTTATCATGCTGTTTAGTCCCACGGTTCAATTCCCTGCATCTCCAGTAAAAAGGACCAGGCAGTAGGTGATGTAAGAGACCTGAGGCCCTGGAGAGCCGCTGCCAGTCTGAGCAGACAATACCGGCATTGGCAGACCAATGGTCTGATTCAGTATAAGGCAGCTTCGGGCATATACTTGGATGGGAGACCACCAAGGAACACCAGGGTTACTGCTACGCAGAGGCAATCAATGGCAAGCGACCTCTGATAATCTCTTGCCTTGAAAACCCTACGGGATTAGCTGCGGTTTGATGGCAGTTTCCACCACCTCCAGACTACAGGCTATAGGAATGAATGCAGGGTCTGAGGTCTTTGCTTGTCGCCGCTAAGATGAGGTGAATGATGATTCAGAAGCCCAACTACGAAGCGCTGAGGTTTTGCAGAGTGGGTTGCTGATGGTGCGTAGTATGAAATACTGCAATCAGAAGTCCCAGATAAAGAGGCTTTTGTCTATCCAAGAGCCAGCCAGCAAGGATGAAAAACGAAAAGCTGGAGGAAAAGTTTCAGGAACTGAAAATAAAATATGAATAGAAGTCATTGGATGATAAGGGGACCAGCTGTAGCAAAGTATGAAAAAGAACCCCCTTACAGACTTTCTGACCTCAAGTGCCAGCATGGAAGAGAAAGTGCAGCAGGAATTGCCCAAGCAGCAGCCTACATTGGAAAAGAGTGGCCAGGAAGGAGACAGTTCCAGATGGGAAGCCCTATTAGTCTGTAGCAACAACATGAAACACTAGGTGGAAATGCTGTGGCTCAGCGGTAGAGCATCAGCTTGGCATGCGGAAGGTCCCAGGTTCAGTCCCCGGCATCTCCAGTTGAAAGGATCAGGTAGGTTTTGATTTTATTTTTATTTATTTATTTAACTTTCAACTTGATATCCCGCTCAAACCTCCAAAGGTGTGAAAGAGCTCCACCTGAGACCTTGGAGAACCACTGCCAATCTGAGTAGACAATACTTACACTGATGGACTGGTGGTATGATTCAGTATAAGGCGGCTTTATGTGCTCAAGTCAAGTGCAATGCTCCCTCTGAGCTGTGGAGTCTTGTGAGCAAAAATTCTGCTTTGTAAGCTACTGGCATTAAAGTTGTGAGTGAGCGATTTGGCTGCTGCATAAGTTAGTTTGCTCTGGAGCCATCCTTCCTGAATCAAGACAAAAATGTGTGAGTCGGAGGCTAAAAAACCATGAGCTAGCTCACGCTAACTCAGCTTAGCGGGAACACTGGTTCAGTGTAGCCTGAAAGTCTAACACAATAAAATCAGTTAGTCTTTTAAGATGCCCTGGGACTTCTGCTTTTGTTTTTATGGTAAAGGTTTCCTTTGCTCGAAAGCCGGTCGGATCCGACTCTAGGGATGCGGTGCTCATCTCCGTTTCCAAGCCGGAGAGCCAGCGCTGTCCAAAGACGTTTCTGTGGTCATGTGGCTGGCATGACTAGATGCTGAGGCGCATGGAATGCTGTTACCTTCCCACCAAAGTGGTACCTATTTGTCTACTTGCAATTTCTTGCTTTCGAACTGCTAAGTTGGCAGGAGCCGGGGCTAGAGACGGGAGTTCACTCCGTTGAGTGTGTTGTGCGGCACTCGGGTCTCACCTCAGGACTGCTCTACTCAAAGTAGGAAGAGGAGCATCGGATCTTAAAAGGAAGGCCGACTGAACTGACAAAACCACCAGATCAAGGGAGAAACGCATTCTCCCTCTGGCTACTGAATTCCTTTAAGAAGGGACTGTTGATGAAAGCAGAAATTTAGCAGAGGCTGATGCTGTGTGGAAATGGACAGTTCCTTAGCAACCCTTGCATATCTCAAGACCACCACAACTGCATATTGCAATGTGAATGGAAATAAGCTGAGGGCAGCTAAAACACTGAAGGGGAGAGGGGGGGAGGCCCGCTGTTTTTAAAAGGGGAGACACGCCTTCCTATTCACAAGGACAAGAGAGACTGTGGCCATTATGAAGTTCTTCTGCATGAACCATTTCATTCTCTCCCTCTTTCCTTTTCTCCAGCCATACAACACTGGAGGAGCAGACAACAGATTGGGCAATGGCACAAGACAGACGTTGTTTCATGAACCAGAATCCGGAGCTCGGTTTCCAAAGCACTGACATACATTTATACCATCTGGAGCGTCTTTCAAGTCGTGGCTCTGCGTAGGACCCCTGTTCTCAAGCAACTTAAAGTGCTTGGCCAGATGGAAACATCTGAACTGGTTCTTCAGTTAATATGAGGTTTCTTTTATTTTCTAGGCACTTTATCCTGAACTAGTTTTTCCTAAGAAATGGCTGCACCCGCCCCACCCCCCCTTTGCCCGGCAATGTAATGCCTTGACGGCCAAGCCAGAAACATGGATCTTTGATGTGAACTACCAGGAGAGAGTTTTATGAGCACACAGCTGACTCAGGGGACTTCAGAACAACTCTTTATTTAAATCACAGACAGCTTTCCATCCCAGACTAAATCTCCTGTGGAAAATCTAACTTGGATGTCAAGCAGCAGAGAAGAAGAGGAGGAGGAGAAGATTGGATTTATACCCCCCCCTTACTTGGAGTCTCAGAGCAGCTTACAATCTCCTTTCCCTTCCCTTCCCCACAACAGACACCCTGTGAAGTAGTTGGGGCTGAGACAGCTCTTTTGAGGACTGCTCCTGAGAGAGCAGCTCTGAGAGAACTTGTGACTGACCCAAGGTCACACCAGCAGCTGCATGTGGAGGAGTGAGGAATCAAGCCTGGTTCTCCCAGATTAGAGCCCACGCTCTTAACCACTACACCAAACTGACAGGAGTGAGCAGTAGACCTGTATCAACAGGGGAGGGTTGGTTCAGCCACACCCCATCCACGGTAATGGTCACCTTCAGGGCAGTGCCTGCTATTTGGAACAGAGGCGGAGAAATATCGCTCTAGCCACTTTATTCCCACTTCTCACTGGTGGTGGCCAAGTGATGATCTCTGAATGGAAGGAGGACAGAAAACGCTTTAAGAACCATAGTCACCAACTATGTTTAACATTGTCTCTGCAGCAGGGAAAATACTCCTCCATGGGGAGGGCTGTTTCATTCAGGGAGGGGCTGAGCTCAGTAGCATGCAGGAGGTCCCAGGTTCAATCCCAGCATCCCCAGTCAAAAGCATCAGGCAGGAGGTGATGTGAAAGACCTCTTCCCTGAGACCTTGGAGAGCCACTGCCAGTCTGAGTAGGCAATACTGACCTTGGTGGACCGATGGGTTGCTTCAGTATAAAGCAGCTTCAGGTGTGTCCCATCTCAAGATATCTTGGAATCATCCTAATCTAATGTTGGAGTACCTGTGAAGCTATTATGTCTGGACTTGGATCCCTCCTCTGCGCAGGTCAGTGTTGCTCAAGTGTGATTTTCAGGTTCTCTCCCTCCTGCTCAATCTCAGCAGAAGAACTGAAACATCAACTGGAGCCGCTGAAAAATTTGGATATCTGCAGTATGACTTTCATTCTGTAGCTCAGAGAGCCTATCAGAGCAGAAAGGTACCCTTTTTTGAGGGGAACGGTTCCTACTGAGAAACAGCCTCTTGGAATACAGCTGTAGAAAAGACAACGGGAAGAAGTTCCACCCTTAAATCTCTTTTGCCTCAATTGCCCCCAGACCTTTCCAAGACAACAATCACAGATTTTCAAAGTAACTTCCCCCTCATCAATTTCCTGTGGCGACTGGTGGCGGAAGAGAACAATGCCTCTACCCGGCTTTCTCCATTGAAAGAAAAAATTAGCATTAGAATCACTGGGACTCTTGAAGACCTACTTCCTCCTGAGCTTTTAAAATACCAGCTGCTTTGTTGTTGTTGTTCAGGCACACAGTCCAATCCTGACTCTTCGCGACCCCATGGACCACGTCATGCCAGGCCCTCCTGTCTTCTGCTGTCCTCCAGAGTTTGCTCAATTACATGTTCCTTGCAATGATGATACTGTCTAACCATCTCATCCTTTGCTGTCCCCTTCTTCTTTGACCTTCAATCTTTCCCAGCATCAAGGTCTTATCCAGTGAGTGCTCCCTTCTCATTTGGTGGGCCAGAGTATTTGAACTTCAGCTTCACTATCTGGCCTTCAAAAGAAAGATTAAGAACTAATTGCAGAGAGCTCCTGTTTACCAAAGGAGCACTTTCACAAAGATGTGCATTAGTTCTCCACTGAGACTTTGGGGTTTGGTGCCCACAAAAGAAGGGGCGATAGATGAACCAACTGGTCATACAGCCACTATCAACTGGAATCCCCACCCACCTCAACAATGGATTACAGGCTTGTGGGTCATGTGCCAAAAGATGTGGTGGTGGGAGAGATGCTTTATTGGATGACCAAGTGCATACCACTGGTGAGAACACAGAGCCAGCAGAGCAGTCAAAGTTAAAAGGAGAGAGTGTGGGAGAAGGTTTGGGGGGGGGGGCGGAGAGACAGGGGCATATTCTGCCAATATGATCCTATTAAGGGGGAACAATTCAGCAGAAGCAAAAAGCCATGTTTTTTAAACAGCGTGAGCTATGCCATTTTAGTGTAGTGGTTAAATAACAAGAAGGACTATGAGGTATGTGTCAGAAAAGAAAATTATTTCAGCACCTCTGTGTGTGTGTGTGTGTTAAATGCCATCAACTAGCTTCTGACTTATGGGGACCCTATCAATTTTAACATCCTCCAAAAGTCCTGTTGTCAACAGCCTCTTGCAAACTGTGGGCTTTTGTGGCTTCCTTGACGGAGTCAATCCATCTCATGTTGGGCCTTCCTCTTCTCCTGCTGCCTTCAACTTTTCCTAGCGTGATTGTCTTTTCCAGTGACTCCTGTGTTCTTATAATGTGACCAAAAGCAAGGACAGCCTCCGTTTAGTCGCTTTAGCTCCCAGGCTTGATTTGGTCTGAAACCCACTTATTCGTCTTTCTGCCAGTCCACGGGATCTGTAAACCTCTCCTCCAACACCACATTTCAAATGAATCAACTTGCTTCCTGTCCGCTTTCTTCATTGTCCAGTGGGGAATACTATGGCATGGATTATCTTGATGTTGGTTGTGAGTAACGTGTCCTTACACTTAAAAAGCTATATAAATCTTACAAGAATGCTATTATCTCTGGAACAAAGTTTGAGTCCAGCGGCATCTTTAAGATCAACAAAGTTTAACCATGGATATCAGCTTTCATGGGCAGGCACACTTCTTCAGATACATGTAAACAGTTTTCTTCATGCCTTTCATATAGGTGTGTGTGTGTGTGGGGGGGGTGTTAGTTCCCAGGAAGAGTCAAGATGCAAAAGCAACTGGGCGATAAGCAGGGCTATTTTGGGGCAGGAACATACAGGAACAGAGTTCCGGCTGGCTCTCGAGTTGGCCACACCCAGCAGGAACTCATTAACATAATAGGCCACACCCAACAGCAGAAACTCATTAGGATTGGCTACATTAGGGCTATGTGGCCTAACATGAAAAGGAGTTACTGCTACAAAAAAAGCCCTGGGTTTTGATAGCAAACAAGGTAAACAGAATAACAAGCAAAAGGTGGGTGTGGCTGGATGACAACACTTCTGGTGACAAGGGGTGTGGCCTAATATGCTAATGACTACACTGTTGGGGGTGTCGCCTGTTATACTAATGAGTTCCTGCTGGGCTTTTTCTACAAAAAAACCCCTGGCGATAAGTATAGCTGAGATTGGATTAAAGCAGTCGGTTAGACCTGTGAATAACAGCAAATTAGCAGACAGATACAAGAGCTAATAAACAGATGTGCGAACTATGCCGGAGTCCGGTGGCATCTCCAAGACCAACAAAGTTCAATTCTGAGTATAAGTGAGAACTGAGAGACTGATTATGTGCAGATGAACACTGTATCATATTCCAGATGGGGGGGAAGGGGTGGTTCTAAGAGAGCTGCTTACTTTAAGATTGCCAAATACATCTAGGACTAAACTCTGAACTGGTGACTGCATTCTAGACGATTATAGTCAGCTAATCTGCATAACAGTGGTGCCAAGAGGGCCAGAAGTTCAGAGACCCAGTTGGGGGGGAGAACTGTACCTCTGCATTTGAAATGTACTGGGGGGGGGCAACAAGACCATTTCCCAGGCTCTAGAGTGCCCTCTCGAAGGTGAACTCACTTGGTGGGAGGGCCAGATCCGACAGAAATGTCATTTTGTCGGCTGGACCATGTGTGCCATAAAATGTAATGTAAGGTACACAAGATATAAACTTTATAAAGGACACAGGCAAACCCTATTAACAATATCATTTGTGTAACTGAAAATACAAATGTGCTTAAACACATTAACACACTCACAGTGTTTCCTTAAAGTATCTCCCCAGTGCCTGCCCTCCCACGTCCACCGCCCGTTACTCATGAGCACTGGGACAGTATACAGGGACATAATGCACAGCCTCTGTCATCTGGCAATAAAGATAATGCCCAGTTGCTCACGGGGTGGGTAAGACCCCTGGATGGGCCAGTTCCAGCCTACAGGCCGCACGTTTGCGACCCCTGCCTAAGCACCATCACCCTCTAAGCAAGGCTAGTCCAGTAACAACCAAACATTATGTACAACACCATTTACATGAACGTGTGCAACCTTATAACTGTACGAGAGTCGCTTCAGAGGGGGCTGGGGTTTCATCTTTCACATACGGCAGATACAACCATACATATGACATTCCGGGCACCGCAGGTATTCTTCACCTGGAGATTGATCAGTTTCAGCTGAATCACACTTCAAATCTTTGTTATTCTTCTTACTCTGTTATTCTTCGTACTCTTCAGAGAGGCTAACCCCCAGAAAGCAAGTCTTAGCAGGCCGTGGGCATGACTTCAAGGAGGCCCCCGTGTCCTAGGAACGCACTCAGTTGCCAGACCACCTCTCCAGCGTAATTCCAGTGGGGTAGCCGTGTCAGACTATTGCAGCAAAACAAACAGATGCCAGTTGCACCTTAAAGACACATATTCCAATATGAAGTTTCCATTTCTTCCCTGCTCACTCCTCCACAACATACCAGGCCACGCTGTGATGTCAACAGTACAGCAACCATCACTCAAATGGGGGGTTTTTTTGTATTAAAAGAACTCCATCCAGACATCTCAATCTACACACACTAAGACAAGCAGGAGTTTTCAAATGGAGCCAAGACACATTCTATTTGACAAGACTGTAAGAATTAAATAAAACCAGACACATTATTTAACCAGGGCTTTTTTTGTAGAAAAAGCCCAGCAAGGACTCACTAGCATAACAGGCCACACCCAACAGCAGAAACTCATCAGCATATTAGGCCACACCCCTGACAGCATAGCTCCCTCCCAGGATTGGCATCCCCAGGTGCCCCACGGCTTGCGAGGTGCCTGGGGAACCTGAGGGGGCGGGAAGCTGTACGCATGGCCAGCTCAGAAGTCAGCCAGAACTCTGTTCCTGTGCGTTCCTGCCCCAAAATAGCCCTGTTATTAACAATATGCTACCCATAAGCCTCTTATCCAAGAACATCACTGAACACTTTTGAGTCTCCAAATGTAAACCTCTTTCCTTACGGATCTTGGCTTATATGGAAATGTCAAGAAGCAATTATTAAACACAGTCAAGCATTCAAATTAACTGAAAAATATCGGCATGATCCTGCTGCATCAGATCAAGGATTTCCCCAGTCCAATATCCTGTTTCCCACAGAGGACAGCCACTGGCTTCCCAACCTAGTGGCTGGAGATCTCCTGGGATTACAAGCAGTCTCCAGTCAACAGAGACCATTCCCCCTGGAGAAAACAGCAGCTTTGCTGTGGCGTTATACCCAACTGAAGTCCCTCCCCTTCCGCAACCCTCACCCATCTCAGGCTCCACCCCCAAAATGTCCAGGGATTTCCCAACCTGGGCCTGGCGACACTGTCCCTTCCAGGAAGTCTACAAGCAGAGCATGAAGCTGACCGCCACTGCCCGTGGCTTGGCCCCACCACCGGGGGTCCCGGCCAGCATTCCCTCTAAGCTGAGTTAGTGTGTTCTAGCTTCACAGTTTTTTAGCCTCCAGCTCACATGTTTTTGTCCCAGCTCAGGAAGGATGGCTCCAGAGCAAACTAATTTGATGCAGAAGCCAAGTCGCTCACTAACAACTTTAATGCCAGCAGCTCACAAGGTAGAGTTTTTGCTCACAAGACTCCACAGCTTAGAGGGAGCATTGGTTCCGGCTATACTGCCCCTGAACTCAGAGGTTCCATTTAGCTATTAAGGTTTACAAGCTGCTGCTAGACTACAAGACTGACAAACTCTTTGGGGGGGAAAAAAGCTAAGCTAACAGCCTCCACAATATCCCGTGGCAGTGAATTCCATGTTAATTATGGGTTGAGTGAAGCCCTCCTTCTGCCTGTCCTGAACTTAGTGCCACTCAATATTACTACACTGCCTTTTTTTTTTCAAAAAAAGGAGAAAGGAATCTATTACTGACAGCAATCAGAAGGCTTTGCAAAGAATTATTCTCCCATTTCTTTTATTGTCAAATGCAATTTACCACCATCTCCGTGAAACCCTGACTTAGTTCTGAATGAGGAGGCAACCCTGAACCAAGGCCAGACCCTTTCAGTTTGCACAGAGGAGAGGGGGGCATCATGGGCTGCTCCTCCATGCAGAAAACCAACAAGCCAGGTAGATGGTTAGGCCAGAACAAAACCCACCTTCCTTAAATCATGCAGGCTGCCACCAGCAGTCTGGTGTCATGGTTAGGAGCATGGACTCTAACCTGGGAGAACCGGGTTTGATTCCCCACTCCTCCACATGCAGCTGCTGGTATGACCTTGGGTCAGTCACAAGTTCTCTCACAGCTGTTCTCGCAAGAGCAGTCCTTGAAAGAGCTCTCTCAGCCCCACCAGGATGTCTGTTGTGGGGAGGGGAAGGGAAACAGATTGTAAGCTGCTCTGAGACTCCTTCGAGTAGTAAGAGTAGGGTATAAATCTAATCTCTTCTCTTCTTCTTCATCCTGGACAGAGGCTGACCTTCTCAGAGAACATATGAAGCTGCCTTATATTAAATCCCAGACCATCAGTCCAGCAAGGTCAGTATTGACTGCTCTGACTGGCAGCAACTCTCCAGGGTCTCGGGAAAAGGCCTTTCTCATCACTTCTGACCTGATCGCCTTCCCTGGAGGGACAGAACTGGGAACCTTCTGCATTTCGAGCTGGTGCTCTACTACTGAGCTGAGTGGCTCCACCCAGTGAGAAGAGGTCCCTTGTAAAATCAGCATTCTCCAGGATGTGTACTTTAAAATACGCTTATGGGATTTCAAGCTTGGTGGTAACAACATTATTCCCAGCGTCTATATATACGCCAGGTGAGCCGTCGTATTGGTCTGAAGCAGCAGAACAAAGTTTGAGTCCAGCGGCACCTTTAAGACCGACAAAGTTTTATTCAAGGTGTGAACTCTCGTGAGCACGCACAGTTCATACCTTGAATAAAACTTTGTCGGTCTTAAAGGTGCCGCTGGGCTCAAACTTTGCTCTGCTTGCACGCCAGACCTTCAATGTCTACAGTCCCTCCCTCCCTCCCTTATAAACTCAACAACTATTCTGTTGCTAACACAATGACAGGGAATATTTTTATTAGGAGGAAGGGGAGCGGGAGGACAGGAAAGGTGGAGGTAACTGTCAGGGAACAGAGCACAATGAACATCTGCTTGTCACCAGGACACTTTCTGATGCTGCCAAGGGGCAGGACCCAGCCACAGATAAACACTTTGTGTCCTGCTGATTTAAAGGAGGAGGGGGCGAAGAACGGAGTCACGCATAAGGAGGAGTTTAACAGCGCAATCCTGCGCACAGCTACTCCAGCCGACTCCCATGGAAACCAAATGCCCTAAACCGGTATCATTCCTCACAGGACTGCACGGCACCTCTCCCACTGAGGGCCCCCCCCAGCAACTGGCCCCGATCCAAAAGGAAAGTTCGGATCCCTGAAAATGGAAGGCATTACAGTCATGAAAGGTATGCTGCCCCGAGTGCACTCAGGTAGTTTTGAGTGCAGGTTCTTAACAAAATAATAAAATGCACTTCAAAATAACTACGTCAACATACCGATTTTGTTCTTTGTTATTCTGCCACGGGGAGAAGCAAGAAGTGCCGGCAAAGAGTCCTTTTGGGTGAAGTCCACCTGCATAAATTGCATGGGGATGGGGTGGAAAGTGCCCTCAAGTTGCAGCTAACTTCTTCCGGTGGCCCTTCACATGGTTTTCAAGGCGAGAGAAGTCCAGAGGTGGTTTTGCCACTGCCTGCCTCTGTGTCGCAGCAACCCTGGACTTCCTTGGTGGTCTCCCATCCAAGTGCTGACCAGGGCTGACCCTGCTTAGCTTCTGCGATCTGAGGAGATCTGGCTAGGCCGGGTCACATTTCCTAAAAGTCACCTTCCCCAGCAAGACTGCAGTTCTCCTAAAGGATTATCCACCTACTCACAAGCAAGTCTCACCAAGTTCGACTGGACTTGACATTCCCATGTAAGAATAAACAGGATAAGATTGCCGGAGACTATTTTTTTATCGCACTTCCCTCCTACTTTTAGAACGCTGTCTACTTACGAGTCTTGCCATTTCGTCTGTGGCAACGCCTGCCTGTTTCTCATTTAGAACGGCCAGTTCAGGAGACCGGGAGGGCCAACTCCTTGCCATGCTGGCAAAACCCTTCGTGCTCAAAACACATTTCTAAAATTATTTGGCCTGCCCCAAAGCACAGCCAGCCGGAAATTCAGTGGCATTCCAACTATCCACTTGCTGAAAACTCTCAGTGCTGTTTACATAATGCACTGCCACAGATGTAATATTAGCAGCAATATCCAGAGGAACAAGCCAAAAAGTTTGCAAGCCTTTGCAACCACCAATGGGAAACTACTGCCAACTTCCTAGCCAAAATCCCTGGCCCGCTTTGGCACCGAAGCCCCACTGAACTCTGGAGAGGGGGTGCTTACTTCTAAGATAACCTGCGCCTGACCAAGTAGGCTCTCTGATCAAAGAAAGCTTCAGTCGGATTTTTTTAAAAAAAGAACTTGCGAATTTTAAGGCTGCCTGCAAACTCCTGAATCGTTTGAAAGGTCAAGGCTGAGAGAAGAGTCCCCAAAGCCATCATTTCCTCCAAACCGTCCTCTGCCTTTTAGCCCCACCTTGTTTACAGATGTTGTCTGCAACGCTCTGGCTGTAGATCTCTTTGCCCAGGTGCACCGGGAAACATTCAGGCGGGCAGCCGGGCTGGTCTGAAGCAGGAGAACAAAGTTTGAGTCCGGGGGCAACTTTACGACCAACAAAGTTTTATTCAAGGTATGAGTTTTCGTGTGTATACACACTTCTCCAGTAAGAAATCTGCATGCCCACGAAAGGTTACACCCAGAATTAAACTTTGCGGGTCTTAAAGGTGCCCCTGGGCTCAAACATAAAGTATTTTTAGTGGTCTCTCCAAACGGCCTACAGCGGCTTGCCTGGGCATTTCCTCCCCGTGACCCCCCCCCCCTTGCCGGGCACTCCCAGGAACTCAGCCCGCGCCCGGCAGAAGCTGCGTCCAGCGGCCCCTTCGCGCTCCCTCTCCTCCCGGGGGCAGGAATCCCAGGGCGGGGAAGAAAGAGAGAAGGCGCTTCCTACCTAGGGACGCCGTCATGGCCGAGCTGGTCGCGGGGGGCCCAGGCAGCTCTGCGCGCTCTCCGGGGGAGGCGGCCCAGGCAGGGCCCTTCGCGGCGGCGGCGGCGCGTCGGCGCCTCCGGCCCTCCCTCCGCCTCCTCCTCCTCCCCGGCAGCGCCGCTTGGAGGCCGCCGTCCCCGGCGGGGCTGGCTGGAGATCTGCCCAAAGGACGCCCCGCGTTGCTTCCCGGCTGCCGTGCGTAATGCAGAGCCCGGCGGACTCCTCCTTGCGCCCGACTGCCCACGGAACGAAAACAGAGCCGCTCTCCTCCTCCTCCTCCTCCCGCGGCCGCACGACTCTCTGTGCCTCTCCCAAGCCGCTCCTCCCCGGGGACTCAGCCCCGCGGGCCTGCAGGTCAGAGGCCAAGAGGACGCCGCTGGGAGGGGAGGCCCCGGCGTCTCCCCCCTCCCCTTCTTCGGACTGACCCTTCGCCCCGCTCGGCTCTCCTCTTCGGAAAGGGGGCGGAGGGCCGGCCGAGAGCAGCTGGCGCGCCCCCCCAGCCGAGCGGGCTCTCCGGAGGCACAGAAGTGGCCGCCGCGAGGGGGAGGGAAGGTTGGTTGGAGAAATCTCCCCATAAATCCAGCGCCACCAGAGGGATGCAAAAGAAGAACCAGAATCCCGTCCTCAGACCTTGCATCCAAAAGGGCTCAGGCTCCAGCCGGGATTGATGGCAGAGACAGAAGCAAGCATCTGTGGGTTTTGTTTGTTGGGGGGGGGGTGTCACGCCCAATGCTCCCTCTAAGCTGTGGAGTCTTGTGAGCAAAACTTCTAGTTTGTGAGCTACTGGCGTGAAAGTTGTGAGTGCGCATTTTGGCTGCTGCATAAATTAGTTTGTTCTGGAGCCCTCCTTCCTGAGCTAAGACAAAAATGTCTGAGCCCGAGGCTAAAAATCTGTGAGCTGGCTCACACTGACTCAGCTTAGAGGGAACACTGGTCTTGTGAGCAAAAAAAATCCTATTTTGTGAGCTACTGGCATTAAAGTTGTGAGCAAGGGATTTGGCTGCTGCATCAATTAGTTTGCTCCTTCCTGAGCTGAGACAGGAAGCTGTGAGCCGGAGGGTAAAAAACTGTGAGCTGGCTCGCACTAACTCAGCTTAGAGGGAACACTGGTCATGGCACTGATAGCAAGCCATCTGGCAATGCTTCCCCCCCTAATAGGACAATATTTATTCACATATTTAATGCTGTGATACCCCGCCTTTCTCCCCAGTGGGGAACCCGAAGCCCCTTGCATCATTCCCCTGTCCTCTGTTTTATCCTCACAACAATCCTTTGAGGTAAGTGAGGCTGAGAGTGTGTGACTGGGCCAAGGTCACCCAGCCAGCTTCCACTGCAGCAGGGGGGATTCGAACCTGGCTCACCCAGATCCTAGTCCAACACTCTTGACCACAATAGATGGGATGCTAGTTGCATCTCCAAAAGCCAGTTGCTGAAGGCAGTCTCTTGGACACGCTCCAAAAGCATGTGGCTGTGGATTGGACCCTGCTGGAAAGTGCTTTCCTGCGGTGGTTAAGAGCGGCGGACTCTAATCTGGAGAACCGGGTTTGATTCCCCACTCCTCGTCCACATGAAGCCTGCTGGGTGACCTTGGGCCAGTCACAGCTCTCTCAGAACTCTCTCAGCCCCACATGCTTCACAAGGTGCCTGTTGTGAGGAGAGGAAGGGAAAGTGATTGTAGGCTGCTTTGAGGCTCCTTAAGGTAGAGAGCAGCAGAGTATAAAAACCTACTCCTCCTCTTTCCCCCCTGTTGCAAAGAAGCCCTTCTGCCAGAGGAAAGCAGAACAAAAATGCAACATCCGATCCCCTAGACTGTCTGCCAGCAGCATCTGGGCATCTCCTTTGATGGGTTCTCTAGCCGGGAGACAGAGCCCTCCTGTCATTAGCCATCATTCTTGCAAGCATCTACTTTATTAATCTTCACTGGGACTTTTTAGAACGAAAAGAAAAGAGATTGGATTTATACCCTGCCCTTCACTCGGAGTCCCAGAGCGGCTTACAAACTCCTTTCCGTCCCCCGTCCCCCCACAACAGGCGGGGCTGAGAGAGCTCTGACAGAAACGGCTCTTGAGAGAACAGCTCTGAGAGAACTGACTGACCCAAGGTCATCCGGCAGCTGCAAGTGGAGGAGTGGAGAATCAAACCCGGCTCTCCCAGATTAGAGTCTGAACACTTAGCCACTACACCAGACTGGCTCTCAATCTAAAGGGCCAGTAGATACAGGGGAAGCACAGTAGCCTTACTAGGCTGCGACACCCTCTCTCCCCAGGACAGGGAATGATCTGATTAAGGGGTAAGAGGCCATGGCTCAGTGGAAGAGCCTCTGCCTTACACATAGAAGGTTTTAGGTTCCATCCCAGCAACTCCAGGAAGATGATAATGTGAAAGATCTCTACCTGAGACCCTGGAGAACCAATCTGAGTAGGCAATACTGTCCTTGAGAGCAGAAGAAAAACCCTGCTGGGTCTAGTCCAGCGTCTTGTCTCATGCATTGGCCAACCAGTTCCTCTGGAGGGCCAACAACAGGGCATAGAGGCCGAGGCCATCCCCTGATGTTGCCTCCTGGCTCTGGGATTCAGAGGAGGGTCCCCTCGGTCATCATGGCTAGTAGCCACTGAAAGACTTATCCTCCATGAATCTACCTAATCCCTTTTTAAAGGCTGTTGATTCCCATGGCCATCACTACACCCTCTGGCAGCGAATTCCACATTCCTATCATTCTCTGTGTAAGGTAGTATTTTCTTTTGTCTATCCTGAACCCACTGCCCATGAGTTTCATTGGATGCGCTCGAGCTCAAGTATTCTGGGAGTGGGACAAACAGTTTGATTTACCAGAAGGCCGTTTCATGTGTGTCCCGAGATTTTAAGCTTTACGGGTGGGGAGGAATGAGTCGTCACGTTGCTTTCAACTTCTTCTCCCGCCTCACAACCCAGGCATGCGCGTTATCTTTGAAAACTGCACGCCGACCCCACAAACTGCCATGTGCCAAGGTGGAAATTTTTGTCCAGAACTCCTCAGCAAGGAATGCTGTGCCTGTCTTCTCCCTGTGTCCAAATCCATATTTCCAGGAAGAAGCCAAAGCAGATGACATGAGGTCTTTGCTTAGAGCAATGCCTGTTGGTCACTTCTATAAAGTGCCCTCTGTCCCACGCCAGATCTAGAAAAGTTTTGGCCAGTTCCCCAGAAGAAAATGCAGTGGTGTGTGGCTCATTTAGCGAAACCTAACAGGACCAGGGGGAGGGGGACAGACATCAAGTTGTTTGCTGCAGTATGGCACCGGCAGCCTCACGGCAGATGCAGGACTATCGTCACTATCCAGCTCAAGTCCACATCCCCGGACCTTGTAAATAGTTCTTGTAAAGTGTGCATCCTGACCCTTCCTCCAAGAAACATGACACCGCATACTCACAACAACCCTGGAAAGAAGACTGTGTGTACAAATTACCGTCAAGTCACAACCAGTGTTCCCTCCAAGATGAGTTAGTGTGAGCTAGTTCACCGTTCTTGAGCCGCCGGCTGACACGTTTTTGTCTCAGCTCAGGAAGGATGGCTCTGGAACAAGCTAATTTATGCAGCAGCCAAATTGCTGGCTCACAGCTTTAATGCCAGTAGCTTACACAGCAGAATTTTTGCTCACAAGTCTCCACAGCGTAGAGGGAGCATTGGTTGCAACCAACTGATCGTGACCGGTGTTCCCTCTAAGCTAAATTAGTGTGAGCTAGCCCGCAGTTTTTTTAAGCCTCCGTCTCACACGTTTTTGTCTTAGCTCAGGAAGGACAGCTCCACAGCAAACGGATTTATGCAGTCCCCTAATCGCTCGCCCACAACTTTAATGCCAGTAGTTCGCAAAGTAGAATTTTTGCTCACAAGACGCCACAGCTTAGAGGGGGCATCGATGGTGACCCCTCAAGGGGTTTTCAAGGCAAGGGGCGAACGGAGGTGTTTGCCATCGCCTACCTCTGCGTAGCGAGCCTGGACTGCCCCAGTAGTCTCCCATCCCGATACTGACCAGGGCCGACCTTGCTTAGTTTATGAGCTCTGACCAGATCAGACTAGCCTGGGTCAGCCAGGTCAGGGTGGAAGGAAGAACAGGCCAAGAGATAACGGCTTGCCCAAGGCCATCGTGTGAGCTTTATGGCCGGCAGGAAACTTAAACCTAGTAACCCCCCCCCCCCGCTGGATCCACTACACTCATCCCAACTCCAGTTCTTACTCAGCTGAACGACGCTACGGGAAATAGCAGCGAGGTCAGTCAAAACGTTTGACTCTTCAAAGCAACCTACGACACCCTTCTTGCAAACAGAACGCAACCAAACCAAGGTGAACGTCGCTCCATAAGGGGTGAACCCCTGGTGTCCTGTGAGTTGACCGCAGCTCTGGAAACCATTCTGAACTTCGCAGGACTGCCAGTTTCAACCAAGATACATTAAAAAACAAAAAAAGAGACTAGTTTTAGTTATTCGGATGCTTTGCATCTGGTCTGCATGGTTTTGCGTTACCAATGTAATTATTTCTGGCCATGCAGTCAAAATGTCTGCTTCATTCATGAGGGGAAAACGCCTTCGGACATTATGATAGAGGGGAAAGAGTCCACAGTTCCAAGCTACACGGGGTTGCCAGGTCCGGGCTGGGAAATACCAGGAGGTTTCGAGGGGTGAAGCCTGAGGAGGGAGGGGTTGAGGCAGGGAAAGGACTTTAGTGAGGTACGATGCCGTAGAGTCCACCTTTCAAAGCGGCCATTTTCCCCAAGTGAACTGATCTCTGTCGCCTGGAAATCAGCTGTTATAGCAGGAGGTCTCCAGCCACCATCTGGCGATTACTACAAAAACTGAGGGTCACACAGTGTTAGGAAGATATGGGAAAATATATAACACTTAAGGTAAATCTATTCTGTGCTCTTTTTTTCCTTTTTAATTTTTTTTTCTATATTACTCTATAAATATTGGTGCTTGAATGTTTGAACGTCGTGTAAACCTGCCCTTCGACGTACTGCTGCGGTGAATCTTATGTTTTGAAATACCTGACACCAAAAATTTATAAAGTAGTGCAGAAAAATTTAAAAGATAAAAAATGAAAACCACAAAATAGATTTACCTTAAGTATACCTTTATCACACACAGTATTATAGATCTCAATTAGGACTGCCAGTGTATAAAAACCAAATTGGTCAAATGCAGCCCTGAATAAAACTGTCTTCAACGGTGTCCTGAAGATTGAAAGTGTGTGCGCGGGTGGGCAGGTGTGTGTGTGTGTGTGTGTGTATGTACACCTTCCTGAGGAGGTTATTCCATAACTGTGGGGCCACTTTTTGATCTATCAGATGAAACTATGACAATAATAAAACTATGATGACAACAACAACAATAAAAAACAACCTATCTTGAAGAGCCAGTACAACAACTACTGATTACTTGAAGAAGAAGAAGAAGAGGAGGAGGAGGAGGAGGAGGAGGAGATTGGATTTATACCCCGCCCTTCACTTGGAGTCCCAGAGCGGCTTACAAACTCCTTTCCCTCCCCCTCCCCACAACAGACACCCTGTGAGGTAGGTGGGGCTGAGGGAGCTCTGACAGAAACTGCTCTTTCAGGAACAGCTGTGCCAGAGCTTGTGACTGACCCAAGGTCACATCAGCAGGTGCAAGTGGAGGAGTGGGGAATCAAACCCGGTTCTCCCAGATTAGAGTCCGCACACTTAACCACTACACCAAACTTTTAAAGCATACTCAGAGAGAGTAAATAGTATTATATGAGCCTTAATGAAAAGTTTCATGACATACACGCAGGTATAAGGAGACACAGACCCACACATAATTCAATGGATTTCTTTTCAAAAAAGTAAGGAAATTATTCCATTTAAGAGAGAGAGAAATGATTGGGGCTAAAAAGCTACGGGCAGAGTGAGTGAGCGTGGGTGTACAGGATGTGAGGATGTTTGAAAAGAATGACTGTTGCTTTAAAAACAACATCTCCCTAAGCGGACAGGTGGCTAAAAGCTTAAAAGAGGCAGAAGTTTCACAGCCAGACAGGATCCTGTTAGATCCCTCATGGTGGTGGGACGTGCCATCAAGTCCGGCCAACTTATGTTGACCCAGTAGGGTTTTCAAGGTCGGAGACGTTCAGAGGTGGCTGGCCATTGCCTGCCTCTGCATAGCGACCTGGACTTCCTTAGTGGCCTCCCACCCAAATACTGACCAGACCCTCCCTGCTTAGCTTCCAGCCTGATCCAAGATCCCACACAGGAAAACAAGTACCGTGAGAAAAGTATAAACACTCCCTACTGAAGAGCAAACGTCTGCTCAGAGAGAACTGATGGGAGATCTATGGACCCCATCCTCCCCGTGAGGGATGGGGAATAACAGTTTCCTGCCTTCTTGCCAGGGGGCTACAGGTTCAGGCAGAATATCCCGAGGAAATAACAGTCAGAATTACATCCAGGATCCCTATACTTAGCATTTCGTCTTCTGTTTTCTGGTGAAGCTGCTACAACGCTTATCTGTGTGTTTTTTGCAAGCAAGAGCAAGCTGCCTTGAGCGGAGAGGAAAGGTGTGGTTCAATTATTTCAATAAATAAATGGTGTGCCAGGATTTGTGTATTTTTGGCTTCAGGTGGGTCGCCTTCCACTCTCCAGTGGAGCTCGCCTGCAAAAGTCCCCGGTATCGTCCTGGTGCCTCTGTTCCTCACCCAGCCAGGAGATTCTGGTGAGCTCGATTTTCCCTTACCGGGAATCACTTCCTGCCCCCACACCGATCACCATGAACTGAGAGCGACCGCAGAGGAAACAACGGCCCCTGAGGCCTAGGTGAGGAGCAGGCCGCACTGCTGGCCTCCTCAGTGGAAAGGGGAAAACGCAAAGATGTGTGCTTGCCAACCAACTGGCCTCAGAACACAAAGATGTTCACTTCCCAACAAACTGGCCCTCAAAGTGCCCTCCAAGAGAAAAAACACTTGAGCCCTGTCTTCTCCCATCACAGCCGGGTTTGTCCAGTCTCAGTGGGAAGTCTGTCCCAGTAGTGCTTCATCGGGAGAAGAACTCTTGTCTGTTACCAAGAGAAAATAACTTTCGGAGAGCCGCAGCTTGGTAGAATAGTAGACTGTGTGTTTACTGCTTACGTTGTGCAAAAGCTAAAGCCTTCCCATGCAAGCAACTTAACTCCCTGCCCATGCTGAGGGGAACAGACTGCAACACTGGAGAGCAAGCAAAATATCAAACGCTTGTGTAACTATGTATGCACGAAATATATATTTAGTCCTACGAGAATCATCTCTCTCCACTAAAGCCATATTTCTACCTCCTCCCTACTCCCTCCTTCTTTCCTGGGTCTTTTCCACATGGCCAGGTATTTCCCTGTGGTTTTAAAAAAACAAAACAAAAACACCTTCAGAAACAAAGTATGAGTCCAGGGGCACCTTTAAGACTAGCAAAGTTTTATTCCAGGTATGAGATTTCATGTGCATGCACACTTCCTCAGAGACCTGCATGCACACAAAAGCTCATACCCAGAATTAAATTTTGTTGGTCTTAAAGGTGCCCCTGGACTCAAAACTTTGTTCGACTGTTTCATACCAACACCATCTACCCCTAGAAACAACATCCCATATTTCTTTAGCAATTTTTTCTGGAGAATCTTATTAACTAAAAAAACAGGCAACTGGACGTTGGTAACTGATACCTAGCGCGGGTTCCAAGTAGCTCTCTGTTTTCACAGCTCTTTCAAATTAAGCAGTTCTGCCTTCCCTGCCGGCCCGGTAGCTGTGCCATTACGTCAGCAGCTGGAGTTCTCGGCCAACGTTCTAAAAGGGTGCACGCGGGAGCCCAGTTTTCCTCATTATGGTCTCAGCAAGGGGCCTTTTATTTTATTCCCTTTGAGTGCACAGTTATTGGGAACAGAGTGTCAAACTTCAGAAATCTGATTTACGGTTTGGTGTCTGATGTGGGATATTCCTCATTTGAGATGCTGAAATATGCAGTCCTCCTGTGAGGTGAGTGCAAAAAGAAAAGAAAAAAAGAATGGAGCTGAATAGGCAGAAAACAGGTAGCCGCAGTTTCCCTTCCTAGTGATCTTTATTGAAGTTTCCTTCCATTTGTTCCATCTCTCTCCAATCCCTTGGGGCCCTCTTCTCCCCTCTTACTTCCCAAAATCCTCTTTAGGTCCACTACAAGGGTTACTAGCTCCAGCTTGTGAAATTCCCAAAGATATGGTGTTGATTCCTAGAGAGGGAGCTTAAATGGGGATGTGAAGTAACTGTGGGACTTCTATGTCTTCCAAACTCTGTGGTATACCATGGAGTCCACACACTGAAGCTGTCATTTCCTGAGAGCCAGTTTGGTGTAGTGGTTAAGTGTGCGGACTCTAATCTGGGAGAACCCGGTTTGATTCCCCACTCCTCCACATGCAGCTGCTGGTGTGACCTTGGGTCAGTCACAAGTTCTCTCAGAGCTGTTCTCTCAAGGACAGTTCTCAGTCAGAGCTCTCTCAGCCCCATAGGGTGTCTGTTGTGGGGAGGGGAAGGGAAAAGAGTCTGTAAGTCGCTCTGAGACTCCGAGTGAAGAGCGGGGTATAAATCCAATCTCTTCTTCTTCTCTATGGGGACTGATTCTAGTAGTATGGAGATCAGTTGTAATTATGGCAGAATTCCCAGTCTTGAGGTTGGTAACCCTAACCCCAAACCAATGACCTGTTTTCAGGCCTTCTCTTCTCCCCTTCTGTAGTCTGCGAACAGCTGATTGCTAGGCAAACGCATTTGAAAAGAGGTGGAAAATAACATTTGCTGATGCAACACAAATTCAGAGCATTTCTCACCCACCCCTTCCTTTTCACACAATGGCAAACCACTTGTTGGAGCAATGCCTTTATGATCTGATCCCAGACACCCCGAAAGGAACACTGTTTATACATACACACACACACTTGGGGCCTGGGTTTCTTTTGGCCAGTCTCCCAATGTGCCAAGATGACTTTACCATATATCTAACCTCACGCTAGTGGAGGCCGACGAAATAAACTGAGGCTTCCATGAGCAATCAGTTCAGTCCTTTAGGCTGTTTCTCTGTTTGAACAAACAGATGGAACAAACACATTGACCAACCAATGGAAGAAACCTCCTTCTTTCCAAAATCTGACATACGGAATACCTAGCCAAAAAGACAATTAAGAGGATTCTAGATCAAATCAAGTCTGAATTCCCCCTAGAAGCTAAATTGATTAAATCGAGGCTATTGTAATTTGGTTGCATTATGAAAAGACAAGACTTGCTGGAAAAGGCAATCATGCCAAGAAAAGTTGACTGCAGCAAAGAAAGAGGAAGACCCAGCATGAGATGGACTCGCTCAGTCAAGGAAGCCACCAGGCCTCAGTTTGCAAGACCCAAGGGAGGCTGTAAAAGACAGGATGTTTTGGAAGACATTAATTCATAAGGCTGCTGAACATCAGAAGTGACTTGATGGCACTTAACAAACACACACACACACACAACCTCACAGCCCAATTTCATGGGCATGTGAGCATTCCGCAGGGAAGATGCAGGTGGGGGAAAAAACAGTTATACCTAAAGAATGACAGAGTCTACTAAGAGCATCTTTTAAGGACCCTTAAACTATATAAAACCACAACTTTTAACTTTCTGCTTTTCAGGAAAATTCAGTCTGGTAATGCAGCCTTTGTTTTGTAGCAAACGTTTTCCTCGATCTGATGTTACAGATCCCCCTGCAGTACCGCTAATGGAAACTATACCGTGTCCCTAAGATGAACATCTGGTCAATATACCATATGCAGAGTTCTGAGACAGGGCAGTCTGCTAACTCTTGGAAATATGTTCAGTGTAAACACAAGAAGAACGGGGTAAACATTGGAGAGCGGGAACAAGCCGAGTCCTGTAGATTTGGACTGCATTTAAACCTAGTTACAAGGTGCAGCGTGTCAGCAACCAAATGTTTCTTCTAGAAACGCAAACAATTATGCAGGGTGCAGAGACCCCACCGCTCCCTTGCTTCTATTTTTAACAACAATTCCCATTTCCTTCAAATTAGTTAAGGAATGAAAGCAGACAGATACATACTGACTTTGTTATTTTTCAGTCGCACAGTCGAGTCCAACTCTTCGGGACACACTGACGTGCCAGACACCTTAAGCACATTTTATAGCCACCATAAAAATATCTGAGGCTCAAATCCAGCCAGGGATGAACCAAGAAAATGGAACTTAGTCAGAGTAGGTCGTGCCCCCGATGGATCAAAGCCAACAAAAATTCACCAGCCCTTTGCTAAACGTTCTGCAAAGACCAAGGGCTTTTAAGAAGCCCCTCGCTTACAATGCCCCGAAACTAAGCAGTGGGCAGGATTCCATGGACCCATTCTTGATTTCCTTTGCAGCAAGCATCTATCCCGAGACCCAGGATGCCCTCCCCTTCTTCCACCAACAGTGTCCCAGTCTGGTGATGGAGGAAAGTGCTATCAAGTCACAGCCAATTTATGGTGACCACATAAGGCAAGAGCCATTCAGAGATGGTTTGCCAGCTCCTGCCTCTGCACGACAACCCCGGACTTCCTGGGTGGCCCCCCTCCAAGTACGAATCAGGACTCTACTTAGCTTCTGAGATCTGATGAGATCGAGCTAGCCTGGGTACGGCCTGTATATGTTGCTGCATATGATGCAGAGGGAGCTGCGGAGAACAAAACAGACCCCACCGCCTGCAGCGTCCCACCTAAGCTGCCCTTCTTGGTCACCCCAAGAATGTGCTGAAGAGATCCAGACAGGAACTCACTTGACGTGTACGCAATATCACTGGCTTCATTCCTTTGGGGAGTGTAAGCATTTAAAAGGGGGAGGGGGCTCAGAGGGCCACACCCAGATCAGGGTTTTCTTAAAGATGAGTAGGGAAGCGCCTAATGGATCTGCATCCCTGAAGCTAAGAATACAGAGCATCCCTTGCCCCAGCATGAGAGTTCCTATCTATACCTTGTGGCTAATAGCCACTGATGGACCTCTGCTCCATATGCTTATCTAATTCCCTCTTGAAGCCGTCCATGCTTGTAGCTGCCACCACCTCCTGTGGCAGTGAAGAATCTGTTTTAGGTCCAAGACAAGGAAGAGAAGAAGAGAGAAGAGTTTGGATTTATACCCCGCCCTTCACTGCCCAAAGGCGTCTCAGGGCGGCTTACAAACTCCTTTCCCTTCCCCTCCCCACAACAGACACCCTGTGAGGTAGGTGGGGCTGAGAGAACTTCTGACCGGAACTGTCCTTGAGAGAACAGCTGTGCCAGAGCTTGTGACTGGCCCAAGGTCACATCAGCAGGTGCAAGTGGAGGAGTGGGGAATCAAACCCGGTTGTGTGGCAGTGAAGGATCTGTTTTAGGTCCATGGATACAAAGTAAAAGTAAAGGTAAAGGTTTTCCTTGCTTGAGAGCTAGTCAAATCCAACTCTAGGGGGCACTGCTCATCTCTGTTTCCAAGCCGAAGGGCCAGCGCTGTCTGAAGACGTTTCCGTGTTCATGTGGCCAGCACGACGAAACAGCAAGACACACAGAACGCTGTTACCTTCCCACCGAAGCGGTACCTTTTTATCTACTTGCAATTTCTGGCTTTTGAACTGCTAGGTTGCCAGGAGCTGGGGCCAGAGACAGGAGCTCACTCCGTCACACGGCACCAGGGTCTCAAACTGCTGAACTACAGACCTTCTGGTCTGCAGCTCAGCGTCTTAACCTCTGAGCCATCGTGGCCCCTTACGGATACAAAAGAAAACACTGAATGTACAAATAAAGGAGGTGGTAAGGTTGTAAAGGGGCAGCAACACAAGAGGACGGAGGCTACGCACGTTTTGTAAATCTGAACCACCGCCTGGAAGGGTCTGTCTCAAGGGGAAAAAAGCATGCAAAAGCTTGCAGGAAAACCATCTTAAGGAAATCCACTTAAAAACCCCAAAGTTCAGGAAGAAAACAGAAGGTCGTGGAAATGGCCGTGAGATTTTTTGGGCCCCATTTCCAACGCATATCTTAGATCCTACGCAAAAGTCTCTCAGGGCCAAACTAAACTCAGAAGAAGAAAAGAAATATCTGATAGGATCACCCATGGTTTTAAAAACCAACCACTGCCGTGGGATGAGGTGAAGAATGTGGTCAGAGGAGTGGTGCTTTCCCTGTACACCGTTTCCCTGACTGACATCCTCTCTCATGGGGCACTTCTCTCGTCCAGTTGCATCCTGGAAGGGAAAGACTCGGAGTGGCTCGCCTGGAAGGGGCGGGAGGCCGGGATCTGCTGTCCTTCCCTGCTCCGTTCACCTCTCAGTAACCGAGCCCCTGTGCTGCTCTCAGATACTTCCCTGCGCCCTGGCTTTGCATTGCATTCTGGGAAAGGGGCACTGCGTGTTCAGGAGAGGTGGGAGACACAGCAGCCATCCTTCTCCACGGGGTCTGTGTGACTGCTCTGGGGTACAGAGGGGAAGAGCAAGTTCTCAATGTGTAACTGCTCAGGGGGTCCCCAAGATGGCCACGGGGGTACCATGGAGCCCATCAACAACTTTCCTGACCCCCGCCAATAGATTTCTTTTTTAGTGAGTCGGGCCAGGTGGGGCTCTTGCCCAGCAAGGCTTCTGACTGGCCACTGTAGATCTGAGTGATTTTTTAAAAAAACGTGGCTTGGCAGCAGCTGCCAGTACAACACAAGGGTCTTTTGGTGTAGCGTTTAAGTGCGTGGCCTGTAATCTGGGAGAAACAAGTGTGATTCCCCACTCCTCCACTTGCAGCTGCTGGGTGACCTTGGGCAAGCCATAGTTCTCTCAGAGCTGTTCTCTCAGGAGCAGTTTCTGTCAGAGCTCTCTCAACCCCGCCTACCTCACAGGGTGTCTGTTGTGGGGAGGGGAAGGGAAAGGAGTTTGGAAGCCCCTCTGAGTGAAGGGCGGGGCATGAATCCAGTCTCCTCCTCTTCTTCTTCGCTGTGTGACTGAAGGTGAGCTGAGTCGGCCATTTTGTGGGGGAGCCTGTGAGGCCGGTTGGGGACCCCTGACCTAGCTGCTCGCTGCGGCCAAGAACAGGCATCGTTCCAGATGTGCCGACTGGGCTCCCCAAACCTCAGGAGAAGATCTTGTACTGGGGGTGCTCTTGGCTTGCGGAATATGCCGCTCGGGCCGGCTCAAAGAATCCTCCCTGGCTGGAGCTCAGCTTGGCGGAATAAGCCTCTCTCTGTGGACAGTTTGGGGCGTAATGAATCCAGCCTCTGTGCCAGGCGCTCTGCTCCGCTGACCTCGGAATGGCCCTCTCCGGCTCCGTGCCTCTATGGCAGGGAGCGCCGCGGAAAGCATATAGAACCTTTGTGAGGCAGAGCGCAGGTCCTTGGCAAGACGCTCAGAGCAGAGTGTTTGAACTTGCGCCTTAATACAAAGGGGCCTCAATTCACACCAGACAAGCAGGCCTTTATAGATCCCAGAGAGGGACGACACAGAGCGCTCTTGTTCTTCCCAAACCACACGGGACTCTCCCATAGGGGGAAAAATAGCTTCTCTCTCAGTGCCAAATTCTGAATTTCCATTAAGTGTTGGAAACTAGGTGCCACTCCTAGGGACACTTGACATTCCCACTGGCCACTGGTGAATAGGTTTTGTCAGGGCGCAGGTGACTAGGAAGTAGTTAACAGGGCTGCACAGGTGGTGACTGCCGGGGCAGACAAGCGGCAGCTGATTTGCCAGGGCAATGGGGTGGCACCAGGAAAAGCTTGTGGAGGGACCCCTCTGAAAGAAGGAGGAGGAGGAGGAGGAGATTGGATTTATACCACGCCCTTCACTACCTGAAGGAGTCTCAGAGCGGCTTACAATCTCCTTTCCCTTCCCCTCCCCACAGCAGACACCCTGTGAGGTAGGTGGGGCTGAGAGAGCTCTTTTGAAGACTGCTCATGAGAGAACAGCTCTGAGAGAACTTATGACTGACTCAAGGTCACCCAGCTGGCTGCAAGTGGAGGAATGGGGAAATCAAACCCAGTCCCCCTAGATTAGAGTCCGCGCTCCTAACAACTGCACCAAACTAGCATGCAGAAGAAAGCTGAGGGCAGTGAGAGAGGAGGCAACCCCAGCCACCCCTTGATAGCCTTTCTTGATTTTCCCGACAGGGAAGAAGAAAATCTCCACATGTGGGCAGAGATGTTAAGAAAAAATGGAGGAGAGATTTACGGCGCCGGAGGGGGAGATAAAACACTTGTCGTCTCTGTCCTTCCCTTTCCTTAATGGGAGCAAAATACAACAAGAGAACCACCAGAGACATCTCCCTATTTCTCATGCAATCGTATGGGTGACTTCCTCGATCTTCATCACTGCCCCAAAGCCTTTGTCAGTTTCCCGCTGCCCCAAACCCAGGGTAATTCTGCCCTTTTTTAAAACACAAGACTGAGAGTCCTGGGACCAGCGACACACTCTCAGCCAACGCTTCCCCACGGGGTTGCGATGAGGACGAAATGGTGGGGAGAACAATGTAAGCCACCATGGGAGGGGCTTGTGGCTCGGTGGGAGGGCCTCTGCTCGGCATGCGGAAGGCCCCAGCCAGGCTCAATCCCCGGCATCCTCAGTTAAAAGGACCAGGCAGTGCGTGATGTAAAAGGCCTCTGCCTGAGACCCTGGAAAGCCGTTGCCAGCCTGAGTGGACGATACTCTTTGATGGACCACGGGTCTGATTCAGTGTAAGACCACTTCATGTGTGCTTTAGATCCCTATCGGGGAGAAAAACGGGACAGAAATGAAGAAAGCAAGCAAACAAATACTAGCAGTTTAATGTGAGGATTAAATAACCCTCGCGACTGAACTAGCTTTCAGAAGCATCGAGGCATTTGCCAAGGCAATTTTCACAGAAATATTCCCTGATAATTCTCCCCAAATAGTGGCAAGGAAGTTTGGCTCAGTGGTAGGGCATCTGCTTTGTATGAAAACGGTCCCAGGATCCATCCCCGGCATCTCTAGCAAAAAAGGAGCAAGTAGTACAGGATGTGAAAGACCTCTTCCTCAGCTGAGACCCTGAGACCCGGTTTGGTGTAGCGGTTAGACTGGGTTTGATTCCCTGCTCCTCCACATGCAGCTGCTGGTGTGACCTTGGGTTAGTCACAAGTTCTTTCAGAGTTTTTCTCCCAAGGGCAGTTCTTGGGAGAGCTGTCTCGGCTCCACCTGCCTCACAGGGTGTCTGTTGTGGGGAGGAGAAGGGAAAGGAGATTGTAAACTGCTCTGAGACTCCTTCAGATAGTGAAGGACATGGTATACATCCAGTCTCCTCCTCTTCTTCTTCTTCTTCTTCTTCTTCTTCTTCTTCTTCTTCTAGTGAAGGACATGGTATACATCCAGTCTGTTCTTCTTCTTCTTCTTCTTCTTCTTCTTCTAGTGAAGGACATGGTATACATCCAGTCTCCTCTTCTTCTTCTTCTTCTAGTGAAGGACATGGTATACATCCAGTCTCCTCTTCTTCTTCTTCTTCTTCTTCTTCTTCTTCTTCTTCTTCTTCTTCTTCTTCTTCTGGAGAGCTGCTGCCAGTCAGAGCAGACAATGCCAACCTTGATGGGCAAATGGTCCGACTCCGAAGAAGGCAGCTTCCTCTGGTCTTGTATTCGGACTGCACCTGAGCTTCTCCTCTAAGCCGTTTTCACTGATGCTGGTGACAGTACATTTTGGTATGCAGAAATACAAACGTCTGGCTTGACCAAACATGCAGAGATTGTAGTAGTTGGAAAAACATGTTTTTGTCAATGAGGGAGGGAAGGGGAGGGGAAACGCCACGAGAGGCAAGCGAATCGAACAGTTACCAACATGCCCAATGTCAACAATCCAGTGTCAGGAAGTTTGGCCCAGCGTCTGTGAGGTAAGCCAAGGGGCATTTTGTCTGGTCACCCGCACAAGAAGAAGAGATTGGATTTTTACCCCACCCTTCACTACGCAAAGGCGTCTCAGAGTGGCTTACAAACTCCTTTCCCCTCCCCTCCCCACAACAGACACCCTGTGAGGTAGGTGGGGCTGAGTGACAGAAACTGCTCTTCTTCAAGAACAGCTGTGCCAGAGCTTGTGACTGACCCAAGGTCACATCTGCAGGTGCAAGTGGAGGAGCGGGGAATCAAACTGGGTTCTCCCAGATTAGAGTCCACACACTTAACAATTACACCAAACAAGGCTGCACTAGAACTGCAAGAGAATGGGAAGAGCGCGACAAAACCCACACAAGGACCCTACTGATCAGGGATAGTCCTAGTTTTCCATTTCCTGTGCCTGGTAAAACACTGTCCATATGTTGCCTTTCGGAGAGACCAGGGCTACCGTATTTTGAGGACGTTATTCCCCAGCTACTTCAAACAAGTGATCACTATGACAAAATCTCGTTTTAAATACCCTCACTATCAAAGCGGCGATAATTGCTGCTAACCAGGAATATCCCTAACCCTTCCAAAAGATGATATTTTCATTGTGGTTTGTTTTTAAAAAAAAGCCCAAAAGGGGATGGACACCAAAAAAAGAAGGCATGCATCTGGTAACCCTGAGAGAGAGACTAAAAAAAATGATATTGTAAGTTGCTACAGTTGTCCTTCTGCAGATATCGGCTACCACTCCCTTGAGTCTCTAGACCAGGGGTGTCAAATGCATTTGTCATGAGGGCTGGATCTGACATAAATGAGACCTCGTTGGGCCGGGCCATGTGTGTCATAAAATGTAATGCCGGGTAGGTAAAGGTAAAGGCTCCCTTGCTCGAAAGCCAGTCGAATCCGACTCTAGGGTTGCGGTGCTCATCTCCGTTTCAAAGCCGAAGAGCCAGCGCTGTCCGAAGACGTTTCCGTGGTCATGTGGCCGGCATGACTAAACACCAAGGTGCGCGGAACGCTGTTACCTTCCCACCGAAGTGGTCCCTATTTATCTACTTGCAATTTCTTGCTTTCGAACTGCTAGGCTGGCAGGAGCTGGAACTAGAGACGGGAGCTCACTCTAGTCATGCGGTGCCCGGGTCTCGAACTGCTGAACTACTGACCTTCCACATCCTGCAGTTCCACATCTTAACCTCTTGAGCCACCGCAGCTCTGGGTAGCAGAGATATAAACTTTATAGAGGACATAAACACAAAGGGCTTTTTTTTTAACTTAAAATAAAAACATGCTTAAAACATCAGCACTCTTGCAATATTTTCTTTATTTAACAGTGTGTCTAATAACTGGCACCTCTTGCTCTGAATTATTACATCAAAACATCTGTGCTGTTGCAATCTTGAGTCTGCTGTTCAGATGCGTATCTGTAGGCTGCAAACCTACGATGACGCAGCAGCAGCAGCAGAACTGGAGGAAGAAGCAGAAGACAGCCAGTTCCACTGTGGGCCTGACAGAAGCCCTCCAGGGGCCTGATCTGGCCCCCAGGCCACATGTCTGATACCCCTGCTCTAGATATTCACCGTACAATTCTATGCAGCATTACTCCACCCAGACCCACTGATATCAAGGGGCTTAAACTGGGCTAGCTCTGCACAGGATCACGCCATGAATCTCTTCCGTGTGTGTGTGTTTGTGCGGGCCATCTCTCTCATGCTTGCTAAATTCACAGACAAATACAACCTGAAGCACCATGTTATGTGCAGCCTGCCACATCCTGTAAGTGGTGAGCCACACAAGGACGTTGTCCGTTTGACCCTTACTTTACGTCGGGCGGAGGGGAGTCTGCCTCAGGGAGCAGATTTGGAAGCAAAGAAAGCAAAATTGTCAACTATTCCATCTATTGCTATCTTTGTACCAGCAGAGGAAGGCCGTTTGGAATGTCTGCAGGCTCCGAAATGTCTTGGCCCCCTCTCTCTGTGCATAATTATGAGCCAGGCTTGGTGCCAGGAACAGACTGAAGGCAAGTCCACCGACACTTTGTGGAATGGCAGTCTGGAAGCTGGAGGGCAACTAAGCCAAGGCCAGGCTGCCAGGCAGGAGTTATTTTATTCACTCAATCTATAGCCTGACTCTCTTCCCAAAGGGGATCCAAAGGGACTTATATCATTCTCCCTCTCCATTTTATCTGCACAACAGCTCTGTGAGGTAGCCTAAGCTGAGAGGGTGCGACTGCCTCAAAGTCACCCAAAAAGCTTCCATGTAGGGTTGCCAAGTTACTTACAGGCAATAGCGGGGGAGACTTGGTTCCTCTCTGGGCACGCGTCACAATGATGTCACCCGGCAGTGACATCATCACGTTAGGCATGTTGCTGGCTGACGCTCTAGCAATCACCCTGGAAACTCTATAGTATCTCCGGGTGACATCATCATGCCAGGCACATCGGCCCAAACCAGGCACTTTGGGGGCGGGGTTCTCCCCGCCGGACTTTTCCGGACCGGCGGGTTGGGGACCCTTTTAGCAGGGGAACCTCCACCCTCCTGGGGGACCTGGCAACCCTACTTCCATGGCAAAGCAGGGATTTGTATGCAAGTCTCCCAGATCCTAGTCCAGCTCTTTTAAGCCAGTTTGGTGTAATGGTTAAGTGCATGGACTCTAATCTGGGAGAACCGGGTTTGATTCCACACTCCTCCACTTGCACCTGCTGATGTGACCTTGGGTCAGTCACAAGCTCTGGCACAGCTGTTCTTGAAAAAGAGCAGTTTCTGTCAGAGCTCTCTCAGCCCCACCTACCTCACAGGGCGTCTGTTGTGGGGAGGGGAAGGGAAAGGAGCTTGTAAGCCGCTCTGAGACTCCGAGTGAAGGGCGGGGTATAAATCCAATCTCTTCTCTACTTCTTAACCACTGCAACACACTAACCGTGACGTCTCTCTGATTTAAAAATCTGTCTCAAACAAACCCAAGGACAAAGGCCCCCCAAATGCACACAACAGAACTAATCATGTAAGAGATAAAATACAACAATTCAACCTCTAGTGATGATAGCTTGCTTGAAATATCATATTAGAACAAGCCATAACATCCTGGATTGGAGAAAACAATTAATAAACGGGTTGTCACAGTAACAGTGCTGTAAACCAGACACGTTCAGGAAGCACACAGAACACAAAGCAAACGTGTTTTTAAAAAATCTGAAGAGACTGGACCCTGCCATGTTTCCAGTCATCCCTTTCTCAAAACCAAGTATGAAATTGTTCCTACCAAACCATTATTGCTCCTTCAAGAATTCTCTAAGCATCCATGGAAGCATAGGCCACATTTGGGCTTCTAAGAGAAAACTTCTCAAAAACAGCTTCAATAGTATCAGCATCAGATGATGCCAAAAATCTTGGGGAAAAACAGGTAAGGCAGGAAAACTCAGAGAACACAGGAACAGGTTCTTTCATGACCTACAGAACAAGAACCGTCTATTGTCAGGGGTCCCCAACGTGGTGGTGGGGGTGCCGCGGTGCCTTTTAACACCTTTTCTGGTGCCTGCCAAGAGTTTTTGGAAAGGGGGCAGGGCCAGGTAGGACTTCTGTCCAGCAAGCCTTCTGATTGGCTGTACAGATTTTTTAAAAATATTGCTTTGGCAGTGGTTAAGACAGTGAACTGCAAGCTGGAAGGCCGGTAGTTCAGCAGCTCGAGACCCAAGTGCCGCAAGACAGAGTGAGCTCCCATCTCTGGTTCCAGCTCCTGCCAACCTAGCAGTTTGAAAGCAAGAAATTGCAAGTAGATAAATAGGTACCGCTTCGGTGGGAAGGTAACAGTGTTCCGTGTGCCTCAGCATTTAGTCATGCCGGCCACATGACCACAGAAATGTCTTCAGACAGCGCTGGCTCTTCAGCTTGGAAACAGAGAGGAGCACCGCAACCCTAGAGTTGGATACGACTGGCTTTCGAGCAAGGGAAACCTTTACCTTTACTACCACAGCACAAAGATCTTCACTGTGTGACTGAAGGTAAACTGGGGCAGCCATTTTCTGGCTGTGTCCACCATGCCACGTCAGCATTCCAAAGGTTGCCTACAGACTCAAAAACATGTACCTATGAATACTTTTATTCTGGTATGCCATCTCCTGCTAAGAAAGAGATAATTTAATCTATTTTATCCTGTTTGGGTTGTAATTATTACTGGTCTTTCATGCCGTATCTGAGATCCTTCGATGCCAGACAGATTTCAGAAATCTGAAGGTATACTTCAAAGGAACCACCCACACAACGAAGATTTCAGTAATTCGTTGGGTGCGCCCATCCATTAAGCAACCAAACGACTGAATCTGCAGGCTGCCCACACTAAAAAAGTGGCAGGAGGCAAACCCATCTGTGCAGCCTTTGTCCTCACTCAAGCTTCAAACTTTGCCTACTGCGCAAGAGACAAGATACCTAAAACATAACTCATTAGCGAGGACTAACCTCCGAAATATGTTTACCCTGGAGTCGATTTTTCTGCAAATGGTTAAGCTGACAAATAAAATGGACAAAGGTACAGCCGTTGATCCTCAATTCCACCCATGTGTGCATTCCAGAGCGGTGAATACTTGTCTGGAGAGACGGAGGGCAGCGATCCTATACCTTTAGCATTTGCGTAGAATATGATGCATTGGCAGGCTCCACTCGACAGTGCAAAAGTCAGAAGAGGTTAGAGCTGCCAGAATTTAGATGTCCTCCTCTGCACCAGCTCAACTTCCTTTTATTTCGCCATCAAGCCACAGCTGACTCACGGTGAGCCCGTGGGGTCTTCAAAGCAAGAGCCACAGACGTGGTTTGCCATTGCCTGCCACTGCCACAGGAGGTGGTGGCAGCTACAAGCATGGACAGTTTCAAGAGGAAATTAGATAAACATATGGAGCAGAGGTCCATGAGTGGCTACTAGCCACAAGGTATAGATAGGAACTCTCAGTCTGGGGCAAGGTGATGCACTCTATGCTTGGTGCTGGAGGGGGCAGCAGTGGGAGGGCTTCTAGTGTTCTGGCCCCACTGCTGGACCTCCTGATGGCACCTGGTATTTTTGGCCGCTGTGGGACAGAGTGTTGGACTAGATGGGCCATTGGCCTGATTCAACTTTATGTTCTTATGCACTGTGACCTGGGACTTTCTTGGTGGTCTCCCTTCCAAATACTGACCAAGGGCAAATCCTGCTTAGCTTCTGAGACCTGACGAGATCGGGCTAGCCTGGGCTGCCCAGCTGAGGGCTTACTTCCTTTACTAATTAAGTATCAAACAGACTAGGAAGCTTCAATTACTTTACACAAGAAAGGTCTAGCCAGGATAGCAACATAATTTTGATTGCCATCACAAGACAGGTATCAGTGGCAGAACCGGGATTCAAACGTGAGTCTCCCATACTCCAGGCTTAGAGTCCAGCAGCACCTGTAAGACCAACAAGGTTTTATTCAAGGTGTGAGCTTTTGTGGGCACGCGCACTTTATTTGAGGAAGTGTACATGCACAGGAAAGCTCATACCTTTAGTAAAACTTTGTTGGTCTTAAAAGTTCCACTGGACTCTAAATTTGTTCCGCTGCTTCAGACCAACACGGCTGACCAGCGGGCTCATATTCCAGGCTTGACACTCTAACTGCTATACTGGCCAGCAATTACAGGCCACTGTTGTTATTCTGTATGATCACACTGGTATTCTGGTAGAACCATCAGTGCATTTGCTTGATTGCATGCAGCACCATGCTAAGTGCTAACATAAACTGGTGAGGTCGGCTTGGCATGCTGGATTCAAATGATCAGACATTATTGGTGCTCTCTGAATTTTTTCTGGACTTTTAAGATCTGTTTGCCATTTGGGATTTTTCAAATGGACATTTTGTGATTCTGAAATACGAGTATTGGACTCTGTGCATCGCTATGTTATCATAAACATTTTCACTTAATGCGACAGATTATTGGCTCGGAACCCACAACTGGACTTGGCCATATTTTAAGCCTTCCTCCAGCCTAAGGAGCTTTGTTCCTTGGCAGACGTCTCTTCAGGTCAGAGGAAGACTTCTGACTTAGCTAAGTGGACTGGCAGGATACATGCCACGGTCTCCGGCATCTTTCACCTTGGAGGTTCCATGTGGGAACTGACAGCAAGAGGTGGAAAAACAAGAATGACCAGTACACGGGCTCCGTCCAGAGCTTGCTGTCTTTAGCCCAGTCTCTGCCCATGATTCCCCCAGATTCTATGTCAACTCCAATCCCAAATGCCCTCAGGTTCATCCCTTGACACACCGGGCTTCACCCTGCTCAACATTCTGTCACTTCCTGAGGTTTGTGTGTGTGTGGGGGAAGGATCTCGATGCTTCCTATCAAACCAAGCTCACGAAAGGAATTTAAGCACTTAGTGCATGCACAGAGTGATTTTTTTTAAAAAAAATCTACAGTTCCTCCCTTTCTGGAGAGTTTCCTTCCAGGCACTTATTAAAATCCCACGAACGCAGGGAAAATATCTGACGGCAGCATCTGCTCAGAAGCAAGGGAACAGCCAGATGGCCTCTCGTTTATCAGTGAGTAAGGAAAATTCTCGATAAGTTCTGCAAATACACGCAATATGATGGAAAATCCCCAGGTGGAGGCCTGTGCTGCTGGCTGAGCGCGTGCACCCTCTCTGCATTTACCTGTCTCTTATCACCACTCGCTCTCAAGGTACCAAAACGATCCAATATTGCCAATATACAAGACATCCTTGTTTGTTCTCTCTTTTTCTTTTGGTTTGTTAAAAACCTCTTTTGCTTACATATTTATCATAAACAGACCGATTAAGGGTGTGTCGCTAATGTGCTCCGGCCAAGACTGGTTTTCTGATACGTGACGATAACTTATTAGATCAGCAGACTAAAGAAAGAAGGCTCATACCTTCCACCATAGCAGCCCATGCCAGCGATGCCCTCTCCCTACATGAGTGCCCTCTCCTCTAGATGGCTCACCGATTCTAGGGTGAGCCGTGGAACATTTGCTTAATGGAATTGTCTCTATCATGGTCAAGTCAACAGGGAGTGATGCCCAGTGCCAGGGATTGTCTATCCTTCATCTCTAGCTGAACTGGATGATATCATCTGATCCTCTAACGTTTTCCTATACGTTCCCTACACTGGACCAGGCCAGCCTGATCTCATCAGATCTCGGAAGCTAAGTAGGGTCAGCCCTAATGAGACCAAGCCCAAGGGACTTGGGAATGTTCAGTCTGCAGAAGAGGAGGTGGAGGGGGAACAGGATTGCTCCCTTGAAGTACTTGAAGGGCTGTCCCTTAGAGGAGGGCAGGGAGCTCTTCCTGCTGGCAGCAGAGGACAGGACTCGCACGAATGGGTTTAAATTAAGGGCGGGAAGGCACCGGCTGGATCTTAGGAAAAACATTTCTACAGTCAGAGTTGCACAACAGTGGAATCAGCTGCCTCGGGAGGTGGTGGGCTCCCCCTCCCTGGCAGCCTTTAAGCAGCGGCTGGACAAACCCTTGTCAGGGATGCTCTAGTGCTGATCCTGCATTGAGCAGGGGGTTGGACTAGACGGCCTGGATGGCCCCTTCCAACTCTGTGCTTCTATGACTCCAGTACTCGGATGGGAGACAACTAAGGAAGTCCTGGTTAGTACTTCGATGGCAGATCACCCCTGAAGTCCAAGGTTGCTTTGCAGAGGCAGGCAGTGGCAGACCACCCTGTGTTCATCTTTTGTCTTGGAAACCCTACAGGGTGGCTGTTAGTCCGGCACTTTACACACGTTTCCTATTCTGCAAGCTCTGCACTATATTTACTACTTCAAACAGCATTTTTCGTACTATTATAGGCAGTTTTTCCACAGGAAAGTTTATGAACTGGAATCCAAAAAAAAGGTCACCGGGTAAATGTTCCAAGTACACACCAGGATTTCTGAGGCGCAAACTAAATGTTGCAGATAGATAGATAGATGTCACACGGCCGCAGCAGCACTCTTTAGTGAAAGATGCTTCTGGAAAAACAGTCAAGATGGCTTCCTGCCCAGTCCCCATGCAAAATCACTTCCCCCTCCTGTATGTATCTCACAGTGGGTGGAGCTGGGAGGGGTGTGTGTGTGTGTGTGTGTGTGTGTGTTAACAATGACGAGGAATGGGTTAAGCACCTACCCACCATCCCCTGCTTCATTGCTCACCTGTTTGAATTGGCTTTTGCAGTTTGAAAAGGGCCAAACTGACATTGTTAGGTACATTTGTGTACGTCCAACTAGCTCAGGCCAAGGATCTTCCTTTCTACAGCAGCCTACTAAAACAAACAAACAAACATGGGGGGCGGGGGGAGGGAGACAAACCCTGATCTAGAAAGTTCCCTTTCCTGATGCAACCTGGGAAGCTGAAGTTGGAAAGGAAGTCACGCCTCTCGGGATTCTGGTCAAATTAAGCTGCAAGGGGATGTAAATTCTCTGTTGTGATCTGACAAAGATTAGTGATGCTGTTTTTTAGGACTTAATGGAGTGCATAATGAAGCCTACAAAATTAGAGCTTTTACCTCTGGCTGTATTTTGCTCTAACAAAAAGGACTTACCGTGAGTAGTCCTATACATCTCTGACGAGACGCAGCTCTGATTGCCAGACGGATTCAGTTGCTGAAAATGCAGGGGAGTTTTCACTGTAAAAGGAGGAAAGGAAATGAACTTTTTTTTTTGCTATTAACATTAACATTGCTTTACGTGGAGCTACCCTCGGACCTGTTCTGGAAACTGCACCTAGTGCAGAATGTAGCAGCTTGCCTGCTGTCAGCGGCGCCTCTGTGGGCGCGCATCTAGCCAGTGCTTTGCTGACTGCACTGGCTGCCAATTGAATACTGAATCCGATTCAAGGTTATGGTGCTGGCGTTTCAAGCCCTACATGGCCTGGGACCAGAATATCTGCAGGACCGCCTCTCCCCATATGAGCCCTGGAGAGCCTTGCACTCCATAGATCAACACCTCCTGGTAATCCCCGGCCCAAGCGACATCCACTTAGCCTCAACCAGGGCCAGGGCTTTTTCGGCCCTGGCCCCGTGGAACATGCTCCCAGCCAAGATCAGGGACACAGTTCTGCAGGGCTTGTAAGATGGAGCTCTTCCACCAGGCCTTTGGGTGAGGCAGCGGATGTTAAACCAACTCGGCCTCCTCTGCCTTTGGTACCTGCCCAGTGCCTTCTAGACACTGTTTGTCATCTATGGGGCCCCATATTTTAGGTACCTCCCACCCTCTGATTAAAAACTGTTGGAAGGAAGGAAGGAAGGAAGGAAGGAAGGAAGGAAGGAAGGAAGGAAGGAAGGAAGGAAGGAAGGAAGGAAGAGAAAGCAAGCCATCAATACAAATTTCTTCCCTTCCCATCTCACTCACCATACGGAGTCTCTGGAGACACTGGAAATGCTGGAGTAGCTGGGGCTGATTCATTTCCATTCTTGGTTGGTGAGAACATACCGCCATCTGGTTCATGCAGGTTTTCGTGATAGCATGCAGCCCCTACCTGAGCAATAAAATGGATATGTGAACACATGGAGCGGCCGTCAACTGAGTCACCCCACTAGCCCATCAAAGCAGCAGCTTTCCAAAGTTTCAGGCAGAGGTGGTGGAAAGTGCCATCCAGTTGCAACCAAAACCCTATCGGGGCCTAGGGCTAGCAAGGACATTCTCTACGTGCTTGGGAAAAGTGACTTGGTAACTAGTACTATATGGGTACCATTTATGTGTGTTTGTAGTCTACTCACTGAAGCAGCAGAACCCAAATAGCACAGCAGTAAACCAACTTGGACACATGCCTTAACAGAGTGTTCATATATATGTACCCTCTCAGCCCATTCCAGATCAATAGATCAGTGCATGGATTCAGGCTTCCAACATGCATGTATCGAGAATGATGGGTAAATGGAATATACATTTCGACAGGCTCCTGAACACACATCCAATTGAGAACGTGATCTAGCCACACCCCATTTCCTTTCAACTAGAGGTGCATTCAGACATGCTTCTAAAATGCGCATGCACACCCATATTCTGGCATGGCTAGAGCAGGAACAGGATGACAAATTATTACTGTCGCGACAAGAGGACGTGGTCGCAAGTCAAGTTACAGCATCAACTAATCTCAACTTTACGAGACCTCAGAGGAGGGAAAACCTTACAGTCAAAAGGTATCTCTGCTTGTTGCATGCTATGTAGGGGTCATGGTTAAGATTCCCAAGATCACTGTTAACTTTTCTTTTTTTGGGCTCAAGTAATTCTTGCTTACCTCTTTGGTCTCCCCTCCAGGGACTGCAGGTCCTGGACTTTCAGGATGGTCAATGGCAGCTGGCTTCGCCCATCCACACTTTGCGTACAACGGCTGGGCTGGGACATCGTTGTCATACTGGCCAAAACTTAACTTCCTGCTTCGTCCCCCTAATACGCAGTCCCCCTGGGATCCTAGAAATGCAACCAATACACAGCAACGTTGGTGTATTATATTAGTTCAGCTACTCAGTTGAATTCTAACAACACAAGCAAAATATTTTGCAGAAAAGTCTCTTGGGCCTGTGCAGCGCATAACAGAATCTAGTGAGACAGACAGTACTACAGAATAGCTAATAGTTCTGTTTCTTTAGATCTTTGCACCATGGGAAATGTAGTTAATCGTTAGATACTCTGACTTGTGTTACCCCCATTGGCTAGAGAGGGCCATTTCCTGGTGCCAGCGTGAGCCCGGGAAAATACGTTGATGGATGTAGTTCCATTCTTTGCCAGAACTTTACAAGCGGCAAAGCAAGAGGGACAAAATGTCTTTTCTATTAGGCCATAAAGCAGCAATCAGGTAGAATGGAATTTAGGGTAAAGGTAAGTAGGATGTGCTGAGAGGTGATGACAAATTCCAACATTCCCTGATACAAAACTGCATAACTGTGAAGGATATTCTTACAAATGACCTCCCATATGCGACTTGATTACAGAAAGAATGATCACACGTTAACTTCATACAAGGAATGCGGAGTTGAGCGTTTTTTACAGTGACCTACAACTCTGCTGCAACGTAATGCAAAGGCGGAGGTGAAAGTGATAGGGAGGATGCAAGTGGGTGATAAACGGAGCCTTGTAAACACCCGTATTTTGAGCAGAATGTACTGGCAAATTAGACCAAAAGCTGATTTTCTGATCCTAAAATATTTTGTCCCTTAAATTTCATACTATTTCTCTTTAAATTAGAAATGCCAGCCTCTGTTCTTTTGCACTGTTTATTTAAAAAGGAGGGATGGAAGAACTATCTGACAACAACCAAATCCTAAAAACCATGATTTCTAATGTTAGGGGTACCAGGACTGAACATTGTACAATCTGTAAGTAATAACTAGGGGGTAGAATGTATGTAAAACCCTCTTCACCAGGGGCCTCCACCACATAGTTTGTGAGCTTGTAGGAGCTTGCTGGCAGCTGCAGAGGGGCTCATGCATCCTCTAGAAGACCCAGGAAAAGAGAGCAACAATATCTGCCCTTGGCCTCCCTACTAATGCTCCCTTTAAGTTGTAGAGTCTCGTGAGCAAAAATTCTACTTTGCAAGCTACTGGCATTAAAAGTTGTGAGCAAGCAATTTGGCTACTCCATCAATTAGTCTGCTCTGGAGCCATCCTTCCTGAGCTGAGACAAAAATGTGTGAGCTGGGGGCTAAAAACCTGTGAGCTGGCTCACACTAACTCAGCTTAGAGGGGAACACTGCACCCCACCCAGCTTTTATTTCATAGGATTTTCCTCTGTGCCCCCTGGCTGATAGCTTCATTTCTGGTGCTCTTCCCAGTCCATGTTGTTTCTTGGACAGAACAAAACTTAGTAAAAGGTGGGCTGGGGGGAAGTTAGCTTGGAATTCTGTTTATTACTCAGAAGTAGGTCTCATTTTTTAAAAAAGCTGGTGACCTCTGCTCTGCACATTCTCTAGGTTAGCCTGCATGAACATTCCTATACTCCCACTTTACTGATTTTAAAAACATACATTTGAAATCACATTCATCATAGTGTTCTACTAAACAAAGCTGTATTCAGAGGAAACAATTCTGCTCTTCAGAAGATCTGTTAAATTATCCAGATGAGACATATGATTCCAATTCACTATGCCTTATAAGGACCCATCCAGACATCAGTTGGCAGATCCATGCAGCAAAGGGAGGGGATAATTGTAACCAAGAAGTAGTGAGTGGGTGGGAGGGAGGGAGGAAGGAAGGGAGAGCATAACCTTTCCCCATCTGCTGCTGCTCCTTTCCCTCTTCCATTTATTCTTTGCCCCTCTCAGTAGCTTACATGTTTGACACAGGTATTTTGATGGATGCAAAACTAAACCTTGGCTTCCAAGAAGGACTAATCACAATATAGGCTTGCCAAGAACTTACCGTATTTCGGTGGGGGATGGATATGTCCTGGCAGGACCATCCCCGGGAGAAGGAAAGATGCGTGCACAACGCCATCACCAGGAAGTGACGCTAGGCGACACTCTGGCAATGCGGCTGGAAACTCGATGATACCATTGAGTTTTCAGCCCCATTGCCAGAGTGTCGCCTGGCGTCACTTCCTGGCGAAGGCATGGTGCGTTACAGGGAGGACTGGTCCGGCCGCGAACCATGCGTCCCCCGCTCCCACACAGTAAGTACTTGGGAACCCTATCACAATACCTTTCCAGGACTTCACATCCTCCAGGTGTTGCCAACACCCTCAGGCAGGACTCTTTTTGTAGCAGGAACTCCTTTGCATATTAGGCGACACACCCCTAATGTAGCCAACCCTCCAAGAGCTTACAGAGCTCTTCATACAGGGGTTACTGTAAGCTCTTGGAGGATTGGCTACATTAGGGGTGTGTTGCTTAATATGCAAAGGAGTTCCCACCAAAAAAAGAGCCCTGCCCTCAGGACTTTAGGAACTGTTAGCTTGCAGTTTATTTTCCCATTTTCAGTACAGGACTGTCAACTGATGTGAAATGTGGAACACACGCTGTAGGGGAAGATCAGTAGTGGCGGCCATAATGTCTCCCTGAGAATGTTGGTAACCATTACTGAATTCTCTTGAAAAATTCTTGGTAAAATGTCCAGAAGGTCCCAGGTTCCCCAGAACACAGCTGGGACACCACCAGTTTACAGCCAGTGGTTCACCAATTGTTTCTTCATCTGGAATCTGACCAAGACATCTGGCATCTGCTTTTGCCACCACCAAAGACAAATCCAGAATATGGCATAGTTCAAAACTTACACAGGAGGAAAATGTACATGATGCAATCCAGTAACAAGGATTAACATTTTCTTCTGACTGTCCTCTGATGAGGGTCAATCTAGGAGCCGGAGGGTCAATCTAGGAGGGTCAATCTAGGAGGGTCAATCTAGGAACCGGAGATCCCGTTCCAGGATCAACCAAGTTTTTTAAAAGGGGGGGGGGAACCCTTCAAAGCTACCACGTAGGGCTACTGATTTAACTTTTGATATTATCTGTAAGAGTCTTTTTCTTCCCCTAATGGCAACTTATATTAGAAACGGGGCAGAGGAAAAGGTTAAATATCCCTTTGCAAATACATCAGCAACCTCGCATGAGTTCTCCGAAGTAAAAAAAAAATATTAATTAAAAAGTGGAAGCTCTTAATCACAGATCTTCCATTTATTTTTTAAAATCTATTTAGCTCTATAACAGGGGGAAAGCCCCAGCAAGCCCAATTTGCAGTATAATGGTTAGATACTTTTACAAACAGTGTAAACCCATGTAATTTATTGCATTGTTTTTAAAAAGTGGTCTAGATTTATCAGTGTTATGGGAACAAAAGTACACCACAAGAACATCTGCTTTTTGAAACAGGGTGTGTGGAGAGGGGAGATAATGCCATGTTTCAGGTTAGTACGTGTTGCTACTTAAACCAAACAAATTTCATACAGGCAAACAAATGCAAGAAGCTGGCAAGGTCCCTTAGGGAGAAAAAACAAAAACGTAGTGTGAAAGCTTTACAGATCACCAGAACTCTTCTTTGGGGCAGTTAAGCAAATACATAAAATTAGGGCTGCCATCTGTTAGAAGGGGGAAAAAAGTCTGAACCCTTTAATAGAGTTCTAGTGCGTTGTGTGAGTGAAGTGTCATCAAATCGCAGCTGACTTACGACCACCCCATACGGTTTTCAAGACAAGAGTCTAACAGAGGTGGTTTGCTATTGGCTGCCTCTATGGAGTGACCCTGGACTTCCTTGGTAGTCTCCCATTCAAGCGCTAGCCAGGGCTGACCCTGCTTGGCTCCCAAGACCGTAACAACAGAAGAAGAGCCCTGCTGGATCACACCAGGGGCTCAATAAAGACCAAAGCATTGATACAACTGCAATCATATACGCACCATCAAGTCCAATCTTCATGCAGAAAGGTTTCTTCTTGAGATGAAGACGTCTGAAGAACGATAAACGAAGAATCCAGATAATGGAAGGGAGTGTGATGTAAAGCCTTGAGCTTTCCTTGAGATGTGCTGACGAGAACTGCCCATTCATGAGATGTGTTGCTGTAACTCACAAGAGTACATATAAACCTATCTTGAAGATATATTGTTTCAGTTACAGAGGAAGTTCTTCGAAACGGAGTTCCGGATTCTTCATTTATCATTCTTCATACGTCTTCATCTCAAGAAGAAATCTTTCTACATTAAGATTGGACTTGATTGTGCTTATACCACAGACTCATAGAATGTTAGAGTTGGAAGGGACCTTGCAGGTCATCTAGTCCAACCCCCTGCACTCTGCAGGAGCATAGCCAAAAGGTATCTCTACATACCTGCATACCTACAACATACCCGAAAGATGGCTGTCCAGTCTCCACTTGAAGATTGTAATTGTATCAATGCTTTGGTCTTTACTGAACCGGTGTTAGCGTCTTTTCCACACAGATTTCTATTTCCTTGTATACCTATATCTAGGTATTTCCCAACCTGGAGCTGACAATCCTACCTGGCACTGGGATTCAGCGGTTCCCTTTAGTCACCATGGCCAGCAGCCAAAACTGTCCTCCCTGAGCCTGGTATTTTCCTCCACAAAAGACTTCAGCGGGCCATTTCCATACACTAAACCCCTATTAAAAGAAGAGGGCATTTTTCCCCTTCCTGTTGGCAATCCTACAAAAATGGAAGGGGGCGAATACAGGAAGCTCTCTTAAACTGAGCCTGACCACTGGTGCATGTAGCTCAGTCACGTCTACTCCAACTGGCTTGGTTCCGCAAGATTATACATTTCTAACTGGAGATGCCAGGTATAGAACCTGGGACCATCTTTATGGGAAGCATGTGCTCCATCCCTGAGCTACAGTCTCTACCCTTAGAAAGAAAAAGGTGTTACTGGGTGTGATGGAAGCCTCAGCCCATAAGTCATCAAAAATGGAATGGAGGAAGAGTAGTGTTACCATCCCTCTGACAGGGGTGGGTTTCCCCCCGCTTTTGGGGCCCCCAATCTGTCCCACCCCTGAAAAGCCCCATTGTGCCCAATATGCGAAATATGATGACATCACCCAGAGGTGATGTCATCGCACTGGGTACATCATGCAGGGAATGCTCTAGCATTTAGGTAAAAACTCTATGGTGACTATAGCTCCTTCCTCCTGAAAATGCTAGAGTGGCCCCTGAATGATGCGCCCAGCATGACGATGTCACTTCTGGGTGACATCAATGCAGAGTGTGCACAAAGCACACATTCCAGAAAATCCTGGGAGCCAGGCTGCAACCCCCTGCCGGGACACAGGTAAGACCTGACAACCCAAAGGAAGAGCTGGGCAGAGAAAATTAGATTAATTTGTGCCTGGTACAAACTGATCTCAGGATGCATCAAAGCATGCTGGAACAGAGAAATAATCCCCTCCCACCATTTGACGATATAAAGTAGTACCAAGTGTCAGAGAGGGTTGCCAACCTTCAGGTTGAATTCTCCTGGAATTACAATTGAGCTCCTAACCGCAGTTGCCTCAGAGAAAATGGCTGCTCTGGAGAGTGGCATTATACCCTGCTGTGGTCCCTCGTCTCCCCAAGCCCTGCCCTCACCAGGCACCGCCCCACCAAAATCTTTGTCAAGGCAGAGCTGGTAACTGTGTGACACATGCTGTTTCCCCTCCTCTCTCCCTCACCCTCTGATTGCCTTGGGCCACAAATCACTTTGTTAGGCAGGGGCCTGCACAGCTCAAACTATTACTCAGCCCTACAGAGAATGATGAGATTGGCTGCATTTTAATTAATGCCCGTCAGTGATATAACCAAAAAGTCTCTGTAAAGACACCAGAGCACTTCCACGTGCTCAGAAAGCTGCCAGATCGGTGCTTAGGGTTACCAGGTGTTCTCTTTTTAAAGGACACGTCCTCTTCTTTTGGTGTCCATCCTCTTTGGGGTCTTTTTGGGGGGCTGGGAGGGCGGGGTATAAATATAATAAATAAATAAATCTGATGAAAATGTCCTCTTTGGGGTTGGGAGATTAGGAATATTCCCAGTTAGCCGCAATGGTCACAGCTGAAAAAGCAGCGGCGTTTAAAATGAGACTTGTCATAGCGATCGCTTGTTCAAAGTAGTCGGTCGGGAAATATGTCCTCTTTGGTTTTCAAAATACAGTAACCCTACTGGCACTAGGATGTCCATTTTAAGCACGCCCTGAGCTTGCTTTGGCGGGAAGGGCAGGATATGAATTTGATAGATAGATAGATAGATAGATAGATAGATAGATAGATAGATAGATAGATAGATAGATAGATAGATAGATAGATAGATAGATAGATAGATAGATAAATAAATAAATAAATAAAAGGTATTGTCCACAAATGACTTGTCATGTCACGCCATTTCTCTTTGCCTGGCTGACCAGCTGTCCTGCAGGCTGCATCTGGACAGGATTTATGAACCATCAACGGGCATAAAATATTTTTTTCTCCCTTATTGTAAAAAGAAAACAACAACAACAACACACAATATACTGATATAAAAATAGCTGTGCCAGCTGTTAACAAAACAAAGCCGAGTCTGGGATACAGGGTTTATCTTTCTTTGAAAGTATTCTGCTAAAGCAAATGCTATTGAGACCAAAAACTACTTTGCCAACAAGGGTTGCCAATTTCCAGGTAAGAGGCTATTTCAGAGTGCGCTGCATGAATGACACTTGTTTACATATCACTAGAAAGAGAGGAAAAGAGTAGACAGTAAAACTGCCAATTTGAATTAACACTCATTCTTGCAGTAAAAATGTTATGTGTTCACTCACGGATTAGTATGGTGTAAGTATTAACATCACAGTAGGCGTTGTTTATTTATTTATTTTTGTATTTATACCCCGCCCTCCCCGTGAACGGGCTCAGGGCAGCTTACAAGAGGGCAAAATATGCCGATACATAAAACAAGGTAAAAAGCAGTAAAACCCAACAAATATTACAAATAAAGTGCTCAAATTCAAACAAGATGGCCATTCAATTGAGGTAGATGGTTTCTTCATGGAGGTAGGTAATGTCCAGTAGATGTTAAACTGTCCAGTCCAGCGGTACCCGCCCAGCGCTGTATTGTGGCCAGATTTCCGTAGGGCCGTCTCCTTACTCCATTTGTTGTCGACGCCGTTGGTAGTGGTGGTAGTGGTAGTAATAGTGGCAGCTCCTACATAAAAGCCTGGCGGAAGAGCTCCGTCTTGCAGGCCCTACGGAACTGTACTAGGTCCCGCAGGGCCCGGATCTCCAGGAGCTCATTCCACCAGGTAGGAGCCGCCACTGAGAAGGACCTGGCCCTCGTCACAGCAAGCCTTGCCTCCCTGGGGCCTGGAATGACCAGGCGATGTTGCATCCCAGACCGGAGTGTGTGAGTTATAGAGTTTTTATATTATAGAGTTTTTATGCAAGAATGAGTGTGAATACAAACTGGCAATTTTACTGTTTACTCTTTTCCTCTTCCTAGTGATATGAAAACAAGTGTCATTCACGCAGCGCACTCTGAAAAAGCTGTTACGTGAAACGGTTTATATGCATTTTCCGTCGTGTGTGTGCGTACGTTTTCATAACTAGGATGAAGAAATATATTCACTGCAGAACTGAAGCCTAAATATATTTTCATAATACAACATCATGGTTGTTTTTGTTATTGACTGCATCATTCCTGCGAACTCTCTGTTGTTTCTACAATTTCTAGGTAGGGCCTAGAGTTCTCTCAGAATTACAACTAGTCTGCTCAATATGGTACCGGTAGGACTCAAGAAAGACGATGTAAGATTGATATTGTACATAGTTACGATGGCAAGGATTGTGATAGCCAGGCGTTGGAAGACAAATATTATCCCTAGTAAAGAAGAAATAATAGAGAAACTGATGGAAATAGCTGAGACAGATAAACTAAATGTGTTACTCTCAGGAAAGGATGAAATAATATGTCAAGACAGATGGGAAAAAGTATACAGATGGATGAGACTAAACTGTTAATATCCCTCTTTGACCTCAAAACAATCTAAATAGATTAGCAAGAAGACTCGATGTATATTTTTGTTTTATATGTAATTGGGTGAAGGGAGGACTGCTGTTGTTTAGTGTTTGTAGTGTTTGTTGTTGTGATGTATTGTTATGGGTTATGCATGACTGTGTGTTGTTGGTGGAATGAAAAACCAAATAAACAATAATTTATTAAAAAAAAAGAATTACAACTAGTCTCCAGGCTACAAAAATCAGCTACACTGGAGAAAATGGTTGCTTCGGATGGTAGACTGTATAGAATTATACCCAGGCTGTGGTGTGCCCCCCCCCCAAAAAAAAGCCCCACTCTCTTCTCTTCTCTTCCTAGGTTCCATCCCCAACTCTCCACAAATTTTCCAACCTGGAGCCAGCAACCCTACAACTTCCTTTGAGGACTAAACCCTTGAGCTTCACCACATGTCACTGAGATCTTTTTTAAAAAAAATACCTATAACGGCTTAACCAACACACCTAGCTTTAATTTACACTTCTAGCTACGCACGGCTACAAACACTCTCCTTATTATATAATGCCAGTCTTCACAAAACAGTAATCCCCACTTCTGTGTTTGATTACTTCTTGAACAAACCTGGCTGCCACAAAGTCAACATTTCGCTTTCAGCTTGCACGGCTACAAAAGGCGGTGGATTTGGACGACACCTGTGCACACAGCCTTGTGGTTTGTGCATTGTCCTGGGCTTGTAAACCCTGCTTTGGACTGTGATGCCACACAGGAGCATCACACACTTCATTAAGTCACCCACTGTGTAGGCCTTAAGAGCTTCCAGGCAGTAACTGTATGAGCAAAAGCATACAAGTGCCTTCCTAATACTGAACTCACGTACAAAGTGCGCGTAATATGTGGCTCTCCAGCCCCATTTGGTGGTCCCATCTTTTCCACGTTACTTTTATGGCATGGAAGCTTCCTCTATGCCAGGGGTGTCGAACTCATCTGTTATGAGGGCCGGATCTGGCATAAATGAGACCTTGTCGGGCCGGGCCACGTGTGTCATGAAATGGAATGCCAGGTAGCGGAGAGATAAACTTTATAAAGGACACAAACACAAAGGTTTGTGTGTTTTTAACTTAAAATAAAAACATGCTTAAAACATTAGCACTCTTGAAATATTTTCTTTATTTAACAGTGTCTGATAGCTGACACCCCTTGCTCTGACTTGTTGCATCAAAATGCCTGTGCTGTTGCAACCTTGAGTCTGCTGTTCAGGTGTGTATCTGTAAAGTGCAAACCTACGATGACGCAGCAGCAGCAGAACTGGAAGACGAAGCAGAAGACAGCCAGTTCCACTGTGGTTGCAATGTACCCATTGCAGAACATGTGTCCAAGCCAGCCATGTGCTCGTACCGGTTCCAGCCGGTCCGCCACGCGGCTGGGCAAAGTGCCTGAGCTTCGTTCCTGAGGACAATGGACGGCCGGATCCTAGCTCCCTTCCAATCAGGGAACTGGGATCCGAGGAAATAATGCAATCGGTGTATATAGGCCAGTCACGGGTATTGTGTGTGCTGGGGTGGGGGTTTTCTTTGGGAACATAAGCCGGCCTGCGAGCCGGCTGAACTTGTCTTGTTCCTGATCTTAAATACAAGTATGAGCCGATTTCACTCTACAGACTCGTCAGTCTCAACACTTTTCAGTGGGCCTAATAGAAACCCCCTGGGGGCCTGATCCGGCCCCTGGGCTGCATGTTTGACAGCCCTGCTCTATGCCGTGAGGTCAACGTGAATAGGCCTTTGCCCCAGGCCTTCCCACATTACCTGAATAGCACAGAGCTGCATGCTGCTCAGGTAATGTGGGGATGGGTCCTAGAGCAGGTGGGTCGCTCCGCGATATGCAAAAGGCAAAAACTCTTCTCTTTCTCTCTGGCTGTTATAGCGACCCTAAGCATGGTTTTTTCTTTGGGGGGGTGGAAAGTGTTGTCAAGCTGCAGCTAACTTATGGTGTCTCGGTAGGGTTTTCAAGGGAAGAGACGTTTGGGGTGGTTCACCGTTGCCTGCCTCTGCACAGCGACCCTAGACTTCCTTGACGGCCTCCCCCCCAAGTATCAACCGGGGCCAGCCCAGCTTCTGCGATCTGATGCGCAAAGCGCCGCCCAGATGAGGGCAAGCAGATTTATACCGCCGCAAGTGTCACCAAGCCACAGTCGCGCCATCCCCTCTACACTTCTGATACCCTTATCGCCGCTGTAGCCACAGTCTGTCCTTGCTGACTGTAAACATGCCCTGCCGAAAGACGATGGGTGAGCAAAGGGACAAGGAAAATGCACACATCACTCAGGCCCATGTGGTCAGGGACACACAGAAGAAGCAGTGACGTGGAAACACAAGCTCCTGCTTTTAAAAAAAGTCTTTGGCCACAGGCCCCTCCCCTCCTGCTGGTCTTTCAAGCTTTTTGCAGCTATTGGAAGCCATCTTCTAGCCCCTGTGAAACACAACCCATTTTCCCCCCCATGGGAGTCAGGACTTAGGTGAAAACTTCCATCTGAGCGCCCAGCGTTTTTGTTTGGCTTCTGAGATCTGAAGCTCTGGGCCCTCCAGTTCAGGGCAAGCACACGGGTGCACAGAATACGAGCAGACGTTTCCATATGAGATGGGAGCGCCAGTTGCGTGGTCACTCTGGCAAACAATCGGTGTTCTGCAGTCATCAAGGTCTGATCCAGCAGGGCTGCCCGTGTATTATTTTCTGACTTAATCTTATTTATCCATTCAAATAATCATTAAAAAAAAGGTTAAAGCCATAAAGGAAACTATTCAAAGCCATGAACGGCCCCGTACTTCTCACATGACCCACTATTTACGGCATGCAATGTCCACAGCATAAATTATACGCATAGCGCTTCCTCATCCGTGGATGGTAAACAGCTGAAGTACATAGAGTCTCCCCTTGATCCCATAGAGCATGATGGGTGATGTAAAGTTACAGTTTTAAATGAGCTGCTGACAAGTCCAAGGAGGCTCGTGTTGACGCAAAAAGAGCTCCTCTTTTGGATCAGAACTCTGTGCCGGGGGTCCCCACTTTGGTGTCTCTGGGAACCACAGTGCCCACAGGCACTTTTCTTGGCATCCACCAAGTGTTCTTAACATGTGGCTTTTGCCCAGAAGAGGTTCTGATTGGCCACTGAAGATACCGTTGGCTATGCAAATTAAAATAATGTTGTCTTGGTGGTGGCTGCCACCACAGTTTTGGTTTTATTCACTCTCACTACTCATTCCCAAAATATTTTTAAAGCTACCCTTCTTCTCCCTAGCACTGTGTGTGTGTTTGGATCCGTCTCCTGCTGCAGCTGTTTTGATGTTGCACCCGACATCTTGTGTCAGAATTCCAAAGGGGCTCACGGTCTCAAAAACACTGGGGACCCCTGGTGTATTCGTAAGATTAAACAGAAATCTAGACTGGTCTAAACACCATTACGCAAAAGGATAGTCTACTTGTGTTATGTTGCATGACCTCAAAAAGGATATTATAGCATTGGAAAAAGTGCAGAAAAGGGTAACTAGAATGAAAAACTATGGAGAAAGGTTAAAATGCTTGGGGCTCTTTAGCATGGAGAAATGACAACTGAGGGGTGACATGATCGAGGTTATGCATGGGATAGAGCAGGTAGAGAAAGAATTACTTTTCTCCCTTTCTCACAATACAAGAACTCATGGGCACTCAATGAAATTGCCGAGCAGTCGAGTTAGAACAGATAAGAGGAAGTACTTCTTCACCCAAAGAGTGAATAACATATGGAATTCACTGCCGCAGGAGGTGTTAGTGGCTACAAGCATGGATGGCTTCAAGAGAGAATTAGATAAACGTATGGAGCAGAGGTCCATCAGTGGCTATGAGCCACAGGGTATAGATGGGAACTCTCAGTCTGGGGCAAGTGATGCACTGTATTCTTGGTGCTTGGGAGAAAGCGACAGTGGGAGTGTTTCTAGTGTCCTGGCCCCAATGTGTGACAGAGTGTTGGACTGGATGGGCCGTTGGTCTGTTCCAACATTGACTTCTCTTATGTTCTTATGACATTTCTGCTCTTTTCTGTACATGCACCACCACCCATGGAAGACAACCCTGAACTCTCATTCAGTCAGAAACCCAGACGTTGTTTGGCTTCCACAGAACAGCCATAATAATTGCAGTAATGAAATGCTGCCTTTCCACCCAACTTAGGGTCCCTGAGGTGGTGAAGATTTCAAACATCAGAAATAACCAAAACAATTAAATAAAACACAAACCAAAACAATTATAAACACAAACAGGGAGAAAGGCCAATGAGACTCAGTGTGGGAACACCAAACTAACCCAAAAAAGTCTTCGCCAGGTGGGGGAAGACAAGAATAGAGGGAAGCAAATGGACCTCCCTGGAGAGGGAGATCCAGAGTTTTGGTGCCACAATCAATAAGGCCCTTTTTTCATCTTCCTTTTTTACCACCCATTTAGCCTCAGATGGTGGGGACATCTGAGATAAGGCTTCTGAAGATGACTCAAGTGGGTGGGTAGGTTTAGATGGTAGTAGGCAGTCCTACTTAACTTCGGCATAGAGATCCATCAGTACCAATATTAACTATGAAGATAGATTCAGATGGGTAGCCATGTTGGTCTAAAACAGCAGAGCAAAGTTTGAGTCCAGTGGTACCTTTTAAGATGAACAATGTTCTATTCAAGGTATAAGCTTCCATGCATATGTACACCTTTTCCAGTATCTGAAGTGTGCATGCACATGGAAGCTTGTATCTTGAACAAAACTTTGTTGGTCTAAAAGGTACTACTTTAAGCTTATACCCTGAACAAAACTTTGTTGGTCTTAAAGGTTAAACATTAAACATTAACTGTGGCTAAGGCTAACCAATTCCTCCCTTAACCAAGATCCTTAACGAGAATTTGACTATATTTAGCACAAGTACTGACGCATCTGTCACCATGCTTCTGGCAAGAGCAGACAAATTAGTTCCAAAGAAGGCGCGCTTAACCTCAGGGAACATGGCAGCCCTTGATCAGATCCTGGAAAGACTGAGAATTGCTTTGCCCCAGTCTTCCAAAATGCTCTGCTAAAATACTTTGTGTTCGCTTGCCATGGTTAAAACATTTTACAGGCAGTTTTAAACATGCTCACATTTATAGCCTTTTCAAGCTGCGCTTCAGAACAAAATTGCTTTAATTGTATAAACGGCGATGGGAGCCTGTTGCCATGAGCCCGGCAAAGACAGAGCTGCCAAAAGGAAGATTTCGATCATCCCATAACCGGAGATATGGAAAAGTAAATTGTGTGGGAGTCGGATCCAAACAAGCCTCCAGAGAATGCCACGGCCTTTCACGGAAGTGTCTGCTAGTACGTTCTTCAGACCAAGTTCCGCATATTTATGCGGTTCTATATGCAACACACTTGAAGGATAATCTGCCTTCCTTTAGCATTATACAGCTACAGTTACTGTTTATGGAGACGCCAAAATGACATCACCCAGAAACCCGACGCTGGACGGCAGCAGAGCCCCATCTGTATCCGAGGCTGAACTCCAAGTAGCATCATGAAGACAAAACGTTTGTTTCCAAACCAACACCAGAGGTGACACAATTACTCACAATACCATTTGTAAAGGGAACTGAAGTTACAGGGTTTGTTTTCCTTTACCTAATGAGAAAACATTCAGTGTCTGGTCAGCAAGAAACAGAAAGTTAAGACCTACTGGGAAAGAAGGGGTCCTTCAGGCCCAGCCCGACTGCTGAACCCCAGCCCACGGCACCAGGACTGACCGGCTAGCCTGATTCTGCACGTCTAAAAACCTGAAGAGCAGCAGCCTGTGAGGATAAACGCGTACAGTGGGTGCTCTCATGAAATCAGGAGAGCCTGTTCAGACACATCTCAAGAACAATGTGCCCTGAACTTTGCCCATCATCAATGACAGCCAGTCAAGTAGTAGAAACGTCGGACTAGGATCTCTGTGTAAAAAAGGTAAAGGTTTTCCTTGTTCTAGGGGGCAGTGCTCATCTTCGTTTCCAAGCTGAAGAGCCAGCGCTGTCCGAAGACATTTCCATGGTCATGTGGCCAGCATGACTAAACGCTGAGGCACATGGAACACTGTTACCTTCCCGCCAAAGTGGTACCTATTTATCTACTTGAAATTTCTTGCTTTCAAATTGCTAGGTTGGCAGGAGTTGGGGCACTCGGGTCTTGAACTGCCGAACTACAGACCTCCCGGTCTGCAACTCAGCATCATAACCTCTGAGCCACCGTGGCCCCTTAGGATCTCTGTGACCCAGCTTCAAATCTCTGCTCTGCCATGGAAGCCTGCTGGGTGACCTGGGGCCGGTCACACACAATTAGCCTTAAGTACCTCAGAAGGCTGTTGCGAAGAGGGGGGAAAAAACGGAGGAGAGGAGAACAATTGAGTCCCCACTGGGAAGAAGGCCCAGGTAGAAAAGAAGTAAATAAATATATCCTACTCCACAGCAAAAATCAGCCGAAGGAAAGACTACACCACTTCCCTGTTCGTATGACTCAGGATGAGATATTGGCATGCCACGGGGAATTACTCATTTTCCTAAAAATTTTCTCCTACATAGAGGTGACCCTTTACCGCTCCCGCACGATTTGCGCAAGTTTTACAGGAAGAGCATGAGTACCAGAAACCACAGGAGAAGAGCATACCTGGATCTTCTCCATAGCCTTGGGCTACTACACAAAAAGGATGTACTCCTGACTACACAGGTGTCTTGTAACATCTCAATGTACAATCTCTCCGAGCGACCGGAATAGCAGACCACAACAGGCAGGGTGCCTGGATTCGCATACGCACAGAGGGGTAAGCAGCCAAGCCATAGTGAATTTTGGCGCTCACCTATGGAAACTTGTTCTTGGTTTGGCCATTAAGGACTTTAAAAGTAAATAGTGTTCTGAATCAGGCCCAGAAGCCTCCAGGAAGACACTGCAGCTGCTTCATGAACCTACTGGCACTTTCCCACACAAGCCAGAAGATGAGCCCAATTGAACGTATCACAGCCATCCTTTCTATGAAATATGCAGGTGGATTCCCATGCATGGTGTTGGTCACATAGGGTTTTCAAGGCAAGAGGCAGGAAGAGGTGGTTTGCCATCCCCTGCCTCTGTTCAGCAGCTCTGGACTTCCTCGTTGGTCTCCCATTAAAGTACTAACCAGGGCTGACCCTGCTTAACTTCCAAGATCAGACAAAACTGGGCTATCCAGGTCAGGGCTACCCATGGGTAGTTCTTGACTTTCTAGGAAAGAATACAAACAGCATGTATCACCAAAAAAATGGGCCCCCACTTGAATAAGGTGATGAGGCCATTCAATCCAGATTTCTATGTTTCAAGGACTTGAGCATTGTCTGTGTGGTAGAACTGCCCCCTATGAAAAACCCAAGGCATACAAGTTAATGGGAGAAAAAGAAGAGATCGGATTTATATCCCACCCTTCACTACTCAAAGGAGTCTCAGAGCGGCTTACAATCTCCTTTCCCTTGCCCTCCCCACAACAGACACCCTGTGACAGGTGGGGCTGAGAGAGCTCTTTCGAGGACTGCTCTTGAGAGAACAGCTCCGAGAGAACTGTGACTGACCCAAGGTCACTCCAGCAGCTGCATGTGGAGAAGTGGGGAATTGAACCCAGTTCTCCCAGATTAGACTCCGCACTCCTAACCACTATACTAAACTGGCTCTCTCTTTGAGAGCAGGAGGTGAGCAGGAGGTGTACCATAGCAAGGAACAAGCTGTAAGTTAGATCCTCTTCTCTTCCGCTGTCTGGCTTGTGATCCAGGTCCCCAGATTTCCTGGACTGCTGCCCACAGTCTGGGCATAAACCCCCTTCCTCCTGTCATGTGACTGTAACATCCCACGCTTGCGAACTTAGCAGGTCACCGCGTCTGGGAAGGTCGAAGAGCCCTGCAGTAGAGGATTGGCTGGGACTTACTTGTCCTACTAGGGCAGGCAATGAATCGAAACAAACAGTTCTGCTCCATGTGAAAGTCTGGTACAGTTTTTCGCTACAACTGGCATTCGGATCCAGGCAAGAAGGGACAGAGTGAGGCCGCACCTGGCAGAATAAAGTGCAAGCAGCTCTTGGCCGCAGCCTGCGCATGCCCTGGAGAAAGGGGGGAAGACACAGCAGTGCCCATTCTACCAGTCAGCTCCACAGCCCAGGGCCCACATGCACGCTTACACAGCCTAGCATGCGCATTCAACCCCCTTGTCTTAATGGAACCGAGGGCTAAGGCACCTACAGGTAACCAGTCCCTTCCTGTCTAACTGGTATCAAGCCACCAGCACTGGAGCAGACCTTTCCAAAACTGCTGAATTAACCAGAGCCTCAAGGAAAGAAAACTGCTACCTTAATAAGAAATGCAATTGCGTGCTGTCACGTTGCAACGGACTCACGGCAACCTCAGGGCCACGAGGTTCTCAAGGCAAAAGAAGAGCAGAGTTGGCCTGCCATTGCCTTCCTCTGCATACCAACCCCGCACTTCCTTGGGGGGTGGTCCCCCATCCAAGACGATAACCGTGGCCGACCCTGATTGGCTTCCAGGTGCTGACAAGATCAGGCTAGGCTGGGGTATCCGGCTGCTAACTACTATCTAGGGTTAGGGCCAGCTCTGGGTTAAGAAATACCTGGAGATTTTGGGGGGTGAAACCCGAGGAGGGCAGGGTTTGGGGAGGGGCATAATGCTACAGAGTCCACCTTCCAAAGTGGCCATTTTCTCCAGGTGACTGGATCTCTGTCGCCTGGAGAGTGCTTGGAATAACGGGAGATCTCCAGCCGCCCCCTGGAGGTTGGCAACCCGGCTACTAATGTAGGGCTGCAGTATAGTTCACCAGGAAGTGTAACTTTTCTCACAATGCTTTTTTTTTAAAAAAAAAAATGCCCATGAACCTTTTGAGGCTACAACTGGAAAAGAAAGAAGGGGATTCCTAAATCCCCTCCAGATTGCCAGAGAGATCTCTCCAAGGACTGGAAGGCGGCTTCATTTTCCCTTTGTCTTTCGACACACTAAGAAATGCATGGCCAGATTTTCCAAAGTGAATCCTTAATTTCACACTTCTAACTGGTGCGAAGCAGGGAAACAAAGAACGGCTCCCCCAGGTTCCTGGAGTGTGGGATCCGGCTTCACAGCACTCGGGTGGAAACTGGAACGCCGGCACCAAGCCCTGGGGAGTGCCCCGGGAGCGTGTTTGGAGGAAGTGGCAGTTTCCGGTCATGTTGCAAAGCGAAGCTTTTCCCTGTGAATTTCATAAACGCAGAACAGTTGGGAAAGCTCAATGCTCCGTTTTCCCTTTCTCCCTGCTCCCCCCCCCACTTCTAAAATTAATATACTGAACCGGGATTTATGACACCACAATCTCCAGGGCTTTGTTGTTTCTCACACCCAAAGGCCTGTGGAGGCATTCCCACGTTCTTTCAATCAGCTGCAAAACTGCAGACAATTGACAGAGGGAATGTGTCAAACTGGGAACCGATTTTATTTTTATGTTGCACGGCTGGTTATTAAGGACAACCAACGTGAGGCCTCTGAAATTTCTTCCTGTCACACGAGGAGGAGGAAGAAGAAGAGGAAGAGATTGGATTTATACCCCCCCTTCACTACCCAAGGGAGTCTCAGAGCAGCTTACAAACTCCTTTCCCTTCCCCTCCCCACAACAGACACCCTGTGAGGTAGGCGGGGCTGAGAGAGCTCTGACAGAAACTGCCCTTTTTCAAGAACAGCTCTTATCAGAATTACGGCTTGCCCACGGTCATCCAGCAGGTGCAAGTGGAGGAGTGGGGAATCAAACCCAGTTCTCCCAGATTAGATTCCGCGCACTTAACCACTACACCAAACTGGTAAGGTGTGGCAGCCGTTTTGTGGCTGGCTCCATCTTCTGGGAAAGCAATTTGTGGCTGCAACCACTGTAACATGTTCAAATTGAAAAACAGCACAGGTCTTTCCTTACAGAGTTAAAGTTTTCACCATCCCAGGGGGAAGGGAAAGGAGACCGATGACTGGATAGACACAAGAGACTGGTTTCCTTTCCACTGGGAAAGTTTCGGACTCTTCTCCACCTCAGCAGTCAAATGGAGCTGAGGAGCCTGCAAACCTCCACATAGCTCTTGACACCTCCTAAATCAGGGATCTCCAGCAGGGTGCCCAGGGGCGCCATCCCAACACGGTGGCTGCTGATCTCTTTCCAGGTGCCCGTCACATGATTTTAGGAAATGAGTGGGACCAGGTGGGGCTTTTGCCCAGCGAGGCTTCTGATTGGTCACTGAAGATGTAATTGCCTGTGCAGATTTTTAAAAATGTCAGCTACCACAACACAAGGATCTTCACTGTAAAACTGAAGAAGAAAAAGAAGAAGAGATTGGATTTATACCCCACCCTTCACTCAGAGTCTCAGAGTAGCTTACAAACTCCCTTCCCTTCCCCTCCCCACAAAAGACACCCTGTGAGGTAGGTGGGGCTGAGAGAGCTCTGACAGAAACTGTTCTTTCAAGGACAGGTCTTGTCAAAACTATGGCTTGCCCAAGGTCAGCGAGCACCTGCAAGTGGAGAGGAGTGAAGAATCAAACCCGGTTCTCCCAGATTAGAGTCCGCGCACTTAACCACTACACCAAACTGGTAAGGTGTGGCAGCCGTTTTGTGGCTGGCTCCATCTTCTAGGGCAGCAATTTGTGGCTGTGACCACTGTAACGTGTTCAAATTCCAAAGGTGCCCACAGGCTCAAAAAGTTTGGGGACCTCTGTCCTAAAGGAATCCAGCCTCATTCCTGAACAGATAGGAATATTACAGCCCCTACAAGCAAAAGGTTCCCCCTCACCCAGAGACTGATGGCCAAACAGAAAGAACCAACCAGATCTTGGAAGCAGTTCTGGTGGCCCCGCATGGGAAGGGACGTATCTAAATACACAGCCCAGAAGTGGCCAAACTACGGCTCGGGGAAGCTAAGTGTGTGGCTCCCCAGGCTGGGGAAACTAAGTATCATTAGCAAACAAATATCACTGGACAACTAAATATCATTATCGATATCTGCTTTTACCACTTTTGTTATTATTTCTGGCAGTCTCGTTTAATGTTAATAAAAAGCAAATCTGCATATCTCCCAGTAAGAACATGCAATATTTGTTCATGTCTTGCGGCTCTCAAACATCTGAGACTTACTCTATGTGGCTCTTACATTAAGTGAGTTTGGCCATCCCTGACGTAGCCTCTTGCCAAACTTGCCTGGGGTGCAAAAAGGCAAGGAGCAGGCGGGGCAGCCCCGACCGATCCTAGCCCTGATCCTAGAATGTGGCACAGCTAAAGTATGCATTCTTATTCTTAGGCCTATTCCGATAGGAGACTGCCTTCTAATTCCAAGAGAGGCCAAGCTATGCTGGCTTGCAGTCCAAAGACTCCCATTCACTAATGGATGAAGTCATTACTACTACTACTACTACTACTTTATTTATACCCCACCTTTCTCCCCAATGGAGACCCAAAGCGGCTTAACATTGGTCCCATCTCCTCCATTTTATCCTCACAACAAACCTGTGAGACCAGTTAGGCTGAGAGTGTCTGACTGGCTCAAGGTCACCCAACAAGCTTCCAGGCTACAACTGGAGAATCGAACCTGGGCATCCCAGATCCTAATCCAGGGGTGGCCAAACTTGCTTAACGTAAGAGCCACATAGAATAAACATCAGATGTTTGAGAGCCACAAGACATGAACAAATATTACACGCAGGTTTTTAATGAAAAATAGCAAATTTGCTTTTTATTAACATTAAATAAAAACAAAAGGGGGAGAAACAGGTATTGATAATGATATTTATTTGTCCAATGATCTTCATTTGTTTGCTAACGATATTTATTTGTCTAAGAGCGAGAGAAAGAGAGAGAGAGGGGTGGAAAGAATGAAAGAGGTGGAAAGAAAGAGAGAAAGAGAAAGTGAGAGAAACAAAGAAAGCAAATAAATGGGGGAGGGAGGGGGAAGGAAGGAAGGGAGACAGAGAAACAGAAAGAAATAGAAGGGGGAGGGAGGGAGAAGTGGAAAGAAAGCAACTTTAAATGAGTCCTCCAAGCCCCACCCCATCCCCACACCGGCTGGCTTGGCTTGGAGAAGGGATTTAAAGAGGCCAATGCCTTCTCCAAGCTGGCCGGGGGATGGGGGGGGGCTTTGAGAATACATTTAAAGTTAAAGCTGCTTTCTTCCTCTGCTCCCCCCACACCTCAAGCCTACCCAGGGAGGGGGAAACTGGCTGGGGAAGGGAAGACCGATCGGGGAGGCATGCCTCCTCTTTGCTTCCCCAGCTGCCCTGCTGGGAGCCGCACGATATGTGTGAAAGAGCCACGTGCGGCTCCCAAGCCACAGTTTGGTCACCCCTGTCCTAGTCCAACACTTTAACCACTATACCACGCTGGCTCTCTAAGGCGATTCCCACTCCATGCTTGGAATACAGCATACAAATGCATCTCATCAAGCGTCAAGGGCATATTCTGTTAAGTTTAAGAGCAGCTGAAGCAGACTATTTGAAAGGACGGCCGTGTCCTGCTCCGGTCGCCCTAGCAGTTTAAAAGACAAGGGCCCAGGTTTTATGCATACTTTGCAGAACCTGCATGCAGTCTGCACTGGGATATTCTTTAGAGGCAGGGAGAGATTCCATCTTTGGCTGCTCAGGAACATCTCCCAAGGAAGGACTGTGCTTTCCAAGTGCTGTTCCTTCTTTGACTTTTGGCATTCCCAAGACCAAAACACGTCGATGCACACAAAATACGCTCTGACCAGAGGACCAGTTTGTGACAAAACATCTGAGAAAAACAGCTCGCAGCTGCTCAACCAAGAGCGGAAACAGGGTCAAGGAATCTGGAAGGAAGCTCACTTCCCATAGAATTATAGCTGTCACCCCACCCGGCTGTCAGCATTTTATAAAAGAACTATGGCATTTCAAACGGCAGATTCCAACTGAATTTGTATTCTGTTAACGAATTTCAACCCACATCCATCCACTGCGATGACTCAGAACCCTTTCCCTCCTCACTCCAAGGGGGGAGAAAATGGTGAAAAGGATTTATCAAGAACGAATGCTGTAAAAGTTAGGGACGGGTCAGCTGTGGAATGAAGTGATTTTATCTAACCTCACCCAACTCAAAATTGAGGTGTGGTTAAAAGGGGGGGGTTGGTCCATATTTTGACTCGAAACGATGAAGTTTCCAAGCACTGAAAGAGAGATTCAGCACTCTAGTCGTTGGACTGCTCTCAAGGCCCTTGAACATAACGACTTGTGAGGCTTTCTGAATTCAGGTCCAATGGCAACTTAGAGACCAACAAGAATCAGCTGCCTCGGGAGGTGGTGAGCTCCCCCTCGCTAGCTGAAGCAGCGGCTGGACAAACACCTGTCAGGGATGCTCTAGGCACATCCCGCATTGAGCAGGGGGTTGGACTAGATGGCCTGTCTGGCCCCTTCCCACTCTGTGGTTCTATGAGTCTAAGATTTTCAGGGGATAAGCTTTTAAGAGTCAAAACTCCCTTCATCAGATATCAAGGGAGTTTTGACTCTCAAAAGCTCATACTCCCCACAATCTTGTTGGTCTCTAAGGTGATACTGGACTCGAATCTAGGTATTCTACTGCAGAACAACATGGATACCCTCTGAAATTATGCGACTTTGTTAAATAGCATCTGGCCATCCAGGAGGGGAGGCGGGATCTGCTGCAAAATATGCTTCCAGCTCCTGGACCACTGGCCACCTCTGAACCAGGCCGTAGTTCTGAATCTACCCAAACCTAAAGAAATCTGATAGATTCAGGTGGGTAGAGCCCTGTTGGTTTGGAGCAACAGAACAAAGTTTGAGTCCAGTGGCAACTTTAAGACCAACAAAGTTTAATTCTGGGTATCAGCTTTCGTGTGCAGGCCCACTTCTTCAGATGTATTGGGTCTTAAAAGTGTCACTGGATTCAAACTGTTCTAAAGAAATCTGGTTCTCACACACACCGAATATAAGTTTTTAGACTGCATCATTTGAGGCAGCCGGTATAGGACCACATGGCATTATGTTTTAATTTGGGAGGGGAAAAAGTGGTATAAAATAGTACCTCTCGTCCATCAATAAATGCCTTTATTAAACCATTGCTTTACCATTTATGTACAATATATAAAAATAGCTAACTTACGTTCTTTAAATTTGATCAAACGTCTTTTGTTCTGATCTACACATTCAATATATACCAAAATAAGCACTTTTATTTTGTAGCCTCTTCAGGGAACTTTTATTTTTATATGGAAGACCCATTCAAGCATGTGATCCTGGAACGACAGGGATCACACGGTTGAAAGGTCTTCCACACACACACAAATACTTGCATATAGGAAACAAGACATCAGAAAGAAATATTTACATGGAAGTTTTCTACACACAGGAAGGTTTTTCTGGTTTTCGTTTTGTCTGTTTTGTTTTGTTTCTGAAGGAGGAGCTTTCAGTGGCATGAACCCACACCAGATCATCCTGGCTTTTTAACTACAGTTTCTTGAATGCATTTTTGAAACTCTCTGCACCTCTCCCAAAGGAAGACCATGGGGCACCAACCCTGCAAGGTAATCAAGGCAAACAGACGGGCCCTGGCCCACGGTCACTTGGGGATCGACACAGCCCAGCACAGACTAGAATAATCCAGGTATCTACAGCCTAAGTTTTTTCCCTTATACAACACCGGCCTCATCCAGGAACCATGCCAACCCAAATCAGATGGTCTTTCAGACAGGAAGGCCAATGTGCTCAGGATTTTTTTTAAAAAATGGGACTCCTATATGCCTCAGTGAACAATCTGACCATTAAGAAGTCAACTGAGAATTAACACAACATGGGCCTCTGGTATGCCTCAAAACAAGGATTAAAGCTGGATGTACCTATCAAGAAAATTCAGACGTTTCCCTCCGCTGTTCCAGACTCTGTGAAACCAAACGTGCTTCTAATTACCTGAGATGTGAATATCAGGGGGGAGGGTGATGAAAATTTCACTGCAAATTCCTCGGCATGCCGGACAGCTGGGACACAACAGGAAACAAAGACGCTCCTCATCATGCTTCCCTGAATCTCAGGGAGAGAACCTTCCCCTCAAGCAACCTCCCCGAAATGGGAGGTATGCTGTAGAGGCCATGCTTCAAAAGCTGTCCAGGGAGGAGGTACAGCTGACCGCGACTAAAAGCAGGGCCTCTAACGGAAGTTGCCCCCCCCCGAGCTTTCAAATGACCTCCCCTTCCAGAGATCTGCTTGGCAACCCCCTTCTGGCAGCCCAAGGGTTGGTTAAACCTCATCTCTTCCAGTTGGCCTTTGGCGATGAGATTAAGCCATATTACTCTCATTGGTTCCCCTTGGTGGTCCAGTAATCTAGCTTTATACACTGATCTGACATTTTAAGGTTTCAGAAAATGGAAGCTTGGTGTTTGCGGGAAAGTTAATTAACTCGTTCTTTGATGCATTTTTTGCATGAATTAAGGAAATTATGACTTCTTTGTTGCCCTTATAGAGCTGCCAGCTTCTGGTTGGGAAATTCCTGGTGATTTGGGGGTGGACCCCAGTGGGGTATAATACCATAGAGTTCACCTTCCTGTGCAGACATTTTCTCTGACCTCTGTAGCCTAGAGATCACTTGTAATTCCAGGAGCTCCCCAGGACCCAACAGGAGATTGGCAACTCAGGTTAACCAGTTTGGAACTCTGGTATAAAGCTATATAAAAGGATGTTAAATACATGAGAAACCATTATAAAGTGCCGCTACTGCAGTGGGCCAATGAGGAAGTGGCTGGCCAAAAATGCTCAAGCAAGCCTGCCTCTGACCTTCCTCAGATGCCAGTTCTTCTTACAGCTGCCCTGTCCCAATCATACCAACAGTCAAAGCAAATTTTGAAGCGCTGCGTTCCGATCCTCCCATGTTTTCAGGAAAGCCGCAGAATGAATAAACAGCAATGCCCAAGACAGGAACTGCATGCCATGGATCGTGTGCTACACAGAAGGATTTCAGTTCTTTTTTAAGCAAGGAAAGGGGACGTAACAAAACCCACCTATTACCGCTGCCAACCCGACAGACTTGCTCTGTAATTTACAGAATGTGGATTTCCCTTCAAAAAAATGACTCTGAACAGCAATTTGGGGTTATAAGAGAAGATCCCTGGAATGTTACTGAATAATTAAGATTTATTCTAAGCAGCCCGAAACCTCACAGGACTGGTTCGCACGCTCACTCAACCAACCAACTGGCCAGTCCTCTTCCCATGGGGAACGAACAGCCACATGTCTTTCCCTACGCTACACCATATAAATATAATTAATGTGAAATCGTTTGCGAGAGGGAACAACAACACAAACCGGGGCTTCTGCACAGATCACACAATCTTGACCCCTCCCACGGCCTCAGGAAGAGATTGGTTCCGAACAACAGACATGGGGATTGATCCGTAGTTACAGCGGTACCTCAAAGCTTAAATTAAGTACAAATGATTTTGGAACAAACACTGATCAAAATTCCAGAATGTTCACCGTTTCATTTTAGAGTGTTCACCGTATGGCACAAAGACACCCTTCTGTCATCCGTAAAGTCCCCTCCACCTAAATGCCCATAATTCAAGATGGGTAGCTGTGTTAATTTGGCGTAGTGGTTAAGTGCGCGGACTCTAATCTGGGAGAACCGGGTTTGATTCCCCACTCCTCCACTTGCACCTGCTGGATGGCCTTGGGCAAGCCGTAGTTCTGCCACAGCTGTTCTTGAAAAAGAGTAGTTCCTGTCAGAGCTCTCTCAGCCCCACCTATCTCACAGGGTGTCTGTTGTGGGGAGGGGAAGGGAAGGGAGTTTGTAAGCCACTATGAGACTCCTTTGGGTGGTGAAGGGCGGGGTATAAACCTAATCTCTTCTTCTAAATCTGTCCGTAGCAGTAGAAAAGAGCAAGAGTCCAGTAGCACCTTAAAGACTAACAAAATTTGCGGCAGGGCAGGAGCTTTCATGAGCCCCTGCTTACTTTGAGCAGTGACTCACGAAAGCTCCTACCCTGCCACAAATTTTGTTAGCCTTTAAAGCGAGTAGTGACTCACGAAGGCTCCTACCATCTTTAAAGGACTACTTGCTCTTTTCGACTGCCCATAACTCGGGCATGTATGGCGGCCATTCCAGGTACAGTTCTTCCCAGCGTGAAAAGCTGAAAACGGTTGGCCATCTCCACCCCTCCTATTCCTTCTCTTTTAAAAGGGCAGCAGAAAAAAATTGAAAGAGGGAGTAAAATGTTGTTATTTGACTGGCCAGCAAGCACCCTTGTTCATTATTTGTGGACGCCTTTTGCATTTAATATATCAGCAGCTCACAAAGACAGCCCTGTGGACTGAAATTATCTTTGACACGAGAGCATGGAAAAATGAGAGGACTGATTATGCTGTTCCATCCCAACATTCCACACACAAAGAATTATGAAAAAGGAGTCACCCACAGATATTCCATTTCTCATTTTAGAAGATTTATACCGTGCAACGCCAAGCCAGGGTGGTCTTCAACTGTTGGGGGGAAGAAAGGGACATTTCATTCATGCAATATTAAAAATAACTCACCCTGCTGTGGCAGATTCCGGTTGGAGACCTCTGTTTTCCCGTGGAATCCAGGGCTCATCCCGAGACCTCCCACATCTATTTCAGGGCTGGCAAATCCATTCAGTTGACCTGTGTGTCTACTGACAGCATTGATGCGGGTGGGGATCGGCTCAAATGTTGGATCCAGCTCCAAAATCAACCTGTTCAGCTGCTCAATCGATTGGTCGATATCCAGAGTGGGGGAGGAAGGCAAGGCCCCCAAGCCGTTTCCTGTGTTCAACTGCAGGTCAATGTCATTCGTGACCTTCTCGGGGCCTAATCTTGGTTTTAGAACTTCCGGGCTAGGGGATTCCACCGTCTCATTGGAAGGAGGCACGCTTCCCAGCCCTCTCTGTACGGCATCTCTGCTGCTGCAGCCCCGGGCGGGAGTATCCGGAACTCTAACTTGGCTCTGCAGGTTGCCCGATTTCTCCACCGAATTGTGAAGACCGAGTCTGACCTCGCTGTCTGGGGAGTAGGCATACTGATGAGCGATTACCATCTGCTGCTGGCGCACCCACGTCTGGGTCGAATAGCTACTGGGGCTGTAGGCCGGAGGCTGAGCAGAGACCGGAGGATTCCTTGGCAGCTGCTGAGGCGGCTTCGGCTCAGCGTTTCCGAAGGATCTCTCGTACATGGGGTCTACGCTGATTCCCAGATCTGGAGCCACGGCACTGTGGTGCTCTTCCCCAGTGTTGCTTCCAAACCCGTCCGACAGAAGGGAATTCTGGCTGCTCTTGTGGCAGCTGAAGTTCCCGAGGTGGTTGGAATGCTGCCCTTCAGAAGAAGACAATGTCCCAATGCTGTCCACACTGTGGAGGTCATGGCTGGGCAGCTCATCATCGAGAATGTCTGTTTCCCGGTCCCGGTGCTTGGCATCTCCATTCACATGAACTTGGGCTGGCACTATGTGGCGAGTCCCACTGTACTTGCTTGGGGCATCGGTCATATCCTTGAGGGGACCGACCGAGTCCTCCAGGCCAAAGCCACTGAGCAATTGGTCCAACTCCTCCTTCTCTTGGGGGCTCAGGAGTCTCTTGGTTCCTGGAGAGGGGCGTTCTTCCGTTTTGTCCGTCCTTATGGACGCAGTGGAGTGGCCCGAGTCACTGCTAACAGACAGAGTGTGGTCGCCGTGGTCAGGGCTACCGGTCACGGCACCTGCGGCTCCACTGGGAATGCTGGTATCTGAAGAGCTCTTCTTCCTCACTTTTGCGTAGAGGCTCCCATCAATGGGGCCCTGGGTATGCAAAACTGTAAGGCGAGAAGAAAAAGATAACAAAGACCGTGTTTAAAAAAACCAAACAGCACAGAAAAGACTTTTTTAAAAAAACTGAACACATTCATAGTGCCTAAGAACTTCACAATGGTGACTCATGCCAACCCTGGGGGTGAAGTAACATTCACTCATCTTAAAAACAGGCACATCAAATGACCAAAATCTGACCAGGGTGCCATTTTCTTACTTCCATGGCTATTTCAGTAACTCAGCCATCATTTTATTTGTGTGTGCGGGGTGTATTTTTGCATTCTCTCTCTCTCTCTCTCTCTCTCTCTCTCTCTCTCTCTCTCTCTCTCTCTCTCTGTTGTATGCGCCCATGTGCACCTGTTCCTGGAAGTCATGGTGATCCCTGGCGACTCCTACTGGGGCACAGGGGACTTTCAGAGAAGTGGTTTGATAGCCTGCCTCTGGCCTCCCAACCCTGGTATTCTCTGGAGGTCTCCCATCCAAGTGCTTGCCAGGATTGGCCCTGCTTAGTTTCCAAGGTCCGATGAGATTCGGCGTGCCTGGGCTATCCAGGTCAGGGCAACCATGACTTTATTGATAAGATTCAGGGGGTGGAGGCACATTGGTCTGAAGCAGCAGAATAAAGTTTGAGTCCCGTGGCCCCTTTAAGACCAACAAAGTTCTATTCAGAATAAAACTTTGTTGGCCTTAAAGGGGCCAGTAGACTCAAACTGTATTGTATCACTTTATTGAGCTACACCTCAGTTCATTTGAAGTAAATATTAAGTCCTGCTCTGAACCTGGGCTCTTGTTAGAGCTTGTTAGATCTCGGTAGCTAAGCAGGGTCAGCCCCAGTTAGTAGTTGGATGGGAGACCACCAAGGAAATCCGGGGTTGACAAACTATGTTGTCGAAGGCTTTCACGGCCGGAGTTCATTAGGTGTTGTAGATTTTCCGGGCTGTATGGCCGTGGTCTTGGCCTTGACCTACACGGCCATACAGCCTGGGAAATCTACAACACCTAATGACAAACTACTCTGCTTTCTCTCTTGCCTTGAAAACTCTACAGGGTTGCCATAAGTCACCTGCAACACGACGGTACCGTCGACCCCTCAAATTATTGTGCATTGTCACAAAAATAAACTACAGCCCCCGCTCCACCAATAAGCTTGCACTGGATAAATCCAGAAGTGGAGACAGCAGCCCTTTCTCCAAGACGCTTACGCCGCTGAGGAAGGTGCCCTGGAAGACACACATATGAAGCTGCTTCCTACTGAGTCAGATCTCTGGTCTATCAAGGTCAGTTGGTTCCGCTCTGACTGGCAGCAGCTCTCCTGGGTACCAAGTAGAGGGCCATCACATCAGCGACTGCTTTTTAATGGATGGTGCTGGGGACTGAATCCAGGCCCTCCTGCACGCAAGCTGAAGCTCAAGCACTGAGCCAGATTCTCGCCCTGCTAGGCAACATTTTGTTTGCATCGGCTGCACGGGCTGGCCGTGGCCGTGATGCACAGCTTGGGAGCACCGCTCCCTCCTCCCAACACACCCAAACAAGACGACAACCCTTTTCTCAGCCAAGTCAAACAAGCAAGGGTCAGTCTTCGTACTTTGTAACGGCTCAGATTTAACCGAAGGCCTCATTAGCAGGTATACTTTTTTTCTTTATTATGTCTGGGCCACACTCCCGGCCGATGCTCCCTCTAAGCTGTGGAATCTCACGAGCAAAAATTCTACTTTGTGAGCTACTGGCATTAAAGTTCTGAGTGAGCCATTTGGCTACTGCATAAATAAGACAAGAAGAAGAAGAGAAGAGATGGGATTTATACCCCGCCTTTCACTACCCAAAGGAGTCTCAGAGTGGCTTACAAACTCCTTTCCCTTCCCCTCCCCACAACAGACACCCGGTGAGGTAGGTGGGGCTGAGAGAGCTCTGACAGAAACTGCTCTTTTTTTTCAAGAACAACTGTGCCCTCGAACACACACATATGAAGCTGCTTCATACTGAGTCAGATCTCTGGTCTATCAAGGTCAGTTGGTTCCGCTCTGACTGGCAGCAGCTCTCCTGGGTACCAGGTAGAGGGCCTTGGCTTGTCCAAGAACTTTGGCTTGTCCAAGGTCATCCAGCAGGTCCAAGTGGAGGAATGGGGAACCAAACCCGGTTCTCCCAGATTAGAGCCCGTGCACTTAACTGCTACACCAAACTGACACCAAAATAAGTTTGATCTGGAATAATCCTTCCTGAGCTAAGACAAAAATGTGTGAGCCGGAGGCTAAAACTGTGAGCTAGCTCACACTAACTCATCTCAGAGGGAACACTGCCCAGTCCAAAGGCTCCTGAGCCGGTCACTAAAAATGGAGACTTTCTGGAGAACACTGCCAGCTATACAGTTGTCCATCCCCCATCTTCCCCCCGCCCCCAGGTTTAAGAATACGGTTTAGTTTCAGGATTCATGGCTCACTGAAAAGAAGGTCTGTATTAATCGGAAATTCCTGAGAAACTCTATTTGCTAAGCAACACTCTGAGCCCTCGCGGGCTCATGAGGAACGAAGTACCCCAAAGCTCTGGAACCGGCCAAGCCTTTCCTCAAGAGACGGCGGAGCAAAAATTAACACAGGGAGCTGATTGAGAGCTGGTCTCACTTGCTCACACTCCCAGCACCACAGAGAATCGGGAGGGGGGGAAGATGGGAGGGCGGGAGAAAGGAAACGTAACACAAAATTCCTGATCGCGTCAAGGCCCTATTCAGGGATGGGACAGGAAATATACAAGTTCTTCAGTCATGAAGGAGAGCCACCTGAGGAGGAGGAAGAGGAGGAGGAGAGGGTCTTGCTTCGTCCTACCACAGTACAAATGCTCAATATGTTACATGACAATTTGTTGCCCATTTGTTGCACCCCATGTCTGTCATCGAAGGAGCGAGCCGGACATGGCGAACGGCGCTCTCCGTGGGGATCTCTTTCTTCAAAATGGAAGACGAGACCAGGGGGGCGAACCCAATTCAGAGCAGAATCAAGGTTGTGAGGGAGAGGGGCCCTCCTGCACCACACACGATGCCATTTTCACAACCCGTAATGGCCCTGTTTGAGCAAATATGCAGAAACTGGCGGGGGGGGCTTAAAACTCCCTTTCCTCATGCCACAGTACCGATCTGAATCAGACCTCCCACAAATCAAAAAAGGAACAGACATCCCATTCATGGTTGGGGCCACTGTTAGCCACCTCACCCTACTCTCAGGGTAAGACTGAACCCATAATTCCTATTACATCTGAGTTTTAGTTCATATTGGAAAGGATTCGAAACCTGGCTTTTCTGAAGGCTGTAAGAAGCAGAATGCAGCTTTCCCAGGCGTTCCTAACAGAGCATCAAAAGGGCCACAGTATCAGAGGAGGACATATGTCACACTGAGTTCCCACTGGGAAGAAAGGCAGGGTACGTACATACATATATACATTCAGGACCTTCATCTACAGAAATGAAATGTCCTGGCCTGAAAGAATTTGTCATCTACATTTTCATTACTGAGAGGAGCACAAGAGGAGGGCAGAAAATAGAGAATTAAGGTCAATACCCAACGGAGAGAGGGGAGGGGAGGGAGGCAAACGTGAGAACAATGTGGGGGGATTGAAGGGCACACGTTGAGGCTTTGTTTCAGCTGCAGATGGGGGGCTAAGGGGATAAGAAGAGAAGAAGAAGAGATTGGATTTATACCCCACCCTTCACTAACCAAAGGAGTCTCAGAGCGGCTTACAAACTCCTTTCCCTTCCCCTCCCCACAACAGACACCCTGTGAGGTAGGTGGGGCTGAGAGAGCTCTGACAGAAACTGCTCCTGAGAGAACAGCTCTGAGAGAACTTGTGACTGACCCTAGGTCACACCAGCAGCTGCATGTAGAGGAGTGGGGAATCAAACCTAATTCTCCCAGATTAGAGTCAGCACATTCAAGTCCAGTATACCCTTGGACAGTATTTTCTCTATGGACTGTTATTGCCCCAGGAGGGCTTGTGCTTGTGGACTATTTTGGATTGTATTACTCCAAGAATCACCATTCTGTGGTTCGTGTGACTGTTATGATGTGCATTACTTTCTTTTGAAGTGCTGTCTGTGCCCACCAGGAGGCTGGCAACCCATTGCTTATGCTGCCCAATAGCATTCACCATCTGGAAGAAAGCAAGGAGGTTGACCAACACCAGTGAAGGAAGCCATCACTGTCCAGCCTATGGTACATCCCAACACAGCAGGCAAATCGCGACTGAATTGCTCTGTACTAGATTCCAAGTGAGCCATGCCTTGATGAACCTCCCGAGTCTCTCTTAATCAAAAGGATGGAAAATATTCCTGGTAGATCTGTTTACTATAGTAACCATAGCTGCATGTAAATATTATGCCGCTTCAAGGGGAGCATCAGCGCTTTTCTGTGTACAGGAAGAACAAAGCACCCACTACAGGGTAATTATTTTCTTTGGGTTACATATTAAAAACCCTGTGTCATCTTGAAGGATGCCAACGCTGCCAGCGTGCTTTGGTGTTGCATGGAGACCTAAGGAATGCGGGGACGGCACAATTCGATAAAGGTAGACTGAACTGATGTAATGTTAGCAGCAGGCGGGCATCCCAGGGCAAGCTGAAGCTGTTAAGGAAACCCTGAGCCAATTTTGAGAAGGCAGTCGGGTCGATGGGCAGGAGAGGAAATTTTAGGATAAAGACACCAAAGTGAGGAAAGGACTCAGAAAGGGGGTGGGGGAATAAGACATGGGTGGCCCAGGCGAGCCCAACACTGTTAGAACTTGGAAGCTAAGCAGGGTCGGCCCTGGCTAGTACTTGGGATGGGAGACCACCAAGGAAGTTCAGGCCATAGCAAATCACCTTTGAATGTCTCTTGCCTTGAAAACCCTCTATAAGTCTCTCTAAGTCAGCTGTGACTTGAGGGCAATTCAATCATCCAGTAAGACATGAACTTACATGGGATAAGAGGTGAAAAATAACCCCCCAAAATGGGTTAGAAAGACAGATATCTAAGGGACTGCCTCTCCCCAGATGTGCCCCAGAGAGCTTTGCGCTCTGTGGAGAACCATCTGCTGGTTATTCCTGGGCTGGAGGACGTTCGCCTAGCCTCGACAGGGTCAGGGCTTTTTCAGTCCTGGCCCCGGCCTGGTGGAACATGCTCCCAACTGAGATCAGGGCCTTGCAGGACCTATTACAGTTCCACAGGGCCTGCAAAATGGAGCTGTTCTGCCAGGACTTTGGGTGAGACGTTGGGTGTCTATCATCTGGCCTTCCTGTTTGATGTAGTGCCAGTTCGGTGTAGTGGTTAAGTGTGCGGACTCTAATCTGGGAGAACGAGGTTTGATTCCCCACTCCTCCATTTGGAGCTGCTGGATGACCTTGGGCAAGCCATAATTCTGTCAGAGCTGTCCTTGAAAAAGCAGTTCTTGAAAGAGTTCTCTCAGCCCCACCTACCTCACAGGGTGTCTGTTGTGGGGAGGGGAAGGGAAAGGAGTTTGTAGACCGCTCTGAGGCTCTAAGTGAAGGGTGGGGTATAAATCCAATCTCTTCTCTTCTCTTCTTCTCTTCTCTTCTCTTCTCTTCTCTTCTCTTTCATGGCTCGGCTTCAGCCCATTCATTCCTGACTGTAGAAAGTGAAATTGAAATTTGCTGCACTGCCCAGTTCAACTGGTTTTATTGTATTATTTTAATTCTTGATATCGATTTATTGAATCAATTTAGAGTGTACTGGAATTTATTATTGTGACCCACCCTGAGCCCGCTTGCAGGGAGGTTGGGATATAAATCGAAATGGTAAATAAATAAGTAAATAAATAAGATGGGCTTCAAGTCACCCACGGTGCAACACAGGTGGCAATTCCCATCATCCTCAACTGGCTTCCAGAGTTTACAGTCTTCAACTTGTGAAATACCATATTTAACCAAAGAGAAACCCCCCCCCAAAAAAATGTTATACACAAAAGAGTGTTGTTGTTGTTTTTAATTACTGTACATAGTTGTAAATGGTATGTGACTATAACACAACCCCTCTTCTTCTTTTCCCTCCAGAAGCATACCTGGGGAAAAAAAGTCTTCCTTTTTGGATAAATACAGTATATGATTTTTAAAAATGTACATTAGACCAAGTTGCCTGGTGTGCAAGGAAGCCTTTACTCATGGTGATCAGAAAGAGTGTGTGTGTGTGTCCCCGGAAAGACACGTGTGCAGCAGCTGCGAATCAGAACACCCCCCCCGTGCCCCTGGCTGCACCAGCAAACACAAGAAACTGCATATGGCAAGAAAATAGTGCTTATGGTCCTCTACCATGTTTTGTCCTGACCCACAAAGACTTTTCTATCCCCTGCACAAATGCTTAAGTCACTTCACCGAGAGACAGACAAGAGGGCTTCGGAGGAACTCCCACCATTTAAAAACTCATAGAGCTGCGTATTTCCACACAATTTTATGTTATTACTCAACTGCTGCAGAGCCTGGGAACGCTCGTCTCACCACAGGGCCAGATGCCAGGAGGACTCGCTCCCCACAGAGCTGGAAATGCCACAGAGTGGGGGGTGGGGGGTCAGCAGTTACCACCCAGCCTATGGTTCATAAGAACTGACACATACCCTTTGGAGGAATTTCAGATTCCCCACCTGCAAGACTCCACTCAGCAATGCATGCCAGAGCTAGGGTTCAATGGAACAGCTTGGGCCTGCCCTGAACGCTTTGGCGGAGTGCAGAATGGAACTTCATCCAAACTCAGAAATGGATTACCGAACCCAGAATGGCTTCCAAAATCTTCCCTCAGATGATCAAAAGAGCTTCCCTTTAAGAAGCAGTAATAATCCACACACACACACCCCACAAGGTCTCTGGGCATGCCAGGCAAGATGAGGGCACAGGATGCCAGTGTCACCAGACCACGCTAGGTCTACCTCACAGGACATTTCCAGAAAGGGCCTGGAACTCCTCAGTCCGGTTCTAGAAATTCTTCCGCCGGTTCAGAACCCGAGTGGGGATTTCACTCCACCCCTGCACAGTTCTCACTACTGTGTCCTTCCAAATCATAACAAGCCACGGTTATATAACATTTCAAGCTCAACAAAATATTGACCGAGTAAACACGGCAAGTAATAATTTCACTGCCGTACCTTTTCTGGCACATTCCCTTCGCCAAGAGTCACTCACATTACTAATACTAAATCATATTTGATTACTCCGGAACCCGGGCCTAATACAAGAGGCAGAGGGCCTTATCCTACATGGTGCTGAGCGTTCCTAGAAAGCAAATACAAACATGATACCACTGTAAACCTGGAAAAAGCGTTTCCACCAAATTTAAACGGCTGGGTCTCTTGACGGGTCACGAATCAGCCTTCATCGGGCCACCTGGGGATTAGACTTATGATATTTATTTCAGGTTCTTCTAAAACAAAGGGAAAAGCTCCAGTGGCTTGTTTTTAAAAAGATCAAAATATATGAACAGCTGGATTGTGTGGTTATTTGTCCCTTCCTTTAAGCTTCCCTTCCTGGAGGAGACTATCAGGAAGGAAATTCAGATACCAGGTTCTGTGTTGTTGTTTTTTTGCAATATGCATCGCTCAGCCGTATCTTACAAAACACCCACCAAGAGACGAATCCCAGTGTTGTCATAAATTAAAAGCTTTTTTTAAAAAAAACCCTAATATGCCCAGACACAGACAGAAGTGGGGGTGGGGGGATAAGAAGAGTTCTTCTCTTCTGGTAAAGTAGAACGGGTAGAGACACACGAGTAAAGCGAGGCTTCCCTCTAAATACCTTAGCAGGGATACTGGCGCGCTTGATGAAATACCTCATTTTACTCGCAAACGCAAACCCCTGCTCTCACTTTTTCCAAGGAAAGGAGCTGGCTGCAAAGGAAAAAAAAAACCCATACAGTAACACATCTGTCTCTCCCCCAACCCCTGCCAGGAAAACAAAACACACACCCTGAAGGCAGGCTGAAACAGTAAAGCCTTGAAAGCAAAGGTGGAATGCGTCTACCTCAAGCTGAAAGGAACCCCCTCGGCTCTTAACTCTGTTTTCTCTCGGGCCGGGGTCCCTACTGGAACAGGGTAAGGCAGAATTACCCATGGCACACTCATTCTCTCTCTCTCTCTCTCTCTCTCTCTCTCTCTCTCTCTCTCCCTAACAGCCATGAAATCTGGCAAAAGTCCAGCCCTGAATCTGAACTACAAACTGACTGGGATCAGGCACATGCAATATGGAGACCGCGTGTGCACTTTTTTTTGGTCTACAGTCTAATGCACAGAAAAGCAAATTGCATTCCCAGAGGCCAGGCCAGGCCAGGCCAAAACCGCAAGACACATACCAGTTTCAGCTCCACTCCAAAACAGTCCTCCCCTGATCCTCTGGCTTCTCCTTTTGTGCAATTCACAGGAGAGAGAGAGAGAGAGAGAGAGAGAGAGAGAGAGAGAGAGAGAGAGAGAGAGAGAGAGAGAGAGAGAGACTTCTGTCTGGCAGCTTTTCTGACCTGTCCCACAGCTATCTTCTTTCCAGTCATTCAGTGTCTGAGAAAGCTCATTCAAACTCGCATGCCGGGTAGGCCCAGCAATGACAGTTCTGACCCAGTTCTCCCAGACAGGAGGAGGGAAAATACAAAGCTATTTTCCATATGTTGCATCCTTTTTTTAAAAAAGCAGGGAGAGTCTACCCGACTGGAGTCCTTTTCCCCCTCCCCGCCATCACCACATAACAAACAAACCCGCAGGCAAATCTCTACAAGTCTAGAACTGCATTCCTCGCAAGGTTAAGTCTTTTTGTTTTCGGTGCGTGAAGACTGTTTTCTGCTCTTCCTGCCTGCTTTGCTCACTACAGACTCCCGATCTTCACAAAGCACTGCCTGCACCTCTCTCTCCCTCCCTCCCTCTCTTTCACACACACACACACACACACACACACAATGCAGTTGCAGAGAGTTTTGGTCTGCAGGATAACAAATTCTGAGTCCACTAGCAACTTAGAGACACACAGGATGTAAACATCTTTTTTCAAATCTTACCACGACGGCTGCTTACCGCTTTGTTCCAGATCGACAGAAGTTCTGTACCCTGGAGAGGCGGCAGAAGGGCCAAGCTGATTGTAAAAACAGCCTAACTTGCAGCACACAAGAAAAGCGGGTACTGAAAACACCAGAGCCTTCCAGCTTCTTTGCAGTCCTGAAGGTAACTGCTGGAGTAGCATGAAACTTTGGCTTCAGCCAAGAAGGGGAAGGGGGGGGGCAGTGAAAATGTAAACACAGAGGCGGAGTCGGCAGAGGGTGCGATCAGGTTCAATGAAATTTGAACCCTTGCAGCTGAAGAATGAATGCTGTTTGTAAAGGTAATTCAGGATACGATCTATTTCCCTCACAGATGGTCTCTTCCCTTTGCCCACCCCCGGGGGAAGCAAAGCCCACCTTAACTCCAGCCTCGATTCCTGATTTGCCAAGCGACACACATACACGTTTTCTCTCAAACCTATCAAGCAAATATTTGTTTTCAATGATGGACGCACGGTTCTGCCCACCATCTCGTCCAGCTCACATGCTGGATGCCCGCTCAAGATTGGCTCGGTCTTAAGCCATGCTCAGCTTTGAAGCTGGCATCCGTCGGTGAAGGTCCTTGATCTTCGGCAAACTCAAGTTCCTCATCTCATCTCCAGAATACGTAACATTAGGTGGAGTTGGCCTGCAAAGATGCACAGCAGCTGGCTCCAGCAAATCTGTACTTCCCAGCATACATCACCATGGACTTTTGTGTGAGGGTGTTTCTGAGCCTAGATTATGAACCGTAACCAGGAAACAGAATGTCTGGCAGGCCATCTGGCAATGTTTGTCACATTCAGACCATGGGACAAGGTCTAATAAGAACAGGCTGGGCATGAACATAGCTTGTTGCTATGCCCACTCACACATCGCATTTTCCTCACTGGATCAAGCTCCAATAAGTTGTGGTGCCCAACTAGAGGTGCCACAGCAAACCATAGTTTGTTTGGACAGCAAACTGGGGCTTCGTCAAACCGGGAAGATTCCAATGAAGCTCCACAAACAAGAGGAGGGAGGTGGAAGGAGCAAGTAAGCATGGCAGCGAGCTGTGTTCATGCCCAGTCATCGTTTCAGCCACTGTGTGCCTGTGTCATCTGCCAGAGTCCTCATAAGGACATAAGAGAAGCCATGTTGGCCAATGGCCCATCCCGTCCAACACTCTGTGTCACACAGTGGCCAAAACCCAGGTGCCATCAGGAGGTCCACCAGCGGGGACAGAACTCCAGAAGCCCTCCCACTGTCCCATCCGTCCCCCCCACCCCGCCAAGCACCAAGAAGACAGAGCATCACTGCCCCAGACACAGTGTTCCAACTATACCTTGTGGCCAGGGGTCTTTTCGTAGAAAACAAGCTGCAGGAGCTCATTAGCATATGGTATGCTAATGAGCTACTAGGCTATTAGCATATGCCATGCCCCCTGACATCATCAGAAATGATGTCAGAAGGGGAAGCAAAAGGGGGGAGGCATCTTCGAAAGCCTCCCCTTCCCTTCCCCGGCTGGTCTGGGTGGGGGAGTGAAGAGAGAAGGGTTTTAAAGTTTAAACTCCTTCTCACTAGAGTTGGGCCACAGAAGGAGGAAAGAGGGAAGGAAAGAGAGAGAGGAGAGAGAAGGAAAGAGGGAAAGAAAGAGGAGGGAAAGAAGGAGAAGGAAAGAAGGAGGGAAAGAAAGAGAGAAGGGAAGAAGGAGGGGAACAGGGAAAGGAGGAAAAAAGAGAAGAGAAGAAGGCAGGAAAGAGGAAAAGGAGAGAAGGAAAGGAGGGAATGAAAGAAATTTGGCGGCAATTCGGACCCATTATATCCTATGGGCCATTGAAGTTAATGGTGAAAATATAGGGTATATTCTGGGGGCTGGAGGGGAGAGGGTTTGAGGGAGAGGCTCCAAACTCACAGGGTAGCTGTTGGAGCCTCTCCCCAAGATACCCACTAAGTTTCAAGAACACTGGACCAGGGGGTCCAATTCTATGGGCCTCCAAACAGGTTGCCCCTATCCCCTCCATTGTTCTCTATGGTGGGGGAAAAGTTACTTTTTGAGGTGTGTGTGGTGTGAGTGGTCCAATGAGGTTGCACCATCAATTTAGACATGTATAAATGATGTTCCTTTTGGTCTTTTGGGGTTTCTGTGTGGCACTGTGGCATGCTTGCACTGCCACAGTGCCACTTGTTCTGGAGTGTGCCACTTGTTCTCATGGCAAACAAGCACCTCCCAAGACAGTTCACTTTCCCTGAGATTCTCTGGGAGAGTCTGACTGCTGGGTGGTTGCCTGCTTGCCTGCCTTAAGTGCTGGCTGGCTGGGTTTCCCCATTGGAAACAATGGAGGTAATGGGGGTAACCTGTTTGGGTGCCCATAGAATTAGGCCCATTGGTCCAATTGCTTTGAGATGTAGGGGTGTATGTGGGGAGAGGCTCCCGAACCTACCCTGAAAATTTGGAGCCTCTCCCTCAAACCCCCTCCCCCCTAGAGTGACTAACAGCCCCGTGGGGAGAAAATAACTTGTTTTCCCACTATAGAGAACAATGGAGGGAATGGGGGTAACCTGTTTTGGGGTCCACAGAATTGCCCCCCTAGTCCAATGTTCTTGAAACTTGGAGGGTATCTTGGGGAGAGGCCCCACAAGCTACCCTGTGAGTTTGGAGCCTCTTCCTCAAACCCCCTCCTTGCCAGCCCCCTCCTCACCAGCCCCCAGAATATACCCTATGTTTTCGCCATCGACTTCAATGGCCCATAGGATATAATGGGGCTGAGATTGACATTTGGCTGGCCAAAGACTCCTGAAACTGACATGCGGGAGCCTTTTTGCCCTCTGAAGCTGCCAGAGCTGTGCTCCAGCACGCTCCCCCCCCCAAAGACCCCTGCTTGTGGCTAATAGCCAGTGATGGACCTCTGCTCCATATGTTTATCCAGTTCCCTCTTGAAGCTGTCTAGGCTTGTAGCTGCCACCACTTCCTGGGGCAGTGAGTTCCACGTGTTAATTACTCTTTGGGTGAAGAAGTACTTCCTTTAATCTGTCCTAAGCCTACTGCTCATTAATTTCATTGAGTGTCCACATGTTCTTGAAGGTCTGATCAAGTAAGAGACTATAGGGGGAGGGAAGATCGAGGACTGTTTGGACAACCGCCCCCACCCCCAATAATGAAGGCAGTCCAAGAGGACGACGAAGAGGAGGATGAGGACGAAGAGGAAAAGGAGAAGAGTTGGGTTTATACCCCGCCCTTCACTCAGAGCAGCTTACAATCTCCTTCCCTTCCTCTCCCCACAGCAGACACCCTGTGAGGTAGGTGGGGCTGAGAGAGCTCCGAGAGAACTGTGACTGACCCAAGGTCGCCCAGCAGGCTTCATGTTGAGGAGTGAGGAATCAAGCCTGGCTCTCCAGATTAGAGCCCTGCTGCTCTTAACCACTACACCAAACTGGCTCTCAAGTAACAACAAAACCACGATTCGTACGTTGTAAAACTCAGAAGTCAGAACTCTCGTTCTTAAGCTACAGAAACAGTGCATTTTTTGCCGCAATTCGGTTTTGCCACAATGCTTACTTTGAGAGAGGGGCAACAACATTGGTGCCAAGGCATGTGGTGACCAGTCCCACTGCCACACCCACTTCTCCTCCTTCGGATCCTCTTTTCTCTACTGAGAATAGGGAAGGGAAGCATTGGCACCCCCTCTTCAGATCTGACAAGAAAAATCTCTGCCCCGCATCGAAACCACTGATCGGTTTCAGGGCCTCTCCATTCCCTGGAATGGGGATATGGTTTTGTAGCATTCATGTGGCATCTGGATCAAGAGGAAGAACATTCATAAAAGTTGGGAACAAACCAGGAAACAGGCAGGTCTGAGGCAGTGTTCCCTCTAAGCTGAGTTAGCGCGAGCTAGCTCACAGTTTTTTAGCCTCTGGGCTCACACATTTTCCTCTTAGCTCAGGAAGGGAGGCTCCAGAGCAAACTAATTTATGCAGCAGCCAAATCGCTCGCTCACCACTTTAATGCCAGTAACTCACAGAGTAGAATTTTTGCTCACAAGACTCCAGAGCTTAGAGGGAACGTTGGTCTGAGGTATGCAAAGAGGTAAATTCTAGAGGAAGGCCAGAAAGTACAACCAGCAGTGGGGGGGGGGGGTGTTTGACGCTAAATAGGTAATTCCTAACTGGCCAGCCTGTAATATCTACAGGGCAAGCAGCTAATCCAAGCTGGGAGGACTACAGGACAAATCAGTCTGGTTGTTACTGGCCTTTTTTTCTGTTACTGCCTCAAGGTTCCACCTGGCTAGCTCTAGGGCTTTCTGCAGGTTATTGTGGACCCCAGGGCACATCCCATGAACCCACTCATTCTACCTGACCAGATTCAGTTCAACCACAGTCTAGTCTCTGTTACCCATTAGGACCGTGAGTACTATATACTAGCCTTTTTTATTTTTTACAGAAGACAGTTCACTTTTGACAGCCAGTCTGGCGTAGTGGTTAGGAGCAGGGACTCTAACTGGAGGACCGGGTTTGATTCCCCACTCCTCCACGTGCAGCTGCAGGTGTGACTGTGGGTCAGTCGCAAGTTCTCTCAGAGCTGTTTTCTCAAGGGCAGTTCTCGAAAGAGCTCTCTCAGCCCCGTCTACCTCACAGGGTGTCTGTTGTGGGGAGGGGAAAGGAGAAGGAGATTGTAAGCCGCTCTGAGGCTCCTTCAGGTAGTGAAGGGCGAGGTATAAACCCAATCTTTTCTTCTCCTTCTTCTTAAGCACCGCAAGGCCATAAATTAAAAAAGGAAACCTCGAATATCAACAGCTGCTTTAATTCTTCTTTCCTCAAGGGCATTACTTTCTAACAGCTTGGTCCTGTACAGAGTCAAGCTTTTCCTAAGCCAGTTCGAGCTCATTCGGTTTCGACGCACTTAACTCCACGCAGGGTCAGACTGCAGGAATGCCACTCTGAGCGCACTTAATTGGCAGCAAGCAACACTGAAACCAACAAGCTTTTGTTACTGTTCAGTCGTACAGCCAAGTCCGACTCTTCGCGACCCCACGGACCAGATCACGCCAGGCCCTCCTGTCTTCTGCCGTCCTCTGAAGTTTGCTCAAGTTCATGTTTGTTGCGTCGGTGACACTGTCTAACCATCTCATCCTTCAACAGGCCTTACCCCTGGGTAAATGTCATCAGGATTGGCAGGTGCATGTACCAATTTCTGGAGAAGAAGGGTTTGCACTCAGCGGCCTTATGGGACTCTGGAGGGTTATTAATGCATTCCAGTTGCTCATGAGGCAGAGAGGCGTGGGGGTGGGGAGCAGGCCTCTAAGCATGTAGTTATGCAAGTATTAACAGGGCTTAGTAAATACTTGCAGAGGGAAGGTGAGAAATATCTCACCGAGTGCTTTTCTACACCTCCTTAAAGTGGGCCGCTTGAGATGTTCAAAAGGAGAGGCAGAAAAGGAAAGCTGCAAGGTCTTTTAATTCCCAAGCTCCCGAGTCTCAGCTGTGGAGAGGAGTGGCCCTCCTGAAAGGGAAACGGGACACGGGTTTCCCAGCAGGGAAATCTGAATTGCCCCCCCCCCCACTCCTGACATGGATGAAACCCAGAAGTGGAGTGAGGGGGGAGGCATAGATTGCCTGAGCTGCCCTCCCTCATTCTCTCAGTTGGCTGAGAGGCAAAGGTTGCAGGAAGCTCTTGGCCACTGCGCACTGTTCAAGAGGAAGTCCTTCAGAAAGTCCGTAAGGTCCCCTTCCTAGCCTCTCTACTTCAGAGGGAAACCAGGAATGTGGGAAAGTTCCTTTGAAAGACACCAACACAGCATGTCTGCACAGTCAATCTGAACGCACCGCTGATCCTGATGGGACTAGCTCTCTAGCTGCATCATGCGACCCACAATGGTGCTTCCCCCTCCTCAGCTCTTACTCTCCCCCCAGAGGACACCCAAAAAGGAGTTACTCCAGCACACTCCTCCAGTAACCTTCCACAACCCGCTCTGGTGGAAATCTATGCTGGTGCAAGAAGCCAACAGCACAAGGGGAATGGAATATCTAGAAAGGCAGTGATCCGTGGATGCTGTATTGGTGCTGAGGGAAGGGGGCACAGATTTAGGGAAACTCTTGGTCAGAATTGAAAAATGCTCCACCTTCTTCAGCTACAGAGAGTGTCATGGATAGTGTGCTGGACTGTGACCTGGGAGATGTGGGTTCGAATCCCCACGCGGCCATGAAGTTCATCATTAGGCTGACCTTGGGGGCCAGTCGCTCTTCCTCAGTCCAATTTACCTCACAGGGTTGCACGTATGCTGCCCTGAGCCCCCCGGGGAGGGATGGGAGACAAGATAAAAACATACCAGATGGAAAAATGTTCAACAAGTGCAGTGAACGGGCATGACTGCCATTGTCTATGCAAACAACACTGCCCCGAAGAACTGGCTTCGGGAATAGCAGCACACAGCCAGTTCTGATTGGCTAAGTAAATGCTGATCCAGTGTGCAAAAAAGGTAAATTCCACACTGGCCATACTCAGAACAGTAACAGCCTGCCAGGGTCACACTGCCCTTATACAAATCCCTGGTGAGATCAGGCTTGGAATACTGTGTGCACCTGAAAAAGGATACTGTACATCTTGGAAAAGTGCAGAAAAGGTACAACCATTAAGGATTAGTTAAAATGCTGTTTTAGCCTAGAAAAGAGGCGAGTTAGGGGAGACGTGAGAGAGGTTTATAAAATTATGCATGATGCGGAGAGCGCAGACAGGAAAAGCCCTTTCTCCCTCTCCTGTCCGCACGTAGCTAAATTGTGGTGGCGATGGTTTCCTACTGGGAAGGCTTTAAAAGGGGTGTGGGCAAACACACAGAGGATGGGGCTATCAATGGCTGCCAGTCATGATGGATATCTACTCCATCCATTACCAGAGGCGGTATATGCCCCTCTGTACCCATTGCTGGGGAGCATGGGTGGGAAGGTGCTGTTGCAGCCATTCTGCATTGGGCTCCCCAAATGCAGCTGGTTGCTCACCGTGTGAACAAATAATGGGACTTTTTTTTGCATTTGTGTGCAAGTGTGCCCATGCCTGGAAGTCTTGGCAACCTCTGGCGACTCCTCCTGGGGCACGGAGGATGTTCAGAGAAGTGGGTTGATAGCCTGCCTCTGGCCTCCCGGCCCTGGTGTTCTCAGGAGGTCTCCCATCCAAATACTTGCCAGGGTCGGCCCTGCTCAGCTTCTGAGATCTGACAAGTTTCTGGCTTGCCTGGGCTATCCAGGTCAGGGCCACAACCAATCTGGGGTGACCCAGCACGGCTCCTCCTATGTTCTTAAGAGGTTTCATAACATCACCAGGGTCAACTGCGTATTCCTTCATTGGCTGGAATCAGTCTAGTAAAGGTAAAGAAAACCTCAACTGCAGATAAATCAATAAAATTCTGAGGCAGCAGCAGAGAAAGCATTGCCGTAGGGAAGGAACTTCGCAGGGAATACGCCCCTCCCATTCTCCCAAGCACTGGGAGAAGAGCCAGTCTGGTGTAGTGGCTAAGTGCATGGACTCTAATCTGGGAGAACTGGGTTTGATTTCCCACTTCTCCACTTGCTGGTGGATGACCTTGGGCAAGCCATAGTTCTCTCAGAGCTGTTCTTGAAAAAGAGTAGTTTCTGTCAGAGCTCTCTCAGCCCCACCTACCTCACAGGGTGTCTGTTGTGGGGAGGGGGTGGGGAAGGGGAAGGAGTTTATAAGCTGCTCTGAGACTCCTTTGGGTAATGAAGGGCAGGGTATAAATCCAATCTCTTCTTCTTTCCATCCCAAATCAAAACAGGCACACTTTCAACACATCCCCTTTTCCTGTATCCCAAATCCAAAAGGCACATGTCCTGTATTGAGGATTTCCTCTGCTGTTATTGCTTACACAGAAGGAAGAACGGGACTGATAACCGTCACAGTTTAACCCAGTGTGTCCCTACATTTCTGGAAGTTTCACATAAATTCATTTAAGAAGATGGTGTAACCAGCTCCTCTTGGTGTAACTGGTTCCTCTTGTTCACGTTAAAAAGCAGCAGATGTAGTACACACTATAAGAACATAAGAACATAACAGAAGCCAATGTTGAATCAGGCCAATGGCCCATCTAGTCCAACACTCTGTCACACAGTGGCCAAAATATACCAGGTGCCATCAGGAGGTCCAGCAGTGGGGCCAGGACACTAGAAGCCCTCCCACTGCTGCCCCCTCCAGCACCAAGAATAGAGTGCATCACCTGCCCCAGACTGAGAGTTCCCATCTATACCCTGTGGCTAATAGCCACTGATGGACTCCTGCTCCATATGTTTATCTAATTCCCTCTTGAAACTGTCCATGCTTGTAGCTGCCACCACCTCCTGTGGCAGTGAATTCCATATGTTAATCACTCTTTGGGTAGAAGGACTTCCTTTTATCTGTTCTAACCAGTATAACTAACCACTAGGGGCTGGAAGCCAGAAACGGAGGGTGCCCCAATGTTCAGAGACAATCAATCTCTGAATCCCAGTCCCAGGAGGCAACATGAGGGGAAGGCCTCAGCCTCTATGCCCTGTTTGTTGGACCTCCAGAGGAACTGTTTGGCCACCGTACGAAGCAGGATGCTGGACTCGATGGACCCCTGGTCTGATCCAACAGGGCTACTCTTATGTTCTTAGGGACAGCGGAGCAGCCAGTAGAAGAAAAGGGCTATGTTTCTGGGCTCACTGTTTTCTCTTGGAAACTTATCGGTCGTGAGTTGCCAAGAACTGTATCTCACTGGCGGATTTAGATTGTAATCCTGCACCCCCTTCGGCCTGTGCAACCCACTGATCTCAGTGCACGTGTTTATGAAAAACAGATGGCCTCCTTGAACTGTGACACTCCAAGTTCAAGGTGAATTTGCTTAAACTATTCCCCCCCACCCCCAAACAACAGATGAAACCTCAGATTAGGGTTCGACTTCTGAGTGTCGAGTGCCAAACTGAAAAGGGGCTTATAGCTCTCCACAATGTTGTGTGTGTGATTTTGGCACACTGCCCACTTCCCAGATGGAAAGAGCGGACAACTGTTCCAAGCAGTGGGCTGGAGCCATTTCCCCCCCACCAAGAGACCTAACCCAAGCATAAGGACCACAGTCTGCTACCCGACACAGATAGGCAAGTAAGCCTTGTTCCCTACTCGTCTTGGGGTGATTTGTTGGGAATTTCCATACATGCCTCAGCTTTTAGGGAGGGAAGAGGCAATATGGATTAATTCACACACACTCACTACTTCTAAACTTGCCGCTGAAGGTGCAAACTGGAAAACTGCTGTTTGAGATGCGGGGGAACGTCAAAGCTTTGGTGACTGCTCCGTGATGCCTTTTCATACATCTGTATCTCAGCTGGGTGTTGCCAATGAACAAGCACATCCTCTCCCTGGGATGTACCCAGACCTCTAGAATACATTTACAGGAGATCCCGGAAAAGCACCCAATTAAAGGTCAAATGAATTAATGTCCCAAATTCACTTCAGAAATTGGGTGCTGCATACACATTAGGTCTTCTCTTGAGCATTTCCCAAATGTTCACCATACCCCTTGAAATCAGTGTTTGACATCCCACAGCCAGCGTGGTGTAGTGGTTAAAGTGTTCTGGTTGATCACAAGTTCAACATGAGCCTGCAGTGCGATGTGGCTGTGAAGAAAGCTAATGCAATCTTTGGATGCATTAACAGAAGCATTGTGTCCAGATCACGGGAGGTGGTAGTTCTGCTCTATTCTGCTATGGTCAGGCCTCACTTGGAGTACTGTGTCCAGTTTTGGGCACTACACTTTAGGAAGGATGTTGACAAGCTCGAGCATATCCAGAAGAGGGCAACCAGGAAGGTGAGAGGGTTGGAATCCAAGTCTTACGAGGAAAGGCTGAAAGAGTTGGGTATGTTTAGCTTGGGAAAGAGAAGACTTAGAGGGGACATGATTGCAGTCTTCAAGTATTTGAAGGGCTGCCATGTAAAAGATGGAGCAGATTTATTCTCTCTTGCTCCGGATTGCAAGACTAGATCTAATGGGTGGAAATTACAAGGGAGTCATTACCAGCTAGATATCAGGAGAAACTTCCTAACTGTAAGAGTGGTTGAGCAGTGGAACAGTCTACCCTGGGAGGTGGTGGATGCTCCTGCCCTGGACGTTTTCAAGCGGAGGCTGGACAACCATCTTTTGGGTATGTTGTAGGTATGTAGGGCTATCTTTTGGCTATGCTCCTGCAGAGTGCTGGGGGTTGGACTAGATGACCTGCGAGGTCCCTTCCAACTCTATAGAATCATAGAATGTTAGAGTTCATAACAGCTCCTGCCATCCTAGCAGTTCGAAAGCAAGAAATTGCAAGTAGATAAATAGGTACCGCTTTGGAGGGAAGGTAACAGCATTCCATGCGCCTTGGTGTCTAATCATGCCAGCCACATGACCACAGAAACGTCTTCGGACAGTGCTGGCTTTTTGGCTTGGAAACAGAGATGAGCACCGCATCCCTAGAGTCGGATTCGACTGGCTTTCGAGCAAGGGAAACCTTTACCTTTACTAATCCAGTTATACAAAAGTGGGGGACCAACAAGACTGCTGGAGGAAGAATCCCATCCTCCCCCACGGGCTCACTTGGCCAGCCGTTCCCCAGCCAGCCCACCTCTCTGCAGCGCCAGTCGCCCTGCCTGGCTAACACAGTGGTTGCAGTGGGGAGGGGGGCAGAGGCAGTGACAGGTCCCACTCCCACCTCCCTTCACCTACCCCCTGCTGCTCTCACTCCTCTTCCCTGGCCTTTTGCCTCACCTGCCTGCCCATGGGCTGCACCAGCCAGCAGCTCCTGCTCCTCTCGGCCCACCTGCCCACTCACTTGACCGGCTGGCTAGCTGGCAAAGTGGCTCTACTCCTCCGCCCTGCCCCAGTTCACTCAACAGCACGTTGCTGCTTCTCCTTCCTTTAAAAAAATGGCAGTCAAGATCTTGGTTGTTTTTAAAAGTTAAAGCTTTTTTGTGTAGCACCCCTGGGGGTGCTACAGGTCTGTACAGAAATACCCCCAATCTGCACCTGGTCCCATTATCTGGATTTCTTGATCAACCCAAGGGACACGTTCAGAATGAGATGATACCATTTTTATTGCATTGCTGCTGTTGTTCCAAATGTTGCAGTCTGCCTTCCATCTCAGCAAGAAAAGCAGACTATAAAATGAATTAATTAGGAAGAAGAAGAAGAGGTTGGATTTATACCCCGCCCTTCACTACCCAAGGGAGTCTCAGAGCGGCTTACAATCTCCTTTCTCTTCCCCTCCCCACAACAGACACCCTGTGAGGTAGGTGGGGCAGAGAGAGCTCTGACAGAAACTGCTCTTTTTCAAGAACAGCTGTGCCAGATCTTATGACTGACCCAAGGTCACACTAGCAGTTGCATCTGAAGGAATGGGGAATCAAACCCGGTTCTCCCAGATTAGAGTCTGCGCACTTAACCACTACACCAAATTGAAGAGAGAAGAGATGGGATTTATACCCCACCCTTCATTCGGAGCCTCAGAGTGGCTTACAATCTACTTTCCTTTCCCTTCCCCTCCCCACCCTGTGAGGTAGGTGGGGCTGAGAGAGCTTTTCGAGGACTGCTCTTGAGAGAACAGCTCTGAGAGAACTTCTGACTGATCCAAGGTCGCACTAGCAGCTGCATGTGAAGGAATGTGGGGAATCAAACCCAGTTCTCCCATATTAGAGTCTGTGGTCCTAACCACTACACCAAACTGGCTCTCTGAAAGAGGTTGGTTCAGATCAATAAAATAAAAATAAATACTTGACATCCAACAACATCTGGTTTCAATATTTCACTATCAGTGGGTTTAGTCAGATGATCTGCAATGCCACTTGCTATCTGAAATAATTTGGGAACTTCTCCATTTCAGAGAGTTAGGCTGCGGTCACACAAACGAAATAATCTCAATCCACTTTCAATGCACTTTCGAATTGGATTTTGACAGTTCACACAGTAAAAATCCAGTTGGAAAGTGCATTGAAAGTGGATTATTTAGTCTGTGTGACTGCAGCTTTAGAGTACCACCCTAAACAGAGTTCTACCCTTCCAAATCCACTGAACTCGATGAGCTCAGAAGGTTATAACTCTGCCTGAGATTTAACACATGCCAGAATCAAAATGATCATGCAATGCCAACAAGTTCTGGAGGGGGGGAACCCAGTCAATATTTAAACTAAAATCACAATTACAAAACTTTGCTTTCCAATCGGTTTTTGCTTGTTTTCTCAGCTTCCAGGGCTCTGGGGGAAAGCCCCAAAGGTTTCCATTCACCGGCAGCCTCTTTCTTCCTACAATGGGGACTTGCACTCCAATGGAGACCCGCCAGAATCTGAAGCACCCTCTATCCGCTCTGCAGCCAAAAAACACAGAACAGAAATCCACCGGCCCAAACTTGTACGCTGTTTACAGTTCCTGAAGAAGGATTTAAAGTCGCCTTTCAAAAGAGGCAGCGGGAGAGGAAGTAAGACTCTGACCGCAAGCACGCACGTGGAAGTGAGACGCTTTTAATCTTATCTCTACCCATCCAACTGCACCGAAAAGATAAAACGACAGCCTTCGATCCCTTGCTTTGCGGTGTCACGACGAGGAAGGGCGGGGAGTGCGACAGCCACACTCCGAGATGTGTCCAGGGAGATCACTAAGCGAGCACCCGTGGAAGGTAGGGACAGCTGGAAAACACAGTAGGGCACCTCGCCAAGGAGGCATCGTGAAATCCCGTAATTTGCCGCTTTGGCTTTGCTTGCCGAACGGGAATGGAGGGAGATGGGGCAGCACATAGCAATTTGAATTTTAAAATAGAACTACTCCTGCCTCCCAAATCTCTCTTCTGTATACGCCCACACACATTCGCCCCCGTTAAAAAACAACAACAACCACTCGCTAAATAGTTCAAGAATCAAACCCACACGTCCGTCCCATCCCCTCCAATCTCTGCTTCGCCTTCCACTTACCAGAAACGGCGCTGACCTGGGCGCCCTTGCGGGTAAGTGTTTGCATTCCTTCCGAGGCTCCAGAACCAAAGCAGCTCTTTTTTTTTTTTTGCCTCAGACCTAGAGTTTTGTAACGCTGAAGGCAGGCCCTCTGGGGAGACAAGCACGCAACTATGCAAGAGGGCACCTCCCGTTGGACAGCTATTTACTTTTAGTTTAAAAGGGAGGGGGGAATTTTTCAGATGAAAAGTCACACGTCTCAGAAAAAGAGATCATCCATCATGAGCGAATTCCGGAAAGCCAGCTGTGGTTCACCTGGAAACGTGGGGGGGGAGCTACAGGGAGACTAAGTGGAGATTTTTATAGCTATCGGCACATACGGCTACAGGCCCTTCCGCTGGGCCAGGTTTTTACTTCCCCACCACAGCTAGATGTGCATTCAAACATCCTTTTGCTTACACACACCGGCTCCATGAGCAGCTATCCAACCTGAATACTGTTTAAAACAGGGGTGTCAAACATGTGGCCCGGGGGCCACATCAGGCCCCCAGAGGGCTTCTATCAGGCCCAATGCTCCCTCTAAGCCGTGGAGTCTTGTGAGCAAAAATTCTACTTTGTGAGCTATTGGCATTAAAGTTGTGAGCGAGTGATTTGTCTGCTGCATAAATTTGTTCTGGAGTCTGCTGATCTCAGACAAAAATGTGTGAGCTGGAGGCTAAAAAACTGCGAGCTAGTTTACACTAACTCAGCTTAGAGGGAATACTAATCAGGCCCGCAGGGGAACTGGCTGTCTTCTGCTTCTTCATCTTCCAGTTCTGCTGCTGCTGCGTCATCGTAGGTTTGCAGCTTACAGATATGCACCTGAACAGCAAACTCAAGATGGCAACAGCACAGACATCTTGATGCAATAATTCAGAGCAAGAGGTGTCAATTATCAGACATTGTTAAATAAGAAAATATTGCAAGAGCGTTAATGTTTTAAGCATGTTTTTTTATTTTAAGTTAAAAAAAAAGCCCTTTGTGTTTGTGTCCTTTATAAAGTTTGTATCTCCGCTCTGTGGCATTACATTTTACGACACGCATGGCCCGGCCAAACAACGTCTTGTTCATGTCAGATCCAGCCCTCACAACAAATGAGTTCGACACCCCTGGTTTAAAATATTCTGTTGAAAGCTGGGTTAGAGTGTTGGACCAGGATCTGGGGGACGACCCAGGTTCGAATTCCCTGCTCTGCCATAGAAGAAGGCTGGGTGGCTTTGGAGCAGTCACACACTCTCAGCCCCATTGACCTCACCGAATTGTGTGTCTCTGTGTTAAGTACCATCAAGTCCCTTCCGACTTATGGTGACCCTATGGATTAATGACCTCCAGTTCTGCAGAGTTTACAGCACATTTATTCTGTGGGCGTAAACATCATTGAATAGTCATGCGGCATCCCAGGGGCCCCTGGGGACTGAGGTTCTAAGGTTGGAAGGAAGCTGGAAGTCTTCAGCACTCAGTACCTTCACCAAACTGCAACTCCCAGCATTCTTTTAAGAAAGCCGTGCCAGTTAGTTAGGATAAAACTTAGTATAAACCTTATGTATGTTGACAGGTTAGGAAGATACCTAAGCAATATGATCAGGTCAGGCCTGTAGCAAGCCACCGGTTGCAGTCACTGTAGCTGCATGTGTCTGCACCCATCAAACCACAGTTAAACACAGGTTCCCTTCCTCTTCACCCTCTTTTCAGACAAGCAGATCTTGCTGGCATCCCCATACACACAGCTCCCAGCAACTCGGCAAGCTACCCAATGCTCACCTCAAAGCTTAACCAGAGATAAGGGACAACCAGAGATAAGGGATGACTCATGGTTTCATGTCTGCTCTAGATTTCATGTAAATGAAAGAAAAAATGCATGTGCCCAAATTTAAAAACCAAACATCAATGGTTTAATAAATTGTGTAGATATGGCATATATAGTACTCAGAACAAATTTTCCTATGACACAATAAATGGACAGGAAGCATCCGGCCCCATCACTCCTTGGCAAATAGAAGGAGGAGTCATGGAAGCAGTGACAGACTTCGCGTTCCTGGGATCCAAGATCACTGCAGACAGTGACTGCAGCCATGAAATTAAAAGACGCCTGCTCCTTGGGAGGAAAGCGATGGCAAACCTAGACAGCATATTAAAAAGTAGAGACATCACCCTTCCAACAAAAGTCCATATGGTCAAAGCAATGATATTCCCAGTAGTACTGTAGTAGGTTGCGAGAGTTGGACTATAAGGAAGGCCGAGCGTTGAAGAATAGATTCTTTTGAATTATAGTGCTGGAGAAGACTCTCGAGAGTCCTCTGCTAGGAGATCAAATCAGTCAATCCTAAAAGAAAAGAAATCTGGAAGGCCAGATCCTGAAGCTGAAGCTCCAATACTCTGGCCACCAAATGAGAGGGGAGCACTCACTGGAGAAGACCCTGATGCTGGGAAAGACTGAAGGTCAAAGAAGAAGGGGGGCGGGCAAAGGATGAGATGGTTAGACAGTGTTATCGAGGCAACAAACATGAAATTAAGCAAACTCCAGAGCACAAACTCCGCCTGGCATGATGCGGTCCATGGAGTCGCGAAGAGTCGGACACGACTGTGCGACCAAACAACAAAAAGAAATTCACAGGTAAAGTTAATCACAGGTAGAAATTCACAGGTGGAGTTTTTCCAAAACCAATTTGTAATAACAAATTCAAAAAAGTCCTTGAACTGTAAGGATGTGGCAGTGTCTCTGCCAGCTGACTCGACAGACACCTGGTGATAAATCCATTTCAATCATTTTTTTTTCAAGAAGCATGCTGGATTCAACATTTCAAAGTTACATGTAGACTTCCACAAAGTATATTCAGATACCTCGATCCTCAGTAATTCCCAACGGAGAATCAATCATTTCTTGGAAACGCCCTTCAAAATTCTGAAGCATTTCACTATGCCGTTTTCATTAGAGGGACACTTTACCTGTGAATTTCTACCTGTCCATTTATTGTGTCATAGGAAAAAATTGTTCTGAGTACTATATATGTCATATCTATATAATTCATTAAATCATTGATTTTTGGTGTTGAGAGCCAGTTTGGTGTAGTGGTTAAGTGCGCGGACTCTAACCTGGGAGAACTGGGTTTGATTCCCCACTCCTCCACTTGCACCTGGCTGGATGACCTTGGGCAAGCCATAGTTCTGATAAGAGCTGTTCTTGGAAAAGAGCAGTTTCTGTCAAGAGCTCTCTCAGCCCCACCTACCTCCCAGGGTGTCTGTTGTGGGGAGGGGAAGGGAAGGGAGTTTGTAAGCCGCTCTGAGACTCCTCTGGGTAGTGAAGGGTGGGGTATAAATCCAATCTCTTCTTCTTTTCTTGGTGTTTACATCTGGGCACATGCATTTTTCCCCCCTTGTTTACATATATTGCTGCACCAGTGCCTTTCACCTTGTATCCCACTAGATTTCACATCGGCAGCACCCGGAAATTCTTCCACTGGCTGTTATATGAGGCGCACATTCCTCTTAAAAAATTGTATTTAGGATGCTTTTCACCTTATTTTTTATTCAAACAAAGAGGGACCTTATTTGAACACACATGAAGCTGCTTTATACTGAACGAGACCCTCGGTCCATCAAGGTCAGCGTCGTCTACTCAGACTGGCAGCGGCTCTCCAGGGTCCCAGGCAGAGGTCCTTCGCCTCACCTACTGCCTGATCCTTTTACTGGAGATGCCAGGGACTGAACCTGGGACCTTCTGCATGCCAAGCAGAAGCTCTGCCACGGAGCCACAACCCTTCGTTCTAGCTTGCCACACAGTTTGCAAGGCCCGAGGAAGGCTGTTCATGACAGGATACTTTGGAAGGCATTCATTCACAGGGTCGTGGGAAGTGAATTGATTGGCATGTAACACACAGCTCATCATCTTCCTGTCCTAACGGAACTCACCTTCACCGTCAGGGCTCAGATTTTCGTAAGAATCCCAGCGAATCAAGGGATCCGAGGTGTTGTAGTCCACTATCACCCCCTGGTCGTTCTGCAGGTGTTCGCACCCTGAAAGATGAGAAAAGCACTGGACTTTCAGGTGTTGGACTAATGTGCAGAATAGATTTGAATGGGAACTGTGCCATTTCAGATCGGTCACAAAGTCTCAGGTGTGGAAAACTAGGACATCAATGAAACCCCTCGACCCTTCCCCCTTGAAGGGCTAGCTTTCTTGCATTCAGGGAATGTGGGGACATCCTTAATTGTGACCTCCCACCTGTAGCCTGCAGTCCTGCGTTTCTCAAAACGTGTCAGAGGCCTTCTTCTACATCAGGGTCCCCCACATTTTTGAGCTGGTGGGCGCCTTTGGGATTCTGACACAATGTGGTGAGCCGTATAAAATTTTGGCGCAGGAGGCATAGCCAGCCACAGAATAGCTGCCGCATCTTATCTTCAGTCACACAGCGAAGATCCTTCCGTCGTGATGGCAAGCTGCTGCCAATGCACCCGTTTTAAAAAATCAGCATCTCCAGTGTGCAACCAAAAGCCTTGCTGGGGGAAAGCGCCACCTGGCCCCACCTGCATTCTAAGGTGGTGGCATGAGCCATGAGCACCGTGTTGGAGACCCCTGTTCTACATACGAGAATCCAGCTTTAAGAAGGCCAACCTGGCGATGTGTAAAAAACTGGCAAGCAACTGTGGGTGCTCAGTTTTGATCAGCCACTTCGGGCCCTTCTTTGGATGCCTTCCTACAGAGACAAAATGGGATCCTACAACCCATCAAGGGGACCAAGCTGATCTCCCCCTTGCTCTTTCTGAAAGCTGCTCTCTTGCTAAGAAAGAAGAGGTAAAGTTCTGCTGAGGAAACTCCCTCGGGCCAGTGTGTCTAGGGCTGGTGCCACCCCCCACGCCCTCCAGTCCTCCACCAACTCTCAAAAGCCAGTGGCTAATGGAGCCAAATCTGGCAGCCAAAATCCCCGAAGGAACTCAGCGGGACCATGAAAGGAAAAGAAACAGTACAAATATAAGCCTTCATACGCAAAGTTTTCCACTACTATGAAGAGTTGGTTCATTTGATGTCTGTATTTGTAGACAACTGTTAACTGGAGCCCCTGGAATTTCCATCCCTTGATGAATTATCCTTTCAGATGGCATACTTGTGAAATCACCTGTGGGGCCCACAACCTGGCAGAAACCCAGGCCTCAAGAAGAACAGAAGCCAAATTCTGAAGCCGTGAGCATAAACCCCAGGGAAGCTCCTGCCGGAATAAATGTTCTTAGCTGTCAAAAGTGCCAGTGGGCTCCACTTTTAATTAGAAGCAAAATTCAACACTTTTTTTTAAAAAAAAACAACCTGTTGCTTGTGTACAACTTTGCTCCAAAAGAAAGCGAAGCACCGATACCGTCAATTTGGAAACTAACCCAGGCAAAGTTTGTATCTCATGCAAAAAGGAAATACTGTAAAAGAAAAAAAAAGTCTCTTACACAGTTTTCCAAGGGGTTAAAGGGGGACTAAGATCAGGGTCACACTCAATGCTCTCTCTAAGCTGTGGAGTCTTGTGAGCAAAAATTCTACTTCGTGAGCTCCTGGCATTAAAGTTGTGAGCGAATGATTTTGGCTGCTGCATAAATTAGTATGCTCTGAGGCCACCCTTCCTGAGCTGGGACAAAAATGTGTGCGCTGGCGACTAGAAAACTGTGAGCTAGCTCACACTAACTCAGCTTAGAGGGAACACTGGTCATACTTCCGGTTGGACCCCCAGAAAGCCAAAATGAGAGCAAACTGAGCATATTGAGAGCTGGTGTGATGTGGTGGTTAAAATGGCCAACTAGGATCTGGGAGAACCAGCTTCGAATCCCCATATCGCAAGGGAAGCTCGCTGGGTGACCCTGGGACAATCACACTCTCTCAGCCTAACCGACTTCACAAGGTTGCTGCGGGGGTAAAATAGAGGACAGGAGAGTGATGTAAGCCACCTTGGGTCCCTATTGGAGAGAAAGGCCAAAGGATAAAGGAATTCAATAAATAAAGAAATATCACTGGGGAGAAAGGCTGGGTATAAAGGAATTCAATAAATAAAGAAATATCACACACCACAGTGGAAGCCTGGAAGGCCACAGGTGAACTTCTGCTTATGCTCTGGGGATTCTCAAGACCCACCACAATCTGTCTTATGCCCCCTAACTCTGAATAGAAACTCCTGATGGGCAGAGAACATCTGGGGCAGTACCCAGTGCAATGTGAGGTTGCAGTCAATGAACCAGGCCCAAAGGCCCACAGAAGCCCTTGTGCGGTATCCCAGACCTTCATCCCGGCCACCTGACCATAACAACATGCGCCTTTCTGTCTAGATTTGCCTACTGGGGGCAACCAGGCTTACTTCAGAATAAATTTGCATGGGCCTGGGATGTAAGGCGGGTTAGGTTATTTACAAAGGATCCTCACCTTGGATTTTCTCTGGGGATCCTGAAAACACCAGTTCGACTTTTCCGTAGTCAGGGAAACGTTCATCTGGAAAAGCAGAATAAATTGTTTTAGTGGATTATTTTTTAAAAAAAAAATTAACACAAAGAAACTGGAAGACCATGAACAGAAATAAACATTTTGGGGGGGTGAGATGAGTGTATGGCTTGGTCGCCATGCAAGATCTAATTCTACCCGCAGCCTTCTCAATACCCAAATTTTCTTGACTCTGGGGCAGAAAGGTTTTTAAGTTATACCTGGGTGACAGGGCAAGGCACAACTCTGAGAATAAGACGTTGGATCAACCTACTTTATCTTCTGCAACTCGTGGTTGCTTGTTTTTTTCTAAAAAAAAAGGGAAACTTATTTTTCTCTCCCTTGGCAGAGCTGGCAGTGTGTGAGTATGGAGGGCTAAATCTACCAGAAGGTTCTTCCACACGAGCCCCACGGAAATGGCCACTCCTGTGCTTTCGCTCAGGTCATGTTCACTTCTGTGTGCAGGAAAACTTCCCAGGGGATTGGGATCTAAAACAGAAAATATAAACGCCAGCAAATGATAAGATTTTTTTCCCCCGGGGTTGGGGGAGAGGCTGGAATTAGTAAGACACAGCTGCCCGTGTGGTAAATACTCATTCTTTTCCTCTCACTATCATCTCTGGGAGGATAAGTCTTTACACCACTTCAAAACAGAGAAGAGCCAGAGATGATAGCGGGGCTGAAGGAACACACAACGCCTCCAGCCAAAACAGCTTTCTATCATTCCGTTTTCAACTGGCTTAAAAACCACATCCTCTCCTCAGACAGGAAAAAAAAATAACATGCTGGTGCTGAAAACCAACAACACTTTCAAGAGCTGTTGGCTATCCTGTCTCCATCCTTCAATGCTGAAGTCCGTGAATAGCTAACTGGCAGCCCACGGGCCCGCACATTGTTTCCTTGGCCCTGAAGGTCCTAAAAGAAAAAGGGAGATGCCACACTTTGTTACAGCTCCCTTTTGGGTGTCCTCCAGAATGAATAACTGTTCATCTTGGTGTACAGCACTATGGTGAAGCACACGGACTCCATTAAGCTTGACACCCATATTGGTAGATAAGAACATCAGAAGAGCCCTGCTGGATCAGACCAGTGGTCCATCTAGTCCAGCATCCTGTCTCACACAGTGGCCAACCAGTTCCTCTGGAGGGTCAACAACAGGGCAGAGAGGCTAACGCCTTCATAAGAACATCGGAAGAGCCCTGCTGGATCAGACCAGTGGTCCATCTGGTCCAGCATCCTGTCTCACACAGTGACCAACCAATTGCTCTGGATGGTCAACAACAGGGCATAGAGATTGAGGCTAGTAGCCACAGATAGACTTATCCTCCATGAAATCTATCTCATCCCCTTTTAAAGCTGTTTAATTCCTGTGGCCATCATGACATCCTCTGGCAGCAAATTCCACATTTCAATCACTCTCTTTATAAAGTAGTATTTCCTTTTGTACATCTTGAACCTACTGCCTATTAGTTTCACTGAATGCCCTTGAGTTCTAGTACTTTGGGAGAGGGAGAAAAATGGTGTCAACTTTTATTGTGGAGTTGAGTGCTTCCAGGCCCTTGACCACTATCCCCAGATTCCAGACACTGAATGTCTCGACCCAAGCTGAAGCCCATAAAGACAGGCAAGCCCCACTCATGCCATACAAAGAAGGAAGCTTGCCTTTGTTTGCGTTGTCCAAGTCCTCTTTGCCAAATACCAGACCATATCCCTGAACGGCACCCGTGTGGAACTGCAAGCGGAAAACGATGTCACGAGTGGCCGATCGGTATTTCTTGTGGTAGCACTTAACCTGAAAGAGAGGCAACCAACATTGAAGAAGTGGTTGAATTTATACCCCTCCCTTCACTACCCAAACGATTCTCAGAATGTCTTACAATCTCCTTTCCCATCCCCTGCCCACAACAGACACCCTGTGAGGTAGGTTGGGCTGAGAGAGCTCTTCCGAGAACTTGTCATGAGAGAACAGCTCTGAGAGAACTTATGACTGACCCAAGGACACACCAGCAGCTGCATGTGGAGAAGTGGGGAATCAAACCCAGTTCTCCCAGATTAGAGTCCGTGTTCCTAACCACTACACCAAACTGGCTTTCTTCCAATGCCACTTCCAATATTCCTTGTAGTCACGAAATGCCCCGACACACAAGAGAATACCTGAGAATACTTCCTTCCCATGAACAGGCTGACTGAGGCGCTGGTAGAAATGTGCAAGACCAAAGACCAAAATTCTGCTCAGCGATAAAGCACACTGGGTTCCCTTGAACTAATCACTGCCACTCAGCTTACGACGCCTCACATTAAAATTTTCACATTCAATTTTTTTTATTTATTGAACTGAAAAGCTCAGTATACATTCATGCATTTTAACAGGCATCCACTTCATATAGTACAATCGTATCATATCAAAATAAGATATATTGTCCATCTTCCATCATAAGTGATTACAAACTTAAAAATTCTTTGATTACCGTATTTGGAGGGAGTATGTTATTAGAAACTAAAAACTCCATTATTGGAAACCACCTTCCTACAAAGCTTGTTAAGCCATCCTCCAAGTCCTAGCTATCAATCCCTACAGTTATTCTTGCCGTGACCATTTCTTCCCATATTTTTGTGTACCAAAGTTCCAGAGGTGGGGATTTTTTTTGTCCTTCCATTTTGATGCAACTGCTATTTTGGCAGCCACCAACAAGATGATTGTCTGTGCTTTTTTAACAAAAAAAATAACTTCAGCAGCAGCTGTTCCCACAGCACCAGCATTTTCACTATGTGACTGAAGGTAAACTGTGGCGGCCATTTTGCGGCAGCCATTTTGTGGCTGCACCCACCATGCTGTGTCCAAGTCCCAAAGGGGCCCGCAGGCTCAGAAAGGTTGGGGAGGCCAGCCTCACAGGATAGCTGTAGGCCACGGGGCAGTGAACTGCTCACAGTGGAAGAAATAGCAATCCCTACCCTGAGCCCCCACAAACAGTGTGTGCGGTTCTAATGCTGCCGCCACCAAAGTCACCTCAGCCCCACTGCTTTGGAGGCCTTTTGTTCATGTAAAAGACAACATAAAACTGCCAAGACCCATTTCACACAATTGGGAATGAAGTAATAAATCTACATCTGGATCAGACCACTGTAGGGGAGGGCCCATAAGAACCTAAGAAGAGCCCTGCCGGATCGGACCGATAGTCCATCTAGTCTAGCATCCTGCCTCACACAGTGGCCAACCAGCTTCTCTGGAGGGCCAACAACTGGGCACAGAGGCCAAGGCCTTCTCCTGAAGTTGCCTCCTGGCACTGGGAGTCAGAGGTTTAGTGCCTCTGAATGTCGAAGTTCCCCTCAGACACCATGGCTAGGAGCCACTGATAGCAGCCATCAACGTGACTGAATGCTCCTCCACATGCTCGAAGATCCTGTTACATAGAAAGCAGGGCATCAGAGGAAGAGCTGTAGACAAACCTTTCCCCTGACATGCAATTTTACTCACCGGAAAGGATTGCGGGGGGGGGGGAGAACATTCACTTGTGCACAGTCTTACATTCCAGATTCAGTTTTCACAGTTCCTCTGCCATCCGTGAAAACTAGGACTAAGCCATAGCATTTAGTAAAGCTCTCCTGTATGCTCCCCTGCCCAGAAGTGAAATGGGTGGTTACTGGAAACAGGGCCTTTTCTGTGGTGCCACCCAGACTTCAGAATACTCTCCCCCAGACATGTCTATTAGGTGGCCTAGGCTCTTCTCGTCCAGGGCCCAGTTTAAAAAAAAATTAAAAATCTCTTCACACAGGCCTTTCATTGTCTTTTCAACTTATTCTGTTGGCTTTGAAGGCTGATGGCCAGGAAGAAGCATATAGAATATGCAGTAGCAACTAGAAGCAGAAACCCGACCGTCCTACCAGGACTCATTTCATCACTGAGGTAAAGCCGCACAATTCGAAAGATGCCCTGACCATGTGAAACTGGTATCTCACACTGCTTTCTTTGGAGCTCTGAAATGCAACCCATATCCCCTGGGGTCCAACGCTACAAGGAAATGTAGAGTACACTTTCAGTTCACCTGAGGAACCATCTGCAAAGACTGAGATTTTCAGCGTGTCACCACTCACACACTTTTAATATTTTTTAAAAAATCTGCTTAGCTCCTTTCTCGTTACCCTGAAGAGAATGGCCTAATTCCATGGTTTTCTAGCGTTGTCTCTCCTGAGAGAACACTTTACATACTGATTTTTCACTAAGGAATTCCTGGGTATCTTTCATCGTGATAGAGGAAGGTGCCAACAAGTTGCAGCTAACTTATGGTGACCCTGTAGGATTTTCAAAGCAAGGGATATGGCTACTGATCATCTGAGATGTCAGCCAGCATAGTCTGCCAGACCTCACCGTTGTGCTGAAACAACAGAGTTTATCCTAAAATGTTCCCCTGATTCTCCTGTGCATGCAAATAATGGTAGATTGGAACAAAGGGAAAACTGCCTTTCAGAGCAACTTGTCCCTTTTCTGCTCAAGGAACCCTGAAGAAAGTTCCAAAGATTCCTAGAAACATTCTGAATCCGTGAGTGTCAACAGAACATGAGCAATCTTTGACACTTTCATAATCTCTTTAGCCGGCACCTGCGCATGAGGTGCACCATACCTCACAGAGCAAGTATGTTCAGCAGCAGGAAAGCAGATAAAGAGTTGTCAAAACACCGCTGTGGTATTTCCAAACACAGATTTAGACATCTGGTGCCCGGCGAGAAACACGAGCCCTCCTCCAATCCCAGCGTCTATGCCATACCTCAGATGGGAAATCAAGATAGCACTCCTGAGACCGAAATGATACATTCCTTCCCTATTATTCATGTTGCAATGGCATGCACGCACTGACAGAGGCAGCCCGAAGAACCATCCAAGGAGACAAGTTTGCATTTCCAATTACACCATGCAGCCACTCAGTGAACTCCCCTTTCCCCGAGGAAACCACTTTCCAAGATGTCTGAGTTTTTAGCTGACAGAAGGCAAAACACCAAACCAGACCAGGTTTCCAGTTACTTTCTTTTCAAAGGGTTTTGGACTGTAGGACAGACTAGACATTACAATGGGCTGGCAGCAGCTCCGTGTGTGTCCCCCCACTTCCTTAACTCATATGATGTCATCACTCCATGCAATGCCCCGTGGCTGCTGCTGACAGACGACCATCCGAGCCAGGTATGGGACTTCATCTTAGACATTACTCAAAAGTGAGGGGTGAGAGTAAAGGGATGCAGATCAGCAGCCGTTCTTTCTCTCCTGAAGGATCCAAAACAAACTAAGCAAGGATTCTGAGCAATGCTCCCTCTAAGCCAGCGTAAGAGCTCAGTGTAAGAGCCACATAGAATAAATGTCAGATGTCTGAGAGCCGCAAGACATGAACAAATATCATACGCACGTTTTTATTGAAAAAATATGCAAATTTGCTTTTTTATTAACATTAAATGAGACTGCCAAAAATAAAAAACAAAAGGGGTAAAAACAGATATGGAAAATGATATTTATTTGTTTGCTAATGATATTTATTTGTCTGAGCGAGAGAGAGAAAGAGGGGTGGAAAGAAAGAATGAAAGAGGTGGAAAGAGAGAGAAAGGTTATGAAGAAAGGTTAAAATGCTTGGGGCTCTTTAGCTTGGAGAACGACGGCTGAGGGGTGACATGATCGAGGTTTATAAGATTATGAATGGGATTGAGCAGGTTGAGAAAGAAGTACTTTTCTCCCTTTCTCACAATACAAGAACTCGTGGGCACTCCATGAAATTGCTGAGCAGTCGGGTTAGAACAGATAAAAGGAAGTACTTCTTCACCCAAAGAGTGATTAACACATGGAATTCACTGCCACAGGAGGTCGTGGCAGCTACAAGCATGGACGGTTTCAAGAGGGAATTAGATAAACATATGGAGCAGAAGTCCACCAGTGGCTATTAGCCACAGGGTATAGATGGGAACTCTCATTCTGGGGCAGGTGATGCACTCTATTCTTGGTGCTGGAGGGGGCAGCAGTGGGAGGGGGCTTCTGGTGTCCTGGCCCCACTGCTGGACCTCCTGATGGCACCTGGTATATTTTGGGCGCTGTGTGACAGAGTGTTGGACTGGATGGGCCATTGGCCTGATTCAACATGGGCTTCTCTTATGTTCTTATGTTCTTAGAGAGAGAGAAACAAAGCAAACAGACGGGAGGGGGAGACAAAGTACGCCTCCCCTTTTGCTTCCCCAGCTGCCCTGCCAGGAGCCGCACAATATGTGTGGAAGAGCCACATGTCGTTCCCGAGCTGCAGTGTGGCCACCCCTGCTCTAAGCGGTGGAGTCTTGTGAGCAAGAATTCTACTTTGTGAGCTCCTGGCATGAAAGCTGTGAGCGAGCGATTTGGCTGCTGCATAAGTTAGTCTGCTCTGGAGCCCTCCTTCCTGAGCTCAGACAAAAATGCGTGAGCCGGAGGCTAAAAAACAGTGAGCTAGCTCACACTAACTCAGCTTAGAGGGAACACTGATCCTAAGTTTCGGTTGTTCCGTAACAGGCAACTGCGCAGGCCAGATTCAGATCAGGGCAGCAGGGGGAAGGGGGAGAGGTTTAACCCTTCAACTCCCTCCAAAGCCTCCCAATCCCAAACAACTTTCATTACTATTTTAAAGAGGGAAGGAGATCACAGTGCCCCAGTGCACTGATGCTCCAATGCAATGTAATATGCAGTCTAAAGAACTGCGTGAGCCAAGCAAAATCGACACAACTTTGACCTTTCGTTTCCAGACCAAGCTCCCGACACCGTTCACACAGGCACAATCCAGTTCTTCATTATCACCTCCAAGAGAAGGCAGAATGCACCGACCGGCTGAGAGCAAATGTGTGAAAACAGCAGATAGCAATTTTGCATGCGTGTGCCAAGGCCCGCTTTTTACCGGGCCTTTGGAACAGAGAGGATGGAGGAAGAGGAACTGCTAGTCAGAAGACTCCGGCTGACAATGATCTTTTCCCCCGTGCGCAGGGCTGTGGGCAACTTGCATCAAGGAAACAACGGTGCAGTTAGAAGGAGCTAAATTCTCCAGCCTCCATAAATCCTGCAACATGCGTATTTGTACAACTAGGCTTATTTTGCTTAATGACAGTGCGATCCTATGCGGAAGTACCCTAGCCTAGCCCTCCTGATTTTAACGGGCTTAGACTGGTGCGGTCCTGACCAGGATGGCCATGGTTAGCCTGCTCCCATCAGATCTTGGAAGCTCAGCAGAGTCGGTCCTGGTTAGTATTTGGATGGGAGACCGCCAAGGAAGTCCAGGGGGGCTATTGCAGAGGCAGGCAATGGTGAACCCCGTCTTGCCTTGAAAACCCCGAGGGGTCCCCATAAGTTGTCTGTGACCTGCTGGAGTAGCAGACTGGAGTAGCTCTGCGCTTATGGTTTGGCTAGTCACGGGGAGGGGACAAGGTGCTCTTCCGTGCACCACTGACATCCTGACCCTTCGATGGCTGGAGATATTCTGCAACTTCTCCTCTGCCTTCTAAAATGTCACCAGACAGCGTCCACAGGACTTGCAAACCAATTGTCATGGCCCTGAGGGTGAAAGGCTATCCTCTTTCAAGGAAAGAAAACTGGGAAGGCTCCCTCAGACACCATGGTCCACAACGTTTCTTGCTGTTCCCACAGACAGCCCTGCATGCAAGATACTATTTTGGTTTACCAGCAAAGCCACCACCTAGAAACCACATCAGAATCATGGCATAAGGCCCTCATGACACCCATTCCACTTCGGTGTTGTGATTCCTGAAGTGTGCAAACAGAGGCAAGCTCCCTCTTCGCCTTAGGGGCATAACTTTAAGGCCAATTTGTGTGACTAACATCCCAAACATACAATTATTTCAAAAGAAATGGGTCAGCCCGAGCACAAGAAAGAGGGTGCGACCCGAGACAGTGCCAGAAAACCTTCCGGACGCTAATTCCTCCTCCACACAAAATTCCTTCTCCGTATAATAATCATCCCCAGGCACCAATGTGTAAGTCGTATTTTGCAATCGTACAAGAGAAACTGAAAAGTCGGTCCAGATCTGTCGGTAGTTCCAACAGCGACGGTGTCTTTCGGGGGAGTTCTGGGGAAACCAAGAACCCGTGCATTTCAGTGCTATGCTCACGCTTCTCAAAGTATTAGCAATTCCCCTTTCAGCTACACCAGTAACGTGAGCCATACTTCAACAGTATTTAAGGTCACCCGCCTGTTCATCGTTTTTGTGGACTCTGTATCCTGGGAGATTTGCATACCATATGCAGAAAGATGATTCAGTATGTACAAGGGTTCTCTATATTTTTGGAAAAGGCTGAACATTTACATTTCTCCAGCAAATGTCCATCATTCCAATGATTTAAAAAAAAGAAATGTTGGGAAGAAGAAAGTTTCAACAGCCAGAAAAGAGCAGCAGCAGATATATTTTAAAAGAAGCAAGTTTCTCATGGACAGCCTTAAACCAGGTAGACATCGGACATAAGAAGAGCCCTGCTGGATCAGACTGATGGTCCTTCTAGTCGAGCATCCTGTCTCGCACATCGGCCAACCAGTTCCTCTGGGCAAAGAGGCTGAGGCCATCCCCTGAAGTTGCCTCCTGGCTCTGGGATTCAAAGAGCTAGTGCCTCTGAATGTGGAGGTTCCACCCAGTCAACATGGCTAGTAGCCATTAATAGACTTATCCTCCAAGAAATCTATCTCATCCCCTTCTAAAGCTGTTTTCTCCTGTGGCCATCACGGCATCCTCTGGCAGCGAATGCCACATTTTAAACACTCTCTGTGTAAAGTAAGATTTCCTTTTGTCCATCCTGAACCTACTGCTCACCAGCTTCATTGGATTACCTTGAGTTCTAGTCTTTTGGGAGAGGGAGAAAAACTTCTCTTTGTCAACTCTCTCTACCTCATGCATAAGTTTATAAACCTCCATCATCCCCCCCCTTCGTTGTCTCTTTTCCTAACTGAAACGTCCCAGACTCTTCGGCCTTTCCTCATAGAGAAGGCGCTCCAACCCTGTTGTTGGCTGTTCAGAGGAACTCTGTGAAGCCACCGTGTGTGAGACAGGATGCTGGACTAGATGGACCGCTGGGCTGATCCAGCCGGGCTCTAAAGGGACATATAATTAAACAATGGGATTCACTGCCATTGTATATAGTGATGGCCATGAGCGTAGATTGTTTTAAAAGGGGATTAGTTAAATCCATGAAGGAGTATCCATTGCGGCTAGCCATGGTGAAGTTTGAGGTTTTTGTTCATCACCACAATTTATAGAGCCTTATGTAGGTTACGTTTACAGAAATGACAACAAATTCGACATTCTGCTCACTCACTGTAATGAATGAAGAAGAAGAGGAGATTGGATTTATACCCCGCCCTTCACTCGGAGTCTCAGAGCGGCTTACAAACTCCTTCCCCTTCCCCCCCCCCACAACAGACTCCCTGTGAGGTAGGTGGGGCTGAGAGAGCTCTGACAGAAACTGCTCTTTTCCAAGAACAGCTCTGAGAGAACTATGGCTTGCCCAAGGTCATCCAGCAGCTGCAAGTGGAGGATTGAAGAATCAAACTGGGTTCTCCCAGATTAGAGTTTGTACAACTAACCACAACATCAAACTGGATGGGGAAAGCCCCACCCCCTGCCACCATCCTGACTGTGGAGGATATTCCCCTCCCCTCGAGGCTGCAGCCCACAAATCGATCCCTTATCAGAGTAACCCACCTCATCCCTGTTACTGTCCTGTGAGCAGAGCACAGATGCGAACAAGGAGAAGGATTCCAGCTATGCCTGATCACTTCTGAGGACCTGCAGGGATCCCTATGCTAGAGGAAGTGGGCCTTGCCGCTTGCCAGTAATAGTTTTGTGGTTTTTTAAAGGCCGTGTGAAGAAATGCATTTGTTGCTTTGGAGGTTTGAACTGAGGAAAACCTTCACTCTGAGTTTCAAAAGTTTTTTTTTCTCTCTCTCTCTAGGCAGAGAACAGGCGGGGGGGGGGAGTCAGTTCAATTATTTTCTAGACTTACCTCAGCCAACCTTCATACAAATGCTAATAAGTCTACACAATGGGATAGTCAAACTGCCGCCCCCCCCGCTCCAAGCAGGGAACAGAGATTTGGAGGAATTAAATATTAGAGAGACATCAGGAAAGAACTCTTGGAGATTTCCAGGATAATTTTCTTTGACCCAGCCTGACCTGCTCAGTGGGTGGGGAACAGAGAGAAGAAAAAAATCCTGGAAACAAGGAGGAAAGTCTCTTTGGAGACAAGTCAATCAGAGCAGATAGAACTCCTAACTGAGGTCTGGAGGAGGTGGCCATTACCATGTGCTGGCCTGAAGAGCTGGAGAAAGCTGCAACATAAAGGAAACTCTGTAGAGATCTATAACATCCTAAGTTAAGGAGCCTGTCCTATATTTTAACATCTGATAGGGCATGTTTAGAGAAAGGGACAGAGGAAATACGTTTTACCCATTTCTTTTGAATCCCTTGCTCAATGTGCTGCTCTGCTGAAAATATGCTTGTGAACATTTTCTTTTTAATAAATACTTTATAATGTTTGAGGCTGGTAGTGGTTCTCTGTACCACACAGACCTCCACTGTTTTGGACATATTTAAAAAGGAGTGCCAGGGAGAAGGCAGGCAGTTGGCAAGTGGCTATTCCTCCAGGGGTGCACAAGGCAGTAAATGGTCTCCACAGTGACCAGGCACTGGGCAGTGGGAGACAAAGAGGCAAGGCCTCAGAACTTAGAAGGGAAGCTGGGAAACCTGACCCTCGAAGCAGGCAATTTCTTACAAGGGTCAGGTGGTGACAGTGGTTACCCAAGAGAGAAAGAAAAGCCTCTCCATGTGTTGGGAAAACTTTGGAGAGCAGAGTGCAACAGGGCCCACAGGCCAAAGTGGGCCCATTCCTCCACAGGCTGTGTAAGCACTTGCTCACTTGCGTGATATATATAGCAAGGCTAAAACAAAATATCCATATATACAACAGACAGGCACGAGAGAAAGGGGAGGAATGGGTCACCCCACCAGTGGCACAATCCAAATACGTGCTGCCGTCACACCCCATGCAACGCTCCCTCTCAGTCTTCCTGAGCTGCTGAAAGCCCTCCTCAAGCAGTAGTTCAGCAACACCAACAACGGTCCTGCAAGGCAGGCCCATCTGCTTGATCACAGGCAGGGGGGTCCAAGGCACAGGGCTTACACATGGCAAAAAGCCACAGGGAGGCTGCATGCCACGTAGGGCTGCCATCCCCCCCCAAGGGTGGGGGATCCCCTGCCCCAGGGGCCCCATCCCCCACTGCTGCCCAGCTGGCTGCCAAGAGTTCTTAGCAGCAGCAGGAGGCCTAGGTCAATGATGCAGCATCGTTGTGGGCCTTGGCCTCCCCCTGCCACCAGTAAGACCCCCTCCTTGCCAGCTGCCAGGAGGAACCTGGCAACCCTGTTGCTACTGGCTACTCCATTTGGCGGTTGTGAATCGCTGTCATCACAAGAAGAGTTTTAATTTGCGAGCAAATGCTGTGCCAAGAATGCGCTGCGGTGGCACGCAACTCTCCGGCGTGTTGGCTGAAAGGCACTCCTCGAACCTGCTAGCACTGGTTATGAAAATATACGCCACAAAGGAGGTCGCGCAGGCTCAGGAATTCTGCCTTGCTACAAGCGCCCAGTAAGTTAAGCAGCCGAGCTGAAACGTGCACTAGGACTATCATGCTCACAAGCTCTGGCTCTGAACCATGACGGCTGCGCCGCCAGAAACGGGGCCGCGTGGATTCGGCACCCGGCAAAAATAAAAGTTAAGGCTTTGAGGCTGCATACGTTATGAAAGGAGAGCAAAAGTTGGTCTGTCTTATTTTGCCATGCTGAATAATTTATTTTGGTTTTGCTAGCCCTGTGGAGGGGCAACGGCTCCTGAAGGGCATGAAACTCCTGTTCTCCGGCCCTTGGAGAGTTCATTCGCCCGTCCATTTGGCTTGGATATTTGTGCACTAGAAATGTGGTTTAAAAGAAAAAGGAAGTAAAGGTTCTTAGGGACCCGCTTCCTCTACCACATTCGACTCTTTCATTACTTCTTCTGTTCCACAGAACTACAGCAGAAGCATATATATATATATACACACACACGTGGCCCTACTGACAAATCTTTATCGGTGTGCTGGTGTAACAGAATTTTCCTGAACAAAGCGGACGATTTAGAAATTACTGTTTTGCCAGCCGTCTCTCGCACAGGCTTTTTAAAATGCCCTTAACGATCGCCGACGGGCAATCATGTGCTAGCGCGAGGGCCGTCAGCCAGTTCACAGATTTTGCCAAACGGCAGGGCAGCGGCACCAAGAGGGACACCCGTGCCAAGGCCTCAATAGCCTTTTCAGCCGGTGCCAAAATGGGCGGCACGAAACGGGGAGCTGCCTTCGCAGGGGAAGGCGCTCTGCTCAGGAGAGATGCAGAAGAGCTGCGGCGAAGACGCCACCCCGATGCACGGGCACTCTTGCCGCCCCGCTTTCCTCCCCAGCAGCTTAGAAAAACACGGTTTTAAGTGAAGAAACAAAGAATGCAATCCGCTGCAGCTCGATTTGGAGTCCAGCCACACCTAGGTGGCTGTCAGCTCACACGATTTTCGATGTGTGAGCTTTCAAGAGTCGGACGTTCCCTTCATCAGATGCTCTCGAAAGGTGATGCCCCAGAAAACTTGTTGATCTCTATGGTGCTACTGAACTTGAATCCTGCTCTCCAGTGGCAGATTAACCATTAAGCAGACTGAACACGTGCTTAGGGCACCAGGGCCAAAGGGGGCACCACAAAGTTGGGGAAAGGGTGAAAAGGAAAAAGAAAAAACGAATGAAGATTTGTACAAATAATAATAATAATAATAATAATACAGTACAGTATGTTGTGTTATCATATGAAAAGCAAAAAGGAACTGTGATATTGAAAAATTAAACAAAATTTATGAATATTATATGCAATATATAACAGAAATATAAAGAGTGAAGTCTGTGAAGTCTGACGGCGGTCTCCGGAATGTGGAGCCGTTTCGATGAACGTCTTCTTCTGAGTAGAGTGAAACAATTCAATGTCTAACAACTCTTCGGTAAGAATGTCCCACTTGTAAAAATAGCTAGAGAAATATGGTGTACTACATTGAAATTTTGTATAAGAGACTCTGTCCCATTAAGAAGAGCTGTTAGACATTGAATTGTTTCACTCTACTCAGAAGAAGACGTTCAGTCAAGCTGGCTCCACATTCCGGAGACCACGTCAAACGTCATCAGACTACACTCTTTATATTTCTGTTATATATTGCATATAATAGTCATAAATTTTGTTTAATTTTCAATATCGCAGTTCCTTTTGCTTCTTATTAACTATATATACTGTGTACAGAGAACCATTGTGTTATCATATGAATACATTTTTGTATTGCCGCAACCTGCATTGTATATCTGGTCAGACAGGTCAATCACTAAAATGGACTGGGTCAGTATGGAAAGGAGGGAGGCACCAAGACTGGTCAATGCTTAGGACCTTAAGCCGCCCCTGCTGCTCTCCTACCACAGAGCAACACAGCTGCCCTCCGTAGCAGTGGCAGGGGTGGAAACTAGTCAAAGGGTCAAAAATACTGATTTTAGTAAAGGTAAAGGTAAAGGTTCCCTTGCTCAAAAGCCAGTCGGATCTGACTCTAGGGTTGCGGTGCTCATCTCCGTTTCAAAGCCGAAGAGCCAGCGCTGTCTGAAGACGTTTCCATGGTCATGTGGCCGGCATGACTACACACCAAGGCGCACAGAACGCTGTTACCTTCCCACCGAAGTGGTACCTATTTATCTACTTGCAATTTCTTGTTTTTGAACTGCTAGGTTGGCAGGAGCTGGAACTAGAGACGGGAGCTCACTCCGTCATGCGGCACTCTCGGGTCTCGAACTGCTGAACGACTGACCTTCCGCAGCCTGCAGGTCAGCGTCTTAACCACTTGAGCCACCGCAGCTCCAATACTGATTTTACTGACCCCAAATTCCAAAAAAACTGACCAAATACTATGTCTGTACTGCCATGCGATAATGATAATGCTGCTTTCACCACCTTGGTAACCAGTGGGGTATTCTGGATCTCCAGATGGGTATATCTTTTCAGAGAACTGATTCCGGTATGTATCTATGCGACAAGTTTCACTGGCAGTTTCGTCTTCAAGCCTTAAGGAGTTTCCATTCATCCGCAATCATGTCCAGTGGAATATCCACCAGGAGCGCTGCTGCTACTTTCATTATATCCTTGTGGGTTCCTTCCTTGACCCTCTGTGCTGGAGCTAAACATTGAAGAGTTCTGAGGACGGGCTTGTCCAAAGATGACTGGAGTAAAAGGTGTTTGAAGGCTGCTATGAATTTATTTATTTATTTTTGCTCCCGTTAAAAAGAGTAGCTGTTCCTTTTCAGAAAGTTTTTTCAGTTCATCATTGACTCTACTTTCATTGGTTTCTTCTCTCACAGGTATCTAGTGCTCGTCACTGAAGGCTTCAAGAGACAATGGGGCTGAATTCTTACAAACATACGTGAGTGTTTTCACTTCACTGTGCATCACATGCGCCAAAGGCTCTTCTTTCTGCAACACTCCAGTGAACTTTGTAAATAAATGGGCACTCGTGCAAAAAAAAAAAATCGCCTCTGCTTTCATTGTCTTATGTTTGAAGAGGTTAAAGATTTGTGGAAGATTCCACCAAATCATTTTTACTCTTAGGAACAAAGTCCTTAAAGTACTTCATGACTGAACTGAAAACAATCTGTCTTCTCACTGGGAAGTCATGATGTTTCCCCCAAAATGCAGTAATGAAAACAAAAAAAAAACACAAAGTGCATTCACAAAAGTCAAAGAAATACTGACTTTACTGACCAATTTTTTTAAAAAAGCTGACAAATTACTGACCAAGATGAAAAAACTGATTTTTTTTACTGATTTTACTGACCATTTTCCACCCCCTGCAGTGGTACTTTGCAGCTCACAGACAGCCACATTCGCAACTGGCATCAACCCCAAACAGCCCCATCTACTTCCATCCCAGGCATGAGGCCTGCACTGCAGGGAAGCTCGCAGCTGACCTGTCCTTCACGAGATGGCTGTTTCAAAGTGGAAACCACCCGTCAACCACAAGCCCCACCGGGCAAAGGACTTTGCCTGCTTTCCTGAGACGAGGGGACAGGTGCTGCACTGAAGAGCAGTGCTCAGAAGAGCTTCTGGGTGGCAAACAAGGCCATAGCTAGCACAGGGCATGTGGGGCAATGCCCCCTCCCAAATTTCCAATGCGCCCACCAAATCTTACAGCCCAGCCCACCATTTTTTCTGACTGCCTTCCCTTCCCTCGTTCCCACTGCTCCTCTTCCTCCTCCTCCTCTGCCCAAAAACAGCCAACCAGCCTGTCCAGCTCCGACTCCCAGTCCTGATGAGGCCTGCAACTGCATGCCCCCGCCCAGCCACGTCACTCAGCCAGAGCTGGGCAGGCTCAAAAGGCTACGTCTTCCGGATGCCTCTTTCAACTGTGCCTGGCCAAATATGGCCTGGGCTCCGGCACTCCTCCTCCTGGCTGCGGTGGGACTGTGGGAGAGCTTTTGTTGACCAGGGCATCAAAGCAGACTGGTAGGAAAGAGAGTGCTCATGCTGAATTCCCCAGTCATAAGGAGGGGGGCACGCCATTGTGCTTAACCACACTGCCTCCTTTGAGGCGATGGCTGCGAAGGCGCTCTATAAACACACATAACCAGACACTCTTCCAGATTTGGGGGCGGAAGATTTCCCCCGGCCCGATAATTCCACCCGTCTTTCAATGTGGCGCTTTCCCCTTCTCACCCAGCCCCTTTCACTGTAACAGCCTGTCTCCGCCACTCTCGGTTTCGCTCCTCCTCTTCCGGGAACTACGCACTGCCAGGAACTATCCCCTGCATGTGAGTCTGGGTTGCCCTAGTTGCAGGCTCCTGTTTTCATGGAAAGTAACTTCAGTGGAACCTGGCGGACTTAATTCTCAGTAAACAGCGTCGTGCCCACACACACTCCCCTTGCTGTTGGGCACCTCCGTTCTTCTTTCTCCCCCCTCCGCCCCTCCTCCATCCAGTGCTCCCTCCACCAAAAACTGTCTAGCTATGGGGCACGTGAAAGCGCCACGCATGGCTTCCAAGCCACTAAGGGAGTAGCACTGCAATGCAGCCTGAGGAGAATGCCAGAGCCTAGGCTCAAGGGACAGGGGCTGTTGCCGACCTTTCCTCACTGCCTATTCCCCTCCCATCCTCAGGTCCCATCTCTCCTTCCCAAATGTGGCAGCAGTTTGCTGTCCAGATTGGCTCTCAGACATCCGAAGGCATATTCTTGCAGACAGTCTTGCTACTGGACATTGCTCTCCCATTCATTGGGGGATTTCTCTTAACAGGCCGCTTCCAGAGTATTCTTCCTGTCTGATCGATCCCTATATTAGAAGGGTATTCACGCTGGTTTTAACGTGCTCCCCTCAGCTGTGTTATATGGGAGATTTTAAAAAATACCATTCCCGGATAGGTTATGTCCCTGTGGGCTAAGGGAGATTGAAGGAACGGACCATATACTTCTGGCTTGTAGATTTCACCAGGATTTACGTTCTTATCACCTCATCCCTATACTGTGACCCCCTGCAGGGCAAATCTGAGGAAAGTAAAACAATGAACCTTCTAGCCTCAAACAGGGCTGATACCATCAAAGCGGAGGCAAACTTCCTTTACAGAGCATATAGGAGAAGTTCTTTTTCGGCAGAAGGGGAAGTGAATTAACTGTTTTGCTTGTTTGCCGTTTCTATACCGAAGGCTGCTGTTGTTATGCCAATAAAGGTTTGTTGTTGTTGCAGGTATTCTTGCAGATAGCCGAAGTCTCAAGCCAAGAATGGAGGGGAGAAAAAAAGGATGCGTGGCTGGCTAGAAGGCCAATGACTGTCTGGCTGGAACGGGGTCACCGTCTGGCTGTTCCACCTTACCGGACACCAGTTTTCATAGGCGAAGCCGCAGCCCAGGGGCTCTTTTTTAACCCCACTATATCGCGTTCCGCATATTGTATCCTGCCTCTGTATGAAACGATGTGCTGCCGTCACATCTACTGGCTATGGATAGACCCATCCTTAAAGGTAGTGTGGTAGAGTGGTCAGAGTGGTGGATGAGGACCTGGGAGGTTCTAGGGTGAAAACCCCACCTGTGCCACGGAAGCCCGCTGGGTGACCCTGGGCCAGTCACACACTCTCAACCTAACCTACTGAATGGGTTGTTGTGAGGATAAAATGAAGGAGGGGAAATGATGTTGCATGCCACTTTGTGTTTCTGTTGGAGGGGGAAAAAACCACGGTGTGTGTCAGTAAATGAAATTCAGGTACAACCTACCATAACATCTCCCTTCAGAAGCTGGGCTGGTTCAATGGCAATGCAGATTCTGCTTTGGTTCTCCGGCCCCACGCTACTTAAACAACAAAACGGGGGGAAATAATTAGAAGGGCAGCAGCACTTTAAGATCGCTTTGACACACACCCCCCCGGAAGTCCAAATGATCACATGACACAGCCCTCCCTTTCCCCAGGCTATACCACCTTGGAATAAAAGGGTGGGGGGAGACCCCACATTTTAATGCTTCTCTGTCACACACACAAAAATCTCTGCACTGGGACATTACAAATACTGGGACATTAGGGAGAGAATCCATTTTCCCTATTCTCTTTAGAGCAGAGGTGTCAAACTTATTTGTTAGGAGGGCCAGATCTGACATAAATGTCACTTTGTTGGGCAGGGCCATGCGTGCTATAAAATGCAACACGAGGTACCAGAGATAAAAACTTTATAGAGGTAATTTCAGATGCCGAATGGCAACAGCAGGCATGATTGGGTTAGGTGTGCTATGCAGAGGGGCAGTAGGCGTGGAGATACCAGCCTTGGTAATGAGACAGGAAACCTAGGTCTCAGTTCCATCCCGGAGGATTCAGTCCAGGAGGATGCAAAGAATAAATGGACATAAGTCTGGCATTAGAAACCACAACATTCAGCTGCTGACCTCAGAGCAGCAGTGCTCTTACAATGGGATTTCAAAGGGAGATTAGAAAGAGAGACTGCTGAATTCCAGTTGGTAATGAAGTTCAAAACAATGCGTCCACCTGGACTGAACTGAGAGCTCGTTCTCCTGTCTCATTGCCAATGTGTGCAGTTATCATTTGGCATCTGAAATCGCTCCACTCTCCAAGATATAAGGACCAATCCTCGTGTTCTAATTCCTAACCAGGGTCTTTTTGGAACAGACAAATCCAATCATTAAAAAAACCAAAAAAAAACTTTTCAGAATGAGCCAACATAATTTCCTCCATGTACACTGTGCTTGTCAGAAGAATCCACCCACCTCTCCCTCCCTCCCAAGAAGTACTGCTTATGCGCAAAAGCTTATACCTGGAACAAAACATTGTTGGTCTTGAAGCTGCAATGGGGCTCCAACTTTGTTTTCTCTTTCTCTTTCCTCCCCTCCCTCCCCAAAAGAGGAGCAGCAGCCCCGGAGAAGGAAGCAGAAGGTGTGTGCGAGAGAGGGAGAGAGAGAGAGAGAGGGAGAGAGAGGCTTGTCTTTGTATCTCTCCCGCAGGAAGCAACCATGGAGCTCTCTGTGTGCCTCTGTGTGGGGGGGAGGCAAGAGGCAGGAAGCAGGACGCAAAGAGCCATGGAGAGAGCTGGGGGAAAGCACGCTAGGGTGCAGCTCCAGGAGCGGCCATGGGAAAAGAAGCTGGAGAAGGAAGTTGCTTGGGGGGGGTTGAGCCCTTTGTGGGCCGGATGCAGTCCACGGGCCGCACGTTTGACACCCCTGCTTTAGAGTATTTTGACACAGGAGAGGATTCAAACACATGGCCCACAACCTATGATCTTTAGTAGAAGAGCTCTGGAAGGGACTCAACAAGGTGACTTTTTGGGTTGAGCAACAAGCACAGAAGGGAGTGTGGGCTGGTGATTACTTACTATACTCCTGATGTATAAACTGGTTGCATGGCTTGGTACAGCTTCAGAAATGGCCGGCAAACTGGAAAACGAAGTTGAACAATATATAAGCACTGTGGAAAAGAAATTACTGCAAACGGGCTTATAAGAATGCCAGGAGTACTCGCAGAGGTAGCATTTTGATTGACCATAGTTTCTGTTCTCAAAGGTAGCCAGAGGGGAATATACCCATTTGGCTCTGGCAGCTCCCACGGGTAAATGTGTCCTGTCAGTCTCTTCTGTCACTTCTCAGGTGGATGGAAGGCAGCTGACATATTGTTCTCGGACAGTATTACAGTTTGTTCTTTACCACTAGGATCTGAGAGAATCCTGTTTTCCCAGGCTCAGTTTGGGGCAGGGAGAGATATCCTTCCCCCAGTGAAGCTGATTTGCAGTAAAGTGACTGCCCTCTGACCATCTGTTGGAGGAAGGATGCTACCAACCAACCAGAGTTCCTCCAGACAGCAAGGGTTTCTCTGTCCCCATTCAACAGAATGACATCATTGATCATACGCCTAGCACTGATAAGGTCTTCTTCAGCAGCCACCTCCACAAGTCCTAGCCAGGATACACATTTCCTAAAATCCTTCCCTCTCTTCTGGAAGTTAACTGGTAGGGAAGGAGAGTTATTTCAGGACAGCGGAAGGAAGTTTAGGTACAACCGGTCAAGAAGTTCTGCAATGTCCCACTGAGTTCCATAAGAGATGACCACACACTGGAGAAGTCTTACCAGCCATTCTAAGATGCTGGCGGCATCCCGGAGAGTCTTCTCCGGCCATTAATGGAAGAGAAGGAACAAGGAAGCGGCTGATTGGGCAGTGCTGGGGTGTGGTGGGGTGGAGCAAGAAGTGGATCCATCCTGAGGTAGGGGAACCAAAGATGTGCGACGGATTTCTACCTTTGAGCTCAGAAGGTGACGAGGCTGCAATTAGCACGGGATGGTAGCCAGCCTATCTGAAGAGTTATCGGCATGGACCCAAAATTCCGTAAAGAACTAGGGATAAAGACAACGGCATGCAAAATAACTCACCTCCGCCAGCATCAAAGCTTGGGATTCCATGCAAGATGACGTAGTGCAGGAAAAGAGGGGTGGTGTTCATTTTCACAGACCCAGAGAGGAGGCCGCTCAGAAAGTGCACATACCTGAAAAAAACAGAGGGATCGTCATTGTAGGTAAACAAAAGCAAATACAACAGTATCGTCCCACCTGGAAAAAAGAAATCGATTTAAAACGGTAGTCCAGAAGAAACTGGGAAGCATAATCTCATAATCTCGCTTTATGGTTTTGGAAAGAGGACCCAGCGATCATCAGATTCACGTGTGTCCCTTCTAAGAAGTGACAAACAATAAATATCACCTGTAATCCTGCAATCTGCAATTGGTATTACGTCATCAGTTGTCACTACGACAAGAATGTCCTCTGACTATGCCTTGAAAAGAAAGTAAGTAGACGGAGGCACATCTGCCTTATGAAGCCAAGCAGGCTCACCTTTAGTTAACACTACAGGTACACATGGACACGTGATCCTTTTAGCTGGAGATGCTGAGGACTGAACTTGGGATCTTCTGCAGTGCAAGCAGATGCTCTAACGCTGAGCCACACCCCCTCCAAAGACCTCCTTCACACCCCCTTCCAGAAGAGCTAGAAACCTGAGAGCCGAGATGGACAGGAAGCCAGATTTTGGCACAGTACCATGTTCAGTGCTACGGTTAAGTGACTGTGGGCACGCTCCCTGAGTATGAGTCAGAGCTTTTTACATTTGACTTTCAAACATTGGAGACTACACTAAACTGAATATAAGGGAGGCTGCCAGGGAATCCTCCAAAGAGTTGGCAGACATTCATTCAGAGGAAAAAATGAGTATGCAAACATTTGGGTGAGACCAACAAAAGAGGGTGTCAAACAATAATGTTCAACTAAGGACAGAGACTCTTTCCATTTTTAAGAAAGATAAAAGGGACATCCCCAATGTTCCCTCTAAGCTGTGGAGTCTTGTGAGCAAAAGTTCTACTTTGTGAGCTACTGGCATTAAAGTCATGAGCATGCGATTTGGCTACGGCGTAAATTAGTTTGCTCTGGAGCCATCCTTCCTAAGCCAAGACAGAAATCTGTAAACTGGAGGCTAAAAAACTGTGAGCTGGCTCACACTCACTCAGCTTAGAGGGCTAGACTGATCTCATCAGATCTCGGAAGCTAAGCAGGGTCAACCCTGGTTAGTATTTGGATGGGAGGCTACCGAGGAAGTCCAGGGTCATGACACAGAGGCAGGGAATGGCCAACCACCTCGGAACATCTCTTTCCTTGACAACCCCAAGGGATTGCCATAAATTAGCTGCGACTTATGGCACTTGCCACTACCACCAAAAGGGACATCAACCAAGCAAGAAGAACTTAAGACATGGGACCTCCTCAGTTATGCTCCCACAGAGATCCAGGGGAATTGGCTCTCTTGCATAAGTTCCTGGAAACGTTAAGTGACAGTTCATATTTTTACCACAGCAAAATGTTCTAAACTACACTGAGCCACTGGCGGAGCCTTGTTTCTCGGAGCCTTGTGACCTGTCGTTCCACGTAGCCGTCTGCCGCACTGTAATGTTCTTGCAAAGCCGAGGCAAGTGACCACGCGGCTTACTGTGTACAGAGGACAAATCCAGCAAACCAAATTTGATCAGTTGCTCCTGATCCCATCGTCAAAGGTCGGCAGCAGCCCAGCAACACTGAAACCACCATCGCAAAAAAAACCCTAGAAAGTTGGTGCAGCAAGGAAAACCGTCATGCCAACCCCTTGTGTGATCTCCTGAATTACTCTGAATTGTTTCCATTGTGGTACGGGTTTCTCTTCTGTCTTTAGAGATGCATAACAAGCCTGGGAAAATAGATTCAGGTGGGCAGCCGCGTGGGACTGCAGCAGCAGAACACACTTCGAGTCCCGTGGCACCTTGAAGACCAACAACGTTTTATTCAGGGGTCCCAGTTAATTACTCTCAGCATTCCACAATTAAGAAGGGTACATCTGCCCATCAGTCTCCGATTTTGATACATTTATTGCCTTCGCTATGTTCCCCCCCCAGAATGAAACCCAAACAAATGGTGACCACATAAACTAAGCTTGTTATTCCAGTTTAGTCCTTGCATCTGTTAAATGCCTTTCTTATGCTGTATGCTAATTTGCTGCTCAGTCTCTACCTATGTGTATGGACTGGTAACTTCCACTTCAGTGTATCTGAAGAAGTGTGCATGCACACAGAGGTCTGTCTCTTGAATAAAACTTTGTTGCTCCCAGAGGTGCCACTGGACTCGAACTTTGTTAGGCCTGGGGAAACTGATCTAACAATCTAACCATGGTCCACTGAAGAGAGCCTTCCAAGAGCTTAACAAACTCTCGGCTTTTTCTTTTTTTTTTCCAAGTCACAGACAGACGAGAAGACGGGATGTTTACCGAGCCTCAAACAGGATGTCATATATAGCTGCCAACCTGCATTTGGCTTGGTGGGTCAAAGACATACCACACAAGGACGTGTTTCCCATAAAGGCCTGATTCACAGTCAGGAGCAAAAGCGCTCAGAGCGGAGCTACAAAGTCATCGGAGTCCCTCGATGTATTTCTTGCTGAAGTGCAACCAGTGTAGGTAAGGGAACGCTGTCTAGATCAGGGGTCTCCCGTTTTCTTTGAGCATGTGGAAACCTTTGGAATTCTGAGCAGAGGGCGGCGGGCGCAACTACAAAACGGCTACCGCAAGAAGTAAAGCCCCACACACAGAGTGGAAGAGAGAAGAAGGGTTATTTTTTTAAAAAAATACACTGGGAAAGAGGAGTGAGGTGTGGTGTCAAGACTCAGGTACAGCCCTGACCTGAGTAGCCCCGGCAAGCCCAATCTCATCTGATCTTGGAAGCTAAGCAGGGCTGACTCTGACAAGTGCTTGGATGGGAGACCTCCTTGGAATACCAGAGGCAGGAGGTGGGGGCAGGCTTTCTTCAGCCCCCTCTCTGAATATCCTCCAGGCCCCCAGTGGGAGTCAGTCACCAGAAGTCGCCATGACTTCCATGTGCACACACAGGCAGTCGCCAGAGGTCACATGACCTCCAGGCAATGCCCCCTCTCAGATGAGTCAGTGTGAGCTAGCTCACTGTTTCTTAGCCTCCGGATCACCCATTTTTGTCTTGGCTCGGGAAGGAGGGCTCCGGAGCAAACTAATTTATGCAGCAGCCCGGTCTCTCGCTCACAACTTTAATGCCAGGAGCTCAAAAAGCAGAATCTTTGCCCACAAGACTCCACGGCTTAGAGGGAGCACTGCTTCCGGGTACACACAGTCAGTCAACAGAGGTCGCCATGACTTCCAGGTGCACGCACATGAAAAACGCAAAAAGAAAAAGAAAAAGCAAAAAAGAGAGAGAGAGAATAAAACCAATACTGGTGGGAGCAGCCAATGAAACATTATTTTTATCTGCACAGCCAAGCAGATCTCCAGTGGCCAATCAGAAGCCCTGTCGGCTAAGACCGCCCCTAAGTGGCCCCGCCCACTTCTAAAAACACTTGGCAGGGGCCGGGACAGGCGATGGTAGGCTCCCTGGCAGCCACAGGCATTGCGTTGGGGACCCGTGGTATAGATATATGGGAACACAGATCCCCTTCCCAACCAGTCCAAAGAGCACAGGCACAGAGTGATAGTTTTGTATATGCAGGGTGTTTATCACCCACTCACAATGGACAGCATTCAGAAATTCCATCTTGCAGCCACAGTTTGAAAGGGTACCATTCATCAACAGATGAATTTATGCCCTGCTACCTGGATGGTCCAGGCTAGCCAGATCTCGCCAGATATCAGACGCTAAGCAGGATCAGCCCTGGTTAGTATTTGGATAGAAAAATCATAGCATCATAGAGTTGGAAGGAACCTCCAGGGTCATCTGGTCCAATCCCAAGACCATCAAGGAGATCCAAGGTTGCTAAGAGAGAGCCAGTTTGGTGTAGTGGTTAAGCGCGTGGACTCTAATCTGGGAGAACCAGGTTTGATTCCCCACTCCTCCGCTTGCACCTGGCTGGATGACCTTGGGCACGCCACAGTTCTTTCAGGAGCAGTTCTCAAAGATCTCTCTCAGCTCCGCCTACCTCACAGGGTGCCTGTTGTGGGGAGGGGAAGGGAAGGCGTTTGTAAGCTGCTCTGAGACTCCTTCGGGCTGTGAAGGGAGGGATATAAACCCAATCTTCTTCCTCCTCCTCCTCCTCTTCCTCTCTTCTTCGTAAAGTGGGGCAACGGCAAACCACCTCTGAACGTCTCTTGCCTTGAAATCCCCGTGCGAGGGTTGCCATAAGTTATCTGGGACCTGACAACACTTTCCACCACCATAACTGCACACTCTCACGTAGCCTGATGGAATTTCTAGTTTTTCCTCTGTTTCACAGTCTCCCTGCCCTGACTTGAATGGGCCAGGCTAGCCTGTTTTATTTTATTTATTTATTTATTCATTCATTTATTGGATTTATATCCCACCCTTCCGGCATGGGCTCAGCCTGTTCTCATCAGACCTCAGAAGCTAAGCAGAGTTGGCCCAAGTTAGGACCTGGATGGGAGATCTCCAGGGAGGTCCGGGGTCCCCATGCAGAGGCCAGTGACTGCAAACCACCATTGAACGTCTCTTGCCCTTGAAACCCCATGAGGGGTCATCCTAAGTCAGCTGAGACTTGACTACACTTTCCACACCCAGTCCATCGAAGGGTGGCTTAGAAGAGCATTAGGATAGCACGGTATGTCTACTAAAGTATCTTCCATGCCAGGATCCAAAAGAATGGCGCTCTTAGCACCGTACATCCAAGGATATGGAGCTGTGTACAATGAAAAAAACCCCATACTGAACGTTCAGAAACCTTACAATGAAATAATCACGGGCAGTGTTCCCTCTAAGCTGAGTCAGTGTGAGCTAGCTCACAGTTTTTTAGCCTCTGGCTTGCAGATTTTTGCCTTAGCTGAGGAAGGATGGCTCCAGAGCAAACTAATTGATGCAGCAGCCAAATCGCTCGCTCACAACTTTAATGCCAGCAGCTCACAAAGTAGGATTTTTGCTCACAAGACTCCGCAGCTTAGAGGGAGCACTTCATGGGTACTTTAGAACTTTAGAACTGGGATCCCTCCTTTCACACCACCATCCCCGTACAGACTGTTGCTTATGCAGGCTGCAATTCAATCATTAGTAAGGGGACAGCAGAGCCCCATTAAAGAACGGTCCTTCACAAAGAGAAGCCGGATGAGGAACAGCAGGGGGAATGTAATGCAGGCACAGGCACCAGAGGTGAAAGAGACAACAGCAGAAGGTGGCTCTGTAAGCCGTGAGGTTTGAGCGGTGGGACCCTCCCGTACACTTTTTTTAAAAAATGAGCCCAGAGCAATTCCTTTGTGCTGTCTGCTGCATCGTTGCGACACCAACTTCCCATCTTACTTCCCACCATCAGGCTGCCCTGCAGAGTTTCCAAGGCAGTTAGGGGGACTGGATGCTGAAACAAAGCACACAGAACGGCATTTGCCCAGAGCCGTCCTCTCCCTCCCGTTATTTACACTGCGCACCCCTCGAGGCAGGAAATGGACTTTCCTGTTTCCCTTCTAAAGCACAGCAGACACTTGATGGAAATATCGGCTGAGTTCAGACCGGCAGTTTGAAGCAGGAGCGAATCATGGCAAAAAAGCCCCGGAAGAAGAAGAGAAGAAGAGTTTGGATTTATACCCCGCCCTTCACTGCCCAAAGGCGTCTCAGAGCGGCTTACAAACTCCTTTCCCTTCCCCTCCCCACAACAGACACCCTGTGAGGTAGGCGGGGCTGAGAGAACTTCTGACAGAAACTGTCCTTGAGAGAACAGCTGTGCCAGAGCTTGTGACTGACCCAAGGTCACATCAGCAGGTGCAAGTGGAGGAGTGGGGAATCAAACCCAGTTCTCCCAGATAAGAGTCCGCGCACTTAACCACTACACCAAACTGGCTCTCAATCTGTTCCAGGTTTTCCCAGTCACATTGCGCCGACTGATGCCAGAGCATACCAGGGAAGAGGCGTGAGGGAGTGTTCACACTGTTGGCCCGAAGGCACAGCTGTAAGCTTTCTGTTTCGCTAATCTGGAGATATGCGCATATGCGCATGAGCACACAATCAAAATCACGGATTTTAGCGTTCATATTGTGTTGGTACGGGATATACGCGGGATAGACATGCTTTCCAGGGTTTGATACCACTTTTAGCAGGTATTTTTTTAACTCGGGAACGAAGCGTTACAAGACGGGTTGAGTATGGCTGGGGAATGCCGGACAGATGAACGCCCCCTTTAATCCACTTGTGAAATGCTGCTGAAACGTGCCTCTCTCGGGGCAAACTGCCAGTCTGAACTCGGCCATCGAGCCATCAGGTCATCATCCATTAGGGCCACAAGGAGCAGACACCTCCCACCTAGCTGCACCCCTTATTTATTTACTTCTGTTTATGCCCCACGTTTCTCCCCAGTGGGGACCCCAGAGCAGCTTACATCGTTCCCCTCTCCCCCGTTCTATCCTCACAACAACCTTGTGAGGTAGGTGAGGCTGAGAGTGTGTGACTAGCCCAAGGTCACCTGGCAAGCTTCCACGGCAGAGCGGGGATTCGAACCCGGGCCTCCCAGATCGCAGTCTGACTTGCCTGTGGCATCCAAGACTTCCCAAGGCATACTCCTTCAGAAGAGGTAGAACTGTCTGAGCCCCTCCTTTCACAGGTGGCCACGGCGGCAGATAAAGGGACTCTGAATGAAGGTGGGCGGGGTTATTCTGATTTGCTACATTTGCATCCCAGGCCAAGCTACTCAGACTGGCCCTTTTCGCTCCAGAATTCTTTCACGTAGGCTAAGTTGAAAGGACAGCGGTTCAACAAGTGCTGCCTTGCTGGCGGATCCTTCCCTGATCCTCTTGCACAAGGTTCATTTAAATCATTTTCCTTTGGAGAAATCCAGCCGGCTTGAGCAAAATGCAATTTCCGGTATGTCGTCCCTGCACACGTCTATGGCGATGAGTCACTAGCCTCAAGCAGATGGTCAAACTGGACTTGGTAGGGTGCAGGAATTGTGCTGGCCTGCCCTGGAAAAATCACCTGCCCCTCTCCGGCCCCGTGCCCGCACAGCTGACTCAGCATTAAAAAGGGGCCTACACAAAGAGTTCAACATTTGTCAGCCTGAGCCACGCAATCCATAACACCCCAGGGGGCTCATCTACAGTAGATGTGTGATACAAGCAGACTCCCAATAACATAAGAAGAGATTGGATTTATACCCTGCCCTTCACTGCCCGAAGGAGTCTCAGAGCGGCTTACAAACTCCTTTCCCTTCCCCTGCCCGTAACAGACACCTTGTTCTGAGGTAGGTGGAGCTGAGAGAGCTCTTTTGAGGACTGCTACTTGAGAGAACAGCTCTGAGAGAACTTGTGACTGACCCAAAGTCACACATGCAGCTGCATGGAGAGGAGTGGGGAATCAAACCCGGTTCTCCCAGATTAGAGTTTGTGCTCCTAATCACTACACCACCGGGGACTCAGATAGTACTTCATTGTTCAGTGCACAGAAGCGTTGTGCAAGTGTGGTCTTCCCTCCTGCTCTGTTTTCCCAAGAGGAAATGGCAGTTGGAGGGGGGGCAGATTGCTTATCTCAGGCGCCTTGTGTCCTCGGTCACATGATGCCAGGTCACATGGAGCACAAGACGGTGGCAAAAAGGGGCATTTCTGCTCACAGAAATGGTGCGCGAGGGAAGGCTGAAATGTTCTCTCCTCTCATGCAGACTTCTGAAGCCGCATCGTGTGACAGCGTGGTTACCAATGTTCCCTCTAATCTGTGGAATCTTGTGAGCAAAAATTCTGCTTTATGAGCTACTGGCATTAAAGTTGCGAGCGAGCGATTTGCCTTCTGCATAAATTAGTTTGCTCTGGAGCCCTCCTTCCTGAGCTAAGGTAAAAATGTGTGAGCCAGAGGCTAAAAAACAGTGAACTAGCTCACACTAACTCAGCTTACAGGGAACACTGGTGGTTACTAAGGTGAGCCCCCCCACTACAAATGAGTGAGAATCACACCACAGCAAAAAACAAAACAAAACCCACATCACCCATCTTGTGCAAACAAGCCCCTCAATTTTGTGATGGGGTCAGGGCCTGCACTATACACACACCTACTTTAGGTAAAGGTAAAGGTTCCCTTGCTCGAAAGCCAGTCGAATCCGACTCTAGGGTTGCAGTGCTCATCTCCGTTTCCAAGCCGAAGAGCCAGCGCTTTCCGAAGACATTTCCGTGGTCATGTGGCCAGCATGACTAAACACCAAGGCGCACGGAACGCTGTTACCTTCCCACCAAAGTGGTACCTATTTATCTACTTGCCATTTCTTGCTTTCGAACTGCTAGGTTGGCAGGAGCTGGAACTAGAGACGGGAGCTCACCCCGTCATGCGGCACTCTCGGGTCTCGAACTGCTGAACTGCTGACCTTCCACAGCCTGCAGTTCAGCGTCTTAACCACTTCAGCCACCGCAGCTCCCACCTACATTAACAATTGTGTAATTCTGACTCCCTCTTCTGCGTACGTTTTCGGCATCTGCACAAAACTAATTCAGCCGTAGATATGTCAAAAGGGCCACTGGTGGAAAACCACATCTGCCTCAAACGGAGTAAGGAGCTTTCAGTGGGAGACTCACACATTGAACATGCAGATTCTACCACATCCAGGCTGCACGGCTGCCGTAAAGGTGTCGCGGCACAGGCTGCCGGTACTATCCGGAGGGTTTCTGGTTCTCACAGCTGCTTGTTTGCAGAAGGGAAAGGCTGCTGGAGATCAGGCCTGTTTATCCGACACCCAGGCCACCTCGACGGAGCCCTTACAAACATCTTCATCCCTTTTGCTCCCACGGTGCCCCGAGGAGCAATGTTTACAAGTGTACATTCGGCCCTTTTTAATAAAGCGGCACTTTTGTGCAGGCAGACAGCTGAATGGGAACGGAGCTCTCCAAGCTAAATATTTATTAAAATGTAAAAGCCTCGGGGAAACGTGTTGTTGTTTTTCCACTGTGTAGGCAGCTGTGTAGGTCTCCAGAGAAACAGAGCGGCTTACTGGGAAAGTTTTGATCCAGAGAGGGAGAAACAGGTCTGCTTGCCCAACTGGGTTTCCACACAACAGTTGTTTTCTCAGTGGCTAGCAAGGCCTCGCTCTTTAAACAAGGGCGAAAATTGCTGCGTGCCGGACGATAAAGGGGCTGGGTCGCCAGGGTGACCAAATCAAGCCATTGAGCCGACTTCTTCCTTTCTTTTCCCTTCAGACCCTTTAATGATAAGAGCGAGGCAGTCGGTCCATCCTGCCTCTCTTTCCATTCGGGAATTTCAAAGCCCTCAAAGGTAGCCCTGAACTGAGTCGCTTTTTCAACTCAAGCCACATGAAGTACTAAAACTCTAGGTCACGATAACCTCTTAAGGAGGTACTGGGCCTTGGAGGTGCCGGCCAGGCTCCTGGTTTCGATACTGGAGGTGAATTAAGTCAGCGTTCCACTTTGCACAGAAAATCTTCTGCGGCTGCAAAAACACACCAATGTCTTCTCCATCTTTGCCAAATATGCTGCTTTATAGCCCGGCAAACTGCTTTGGAGCTAAGTTCCTGTGGCAGCTAAAGCTATCAGACTAAGTGTGCAATCCAGAACATAAGAACATAAGAGAAGCCAATGCTGGATCAGGCCAATGGCCCATCCAGTCCAACCCTCTGTCGCACAGCGGCCAAAAATACCAGGTGCCATCAGGAGGTCCACCAGCGGGGCCAGGACACTAGAAGCCCTCCCACTGCTGCCCCCTCCAGCACCAAGAATACAGGGCATCACTTGCCCCAGCCTGAGAGTTCCTATCTATACCTTGTGGCTAATAACCACCGATGGACCGCTGTTCCATATGTTTATCTAATTCCCCCTTGAAGCTGTCCATGCTTGTAGTCTCCAACAATGTTCCCTCTAAACTGAGTTAGTGTGAGCTAGCTCACAATTTTTTAGCCTCCAGCTCACAGTTTTTTGTCTCAGCTCAGGAAGGAGGGCTTCAGAGCAAACTAATTTAGGCAGCAGCCAAATCGCTCACTCACACAACTTTAATGCCGGTAGCTCACAAAGTAGGATTTTTGCTCACAAGACTCCACACCTTAGAGGGAATGTTGGTCGCCACCACCTCCTGTGGCAGTGAATTCCATGTGTTAATCACTCTTTGGGTGAAGAAGTACTTCCTTTTATCTGTTCTAACCCGACTGCTCAGCAATTTCATGGAGTGCCCACGAGTTCTTGTATTGTGAGAAAGGGAGAAAAGTACTTCTTTCTCTACCTGCTCTATCCCATGTATAATCTTGTAAACCTCGATAAACAGAGTTATACCCTTGTAAGACCCACTGACTTCATTTACTGATTGATATAGAAGGTCATAACTCTGTTAGCCCGGTCTCGTCAGATCTCAGAAGTTAAGCAGGATCAGCCCCGGTTAGTGCTTGGATGGGAGACCACCAAAGGGAGTCTAGAATTGCCACGCAGGGGCAGGCAATGGTAAACTACCACTGAATGTCTCTCGCCTTGAAAACCCGACAGGGTCGCCATAAATTAGCTGCAGCTCAACAGAACTTTCCGCCATCAACAACTCTGCTTAGGATTTACACTGTACGATCACAAGATGGATGGATGATTTCTTCAAATGTCACCATTTCGAACTGAACAACGTGTTCTGATGTGTACTATAGCACCTAGTTGCTGTTACTGTGGAAATACTCACAGGGCCATATCAGTGATAACACACGTTTAACTTTTTGTTTACCGTGATAACAGAACCTCGGGGGGGAGGCATGGCTGTTAAACGAGTCTGCCAAAACACACATCTGACAAAGACGGTTTAGCTTTAGCAGCACAAAACTAGTATGATCCTGTTACTTAACATCCCCACAATCTCATGAGGCGCACAACTAAATCATGAGTTTACAAAACCCCAGATTCATACTACAGATTCATCTGTGCCATGTGAACCCCGCAAAGGAAAAGATATAAGCAGCCAGGAACGGAAGGATGGTAGAGATAAACCCAGGGGTCTTTTGGGGGGGGAGCGCACCGGAGCGCAGCTCCGGGAGCTCAGGAGCCAAGCCCCGCCCCCAGCCGGCGTCCCGGGGAGTCTTTCAGGCAGCCGAATGTCAATTTCAGCTCCATTATATCCTATGGGCCATTGCCATTGAAGTCAATGGTGAAAACATAGGGTATATTCTGGGGGCTGGAGGGGAAGGGTTTGAGGGAGAGGCTCCAAACTCACAGGGTAGCTGATGGAGCCTCTCCCCAAGATACCCACCAAGTTTCAAGAACATTGGACCAGGGGATCCAATTCTATGGGCCCCCAAACAGGTTGCCTTTATTCCCTCCATTGTTCTCTATGGTGGGAAAAAAAACTTACTTTTTTCCCACCATAGAGAACAATGGAGGAATAGGGGCAACCTGTTTGGGGGCCCATAGAATTGGACCCCTAATCCAATGTTCTTGAAACTTGGTGGGTATCTTGGGGAGAGGCTCCATCAGCTACCCTGTGAGTTTGGAGCCTCTCCCTCAAACCACCTCCCCTCCAGCCCCCAGAATATACCCTATGTTTTCACCATTGACTTCAATGGCCCATAGGATATAATGGGGCCGAATTGCCGTCAAATTTCTTTCATTCCCTCCTTTCCTTCTCTCTTTTTCCTCTTTCCCTCCTTCTTCTCTTCTCTTCTTTCTTTCTTTCTTTCTTTCTTTCTTTCTTTCTTTCTTTCTTTCTTTCTTTCTTTCTTTCTTTCTTTCTTTCTTTCTTTCTTTCTTTCTTTCTTTCTTTCCCACCTTCTTCTCTTCCCTTTCTTCCTCTTTTCCCTGTTTCCCTCCTTCTTTCCTCTCTTTCTTTCCCTCCCCTTTCCTTCTCTTTCTTTCCCTCTTTCCTCCTTCTGTGGCCCAACTCTCATGAGAAGGAGTTTAAACTTTAAACCCCTTCTCTTAGCTCCCCCACCCAGACCAGCTGGGGAAGGGAAGGGGAGGCTTTTGAAGATGCCTCCCCCCCCCTTTTGCTTCCCCTTCTGACATCACTTCCGGTGATGTCAGGGGGCGTGGCATATGCTAATAGCCTAATAGCTCATTAGCATACCATATGCTAATGAGCTCCTGCAGCTGTTTTTCTACGAAAAGACCCCTGGATAAACCGATAGTGTATTATGATCCAAGATCAGAAATCAGACTCCTCAAACGACACAGACATTAAAGAGAAATTAACAGAGGAAGACACTCAGGAAAATGCCATTGTGATAGAGAGAAACAGAGTAAATTAAATTAAAATTAAAATACCTTTTCTGAGACGGCTGCATTAAGGCAGAAACTTTATCATCGAAGAATTTCTTCATTGCAAACCTGTCTAGGGCTTGATCCGCACTGTTAAGGGAGAGAAAAGGGGGGAAATGCTTAGGGGAGTAAACACAGGAATGCAGATCATCACACCGTGACACAAACCAAGAAACTGAAGACGCCTGGGTGTTACCTGGCCAATGAACTGTCAGTTCAATCCTAAACAGGGTCACATCCTCCTTATCTAAACCCATTGACTTCAGTGGGTTTCAGAGTATGTAATTCTGTTTGGGATTGCACTGGGCGCTGCAGATCTGAGAGGGACGTCCATTTTATCAATTAACAGCACCTAATGTGCAACTCGGGAATGGTTTAAAATTGATAGTCCTGTTCCAAATAAAATTGGTCACGTGCCCCTCCCCTTCAACAGGCCTTTATCAAGAGAACAGTTTTCTGTCTGAGCTGAAAACATTCTAGCCTGTTGACATTTGCCTGGAATTCAATAATAATTAAATTCCAGCAAAGAGCTCTGTATATAACTGGACAGGGTAAGAGCCAGGTGGCCAGCCGTGTTGGCCTGAAGCAGAAGAACAAATTTAGAGTCCAGGGACACCTTTAAGACCAACAAAGATTTATTCGAGGTATGAGCTTCTGTGTGCACGCACGGAAAAGCGAAAAAGTGTGCGTGCACGCAAAAGCTCATGCCTTGAATAAATCTTTTTTTTAAATTAACATTTTGAACATACAGAGATTAAACATAGATACATTTTACATAACATAGGGTGCAATCATTCGTACCGAAAGCCGCAGCAGACATGCAATTCCCCCGCGGATTAAAGGGACGCGATCAGACAGACACATCTGTCTGGCGTCCCAGAGTCATTGTCAGGACCTCGTTTCGTGCTGCAGTAGTGTGGTAAAAAGCTACTGCCAGAAACTCACTATTATTGGGAACTGCGGGCGCACAGCGGGAAGTATGATCGTGCAAACGCTCGTCAATGCAGGTGGGGCAAACCGCCTCGCTTCCTGCCCGCATTTTCTCCCTTCCGTGTGACCGCAGCCATACATAACTTTTTTAACCTACAGTTAGTTTGAGAAACTAACAGAGACTCCTGGAGATTACTGGTAGTCTGGATTCCATTGAACTTAAAGGATTTTTTGAAAGCTAACCATATAAAAAACTTCAAGGAAATCACGTCTGACCTACAAAGATGGGACAAGCTCCCATTGACACTGGCAGACAGACTTAATTTGGTAAAAGCTTTCGCCTTCCCTAAACTTTCATTCTACTTTAGGACGATCCCGATTACAATTGCTCACACGTATTTAGGGTAGTGGCAGTCCACGTTCAATAAATTCCTATAGGGATTCCATAAGACAAGAATCAGTTTCAAAATCTTAAGACAAACCAGGAAACTGGGAGGGTTGGGGTTACCAGACCTTGAATAAATCTTTGTTGGTCTTAAAGGTGCCAATGGACTCTAAAATTTGTTGGACAGGATTAGATTCTTTGTGATTTAGCCTGAAGGGAAGTGGGCCCCTTCTTTATAAGAACATAAGGGAAGCCAATGTTGAATCAGGCCAATGGCCCATCCAGTCCAACTCTCTGTTACACAGTGGTCAAAAATACCAGGTGCCATCAGGAGGTCCAGCAGTGGGGCCAGGACACTAGATCCCCTCCCACTGCTGCCCCCACCCAGCACCAAGAATAGAGTGCATCACCTGCCCCAGACTGGGAGTTCATATCTATACCTTGTGGCTAATAGCCACTGATGAACTTCTGCTCCATATGTTTATCTAATTCCCTCTTGAAACTGTCCATGCTTAGAGCTGCCACCACCTCCTATGGCAGTGACTTCCATGTGTTAATCACTCTTTGGGTGAAGAAGTATTTCTTTTTATCTGTTCTAACCCGACTGCTCAGCAATTTCATGGAGTGCCCATGAGTTCTTGTATTGTGAGAAAGGGAGAAAAGGACTTCTTTCTCAACTTGCTCAATCCCATGCATAATCTTATAAACCTTGATCATGTCACCCCTCAGCCGTCATTTCTCCAAGCTAAAGAGCCCCAAGCGTTTTAACCTTTCTTCATAGGGAAAGTGTTCCAACCTTTTTATCATTCTAGTTGCCCTGGATTACTACAGATTACTTTCCATCGTGTAGAGCTCAGCACCCCTGACACGTGATCTGCCGTTAAGTGCTGTACTTTTCCAAACACATCTCAAAAGGAGCTTGTGTTCAGGCATTTACATTCCAGAAAACTGTCCTTCCTAGTCTGAGACTCCGGCATGTGCCCACAGCTATCCTCGACCCCACCCACGGAAAGTAACAACCTGAACTGGGCTGTTTCCTGTTTTACTGAACGTGGTATCTTCCTGGCGACATTACTTTCTCGCTGGGGACAAAGGTGATTCTCAGGGCAATCCTACAAGCACTTTTCCTGAGAGTTAAGCCCTGATGGACAGGATTCTGAGTAGACCTTAGAATATCACCCCAAACACAAGTGGTACAACTTATGTTCATTTGTCACACAGAATTCAAGTGAAACCATCGAGAATTTAGTTCTACCTGCAAAATTCTGCCATTTTTGTCTAGATAACCCTGCCCAGGATTACATTTCTTGGTCATGCTAGAAGATGACAGACACAGAAAACGTATACTGGCATTACACCAGATATAAAATCAATTGGGGCCATACATTTGTCCATATATAAAATAAATTAGGGCCACACGTTTGGTAATTTAGGGCTAAAACAAGATACGCTGCAATCAGAACCAGTGTTCCCTCTAAGCTGAGTTAGTGTGAGCTAGCTCACAGTTTTTGTCTTCGCTCAGGAAGGACGGCTCCAGAGTAAACTAATTTATGCAGTAGCCAAATCGCTCACTCACAACTTTAATGCCGGTAGATCAGAAAGTAGAACTTTTGCTCACAAGACCCCACAGCTTAGAGGTAACACTGACCAGAACAGCAACCACAGAGCCCTCCTCCTCCGTGCCACCTATAAGAACCGACCTCGTGCTGTGACATCTCAACATTCCCAATGTTTTAATATGTTGTCGAAGGCTTTCATGGCTGGAGTCCATTAGTTATGGCAGATTTACCAGGCTGTATGGTTGTGGTCTTGGAATTGTAGGACCTGACGTTTTGCCAGCAGCTGTGACTGGCATCCTCAGAGGTATAGCACAGAAAGATGGAGGACTCTCTGTGTCAAGGTGAGAAGATATAAATTACCTGCCTACCGTTTTTCTTCTCACCTTGACACAGAGAGTCCTCCATCTTTCTGTGTCATACCTCTGAGGATGTCAGTCACAGTTGCTGGCGAAACGTCAGGTCCTCCAATGCCAAGACCATGGCCAGGCAGCCTGAAAAATCTACCACAAGTCATTCCCAATGTTGGAGCCAGGTGGAGCTGGGGTGAGAAAAGGCAAGGGAGTGCTTCTTCACCCAAAGAGTAATTAACAAGCATAGATAGCTTCAAGAGGGGATTGGAGAAACATATGGAGCAGAGGCCCATCAGTGGCTGTTAGCCACAAGGTATGGATGGAACACTCTGTCTGGGGCAGCAATGTTCTGTATTCTTGGTGCTTAGGGGGCAACAGTGGGAGGGCTTCTGGAGTTCTGGCCCCACTGGTGGACCACTCATGATGCAGAGTGTTGAACAGGACGGACCACTGGCCTGATCCAACCTGGCTTCTCTTATGTTCTTATGGAAGAGGGAAGGGGGTAACTGGACAGTTAGCCTAACATCTCATTTAGCCCTGAGACAGACGTACTCCACAGGTGTATGAGCCAGACGATTATATATTTCCCCCCATCCTTCTTGAACAACTTCTCTGTACTCTGTACAGGCTGCAATGTTGCGCAGTTGAAACTAGCCTGGGTGGGAACTCACGAGGCATTCAGGCTCTCAGACCCGAAAGATATGCAAACATTTCTGCGTGGCTTCCCTTACCTTGCCGACACATTTGTGAAATGCATATAGGATGATATCACCACTCCGATTCTTCCTTTTCCACCCTGTAAAAAAAAAATAAAGAAGCAACGACATCATACTCTGTTATTTAATCCTTACTCCAAAAGACAGGTTAAAACTTCCAAGACTCAGTAGCGCTCTCCCAATTCTTTAAAATTGCCAACATATTTTCATTACATATGGGAGATCAAAACAAAGCTATACATCAGAGTGGGGGGGAAATAATTAAAACAAAAAACCTCTCAGCCTGGCCTCAGTAGCATCCTGCATGTGTTTTTTTCTTTTCTTTCTTTGGCTGTTTTAAGACATGCCTAGGCAGCTTTGTAATTTCTGGCATGATGTGTTATTTTATATATATATTCTGGAAAGTACGTCTACTCGCAGCAGGTATTATTAGTCTTTTTTCACCTGACGCCGTGATTTATGGCAGCGACATCATTTAACGAGCGTCTTCACAATGTTTCAAAACCTTATTAAGCGCACGACACGCAGCCAGTACAAATTACCAAAAAAATAATTCCTACTAGCCGCAACTTGCTTCAGAATTTTGGAGTAAACAAATTAAGCGAGAGTGCAGCAGGAAGCTTATAGGACCAATAAATCAAACCACAGCACGCTGATCTACTTATTTAAGAAAAAGGGAGGGGGGAAAAATATTTTGTTTAAAAGTCAATGGTTGGCTGTTTGCTGTTTCAAAAGAAGCTCATGTTGCGTTTTTCTATATTATAGTTTTTCTAAAAAAGAAAATCTAGGGAAGGGGTCATAATGTAGAGGAAGAGCTAATAACTGGGAACGCAGTTTAATCTGGCCTCCTCAGTTAAAGGACTTCAATTAACACGGCAGAGATATAAGGACTGTCAGGTCGCTCCGTCTTGCCGGCGGGGGGGTTGGGGGGCATTCTGGGAGTGGGCAGGGCAGAGTGATGTCAGCATATTGGTGACATCATGGGCGACACTGCTTTTGGGACAAAGCTAAAGGTAAAGGTTTCCTTGCTTGAAAGCTAGTCAAATCCAACTCTAGAGGGCGGTGCTCATCTCTGTTTCCAAGCCAAAGAGTCAGCGCTGTCCGTAGACTACTCCGTGGTCATGTGGCCGGCATGACTAAATGCCAAGGCGCACGGAATGCTGTTACCTTCCAAAGCGGTACCTATTTATCCACTTGCAGTTTCTTGCTTTCGAGGCGCACAGAACGCTGTTACCTTCCGAAGTAGTACCTATTTATCCACTTGCAGTTTCTTGCTTTCGAACTGCTCGGTTGGCAGGAGCTGGGGCCAGAGACAGGAGCTCAATCCGTCACGCAGCACTCGGGTTTCGAACTGCCGAGCTACCGATCTTGCAGCCTGCAACTCAGCGTCTTAACCTCTGAGCCACCGTGGCAAAACTCTATGGTAAAAGCAACCTCAAATCACAGAGTTTTGCCCAAAAAGCAGAGCGTCACCCCCAGACATCTCTGACATGCTGACGTCACTTCTGGGTGACGTCAGCACGTCATGCAGGATGACACTGTTTGGGGGGTGGGGAGGAATTTCTTCCCACTGGCCAGCTGGTCCATGGCGGGCAGGAGCCCACGAAAGCAGGGGATTCCCCCGCCCGGACCTGGAGAATTGGAAAGCCTACAGAGATTTATTTATTTATTTAGATTTTTACCCCGCCCTCCCAGCAAAGCTGGCTCAGGGCAGCTTACAACAATATAAAACAATTTAATAACTAATAAAACCCCAATATGAATTTAAAACCTTAAACATACAATGTAATAAAGTGCTAGCATTAGTTCCTCAAAACTCGGTCAGCTTCTTGATCTTCTACAAATGTCCCAGGCACTCGGGTCTGCTACAGAGGTCCCAGGTATTATGTGCCATCAAGTTGCTTCTAACTTATGGTGACTCTATGAATGAATGAATTAATTAATGTCCTCCAAAATGTCCTAGGGTTAACAGATCCCTTGCTCCAGTCTTGCAAACGGAGGGCCTCTGTGGCTTCCTTGACCGAGTCCATCCATCTCCCTTCCTACCGCCTTCCACGTTCCCTAGCATTAATGTCTTTTCCAGTGAGTCTCGTCAGGCATATAGGGAGGTACATTTAGACATGAGCTAATCCAGTCGACAGGGGTTCTACCAGAGCCTCTCTGAGGTTCAGGAAGGGCCAGGCCCCTTCAAGCTTCCGAGAACCCTTGGCTGTATTTTTTTAAAAAAAATTATGAGAACAAAATGGCCCTGAAGAAAAGAGTGCCAAAATTTATATCGTAAAACTCTGAAATTGGGGGTGCAGTCACATTTTGATCCGATAAGGAAAATGTACAAAAATTTGAGTCCCCCCTTTGGGCCGTAGGTCCAGGCCACATGGCCCCCCTCAGCCCTTTGGTGGTACATACACAGCCACCGGACTGTGTCACATCAGGTTGGCTTCATTTGAGATGAAGATGGGTGAGCAGAGAAGGGGTTCAGTGGGAGACCTCCACCCTGACCTGAGTGGCCCAGGCTGGCCTGATCTCCTCAGATCTCAGAAGCTAAGCAAGGTTGGCCCTGGTTAGTACTTGGATGGGAGACCACCAAGGAAGTCCCAGGTCGCAGTGCAGAGACAGGCATCCTCTGTTTGTATCTTGCCTTAAAAACTCTACAGGGGGATCGCTGTAAGTCTGCCACTGCACCAGGAGACATTGGTTCCCATACCAGCTTCCTTCCCATACCAGCTTCCTTCCTGCACCAGCTACTGACTTGGGCAAACCCACAACTGGCACCGGACGGTTTCCCACTGCGAGCCGCCAACAGCATCGGAAGAGGACAACCAAACAGAACTCACTTACCCGGCAATGGATCACCACCACGTGCTGCGAATCGCTGTTCAGCCAGGACTCCATGGCCTTGCAGATAGTGCACACTTTATTCAGGGGTGGCGCATGCAGGTCGGGCCAGCCTACGTCCATTATCTGGGAAGAAGCAGAATCATGTTGCAAATACGTTTATGAAAGGGAGGGTTTTGACTGCAACGGAAGGAAAGATGCAGAAGGCAACTGAGTGGAGTTTTTTAAGACTCCTCCTTTGAATGCCAAAATGGGGGCTCTGTTGAGTCTGCAACGTGAACAGAAGGTCTACAGATTGTCCCTTTGTGCACACATGGGTCTCTCTGGATCCTGGTCGTATACAGGAATTGTATTCTTAACAGCGAACACTTCCTTGCCTTCCCCGAACACCTGAGCTACAAAGAACACTGGGAAGATGTCCTTATTCTAAATCTCTGCAGCATTAGGGAAAAGAAGAAGTCTAAATAAAATGCATCAGAACAAAGTGTGAGTCCAGTGGCACCTTTAAAACCAACGAAGTTAAATATTGGGCATAAGCTTCCGTGTACAAAAGCTGATACCCAGAATTAAACTTTGTTTGGTCTTAAAGGTGCCCCTGGACTCACACTTTGTTCTATTGCGTCAGACCGACAAGGCTACCCACCTGAATATAAAATACCCCAGCAAGGACATAAAAAGGGGCACAGACCTTAAGATTCTTTTGTTCATGTTTTTGCTCCACTAATGGTATTAGTGCAAAGGAATATTTTTGCTGGATAAAGTCTACCGCAATGGATTTATGCACACGTTCTATAAAACTTCCATCACAGAAACACTGAAGCGCATACGGTGAAGTCCAGAAATTCTACCAACAATGTACCATCTGTTTATAAAGCTCATGAAAATTTCAAGATTCTGTGGGTCTTAAAGACAAGTGATAAGACACAATGGATTCTAGATTCAAGTCCAATAGCACCCTAGAAACCGACAAGATTTGGGGGGTATATGCTTTTGAGAATCAAAACTCCCTTTGACAGATACAATTTGGAATGGAGATCTCTGCTTTCTCATTAATTAATTATTTGCCATATGGCATTGTGTGTACAATACCCAGGAGATCCTGAGATTGTCTGGCAGCCAGAAGGTCTAGCTCCTTTTTTAGTGTTATGCACCCCCAGGTGGTGAACTAGACTTGTTTTTAAGGCACGAGACCTTTTGGAGGTGGTTTACCATTGCCTGCCTCCGTGTCACAGCACTGGTATTCCTTGGAGGTTGCCCTTCCAAATACTAGCCAAGGCTGACCCTCCTTAGGTTCCGAGATCTGACGGAATTGGGCTAGCCTGGGCTATTCTGGGCTCTGAACTCTTATGCCCCTGTCAGAAGGTGGGAGGGGTGCTACAAAGATGGAACTTGGGATGCAGAGGTACAATGTACATTGTAATCCACTTGATTAGAGCAGAGGGCACAGCCACGGGCATCCGCATGGCACCACAATACCGCTAACATTTTCACAGCTGACCAGGCGGGGCTGTGTCTCAGTGGCAAGAGCATCTGCTTGGCATGCAGGAGGTCCCAGGTTCAGTCCTTGGCGCCTACAGTGGAAAGGACCAGGCAGGAGGTGATGTGAAAGACCTCTGCCTGAGACCTGGGAGAGCTGCTGCCAGTCTGAGTAGACAATACTGGGTGTGATGGACCGATGGTCTGATTCAGCAGAAGGTAGCTTCCAGTGTTCATGTGTTCCTCAGTTCCCATCCATTAACACTCCTCTCGTACCTGAGATTTATCAATGACATTTGCATCATTTGGACACATGGGAAAGAAGCACTGGAGAAATCTGACCAAGGGAACTTTGACTCTTGGAAGCTTATACCCCAAAAATCTCATTGGTCTCTAAGGTCCTACTGCAGTCAAATCGAGCTGTTCTACTGCAGACCGAGATGGCGACCCTCGGACACTTTCGTGGACCCTATCTTTCCTGTGAGCAGAGGAGATCACCAGAGCCTTTCTTCTGAGTTCTGCATCCTGCTCACCAGGCAGCTCCATGTGCAATGCTCCCTCTAAGCTGTGGAGTCTTGCGAGCAAAAATTCTACTTTGGGAGCTACTGGCATTAAAGTTGTGAGCGAGCAATTTGGCCCCTGCATCAATTAGTATGCCCTGGAGCCATCCTTCCTGAGCTAAGACAAAAATGTGTGAGCCGGAGGCTAAAAAACTGTGAGCTAGCTCACACTAACTCAGCTTAGAGGGAACGCTGGCTAGGGATGGGCACGAATCACACTTCTGCGGTTCAGTTCGTGGCTGAACCACAAACCATACTATGAATCGATAGGCTGGTTCACAAACCGAACTGGTTCGTATTGGTCCATGAGCCATTTATACCCCTGCTTTCTGCTCCCTGCAAAAAGTGGTGGTGAGCAGAGGGCAGGGGGTTAAATGGCCCCGAGCCCTTTCTCCAGAGTGCAGAGTGCTATAGGGCCTGGAGAAGACTGAACTTGTATCTTTTCTTGCTGTTCAGTGTCAGAAGTTTATGAAATGTTGACTTTCAACACTTAGTGAAATGGTACAATACCTTTGGATTAAGTTTGGCAAGGTCAAATCTTTTCTCCGAGAGATTTAACACCTGCAGTGGGGGGGAGAGAACACAGAATTTTAAGCACTGCTTTGAACACAAGTCACAACCAAGTTATAGGAATTTCTCCCGCCTTCCTGCCCAACTAGGGACCTGAAGGTGGCAATTAAACGGTTAAAAAGACATCTGAAAAACAAGATGGAGAGTCAGTAAGGGAATGCCAGGCAAAACAAAAAAGACTTTTTCCGTTGGCAGAAGACAATGATGGGGAGGGATGGGCAAATCTGCCCGGAGAGGAATTCCGTGGTTTTGGCACCATAACACTTTCTCAGGTTCCCACCTGCCCAGCCTGAGACGATGGGGGCACCCAAAACAGGGCTTCAGAACATGATCCTAATGGTTAGGTAGGTTCATATGGGAGTAGACATTCTTTAAGGTACGCAAGTCCCAGGCCATATAGGGCATTAAAGATCACTACCAGCACCCTGAATTGGGTACGAAAGCAGATTGGAAGCCAGTGCACACAGAATAAGACTCGAACTAGATTATCCCTAGCACTCACTCAAGACAGCATTTCTGTTGTAACACTCTGTACCAACTGCAGTTTCTAGACGTTTGTCAAGGGCAGCCCCAAGCAGAGTACGTTGCTGTAGTCTAATCTAGAGGTTATCTGGACATTTGGTAATTTTAGATATTTTGTTCTAAGAAAGCTTTTTAGTATTTGCTTTTCAAATGGGGGGGACTTTTTAAGGAAACAAAGCTCATGTTAATATGTAAGAGGGTAGTGGTCTTGAATCGACACAAAGGGAAGTCCACCTCACAAGAAAAATGAGTTTGCAAGCTCTGGATGTTCAGGTACTACGAAACCGAATGACATTTTTGTTTTTGTGCAGACTTTTCTACCTTTCTACCTTTTCTGTCTTGAGATACATTGGAATTTGGCTTGAATACAATATGTGTATTTTTTTAACAGATCTGCTAGAGGGAGAGGCCAAGGGCTTTCGGTATACAGACAATAAACAAAGCATGATAAGCTTGACGTTTGCACTGTTCCAAAATTATTCTTCCTTATGATTTTAGCAAAGCTCAAAGGAACTATTCTGAATGTTAGATTTGTCTCTGTAAAAGAAACGTGGGCCTACTGATTTCACGAGACGAGGCAAAAGTAGGATTGTACTGTAAACCTTTGTATTCGAAATTAATGGGTTTTACGTATCTGGATTTGACCAGGTTCTCTGTTCCTTGCTCTCTGTATCTGCTTCAACCTATGACTCATTCTTTTCTTAAAGTTCAAAAGGCTAGAGGCTCCTTTTCCCCTGTTACGTAAGTTATCACAAGGTATTATAAGGTTCTGTGAGAATACTGCCCCTGCTTTTTCCTCTTTTTCCTCTACTTTATCTAACACGTGAAACAGATGGTATTACAATAATTTGCACAATGTTATTTATTTCCCCCCATTTATATTTCTCATTTCCAATGATACCCCACCAGCATTAATTACATGAATACTTTTCTTCCATGCATCTATTTACATATCCTGTTTTCTGCACAGCAGAGGTGCCCAGTAGATTTTCCAGCCTTTGTTCCCCCACCCCAATTTTTTAATACTGTAAGTCTTACCAATTTAACTACCTCGCAGATCTTTGTCAACCAATAAATCTTATTTGGGACCAATGCTCCCTTCTAAGCTGTGGAGTGTTGTGAGCAAAGATTCTACTTCGGGAGCTACTGGCATTAAAGTTGTGAACGAGGGATTTGGTCACTGCATCAATTAGTCTGCTCTGGAGCCATCACCTTCCTGAGCTAAGACAAAAATGTGTGAGCTGGAGGCTAAAAAACTGTGAACTAGCTCACACTAACTCAGCTTAGAGGGAACACCCTTTGGGACCCATCTTGTTTTCCGATAACCCACTAGTGTTATTCTTTTCAGGTAAGCCCATTAAGATCAGCCTTTATCTTAAGAACAGTACCAACACTCACCGGAAAAACAGCCATACATTTTAAATAATCTTCAGGGCAATAAGGGCCACTGTTGGGATATTCGTAAAACAATTCTCTCTTAATTACAAGATGACGGAGAACAAAGATCCTTTCAAAATATGCATATGACCATAACTTTTTTGGTTTCCAAACAACACCCGCTCTTTGATTCGAACCATATGTTTATCTACCACCCTAAATCCATCAAAATAACTCACCATTCAGCCAAAAGGACATAAAAACATTAAAGATGGACAGATAGACAGATAGTAATTGTGTTCCTTTATGTCTGTGCTCCCATCAGTTCACACCATCCACAGAAATTTGTTGATATCATCTGATTAATATCCAGTGAGGCCTCCAGATATTACTAGCACAATTTCTTGCTTTTGAGCTGCTAGGTTGGCAGGAGCTGGGACCAGAGACAGGAGCTCACTCCATCATGCAGCACTTGGGTCTCAAACTGCTGAACTACCAACCTTCTAGATCTGCTGTTCAGAATCTTAACCATGCATTATAAAGTCCTAAATTTATTGAGTGAGAGAACATTCTATAATAAGCTTACAGAATTCACCACCATGCTGGAGGCCACTGGGTGAGACAGAAAAGAGAAAGTATCATTACACCCATGACTGCAAACCCTTCAGATTGAGAGGCTGCATTTTTCTGAATATCAACAGGGGTGTGGGCTGGAGGGGCAACAACAGGAGAGATTCTGGGTTTTATGTCCTGGCTGTGCGCTTACTGGAAGAACTGACTGGCAAATGCTGGGAACAGGATATTGGACTAGACAGACCTTGAGAAAGGGTTTTTTGTTTATCTATTACACGGAGATTTCGACATGCACTTTTATGAACGGACTTTCTTGCAGTTCACCAGATTTGCTTCTATAAAATCACTTCCAAATCTTACTAAATGAGACTGGCTACTCTGTCCCCATTCATAGGCTGAGAACTTTACACGCACGCAGAGAATACCTGTAGAGCAACCGTGAAGGGGGACAGCAACAGCCACTACCAACATTTGCGAGCAGCAGAAGACCAGTTGGTTTTTATACCCTGCTTTTCTGTACCTGAGGGAGTCTCAAAGCTGCTTACAATCTCCCTCCCTTCCTCTCCACACAAGAGAGTTCTGAGAGAACTGTGACTGGCCCAAGGTCACCTAACAGGCTTCATGTGTTTCAAAGCAGCTTACAACCACCTTCCCTTCTTCCGACAACAGGTACCCTCTGAGGTAGGTGGGGCTGAGAGGGTTCTGAGAGAACTGCGACTTGGCCAAGGTCACCCCGCTGGCTTCATGCAGGGCGAGGGGTGGGGAGATCAAATCTGGTTCTCCCAGATTAGAGTCTGCCACCACTCTTAACCACTTACTCCATACGGTCCTTCCATCTTGGCCTCTATGCCTTCTTTGTTGGCCCTTCAAAATAACTGGCTGGCTGCTGCAAGAAGCAAGTTGCTGGACTGGATGGACCACTGGTCTGATCCAGCAAGCAGCTCTGAAATTCAGAAATGCAGCTAGTAACACCAGGGTTGGATCCAACTAGCTTTTCCACCGGTGAAAAAGGGAGGGTGAAATCCTTTTTGACCAACAAAAGTGCTATGCTTAGAATCTTGGGATCTGCATGGACAATAACCATGCAGGGACTATATCAAGGAAGAGAACTGGGTCAGACTCAATGGAAAAGTTGAAGGGATCCAATCCCCATCTCCCGGGCCTTTTCAGACATCACACAGCTGTAGAATCAGGTCTGCCATTTGGATTTGTCACATACTCAATAGGGAATTCAACAAAAAAATCTAGCCTATGTTGTCAGTGTCATGAACCAGTTGCAACCTTAAAACCTTTCCATTCATTCACGAAAAGCTAACAAAGGCTGACATCAGCCTAGCATCTGGAATCCGTCGTCTACAGACAACAGTGAAAACTGCAGCCTCAATGGATCCCTCAGGAAGGAATATACCCAGAACGTCTTTAGCTGTAAAATAAAGATGATATTCTTTCAAGTTTGGTTTCTGTGTTTAGTAGTTGATTTACAACTTCTAGTCTTTACGGGTCTCTCGCTCAGTTCCCATTTTGGACACCAATATCGCCTTCAGAAGAATTCTTCGTCAGGTCCCCTGCCTGTCAATTCTGGGGAGCCGTCCATTGGAAGAAAGGTTTTAGAGCGGAAGGCATGGCTCCACACGTTCTAGAGGTCAACGATCTTCACCACATCAAAATGGGCAACGGATGGAAAGGTTTTAAGCTTGCAACTGATTTATGAACGCTGACAACATATGCTTGCTTTTTGTTGAATTGTTTTATATTTATGCTCATTAGTGATACTAATACAGTTTACAATTGCAGTCCACTCATCGTATGCATTGTATAATTTCTGGTTATACTACACTGCGGGACCTTGTAATTTACGTACTCAATAGGGGGCAACAACTGATCCCAGGCCCTTCCTAATACGAAACGCGTGCTGACAGACACATGATGCTCCATTCATACTTTACAGCTGGTGACACAACTTCAAAACGTAAGAACATAAGAGAAGCCAATGTTGAATCAGGCCAATGGCCCATCTAATCTAACACTCTGTCACACAGTGGCCAAAAATACCAGGTGCCATCAGGAGATCCAGCAGTGGGGCCAGGACACTAGAAGCCCTCCCACTGTTGACCCCCCCCCCCCAAGCACCAAGAACAGAGTGCATCACCTGCCCCAGCCTGAGAGTTCCTATCTATACCTTGTGGCTAATAGCCACTGATGGACTTCTGCTCCATATGTTTATCTAATTCCCTCTTGAAGCTGTCCATGCTTGTAGCTGCCACCACCTCCTGTGGCAGCTACGAGCATGGACAGTTTCAAGAGGGAATTAGATCATCCCAGGCGCATATGTGAAAATATAATCTGTCAAGAGAGCCCCTTAATTAGATCGTGGTCACTGGAATGAAGAACTAAGTGGACAGATGTGGACGACATCGCAAGGAAATCCTCTCTTACCAGGTAGTTGTCCCCGTGTTTGGATTTGAGCATCCGCGTGACATCCTGGAGGTTGTGAAAGTAGGTCTCCTCTGAGCAGCTGGCCGGGAAGGAGAGAGCGATGATCCGCTCCGTGATGTAAGTCAAGTCCAGTTCATAACCTTCCTCCATCATGTGATCAAAGTCGGCAGTTCTGTGGTGGAGGAAGGGAGTTGGGGGGAGGGGAGGATGAAAAAATTAGCGAGCAGAAATTGCTGCCTCAGCCTAAGGACAAGGGAATCAGCCATTGTTTACAGTTCCAACTACTTCCGTTCAAATCCCCGTTCATAAACTACAGAAACAGTATTCAGCTTGCTAAGCAGACTTGTCAGCCTTCCAGGAGAGAGTTCATCGCTCTGCTTTGTATCAAAACCAACAAGGTGCCGCTGGCCGCGATGAGCGACGATGGCAGCGCCAGCACACAGCTCCAGCACCCCAGAAATAGAAGCCAGGCCACACAAAGGCCACCAACGGGCTTCCCAGGCAGGTTGTGGGCCACAGTCCTAGACAGGCTCCTCTCCAGCCACTATCCGGCAATAAAAACCAGAGCAGCGATTGGGGCTCTTCAGCGCCTCCTCTGGTTTGAGCGTGAAAGTGCGCCAGAAACACATCCCCTTCCCTGCAAGTTGCACAAGCTTGGAAGTGAGCCACAGTGTTCATGTAGTTTCTGTGCAATGCCTTCCAACTTTGATGCAAAAAAAAAAAAAGCCTCGTTGACTTTTAGACAGTATAAGGAAGATTCGGTTAAAATTCACAAGAACAAGAGACCCAGTGTTTAAAAAAAAGGAGAGAGAAATGTGCATTTTTTTTTAAAAAAGTAATGTAGATTAAAATCCTTAAAGGCTGAAAGCCTGATATAAAGACTTCCATCCTTACTTCTCTGTGTATTCCGAGGCTGAGGAGAAGGCATTAAGCTCAGATTTTTAGAACTGTCAAGATGTATTGAGCAACAGCGAGAGTAGTGCCATTTCCAGTCCCAGACAGGAAACTGAGAATATGGTAATCGTCTGAACCATCTCTCCTTATAATAATTGAGTTTTCGCATCCCCACTGGCCTATGGGGAGCAGAGAAAAATGCACGCCATCAGCCATTGGCCTGCCAGCTGCCGCTCAAGGCTGCCGGCGTGCATTGGCTGGGAGGCGGGAGGCGAATGCTGCAAGCAAACACCGCCACCAGGAGCCAGGGAAGGGAGGCTGCGCTGCCAGGCAACAGTGCTGGGCGGTGAGCTGAGGCCAGGGCCAGTGCCAGGAGGACGTGGGGCCCCCGGAGAGACGGCGTCTCAGCGAGGGGGATGGCGGAGGCCGCGGATGGCAGGTGAGCTCCTTCCCCAATGGCCGCCCGGTATGCCTGCCTCCACCACCTTCTTTGCAGGGGGGGGGCGCCTGTCTAGCGCCCATTGTCTCAAGTCCACAACGGGCTTCACTTCCTAGTTGGGAAATATTGCAAGAAAGGGGGGTAATCAAAGAGGCTGCTAAACTGCCACAGAGGTTGCGTGAAAAGAAGATGATGTACAGGGTCTCAGCTGCCTGAGACCCACAAGGGCACATCCGTGGTCCATATGGAATATAAATACCATATAAAGAGCCATTTGTGGTGTAGTGATTAGACTAGGATCTGGGAGACTTAGGTTCGAACCCCCGCTCTGCAATGGCAGCTCACTGTGTGACTTCAGGCCAAACACTCTCTCAACCTACCTGACAGGGTTGTTGTGGAGATAAAATGGAGGACAGGAGCAACATTCCCTCTAAGGTGCGGAGTCTTGTGAGCAAAAATTCTACTTTGTGAGCTCCTGGCATTAAAGTTGTGAGCGAGCGATTTGGCTACTGCATAAACTAGTTTGCTCTGGAGCCCTCCTTCCTGAGCTAAGGCAAAAATGTGTGAGCCGGAAGCTAAAAAAACTGTGCGCTAGCTCACACTAACTCAGCTTAGAGGGAACAATGGTGATGACGTCACTCCCGGGTGATGTCATCGCGTCACACATGCGCGAATGTCCCAGCCAGAGACCAACTCTCCCTCGCTTTTAAAATTGAGTCACTTGGTAACCCTAATTTGGCCCCACCCCCCTGTCCTGTCAAAGACTTTTCAAATGCAGCTATTTACTTCATTTCTACCCTGCTTTTCTCCCCCATAGGGACCCAAAGCCCCTCACATCATTCCCCTGGCCTCTATTTCATCCCCATAACAACCCTGCGAGGCAAATTAGCTTGAGAGAGTGCAACTGGCCCGAGGTCACCCAGCCAACAGTTAGGGCCAAGTGGGTATTCAAACTTGGGTCCTCCAGATCCATAGCTGATACTCTAACCACTATACCGCACTACCTCCATGAGCTATGAGGCAGCTGTAATTCATTGCGAGCAGTTTTTATGCAAGGGCTCGCTAGACAAATAGAGAACTTCCGCTAAACCTTGAGAGATCCCAGTTGCCCCATGGGCATGCCATGAGCTTCAAAATGTCTGGTAAGTGGTGGAATGAATGAATGAATTTCCCCACTGGCCTATGAATGAAATAAATTAACATAATCTGGAGGGGCCCCCCGACCGTTCCATTGATCAAATTACGGAACAACCTCCCCAGGGAAATGTGCCTGGCCCTCCGACTTTTGATTTTCAGAAGGCAGTTGAAGACAGTTTTATTTAGGAGTGCATTGGGATAAGTTTAGTAAGCAGCCCTGTGTTGTGATTTTAAATCTTGGCTTTTCTGTTTTGTTTTGTTTTTGATACAATAAAGTTTATTGAAATTTTAGTAAAGTTGTTGACTTTACAAACATAAAAGCTTTCAAACAGTTATAATAATACACAGAATAGCGAATTAACTAGGTACTGTGCATGGTAGTGTCAATAACAATAACAGTTATGGCAAGAAAGCAAGAGATATAAGGTACCACTTATAAACGTAACGTAAGGTTAACATGTATGAACGCTAGCACTAGAAGTCAGCTAGAATACATTGATAAGGATCACCATAACCATAGGTCATCAGTTACTTTGGGGGTATCCTGTTGGTTGGAGAGGTATTCTAAGATAGGAAACCACACTGAGACAAAAGTAGTAGGGGCAGGAACCTTCTCAAAACGCGTAAGATTATCCGAGAGTTTAGCCATGATACACAAATCCCACAGCTTTTTATGCCATTGTGAAAGTCTGGGTGTCACTGTCGTTTTCCAGTGTGTGGCAATGACAGTTTTGGCTGCAAAAAGCTTTAAAGAGACCCTTTCTGTGATGAAGAATGAGGCACAATTAGCAGCCCATCCATTCAAAAACAAGTTGTCTGGTGTGGGGGGGAATATCTATGTGAATAATAGATTTGATTTGACCCAGAACTGCATTCCAGAAAAGAAGGATTTGGGAGACTTTTCTGTTTTTAATGTGCCTTCTGTGTTGTAAGCCGCCTTGAGCTCCATAAGGAAGAAAGGAGGCTAAGATACGTTTTAAATGACTGAGTGTGCGTTAAGTGCCATCCAGTCACTTCTGACGTATGGAGACCCTCTGAATTAATGTCCTCCAAAAAGCCCTGTTGTTAAACAGCTTTCCCCAGGTCTTGCAGACTAAGGGCCCTTGTAGCTTTCCTTGATGGAGTCCCTCCATCTCATGCTGGGCCTTCCTCTTTTCTGGCTGCCTTAAACTTTTCCTAGAATTATTGTCTTTTCGAGTGAGTCTTGTTTTCTCATAACATGACCAAAGGATGATCGCCTCCGTTTAGCCAGATCAGCTGCTAGAGAGAGTTCAAGGCTTGACTTGATCTAGAACCAGGCTTCCCAAGAACTTACCGTAATTTGGCGGGAGATGCATACTTCTTGGCAGGAACATTCCCGGGGGACAAAAAGACATGGTGCACGATGCTGTCGCCAGGAAGTGACGCGGAGCGATGCTCTGGCAATGGGGCTGGAAACTCGATGGTACCATCGAGTTTCCAGCCCCATTGCCAGAGCATCGCCTGGTGTCACTTCCTGGCGACGGCATCGTGCAGCGTGGGTGTTACAAGGAGGAATGTTCCAGCCAGGGACTGTGTGTCCCCCGCCGAATTACGGTAAGTCCTTGGCAACCCTATCTAGAACCCACTTATTTCTCTTTTTTTGGTGCTCCACGGTATTCTCCTCCAGCACCACATTTCAAAGGAATGCAAATAAAAATAAATACTAAAGAAGTAGCAAAGAATTAAACTTGAAAACCAGCATTCTGTATTACAGCTTGCACTGGTGTCCCCCCCCCCAGGAGTAAGGTAAATCAGGGGCCTGATTAGTTTCTACAGCATCTCCTTAGAATTAAAGGTCAGCATTTTAGCTGGAAAACACTGAAATTAATGCACTGCGACTTTCAAAGATAATCACTAGCATTCTTCCGAAGTGACCTTCAAAGGTATGATGGAGCCTCTCTCGGGAAGCCTGGGCGATTAGAATGGGGCAACTTTTCAGAAATTACTTACTCCGAGAGTTTGTCGCAGCAGAAAGATGAGCTTTTCAAAAAACTGCTGGAAGTCTGAAAGCAAGATAAAAAAAAGGTGATGAGTTTCCCTGGCATTTATAAAGAAAACCAACATGGCATTTATACATATTTCAAGGCAGTTTCAAAATACCCCAAGATAGCATTTGGAAATAAACAGAGGCTTAATACACAGAGCTGAACAAAAGAACACCTTTATTTGTAAAGGTTACCGTGTTGACATCTTTCTTTTGAAGGCTAACAACTGAACTAAGAGCCTTTGTTGATTTTTTTTTTTTTTTTGGCGTACTCTGGGAATCGAATGTTAAACTACAGAAATAACTGACTGCAGAGACATGGCTCTTCAAACTAGACCAAATCTAGTTAGAAATTAGCATGCAATGGTATAGAGACCTTCATGACTGCATATGAATACTACACTGTGAAATATAAGCAAATTCCTTGTGCTTTGTATGCATTAAACATTAACTGCAGTCATGGGAGCAAACTTTGCTTGCTTTGGAGGGATGCACCCAGGACTAGCTGTCTGATTCTCCTCTCCAGTCCCCAACCTTGGTAAGCCCGTGAGCACTGTTTTGTATTTCTCATGTGTGTGTGTGTGTGCGAGCATGTAAGTGTGTGTACACCCGGAAGTCATGGTGACCTCTGTTGACTGTCCCCTGCTGGGGGCCTGGAGGATATTCAGAGAGGTGGCTGAGGAAGGCCTGCCCCGCCTCCCAACTGCTGGTATTTCAAGGAGGCCTCCCGTACAAGTACTTGTGTGCACCTGGAAGTCGTGGCGATCTCTGTTGACTGTCCCCTGCTGGGGTCCTGGAGGATATTCAGAGAGGTGGCTGAATAAAGCCTGCCCCTGCCTTCCAACTGCTGAGCAGTTGTATTAGAACAGATAAAAGGAAGTACCTCTTCACCCAAAGAGTGGTTAACACATGGAATTCACTGCCACAGGAGGTGGTGGTGGCACCTACAAGCATGGATGTCTTCAAGAGGGAATTGGATAAACATATGGAGCAGAGGTCCACCAGTGGCTCTTAGCTACAAGGTATAGATAGGAACTCTCGGTCTGGGGCAAGTGATGCTCTGTATTCTTGGTGCTTGGGGGGAGGGCAACAGTGGGAGGGCTTCTAGTGTCCTGACCCCTCTGATGGACCTCCTGATGGCACCGGATATTTTTGGCCACTGTGTGACAGAGTGATGGACTGGATGGGCCATTGGCCTGATCCAACATTGTCTTCTCTTATGTCCTTATGGTGTTCCAAGGAGGTCTCCCATCCAAGTACTTGCCAGAATCGACCCTGCTTAGCTTCCGAGATCTGACGAGATCCAGCTCGCCTGGGCTATCCAGGTTGGGGCTCCTGTGAGCACTCAGGAAATCCCGAGTAGAGGTAGTGGCGCCACCACAAAATGGCGGCCAAGATGATGTGGCCAACGACAGAATGGATGCCATAGGCTAGGGGAGCCCACAAAAATACCAGGGGGTTCCAAGCCAAGTGCCCTCCTGTGATGAAGGGAGCTGTTTCCCCACTGGGGCTCCCAACACAGACAGACTGGTGATGTATCCTGGTCCACCTTCTGAAGTGCCTCCTTTTTTACGGAGGCAGGAGAGAGTCAGGACTGGCTCTTCGCTTCAGGGAGAGATGCTCTGAGGAAGAAGGACGTGGGTACCGACCAAAGCAACGCAGCAGCAGGCACCGTGCCGGGGATCACCAGTCAGATGGATCATTCGTCTGACTTGGTGTAAGACTGCTCCTGGGGACATAAACCACCCTGCAGAAGAACAGCGAGATTTTAAGTCCGGTAGCACCTTAGAGGCCAACAAGATACCTGACAAAGGGAGATTTGACTCTTAAAAACTTGTACCACCGAAACTTCTTGGCCTCCGAGGTGTTCCTGGACTCCTGTCTTCTTGTTCTACTGCAGACCAACATGGCTGCCCTCTGACACACCCTGCGGAAATGCCGAACTAGCCAAAGAAAGACCAGATCCCAATCCCATTCAGCCTTTAAGCTCCTTGGCTGGTAGGGCTGCCAAGTCCCCCCGGGGGGGCGGGGATTCCCCCACCAAAAGGGCCCCCAATCCACTGGTCCGGATCCGGCCGGCAGGGGGAACCCCACTCCCAAATTACGTCGCCCGGAAGTGACGTGATCACGCTGGGCACGTTGCAGGGCGACGCTCTAGCAATTGCCCTAAAAACTCTATGGTACCATAGATTACTACAGCGTCACCCTGCAACACACCCAGCGTGATTACGTCACTTCCAGGCGATGTAATTGCGGCGCACGTATGTGAGACTCCCAAACGAGGACCAGGTCCCCCCCACTATTACAGGTAAAAGACTTGGCAACCCCATTGGGTGACTATGGGCCAATCAACGAAAGCCTCACTTACAACGGGCAGTGAAGGAGGAGGAGGAGGAGGTGGAGATTGGGTTTATACCCCGCCCTTCACTCGGAGTCTCAGAGCAGCTTACAAACTCTTTTCCCTCCCCACAACAGACACCCTGTGAAGTAGGCGGGACTGAGAGAGCTCTTTCCAGAACTGTCCTTGAGAAAACAGCTCTGACAGAACTGTGGCTTGCCCAAGGTGATCCAGCAGCCGCAAGTGGAGGCGTGGGGAATCAGTTCTCCCAGACTAGAGTTTGGCTAAACAGTGCTCCCTGAGAACGGTTCAGATAAGGGGAATTGCTGCAAATATATCCTTTCATCTTCGATGCTCTCCGCGCCTCCGAACATCTTTGCCATCTGCAGCTCATGTGTTTGATGCTCTCGCAATCTTTTTTTTTTTCCCCTTTTCTCCCTTGGTGTGGACATAGGATGGGAGTTTTCTGTATGTTTTTAAATTTCACAGATAAATATTTTGGCTCTCACAGCCATCTCAACCCTGGGAAGAAACGCTGGCTAAACAATGAGCTCACCCGGCATCCAGTGAACTCAACAGGCAATGCCCTCTGTCTTCCCTCTTCCCTCTACCCCCTTGACCCAAATTGCACATATTTAGCTACACAGAAACAAATATTTCCTCCCCGGCTTCTCCAGCTGAACGAACAGTCACAAAGGCCTCCTCTGCCTCTCTCTCTCTCTCTCACACACACACACAGAGAAGAAATTTGCCAGATAATCCCTGTAACATAATTACAAGTTATTTTCCATTGTTAGTTGGGGGCCGTGGCCTTCTTGGTGCCACGTCTGAAAATACTTCTGAAGCTTGCTTGTTTGTTCTAGTTCCTTATTGACAAGCCAAGGTCATGTTCACTCCCCACCCGCTTTGTACATATGGCACCTCGGGCAGAGAGAGTGAGCTTAAAGGAGAAGGCAGCGGTATTTCAGCTCCCACGTTCAACAGCTCTGCGGCATTCAAGGCAACCTCCGTTGCCCGCTTGATCTAGAAGAGACTAGATGGTCCAAGAGAGGAGGAGGAGGAGGAGGAGAGATTGGATTTATACCCCGCCCTTCACTCAGAGTCTCAGACCGGCTTACAAAGTCCTTTCCCTTCCCCTCCCCGCAACACCCTGTGAGGTAGGCGGGGCTGAGAGAGCTCTTTCCAGAACTGTCCTTGAGAGAACAGCTCTGACAGAATCATAGAATCACAGAATGTTAGAGTTGGAAGGCACCTTGCAGGTCATCTAGTCCAACCCCCTGCACTCTGCAGGAGCATAGCCAAAAGATAGCCCTACAACATACCCAAAAGGTGGTCATCCAGCCTCCGCTTGAAAATGTCCAGTGAAGGAGCATCCACCACCTCCCGAGGCAGTCTGTTCCACTGCTCAACCACTCTTACAGTTAGGAAGTTTCTCCTGATATCTAGCCAGTAACGACTCCCTTGTAATTTCCACCCATTAGGTCTAGTCCTGAAATCTGGAGCAAGAAAGAATAGATCTGCTCCATCCTCTACATGACAGCCCTTCAAATACTTGAAGACTGCTATCATGTCCCCTCTAAGCCTTCTCTTTCCCAGGCTAAACATACCCAACTCTTTCAGCCTTTCCTAGTAAGACTTGGATTCCAACCCTCTCACCATCCTGGTTGCCCTCTTCTGGGCACGCTCAAGCTTGTCAACATCCTTCCTAAAATGTGGTGCCCAAAACTGGACACAGTACTCCAGGTGAGGCCTGACCATCACAGAATAGAGTGGAACTACCACTTCCCATGATCTGGACACAATGTTTCTGTTAATGCATCCTAAGATTGCATCCTATGGCTTGCCCAAGGTCATCCAGCAGCTCCAAGTGGAACAGTGGGGAATCAAATACGAACCGTTTAGAGTCCACACACTTAACCACTACACCAAACTGGGAGTCTCTTGCGACACGTTCATTGGGCTTCTGTGCTAAGTGAAAGTTGAGGCTGCCCCATTGAGAAACTCCATTTTCATCATATTTATATTTTTAAAAGCAACCTCCTTATCCTTTAAGAAGCAACACAATCTGCATGGAGAAATCTCAGAAACCAGGGTGGATGAACATGAGGAAATATTTCTTTACACAGAGAGTGATTAAAATGTGGAGTTTGCTGCCAGAGGATGTAAGAAGAAGAGAAGAGATTGGATTTATACCCCGCCCTTCACTGCCCAAAGGCGTCTCAGAGCAGCTTACAAACTCCTTTCCCTTCCCCTCCCCACAACAGACACCCTGTGAGGTAGTTGGGGCTGAGAGAACTCTGACAGAAACTGCTCTTTTTTCAAGAACAGCTGTGCCAGAGCTTGTGATTGACCCAAGGTCATCCAGCAGGTGCAAGTGGAGGAATGGGGAATCAAACCCGGTTCTCCCAGATAAACACTACACCAAACTGGCTCTGTAGTGATGGCCACAGGAATAAGCAGCTTTGAAAGGGGATCAGATAGATACATGGAGGATAAGTCCATCAATGGCTACTAGCTATGGTGACGGAGGGGAACCTCCACTTTCAGAGGAACTAATCCTCTGGATCCCAGAGCCAGGAGGCAACACCAGGGGAAGGCCTCAGCCTCTATGCCAGAGGTGTCGAATTCATTTGTAACAAGAGCCAGATCTGACATTATTTTCACTTTGTCGGGCCGGGCCACGTGTGTCATAAATGTAATGCCAGGCACCGGAGATATAAACTGTATAAAGGACAGCAGTGCAGCACTGGGCAGACACGCCCACACTGCTTGACTGCTGCTGCAGATGAGGTGGTTCTGCCAGGCTCAAGCCGCAACAGGAGTGGCTCCACCCACTCCCCCCCCAGCAGTCTCCTATTCCCTCCCTTGCACAAGCTGCTTGCAGGCCTCATAAGAGCCCTGGGTGGGCCGGTTCTGGCCCCCGGGCCTTATGTTTGACACCCCTGCCCTATGCCTTCTCATTGGCTGTTCAGAGGAAGAAGAGGAGGAGATTGGATTTATACCCTGCCCTTCACTACCCAAAGGAGTCTCAGAGTGGCTTACAATCTCCTGTCCCTTCCCCTCCCCTGTGAGGTAGGTGGGGCTGAGAGAGCTCTGACAGAAACTGCTCTTTTTCAAGAACAGCTGTGCCAAAACTATGGCTTGCCCAAGGTCGCCCAGCAGGTGCGAGTGGAGGAGTGGGGAATCAAACATGGCTGGCCATTGTGCGAGACAGGAACTGGTTGGCCATTGTGTGAGACAAGATCCTGGACTAGATGGACGATTGGTCTGATCCAGCAGGGCTCTTCTTATGTTCTTATGGCAAAACAGAATTTCCAGTATGAGTACCCCCGCCCACGTACCCCACTCCATTCAGGCAGGCCAGTAGGCAGTAATCCAGGAGGTACCTAATATTTCCGGGCAATTTGCCAGTTCTACACTAGGTGACTTTAAAGCAATCATGTATTCCGTGCTTATGCCCATCAGTATACAATCGGTATTAAGGTCATCATCTTGAAAGGCAAAGATGTTTTTTTAAAAAGCACTAAAACAAATGCTCAATTGTTGATGAGGTTCCAAAACCTCAGCCGGCAAGTGGAGTAATGAGAATTCAGCACCGTGCATATAGCTCTTTGCCACTTCCCTCTTGGTTGTCCGAAGGAGAAGCAAACCATTCAAAATAAGTCAATAGATGTAATTTGTCTTAAATTTAGATTACTTGTTGGGGGGGGGGACAGAAGAACAATGTATGAGGGTTCTGGAAGGGATTTCAGTAGGGTTGCCAGCTCTGGGTTGGGAAATACTTATGTTGGGGGTGAAGCCTGGGGAGGGCGGGGTTTGAGAAAGTGGGAGGGACCTCAGCATGGTATAGAGTCCACTCCCTCCAAAGCTGCCATTTTCTCCAGGGTAATGGATCTCTGTTGTCTGGAGACCAGTTCCAATTCCGGGAGATCTTGGGCCACCACCTGGAGGCTGGCAACCTTAGGCTGCAGTCATTATTTGCCACCAGGGGACCATAGAATCATAGAACGTTAGAGTTGGAAGGGACCTTGAGGGTCATCTAGTCCAACCCCCTGCACTCTGCAGGAGCACAGCCGAAAGACAGCCCTACAACATACCCGAAAGATGGTCATCCAGCCTCTGCTTAAAAACGTCCAGCAAAGGAGCATCCACCACCTTCCGAGGCAGACTGTTCCACTGCTCAACCACTCTTACAGTTAGGATTATCTTTCATTGCTGAATCTTTGAAATTCTTTTTGGTATCTCTGCTTTCTGCATACTTTTCGCCATTATTCTTATTGAGCGAGCACTTTCAAGCGTATTTCTCGCTCGTCACCCACAAACTGGCTCCAAGTCATCTAAACCTCCAGTTCTGATTTATACAAAATGAAGCCCTAAAGAGTTATTTCGAGGAGACCATTTGGGGAGCTGTCAAAATGACGTCAGCATCTTGTAACTTCATGTAGCCTTCACACAGTCATTTTGACCTCTTCTCCCATCAACTGCTTTTTTTTTCTGGACAGGGAGGTTAAAATAAGTAAAGAAATTATTTAAATATTATTTTAAATCAGATAATTTATTTGCAGCTGAAAGATTAATTCATTTCTTCATTCTTCCCAGAAATCATTCTTCTTGCTGTCATACTCCCTTCTCCTATCTAACCATCTACTGTTTTGAGCCCTGCAGCCAGCTGTGTTCTTTCCTGTCACCCTTTCTTCACATCTCTTCATTATTTAGTTCTATTAATACTCCTTCCTATTCCTTACAGTATACACTGTATTTCTTTTTGTTTATACATTCTCTCTCTTTCTCTCTCTGCATTAATTTTCTTCTCTTCTATGCTTCTGTGCCCCGAACATTCTCTCCCTTCACCTTCAGGGCCCTGTGGGACCTCTTACTGTTCCACAGAGCCTGCAAGACAGAGCTCTTCCACCAGGCTTTCAACTAAGGAGCCGTGTTCAGTACCGAGGAGTGTACCTGTGCCCTGGCCTTACCACCTACAGCCTGTGCCCGCCACACAAATAAGTTGAACAAATTGAGCTGGTGAGAATACCATCAGGATTGTATCGCCACCTAAGTAGTATTGCAAACTTGAAACCTCTGCTCTCATATTTTATTAGACCACGTTCCAGCACTTTAGGGTTTTTTAAATGAAGTCACATTATTTTATGATGATGTAATTTGTTATTTTTTAAAATGTATTGATATGAATTTTATGTAAGCCACCCTGAGCCTGAGCAGGGAGGGTGGGGTATAGAATGAATGAATGAATGAATGAATGGATGGATGGATGGATGGATGGATGGATGGATGGATGAATGAACGAACGAACGAACGAACGAACGAACGAACGAACGAACGAACGAACGAACGATCTCTTCTCCATCAGGGTTCACTAGCAGTGCCCTTACCTGTGGAACGTGTTGCCACTGGACTGCAGAATTGCCCCTGTATGTGCTCAAACATCATAAGAGCAAGTCCTATATGATTACCTGTGTCTAGGGTTGCCAAGTGTCTTACCTGGCAAAGCAGAGGAGACTCGGACCTACATGCACACGTGCCACCACGACATCGCCCGGAAGTGACATCATCGTGCTGGGCGACAGAAGTGACATCATCGCCCAGCGACATGCCCAGCATGATGACGTCACTTCCGGGTGACATCATCACCCCGGGCACGTCAGCCCGATCTGGCACTTTGGGAGTGGGGGTTCCCCCCGCCTGCCAGATCCAGACTGGTGGGTTGGGGGTCCTTTGGGTGGGAAAACTCCCCCCCGGGGGGGGACTTGGCAGCCCTACCTGAGTCTTGTGATGCCTGTCCCTCATCCCCTTCCCTCTCGAGCCCTGTTAGCAGGGCCTCTCTCATATTTTAAATTTCTGAACAGTGGTTCTTAAAAGCCCTAGCAGAAACCATTTCTGTGAGAGTGAGATAAACAGGCACACACAACTTCAATCAAAGAAATCCCCCAAAAAGGGGTCCTTTTTTTTTTTTTTTTGCTTTTTTAAACTTACTGTTCTGGTGACATGGTTTACAAAAGAGTCCGAGCGATCAAGCTGCAGAAAAGAAAGGAGAGACAGAAAGATAAAAATCAATCAGCTTTATCAGTCAGGTACTCTTAGAGAGACAGTGCAGCCTTCCCAGTACACAGTCAAACCAGTCCTGATGAGTCCAGGCGCTGGACAGAAGGCAGTTCATGAGCAGCACTCCCCGAGGCACTCTGACAAGAGGGTTATTTCACAGCTTAGACCGAGAGGGACAGTGCTCATGTGTTTCCACCCCCTTTTTTAACCTGCTCCTTCTCTACTGAGCCAAGGGTAGCACTGGTGGGGGTTCTCTCCCTCTGTATGAGGGAGGTTAGGCTAAGAGAGGGGGCAATTGCCCCAAGGCTATCAGAGTAGCTTTGTGGCAGAGAAAGGATTAGAGAACCAGGTCTCCTTAGAGATATGGAGGGGGGGGCGGACAGCATTCCCTGCTCCAGAATTTTTTCCCTCCAGTTTTTCCAATGGAGAATTTGGAGATGTTGAGGAGCACGGGGGGGGGGGGTGGAGATGGAGACAACACCCCAAATGAAAGATTTTTCTCTTTTGGAAAGAGTCAAGCACCTCACTCAAAACTCAAAATGCATAGTATGAAGATGTTAGGTAAGATAAGCTACAGCATTCGAGAATGACAATTCCTGGGAATACTGCAGGCATACGAAACACTTAAATCTAAGATGTATTTCTGCACCTAGAGGACGCTGCCATTGTCACGAGAGGAGCACACAGGGCATGCTGCTTGCGAGATACCTGGCTGCCTCCTGCCAGTCGCCTTTAAAGCTAAAATACCTGTGCTCAAGTCGTGCACGGTGCAGCAGGCTGCAATCCTCTCAGCTATTAGGTGCAGTCACAATTAAAGCACGTGTACTTCTAGGTTTCATAAAAGTGCCAGATAATACTATTTTGTATGCTAATCAATTTATACATAAGAAACAAAACAAAATAAATATCACCCAACCATAAATAAGCCATCAATTTCAAAGGCAGCAATCAACATATCACTCAAAAAAAAACCCCTTCCCTTTGGAAAATATACAAATACACAGGATGAATAAACTAAGAAAAGGCTTGGCGTGGGGGGGGGGTGTTTTTATTGGGTCCTAAAAGATCTATTAACTGAATGTCAGAGTAACAGGGGTGGGAGGAGTTCCACAGGGTGCCCTGTCAAGCTTAAGACAACATAAAAGAAGCCCTGCTGGATCAGGCCAATGGCCCATCCAGTCCAACATTCTGTGTCACACAGTGGCCAAAACCCAGGTGCCATCAGGAGGTCCACCAGCGGGGCCAGAACTCCAGAAGCCCTCCCACTGTGGCCCCCCAATCACCAAGAATACAGAGCATCACTGCCCCAGACAGAAGAACATAAGAGAAGCCCTGCTGGATCAGGCTAGTGGCCCATCCTTGGGATGCCACCAGATATACATGAGTTGTACACAAAGCTGCCTTATACTGAATCAGACCATCGGTCCATCACAGTCAGTATTGTCTACTCAGGCTGGCAGCAGCTCTCCAGGGTCTCCAGCAGAGGTCTCTCACATCACCTACTGCCTTGAGCCTTTGAACTGAAGATGCTGGGGACTGAACCTGAGACCTTCTGCATGCAAAGCACGGGCTCGGCCACTGAGCCGTGGCCCCTCCCTCATACCCTCCAGGGCCTCCTCCTGCCTGGTCCTTTCAACTGTAGATGCCAGGGACTGAACCATGGACCTTCTGCATGCCAAGCAGATGCTCTACCGCTGACCTGTAGCCCCTCCCCAAAGTGATGAAACACACAAGAAACTGTCTTACAGTGAATCAGACCCTTGGTCCATCACAGTCGATATCGTCTACCCAGACTGGCAGTAGCTCTCCAGGGTTTCAGGCGCAGGTCTTTCACATCACCTACTGCCTGGTCCTTTTCACCTGGAGATGCCAGGGATTGACCCTGGGACCTTCTCCCACTGAGCCACAGCTCCTACAGAACAGAATCTCCAGGAGCAATGTGTGTGGGGGGTGTTCAGAGGACACAGCAGCCAGTGTTCCTCTAGCTAGTTAGGCAGCTAGCTCACAGTTTTGCCTCGCTCACACTAAGCTGAGCTCACAAATTGCATTCTACTCACAAGAATCCACAGCTTAGAGGGAACATTGGCAGCCCCAGAGGGGTTAGTTGATTAAAACTGTGTGCGCGCATGCACACACAAACACATGCATTCCATTAGAGGGGATTTTCTACTGAATCCAACTGAGTCTCTGGAGAATTAAGGCAGCCTTAAAATAGCCAATTAAAATGATTACCTGGAGCCCAATGTACTCTACAGTGTATTTCCAAAAATGTTCAAAAGCTTCTTTGTTTGTATAGCTCCCACCTTCCTCTTTCATGGGGTCCCCAAAGCCGCTGACATCATTCTCCTCTCCTCCACCGTATCCTCACCGCAAACCTGCGAGGTAGGTTAAGCCAAGAAAGAATAACTGGCTCAAACTCACCTAGTGAGCCTCTAAGCCAGGGGTGGCCAAACTTGCTCAGCGTAAAAGCCACATCGAATAAATGTCAGATGTTTGAGAGCCGCAAGACATGAACAAATATTATATGCACGTTTTTATTTTAAAATATGCGAATTTGCTTTTTTATTAACATTAAATGAGACTGCCAAAAATAAAAACACAAGGGGTAAAAACAGATATTGGTAATGATATTTATTTGTCCAAATGATATTTATTTGTTTGCGAATGATATTCATTTGTCTAAGAGAGTGAGAAAGAGAGGTGGAAAGAAAGAATGAAAGAGGTGGAAAGAAAGAGAGAGAGAGAGAAACAAAGAAAGCAAATAGGCGGGAGGGAGAAAAAGTATGCCTCCCTAGCTGCACTGCCGGGAGCCACACACTATGTGTGAAAGAGCCACATGTGGCTCCCCAGCCACAGTTCGGCCACCCCTATGGCGACATGGGGATCCAAATCAGGGTCTCCCAGATATTAATCTGACAATCCAGCCACCATACCGTGCTGGTGATAACACTCAGGAACGGACCTGTGCATCGGGGGTCTTTTCCAGACTTGAGTTGGGAGCTGCAAGGTTCAAAGACAAGTTGTGATTTTTTTTTTTAAGCTTAATTTTCAGACTGAGGGGGCAGATTCAGAGAGTGAGGGTTTTTAAAAAAACCTTTCCCCATGCCATTCCCCCCCACACACACACAACTGAAATGGCCTACGAACACTGCCATCAATAATCCCAGTGGATTTGTAATTCATACTGTGGACGTGTTTACCGTTTCTTCTACATAAACCGAGTTATTCGCTCCAAGAAAACGCAACGAGCTGTCACAGCTGATTAGATTTACTCTGCGGGATAAAATCCCAGCTAAGGACTGAACGGTGAATAACTGAATGGTGACTTTTGCATTTATGGCTGCAGTGATCTTTCGTTTATTGACTTCGTTTGTCATTGAGACTCAAGGCAGATATTAATAGCCGTGTTTTGTTATTCGTCATGTTTTTAGCAGCACATAGTCAAAGGCTACTCTTTTTAGTTTTATTTCTCGTGTTCTTCTCTCTCTCTCCCAAGAAATTCTAGCTGCAGAGATGGAGAAAAGTAAAGGTAAAGGTTCCCTTGCTCGAAAGCCAGTCGAATCCGACTCTAGGGTTGCGGTGCTCATCTCCGTTTCAAAGCCGAAGAGCCAGCGCTGTCCTGAAGACATTTCCGTGGTCATGTGGTCGGCATGACTAAACACCAAGGTGCACGGAACGCTGTTACCTTCCCACCGAAGTGGTACCTATTTATCTACTTGCAATTTCTTGCTTTCGAACTGCTAGGTTGGCAGGAGCTGGAACTGGAGACGGGAGCTCACTCCGTCATGTGGCACTCTCGGGTCTCGAACTGCTGAACTACTGACCTTCCACAGCCTGCAGTTCAGCGTCTTAACCACTTGAGCCACCGCAGCTCCCAATAGATGGAGAACATCCTACTTAATCCTCAAAAACCAATCCTGTCGAGTAAAAAAATAGGCTGAGGGAAGGGCACTTTGAGTCTCAAAAGCTCACATCCCAAGCTTGGTCTTAGAGATTTCCCCAGTCACCCAGGAGTACCATTTTGTGGAAATCACTGGGAAGATGGAGACAGGAGAGTTCTGTTCTGCCCCTGGACACTTTAGTCTGGATCCAGCCACATGATTGCCCGTGTTGGAGATGGAGGCTTTGGTCCCACAAAAAACTTGGATGATGGAATGGATTTCCATTCTGCTGTTTTGGGGGGTGTAAGCTTTTGAGACTCAAAGTGCCCTTAGAGACCGAGGTGCTACTGGGCTTGAATTTAATTGTTCTACTGCAGACCCACACAACTATCCTCTGAAGGTGAGAGAGCCCAAAGTAACCCAAGAAACTTTTATGGCCAAGCAGTGATTTGAACCCAGACCTCTTTTGGTCCAAATCCAATACCATATCTGTTATACCACCTTAACGCTTACATGTATAACTAGAATTGCCCAGGAAGAATGGGCAAATAACATACTCTGTTCTCAACAATATAATGCCTATGGAGCACTGCTGCTCCATAAAGCGCACATCTAGACAGACAAACAAAAAAGTGTATCCAAAAATAAACATGTAAAATCAACTCTTCCCGCAAATCTCTAATCAAACAGCAACCTTGAAAACACTACAAAAACAGCAGTTTAAGATGCGGCCCAATTCTGCTACATCTGCAACACAAGATTATCACTTTGGGCGCTAGCAATTTACTGTACGAACCGGCCCTCCTTCGGATAAAATCCAGCATTTGTTGCACGTCTTCTAATCCAAGATATTCTCAGATCAAAACAAATGAGCACATTCTATGGAATTAACAGATTGTCTGAAATGCTGCAACAACAGAGACGGCCTTTAAAACACACACAATACTGGCTACTGGTGACGGCAGCAACGGAAATGAGAAATATCTAGAAGCACCCTTTTTCACCTGTTTTTTGTGGGGGTTTTTTAAATGACAACAAACACCAAACTTGCAAAGGCAATGTTTAGCTTTGAAACTTACTTGAGCAGATGACAAAAAGCAGCACTGAACAAGGGACGTTCCAGACAGGCTGATCCGAAATGCCGGTTAAGCAAACCGATCTATCATAACTTAAAAGAGAAAACAGAAAGATCTGCTTTCTTTTCCACAAGCCGGCTTGTCAGTCAGGAGCATGACATTGAAAACTTCAAGGCTTCAGCCAGGGGCTCGGATCTTGATCGACGTCAGAAAGAACAACCTGGCAAACTGTAGGCACATGAGCTTCAAATGGGCACATCTACACAACACACGCACGCAAATATAAATATACAATGTTTGCCCAAGGTTAGGAAGTAGTTGCACGGCCAGGTAACGCTGCTTTTAAGCGGGAGAAGCATCACGGGTTTGACTCAAAGCCTGCCAAATGTCAAAAAACTTCAAAGCGGAAAGCGGGCGGCCATTTTCATCTCACTCAGCCAGAAGGTCACCAGAAGGTCAGCAGTTCTCCTAACCAAGCCGGTTCACACTTTTAAAACTCCGCCTGTAACGGCAAAACTCACTCACGGCTCTGTCAACTGAGTGTGGCGTGTGCCTCCCGCTAAATATGAAAGCAAGGCACGAGCATTTCCCAGTCAACTACTTCTACAGCCTTTATGGTGCCTACTTCCTAGGGTGGTGGTGGTTGTTATTATTATAATTATTATTTACAATCAACGTTAAAGTGCTCAAAAATTACAGTCAACAATTTAACAAGATGGGATCAGATTTACAAATGGTCTCCCCAGTATCTTACATAGCAAAAAGGATGCTACTCGATGTTACTCGGCCCCATCCTACGGTACTGATCACAGCGAAGTCGTGGTTGATCTTCATAGGGCCATCCCTTAGGTCTACTGAAGGTGGTAGTGGTGGTGGTAGTGGTGGCAGTGGCGGCTCCAACTCGAAAGCCTGGTGGAAGAGCTCCGTCTTGCAGGCCCTGTGGAACTGTGAGAGGTCCTTCAGGGCCCAGATCTCCTCCGGGAGCTCATTCCACCAGGTAGGAGCTGCCACTGAGAAGGACCTGGCCCTAGTTGCAGTAAGCCTGGCCTCCCTGGGGCCTGGGGTTACCAGGCGATGTTCTGTTCCCGACCGAAGTGCTCTTTGGGGCATATGTGGGGAAAGGCGGTCCCTCAGGTATGTCGGACCCTGGCCATATAGGGCTTTAAAGGTAAGCACCAGCACTTTGAAGCGAATCCGGTATACCAGGTCCTCCCCGGCCATTGGCAAGGGTTAGAAAGAAGAGAGAGATTGGATTTATACCCCACCCTTCGCTACCTGAAGGAGTCTCGGAGCAGCTTACAATCCCTCTCCCTTCCCCTCCCCACAACAGATACCCTGTGAAGTAGGTGGGGCTGAAAGAGCTCTCACAAGAACTGTCCTTGAGAGAACAGCTCTGAGAGAACTTGTGACTGACCCAAGGTCACACCAGCAGCTGCATGCGGAGGAGGAGTGGGGAATCAAACCCGCTTCTCCCAGATTAGAGTCTGCACTCCTAACCACTACACCAAACTAGGAGGGTAGGGTTGACAGATCCAGGCTGGGAAACTCTTGGAGATTTGGAGATGGAGCCCGGGGAGGACAGGGATCTCAGTGGGGTAGAAATGCCCTAGAGTCCACCCTCCAGAGCATCCATTTTCTCCAGGGAAACTGGTCTCTGTAATCTGGAGATGACCTGTAATTCCAGGGGATCCCCAGGTCCCACCTGGAGGCTGGTATCCGTATATTATGAACCTTCCCAACTGCTATGGTCATCTTCAGAGTCCCTTGCTTTGGGTGCCCCTGCCTGCTGAGATTAGGCTGGTAGCAACCTGGGAGAGAGCCTTCTCCATGGGGGCACCAAAACCCCTGGGCTTCTTTTGCCCAGGGAGACTGGTCTGTCCCGTTCTGTTGCCGTCTCCTATCAGCAGGTGAGAACTTCATTTTTTTGTTTCACCTGGTCTTCTCCCTCACTGATTTCTCCTTCCTGCCCAATGTTTGAATGGATTTCCCCCCCTAGTTTTGTAAGTATACTTTAGTCTTTGGTTTTAATTGCTTTAATGCCACATTTTTGTCTGGTTCTTAAGAATTTCAAGACATATTTTTATTATGCATATTTTAATCTGTTAGCCCTCATCAGGGCCACCAAAATGGAATAAAAATACATTTAATAAAAAAACAGGTCTTACAAATTATTAAAACCAAACAAAGACACGGCAGTAAAACAATTAAACTGAAGTTAAAACACATGTACGAAAAACAGAAACACAGGAATTAAAACACTGGGCAGGAGGAGGAGTCACTGAGGCAAAAATAGTGCTGGTGGGAGACGGCAGCAGAAGGAGAGAGAGGCGTCTCCCTCAGAAGAGAGTCCCAGAATTTAAACTAAGCGGCCATGTTGGATACATTCACCACACAAGGCCCCTTGAAGGGACGCAAACCATCATTCCACAGCCTACCAATATGTGAGCTCCAGCAACCTAATCCCAAAGGGGAAGGCTGGATGGGGTGTTTTCTGATGCTGTGTCTGAGCGATAGTTGACATGGATGGGGGAATCTCTGAATCATTAAGCATTGCCCAGAAAGTAACTATCCCATCCTTGAGTCCCGACTGGCTGGAGAAAGCACAGCATGAAGATATCAGACAGTATGAACTGTTATTCTGCCTTTGCAAGGGATTCGTTTGTCTGCTCTTGCATGCTAATTGTGTAAAGATACATATACGGTTCTGGCCATAAGAGCAACAGGTGCCTCTCGTTTTCACTGGGGGGATGTGTGTCCCAGATTAATTTTTGTAGGGAAATAGCGTTCAATCCATCAGTCCCCTTCAGAACTCACCCTACACAACCCTATAAGCAATCTAAAAGCAGAACAGGGGATCGGGCAAGAGTTTGCTAGCCCTCTGTCCATAATCAGGAAACGCCCAGGTTTTCCAGATTTCTATCTCATTTATAGCCACGGCACGGTATCTGGAAGCAAACAAAGGCAAAGTTCTCTTAGCAACATCACACATGAAATTTCCTGATATCATTAAAAAGGGTTTCCATGAGAGGGAAAAAGGGTGTCATATCAGTGCAAGTAATCTATCAATTAGATTACGGTGGAACTAACCCATTCACACATTCCTAGATGCACTGCATTCTCACACCTCCTCCACAGTCAGGGGTTCTAAATTAGAAGGGAGGGGACCCTCTTGCATCACCTACAAAATTATGCATGGGATAGAGAGCAGGCGGAGAAAGAAGTATTTTTCTCCCTTTCTCACGATACAAGAACTTGTGGCCGCTCAATGAAATTAATGAGCAAGTAGGCTTAGAACAGAGAGGAGGAGGAGGAAGAGGAGGAGGAGGAGACTGGATTTATACCCCGCCCTTCACTCGGAGTCTCAGAGCGGCATACAATCTCCTTCCCTACCCCTCCCCACAACAGACACCCTGTGAGGTAGGTGGGGCTGAGAGAGCTCTCTCGAGAACTGCTCCCAAGAGAACAGCTCTGAAAGAACTTGTGACTGACCCAAGGTCACACCAGCAGCTGCATGTGAAGGAGTGGGGAATCAAACCCAGTTCTCCCAGATTAGAGTCCATGTTCCTAACCACTACACCAACCTGGCTTGGTGTACTTCTTCCCCCAAACAGTAATTAACGCATGGAATTCACTGCTGCAGAAAGTGGTGATGACGGCTAAAAGCACAGACAGGTTCAGGAGGGGACTGGATAAGTATATGGAGCAAGGGCCATCGGTGGCTATTAGCCCTTGAGAGGAAGGGCTAAAAACAGGCTCGGAGCCTCCCCCTTTAAAGACAGGCGTTCAGATTATTTTAGTTAACTTTAATTTAACTACCCCCATGAAAATTTAAATGCCTCCCGAACAAAAAAAATTTCTGGCTACGGGCCTGGCCCCGGGGGCTCCCAACTCATAAACTAATAACGCGTAACATTATGAGCTGGTCAGAGGAAAGGCAGGCAGTGGGTACAGCATTCGTGCCAAGCAGTGGTGCCCGCCTGTTCAGCACACAGGGCCAGCTCTCCACCTAGGCGACCAGTCCTTGAGGTGCTGGCAACATCACTGGAACTGGCAGCATGGAAGAGCGCATGGCTGATGCCCATCATCGCCTCCTGGACCATGCAACTGCCAGCCAGGTTCAAGGAGACAGCCCCCCAGGAAATGGCCACACCTCTGAGTCTCAGAGTCCTCCCAAGGCTGCCTAGCCAGCAACTCTAGCCCTCTTGCCTCTCCCCCAGTCCCTTGCCTGCCTGCACACCCACAGTTTTGCAGATGGAAGCTGCAATTTTAATTCTCTTGGCACGGGCAAAAAAGGTTGCCCAGAACTAGGGTTCGGCGGAGCTCCCCAACACCCCCTGCATGGCACCCGCTGACACCTTTCTGGGTGCCCTCCATCAGCACCACCAACTCTTCAGGCCCATGTTATTATGAGAGTCTTCTTCTTCTTTCGTTGGTTTTCCTGTTCTTGAACTACGTGCATACACACTTTTTTTTAAAAAAAGGATGCTGGAGCATCTGGGTTTTCTCCCTGGGAGACTTTTTAAAAAATGGGTTGGGATAACAGCCAAGCATCCCAAAGCTGCGGACAACAACAACGACCCTGCACTTCGGTTCTCTCACTCTGCATCACCCCCAGGCCGCCCACTGGGCAGGAGGGGACAGACGCTCTATTCTCACGCCGAAAGGAGGCCAGATGTGTGCGGCATTTCCCGTGGAAAATATCAGACCGCTGCTCCTCACCAAAGACCCTTCCACCTTCCGAGGGCTGACGTTCCCTTCCTTTTCTGTTTCATGAATGAGCACTTTGAGGCACATCAGCCCCCATTTTTCTCCCCTAAAGAGCAGGATGTTAATCCCACTTTTGGGGGAAATAAATTACACCGCTGTTCTGACTTCCATCAGAAGCAAGCCTGATCCCCCCCATGGGGACGAAAAGGCATACCCCCTACATTTTACAAGCAGTTTGCTTCCTTTCTGTCACAATAAATTATGTAGATTCAGGTGGGGTAGCCGCGTCGGTCGGAAGCAGCAGAACAAAGTCGGCGTTGCCGTGGGACTCAAAACTTTGTTCCGATAAATTATGGATTTTCTTGTGATGCATTTCTCATGATCTAGAGGTCCACTGTGGGCTCCCTCTACTGGTTTAAGACTACAGCGTGGCCATGGAGTCTTGCAAATAAGAAGCAGATTAATAGGCATGACCAAAAGCTCCATTTTTACCATTGGTGCCAAGCTGAAACGTCTGCCTACCAAAGCTGGGAGGCTGTTAATAATTTAAATAGGAACCCCAAAACAGCACCCGGCAAAGCCGAAAAGTTGCCCAGGGATGCCCTGGAATTGCGCTTTTTGTGACTCTCCTGTTATGAAGGCTTCATCCAGCACGTGTGACAAACGGATCAGTGTCGTCCAAAGTAAAAGTCTGCACTTAAGATGAAACCGGGCCTTTGGGTGTAATGGAAGGCCGTCAACGTCAAATGAAAAGTGGCACCGGATCTTGGAAATGGAGGAAATACAATTCTGCTTTCTTCAGAGAAGAAGCACCTGCTGTGCCAGGTACAGTGATTACACACCTGAAACTGACTTATAGTAAATCAGATCCTCGGTCCGTAAAGGTCGGCATTGTCTACTCAGAGTGCCAGCTGCTCTCCAGGACTTTTGGCAGAGGTCTTGCACATCAACTGCTACCTGATCGTTATACCTAGAAATGCCAAGGATTGAACCTGAGACCTTCTGTATGCCAAGCAGATCCTCTGCCACTGAACCGCATCCCCCCTCCGATGCCCGGCCTCTCCCCAGCCTAATGCACTGCAAAACAGTAAACTGTTCTCCATTTTCTGCTGTGCGCTCTTGTGATTATTTACTAGCAAAACGCAATTTGTTTAATCTGTAGTATTCCTGAAGTCAAGGGCAAATGTTAATTTTAACGACATATCCTATTCTCTCTGGCCATCACAAAATAACACTCCTCCTTTGGGCAAATCATGCTGGCTTTAATACACTTCCCCTAAACTTGGGCACAAACAACAAAAAGAATAATTCTATATGAGCATTTCTCACCGTGTTTACTGGGAAAGTTGGTCATTAGTAACTCTTTTTCCTGCAAGAGGAATTTTATAACACCAAGTGCTCCAAATAAGTCCTAGACAGTTAACAGCTGGCCGGTTCTCGAGTAGCCAAAAGCCTGAATAAGCTACAAAGGATTTTCTTTATAACAAATGCCCTAAGGGTACCGCACAGCATATGAAATATGGATTACATTATTTTGGAAAATGAGCATGGTCAGCTCAGTCTATATACAACCGATTTATACAACAGCAAGTTGCATTTGTCTGCCAGACATTACTAAGTACATGTTGATAAATGCACTTATCCTTTTTTTTCAGATTTAACATGCGGCATTCTACAGATCTATGGTGCTGGAGAAGACTCTTGAGAGTCCCTTGGACTGCAAGGAGATCAAATCATTCAATCCTAAAAGAAATCAACCCTGACTGTTCCCTGGAAGGCCAGATCCTGAAGTTGAAGCTCAAATACTTTGGCCACCAAATGAGAAGGGAGCACTCACTGGAGAAGACCCTGATGCTGGGAAAGACTGAAGGTCAAAGAAGAAGGGGACAGCAAAGGATGAGATAGTTAGACAGTGTCATTGATGCAATGAACATGAAATTGAGCAAACTTCAGAGGACAGCGGAAGACAGGAGGGCCTGGCGTGATCTGGTTCATGGGGTTGCGAAGAGTTGGACTCAACTGTGCGACTGAACAACAACAACAACTTCTACAGATCTCGTGGGAGGAAACTGAAATATACCACACCGGAAAGACACCAATTTCAAGTTGCCACCTGGGTCTACAGACAATTCCCAAAAACAACACTCATACTGGGATGGATCCACCCATCCACCCACCAAGGCGACGACCTCCAGGCTCAGGAGACCTCCTCCAACAGAAGAGCCACCCGGTTCCAAAGAAGACTCCTTAAGACTGGAGGAAGGCGTCAACCTGTACTCAGTGGAGTTCAGTAGGACCGGGGTAGGATCCACACCACTATCTTCTGTGACCTGATCATCATAGATCAACCAAAGCAGTGAACGCGGTCCAGAAATAAAACATCGAATCAAGCTGGGTCACATAGCAATGATGAACATAAATCAAATATGGAAGAGGCAAGGACATCAGCCTAGCAACTAAGTGCAGATTAGTCTGTGCTGCCATGTTCCCCGTAGCAACTCATGGCTTTGAAAGTTGGACCATGAAGAAGCAAGACGGGAGGGAAATCGGCTCATTTGAGCTGTGGTGCTGGAGGAGGCTCAGAGTGCTGGACCGGACGGGCCACTGGCCTGACCCAAGGTGGCTTCTCTTATGTTCTTATTTATGTGTCGTTGGGCACACCAGACCCCACCAGAGAAAAGGAGATCAATACCTTTCAGACTGGTCTCTAGCGCTTGCTCCTCCATTCATTTAGTCAAGAAACCAGTCGTTCTGATCTTTCTGTCGTTATGTATTTTCTCAATCCACTGATGCTCATAGTACAACTACTATCATGTGGTGGGGCCCACAATTTTGGAGGGAATTAACAGTGGTCCTCAGATTCTAACAGGTTTGGAACCACTGCATTAGAGGACTTTATTTTTCCCCTCCCGTTTTTTACATGTTTTATGCTGAACATCCACTACCTATATGGGCAGGACTGAACGCCCAGAACAAAGAATTCACCCGCATTGTTTAAAGATCACCACCTTCTGGTCCGCTTCACGGACCAGCAGTTTAACCTGGTCACAACAACTGAGGTGGTCATCAAAGAAGGGCTGGTTGTGCCTTGGCTCTGAGTACAAAGCAAATGAATCTCATTGAAACGCAGCTGGTTGGATTAGCCCTGAGTAAATTTACCAGGGCTTGCAGGGCGGGTAGTAAGCTTTGTGGTACTCATTAGCTATTGTTAGGGTTTTGTTTAAATTTCACGCTGTTTTGGTTACGGCCTCTGGCTAAGGCAAATACACCTGAACTTAACTAACTTGTTTAAATCAGCCAGACTCTTTCTGTGGGTGGAAAGTCACCAAGCGTGGCCTTTTACAATGAAGCAGAATCCTTCCCATGCTGAGTGATATCAGGGGACCCAGATACGATGTTTTCTAAAGAACAGAGGTGCTGGTACTGCAAAGCGCCCTGGGTTCAGAAGCCCTGTTGCTTTTTCGTGCCAGCTTGCATGGAGGTAGATTGTCGTTACACATTGCAGAAGGAAATGCACTTGGCATATGCTTAAGGACACATTCACGTGCCCAGGGTGGCTTTGGATTTTCAAGGGCCTCCAGGCAGCAGGAGCAAGGAGGCCCTCTTAAATTTCCTTGCTGATAGGATGGAAAGTGGGCACACAAATGCTGAAGAACTGGCATTTCTTGAACATACAGCAGTGTGTCCCTCTTCTGTTGCCCCTTTGACGTATTAATGATTTTACGTCAAAACCGGTTTCGAGGTCCCCCAGCGTGATCAAGGGCAGGTCTAAGCACCATGCTTCCCATGCACTTTAGTAAATCTTTGCAAGTGGATTTTGCCACTCCACACTGTAAAATCAAGTTGCAAAACGTGGACTGAAGGTGCATTACTTAGCATGTGTGGAATTGCCTTTTAGTGTTCTCAGGGGCATGCTTTTCTCTGACACGGAGACCAGCTAGGAGAGGCCAGCACTGGTTTATAGTGGGAGTGCTAACAGGCCTGGGTCTCAGAAAGTATCTGCCAGCCATGGGACTGAGCCCCAGCATTGGGACGGGGAGGTATTCATGAATGTCCTGCATTGTGCAGGGGGTTGGACTAGATGAACCTGGGGGTCCCTTACAACTCTATGATCCTATCATTCTATGAAAACAGGACCCAAGGCTAAGCCCACCCGTCCTGGGCTAAGTTCTGAAGAAGAAGAGAAGAAGAAGAGATTGGATTTATACCCCGCCCTTCACTACCCAATGGTGTCTCAGAGCGGCTTACGAACTCCTTTCCCTCCCCCTCCCCACAACAGACACCCTGTGAGGTAGGTGGGGCTGAGAGAGCTCTGACAGAAACTGCTCTTTTTCAAGAACAGCTCTTATCAGAGCTATGGCTTGCCCAAGGTCATCCAGCCAGGTGCAAGTGGAGGAGTGGGGAATCAAACCCGGTTCTCCCAGATTAGAGTCCGCGCACTTAACCTCTACACTAAACTGAAGAGGGCTACAGATATTTCAGTGTTAGTTTGTTTGCGTTTGAGTGAGAGTTACCATGTATTTGTGCCTAGTCTTATTGCAAATCCTGTCACTTAAGCGACAGCACCGTTCTGGAACAACACTTACCAATGGATAGTCGACCGGCAGGAAACAGGGCGTCACCACCTAAGAGAGCAAAAAAGGAATGGTTCAGCACGGGTTCCCTTTGCACGTTTCTCTCCACTGGCCTCAAAGTAATCTCTTGAGTAGTGCAATCAGAAACTCATGGAATCCAGACCCTACCCAAGCCGCTCCCATCTGGAGATGCCAGAACTGCTCCAAATCAGGACAAGAAATATTTCTGACGTTTGGAAGCAGAGCCTTCGAATCCTATGAGTTTATTCTGGCATCATCCTATACGGTTTCCAGGGAGTGAGGAGGAACGGGAGAGAGCAACAGCATCAGTAGCACAGGTGTAACAGGGATGCTGACTCTGGGATCATCCGAATTGCTCACCATTTCTACTTTCTGCCAGTCGCTGTGACATCTGATTGGCTTTGGGAGGGCTTCCTGATGCTATACAAGCCTGGTCTGCTGGCCTGAGAGACTCCCTTACCTACGCTGGGGAGGCACGGGAAAGCCCTTGCTTCTGCCCAGCAGCCCAGGCAATGAAGTCAAGCTGTTTGGGAAGTCTGAAAAAAACCCCTTCCATTTCTGCCTCCACCTCCCCCTTTTTGATCAAGTAGCAATGTTCGCATAAGCGCATAAGTGCCCCGGCATTGTCAATCACCTCAGCCAAGTAGTCATTCTGGATCGGGAGTCCCCGGGGGAGTTGTTTTCGAGTGACAAATCCCCTCCCCAACCCCCTCTCTCCTGTTTCTGCATCAGAGCCTGAGAGCAGCCCATGATTGACACAAAGGTAAATGCACTGAAGTCAATGGGACTACTCTCATGTATATCTGCACCTTAACACACACACACCCAATGTATTCCACGAAAGACAAGCAAAGGGAAGGAGGCTGAGAGGGGCCGGAGTACTCGGCAGAGAGGTTGAGGAGCTGTCAAAAAGGAGCCAGAGCTTCGGATACATGCTTCTGCGCATGGGCGAAAGACCAAAAAAAAGGGAATGCCGCAACAATCTGAACGATGGACCGTGGGGCGGGCCCGCCGTGAAGCTGGCTCAGGGTGGGATGTCTGATCAAAACTTCCCGCAACTATTTAAACAATCACAGACGGAGGTGCAGCCAGAGCACACCAAGCCTCCAGTGTGACCGCTGCCTAGGTTTGCGTTTGAAAACCCAGTCAAGCCGTATTTTCTCCCCAGAGAAGCAATATGCGTATTTATCTTCCACAAGCGTTTGTTCATTTACTGCATTTATACCCGGCTTTTCTCTCCAGTGAGGATCCCAAGGGGTTGGCATTGGTCTCCTTTCTTCCCTAATTCGTATCCTCAAATAATCCTATGCGCTCCATGCGTTTCCCAGTAAAAGAAAAAATTCACATAGCTGCTCACAGTGTTACAGGGGGAAAAAAAGATCTTTCTGCCCCAACCTTATTGGAAGGGCCCCACTGGAAGAGGCACAGCCTGTGGCACACTGGTTTCCTTTTCCATCTCACCAGCCCGCCGCTGCCTCACGTGTCTTTTGCAGACTAAACCTACAAGCCGAAGATGTGGAAAATGTTACCTAAAATGTCATAAAAGACACCTGCTGCCGAAAGACAGATTCTGCATCCTTGACATTCTGCCTGGCGTGAGCACGGCTAAAATTCACATAACACCTCTGCAAACCTGCGGTGCAACTGTCAAGAAGTTTAATACCCTTGACCTCAGAACAGTGATGGCGGCACTGGCTTTTATACGGACAGAAGAGATTCCCGCTCTGAGGATGAACGAGCATCCACCGGAGATCTCCATATGCAGCAATCCTGGACATTTTTTATTATAAACTAATTCACATTTCCCCCCCGTCTCTGAAATGACAAAGACTAAGATACGTGCGCTAAGACAGAATAAGGCATGACAGTCGGCAGCTCTCTTACTCTCTTAGCACTGCAATAAAGAGCAAGGGTCCAGGAGCACCTTAAAGACCAACAAAATTTACGGCAGGGTAAGAGCTTTCGTGAGTCACGGCTCACTTCAAAACTGACACAGCCACCCATCTTGAACTCTCTCTTAGCACTGGGCATATTCACCATCTGATTGTAGAAAACGATGGCCGTTTATACTTTCAAATTTCAGATTTATTCATACTCTTATAAAGGTAAAGGTAAAGGTTCCCTTGCTCGAAAGCCAGTCGAATCCGACTCCAGGGTTGCGGTGCTCATCTCCCTTTCAAAGCCGAAGAGCCAGCGCTGTCCGAAGACGTTTCCGTGGTCATGTGGCCGGCATGACTAAACACCGAGGCGCATGGAACGCTGCTACCTTCCCACCGAAGTGGTACCTATTTATCTACTTGCAATTTCTTGCTTTCGAACTGCTAGGTTGGCAGGAGCTGGAATTAGAGACGGGAGCTCACCCCGTCATGTGGCACTCTCGGGTCTCGAACTGCTGAACTACTGACCTTCCACAGCCTGCAGTTCAGCGTCTTAACCACTTGATCCCGCTGTCTCCCTTTATCATTGTCTTTCCCAAGCAGGTGAAGACTTTGGGGCCGAAACGCGTTTGGTCTTCAGTTGTTTAGTGTTGACCCATCTTTTGTATGAGCATTTGTATGTTTTTATACATCTGACACTGGAAAAATTTTAATCAGAAGTTAATTTAACAAGTATACACCTTAATAAATTTGTATGTTTATATTATATTAGTCAGCTTGGCCCCCTTGCTTGGCACTGTAGGACCTGACGTTTCGCCAGTAGCTGTGACTGGCATCCTCAGGTATAACACAGACAGATGGAGTATTCTCTTTGTCAAGGTGAGAAGAAAAGTGGTAGGCAGGTAATATATATCTACTCCGGAAGGTGGGGTAGGGCTGAGTCATTATCTTGTAGGAGTTCCCCAGGCTATGAACATGCTAATGGAGGAGCTTTCCTGAGGAGGTTCTTTTGTATATGGATTGTTTTTGTTTGGCATACCCCCCAGTAAACTGGTATTGGCCCTCCTCCCTTGTTTGCCCTCATAAGTCTATATATTTTTATTGCATTGTTAAGCAATTTACATATACGTTCCAAATGCTGTATTAAGTGTCTTAATGCTTTGAAGCTCACCAGCTTGGGGACAGTATTTGGATGGAAAGGCGGCACAGGAATGCTTCAAATAAAATACATTAATATACCAAACAACATAATTTATTTATTTCACAACATAACTGTATACGCTAAGTCATAAACAACACCTTTAAGTTGTTAAAGTAGTCAAATAAGTTTAGGCTTGAGGAGAAAGCACTGCACCCATTTCAATTGTTCACACACAAAAATTGTTTTCCTCTTGAGGCTCCTGTTGTCCCCCCCTCCCCAAAGAACACACACACACACACACACACACTGCACACACACGGACAATGCTCCCTCTAAGCTGTGGAGTCTTGTGAGCAAAAATTCTACTTTGTGAGCTACCGGCATTAAAGTTGTGAGTGAATGATTTTTGGCTACTGCATACATTAGTATGGCTCTGGAGCCATTGTTCCTGAGCTGAGACACAAACCTGTGAGCTGGAGGCTAAAAAAGGTGAGCTAGCTCACACTAACTCAGCTTAGAGGGAACACTGCACACGGCTTCAAAATCCTCAGAATGACCAACTAGGTTTCCTGGCCATTACTAGTCTCCTGCCCCGACTTGGGTGGCCCAGGCTAGCCTGAACTCATCGGATCTCAGAAGCTCAGCAGAGTCAACCCTGGGGAGTATTTGGATGGGAGACGACCAAGGAAGCCCAGGGTTGCTGCACGGAGGCAGGCAATGGCGGACCACCTCTGTCCATCTTCTTCCCTTGAAAACCCTACAGGGTCCCCATAAATTGGTTGCGACTTGATGGCGCTCTCCTTCACCACCTCTAGTCTCCCCCCGTACAGAACACCGTTTATTCCAAAGTGCGCTCATTTCATATGACAGGAAAAGTACACCGTAGATTTTTATTATTATTATTGATGTCTTACGTTTCATCTCTGTGCATAATTATTTCCATCAGGTTTACATAACCACATATCAGATACATCAGTTTTCCCCTTTATTACTCCCTACCCCCTTACCCAAGTGACCAAGAGAAAAAACAACAACCTTGTTATTATATCTGCAACCATGAGCACACCCCCTGTGGAGTTTTACAAGTACATCATTATTGGGGCCCCCTTCTCTTACCCATCTTATATACCTAAACCACTTCTTCCTTTTCTCCAACGTCTTATCTTCCCATGTCTTTTCCTGTTTTAATATCAATAAGATCTCCGATTGAATCCATTCATCTAGGTACCAATTCCATCTTTCCAAAGTCCATTTTGACGCATCTTTCCATCCACACGCAATTACCGCATGAGCTGCTAGAATCATTGCTTTAAATAAATCCTTTTTGGATTTATCTGCTTTATTATTTCCCAAAATTCCCATAAGTAACACTTTTTTCATTCAACTCAATCCTAACATTACATAAATTATCAACCTTTTCCAGGACCGCTTGCCAAAATTCAGTTACCTTAAAGCATTCCCACCAAAGATGTGTACCGTAGAATGTGCCCCATAATTCCTTGCAACACACAACAGATACACTGTCCACCCGATCCTAAACAGAGTTACACCCCTTCCAAGCTGCTGATTTCAACAGACTTAGAAGCATTGCACCTCCACTTAGGATGGCACTATGCACCTCTCCTTACACAAAGTTTGAAAAGAAAACTGGCTTAAGTGCAAAAGCGTTAGTAAACAAAGTCACATTAGCCTAACCAGCTTTTATAAGCCTTATGACTCGGAGAGCAATCCTAAGCAGGTCTACTCTGAATTCTATTACAGTCTGTTCAATAGGGATTACTCCCAGGAAAGTGTCCTTAAGATTGTGCTGTAAACAGTCCTTCATGCTGAAATAAGTCTGATTCATTTTAACTGCGGTGATGTAACACAGCGGGGAGAAAGGAAACAGGAGGGATTTGCCAATATCTAAAGAGATACCATGTTCAGGATGGGGAGGACATGTTTTCAGTCGTGTTGAATGACAGGACTGATATGAACTGCAGCAAAGGAGGTTTCATCTAAACTTGAGGAAGAACTTCCTGGCAGTGAGTTGTGTTTCACGCTGCAATAGTCTTCCTCATTGGAGGTTCTGAAGTATTAATTGGATACCTATTTGTCAGGAATATTATAGTTGTAATTCCTCTGTCGGCAGGGGTTGGACTAGATGACTCTGGTGGCCTTTTCTGCACTTAAATAAACTACAAAGGCACTTAAAGGCCTCCAAAGCAGCCCATGACCTACTGGCCACCAACATGGAGCAGGCAAGCACGGTAATGTCAGACTGTTACCCTACTTGAAGAACTGCGCTGGATTTTTTAAAAAATTTAAAACATTTCTTCTCTGCCTGACATAGAAATCACAGATTAACAGAGTCAAATCTAACAGCAAAGCAGAACAGAGACAAACAAGCAAAAACCAGCGAAGTAGAAACCAGTAAGAGAAAAGACCACCATCCCTCAACAAAAATATGCAGGAGGAGGAGGAGGAAGAAGAAAAAGAAGAAGTAGAAGAGGAAGAGGAAGAAGAAGAGGAAGAAGAGGAGAAAGAGGAAGAAGAGGAGGAGGAGGAGGAGGAGGAGGAGGAGGAGGAGGAGATGGAGATTGTACCCCGCCCTTCACTACCCAAAGGAGTCTCAGAGCAGCTTACAAATCCCTTCCCCTCCCCATAACAGAAACCCTGTGAAGTCGGTGGGGCCGAGAGAGCTCTGACAGAAACTGCTCTTTTTCAAGAACAGCTCTGACAGAACTATGGCTTGCCCAAGGTCATCCAGCCAGGTGCAAGTGGAGGAGTGGGGGAATCAAACCCGGTTCTCCCAGATTAGAGTCCGCGCACTTAACCACTACACCAAAGGAATAGTTTTGACTTGTGACGATGACCAACCAACATCTGGGAGGGGGGGTGGAGGACTCCAGAGAAGGGAGTAGCACAACTGAAACGGCCCGGGGTCCAGTCTCTGTCTGCCTTGCCTCCAAAGGTGGGGGGAGGACCCAAAGCAGAGCCTTCACGTGGAAGAAGTCAATCCTTCCATTACCCTGACTTGATGCACACCCCAAGCCACTGGGGATTTACAAAACCAGCGTCTTTGAATGGTGCCCACACAGTAAACCCCAAAATCACAAGAAGAGGAAATTCTGAAACCCCTTGCAAAGGCAGTCCCCGCAATCTGAACTCTCTGTACACTTCTCAGGAAAACGAAGCAATTTCGAACTCAGCTAGAACGGAAGCCCGGGAAGGCACACAAGAGGAACGCACTCTGGTGAGACTCTGCCAGACCACTGTGAATATCAACTACATACCCATCGGGACCCTCTTGAATAGGTTCCTGCCGGTCCAAAGGAACCACATCTGTCCGCTTCATGCTATACAGTGCTTGCCGCTCCGCGCACAGCGCGGCAGTGAAAATGAAGCACACTTTCAAAATTAAGCCCCAGCCTGAATAAGAGTGCCCTGCTAATGAAACTGATTTAAGAGCCTTGGCTGCTGTAGTCATTGGCAAGACACGGGGCTATCTTTTCTTTGCACGAGCGCCGCATTATTTTAAAAGTGCAATTAGCAAGCAGTCGCTGCCTGTGGAGATAACAAGTACGTTTGCTTAGTCCGAGCTGATAATATGTTATTGGCTGGTTTTCTTCTAGCCTGCAGGCCGGCTAAAGGAATAAATCACAGGCGAATGTCTAGGTTCATGTGCTGGCCAACAGTGCCCCCCTCTGTTACATCACCGAGCGCCGGCTTCAGAATCCTAAACTCTCGCCGTTGACGAAGTACTATTTGCACAATGCACCTTTTCCAGCGGCCGGGCTTTGATCTCCGCTTCGCCTCGCCTTTCGTCCCCCCCTCCAGCTTGGGCATTTTATCCCAGCCCCTTTCGATAAATAAACGGGCCGCACAAAAGGACGGAGCCAGCAGACAGGCTTAGAACTCCAGTTCAAAGACTGAAAAGACTTTTTTTTAAAAAGAACAAGCCTCAATGCTCCCCTTTATAATGCGGCAAACCTTATTTGTCTGGTCGTATCACAGCAGTCTAATTTTAAAAGCAAGATCACAAGGGGGAAAGTAAAAAAAGGTAGGAACGAATAATAAGAAACTGATTGTTTGGTAGGGCTGGTTTGGCAGAGGTGAATCTCAAGGCTTTTACACACTGTGTGGCAACAAGATGCTGGAAAGACACACAAAGCCAGGCGGTGCTCCAAAGTACCTTTTGGCAGAACCAGACCTCCCATTTTTGGGCGTACACTTAAAAAAAATGTTACGTGCCCACCTAGAAACATGCTTTGTGGACTAATCTGTGGGCAGAACCTCAAGTGCCAGTGAAGAAAGTTCCCTAAAATACGAGCATGCCCTAAGCAGTGTTCCCTCTAAGCTGAGTTAGTGTGAGCTAGCTCACAGTTTTTTAGCCTCCGGCTCACACATATTTGTCTTAGCTCAGGAAAGATGGCTCCAGAGCAAACTAATTGATGCAGCAGCCCAATCACTCGCTCACAACTTTAATGCCAGTAGCTCAGAAAGTAGAATTTCTGCTCACAAGACTCCACAGCTTAAGAGGGAGCACTGGCCCTAAGGCAGTGGTCCCCACCATTTTCAGTACGGTGACCCAGCAGCAGGGATGGGCACAAATCAGGAAAACCCACGTCCCAAACCCAAACCCAGCTACTCTGCCAAAATGAACCAGTTTGGGAAGTTCGGGACATGGTGGAGCAGCCCTCCGGGATCCTAGAGACTATGAAATCACAGGGCATCTCCAGCTGACTCTCTTCTACCAGCCCACCAAGTTTTGTGAAGATTGGACTTCAGGATGGGGTCCAAGTTACGGACCGACAAGCAAGGTGCCCCCAGGAAAGTGCTTGTTGGGGAGATGTCAGGCGTACGTTCCGGAGTGTTCCGAATGGGCCCTCTCTGAGCTAGAGGCAACAAACTCACAGTAGACTTCCCTGGGATGCCCCACTACACGCTCTGACTTGGGGAGTCTAAGTAACAGCCCACCAAAGAAGGCACCCCCCAGGAAAGTGCTTTCAGGGGAAACGTTGTCAAGTGTGGGTTCTGTGATACAGCATGGACAGGATGGTCCTTTTGTGACCTAGCAGAGGGGAGCCATCAAACTTGCAGTTGGCCTCTCCAAGACGGACACCCCTCCCCACCCCCCAGAAGCATGGAGGAGAGAATGTCTGCCAGCACTGCTGAGGGTGGACATGTCCCTGGCTGAGCCCATCCACTCTCCAATGACCAGATGAACACAGAACCAACCCTCCCGCCCTGGCCTGGGAACCACCCACACAGTAGGTAGCTGTAGCACATTGCAGGGCAGGGCAGGGCCAACCCTGTGCCCTAGAGTGCTGCCGCACCAAAGACCCAAATTAAGATACATGGAGAAAGAGGGATGGATCACATTTGGCAGGAAGAACATAAGAACATAAGAGAAGCCAATGCTGAATCAGGCCAATGGCCCATCTAGTCCAACACTCTGTCACACAGCGCCCAAAATATACCAGGTGCCATCAGGAGGTCCATCAGTGGGGCCAGGACACTAGAAGCCCTCCCACTGCTGCCCCCTCCAGCACCAAGAATAGAGTGCATCACCTGCCCCAGACTGAGAGTTCCCATCTATACCCTGTGGCTAATAGCCACTGATGGACTTCTGCTCCATATGTTTATCTAATTCCCTCTTGAAACTGTCCATGCTGGTAGCTGCCACCACCTCCTGTGGCAGTGAATTCCATATATTAATCACTCTTTGGGTGAAGAAGGAGGAGGAGAAGAAGAAGGAGAAGAAGAAGATGACAAGGAGGAGGAGGAGACTGGATTTATACCCTGCCTTTCACTATCCTAAGGAGTCTCAGAGCAGCTTACAATCTCCTTTCCCTTTCCCTCCCCACAACAGACACCTTGTGAGGTGGATGGGGCTGAGAGAGCTCTGACAGAAACTGCTTGTGAGAGAACAGCTCTGAGAGAACTTGTGACTGACCCAAGGTCATACCAGCAGCTGCATGTGGAGAAGTGGGGAATCAAACCCGGTTCTCCCAGATTACAGTCCACACTCCTAACCACAACACCAAACTGGTTCTAATACAGTGACCGGTGTATCAAACCCCCCCTCCCCCCAACCACCAACATCCTGTTCCCAGGAACATTCAGCCAAGGGCATGCCCTGCAATCGATCCCCCTGTCAGCAGTGTAGGTGAAAGGTGGCAGACGTGAGTGGCCGGTGTGGCCAAGGGGGTAAAAGAAGCCATGGGAAGGAAGACAAGTTGCCCTTGGAACTATGACTCGGTTTGCCTGCCGTGCCTGCCCCGCCCTCAGAATCACCCTGCCAGTGGTCTGGGCAAAAATGGGATAGTCCTTTTATCCCGTGACTACTGAGCTTACTTAGGAGCCTTTGCCATTGCCTGCCTCCATGCTGTGAGCCTGGTCTTCCCCTAGCGGTCTCCCTTACAAATACTGACCAAGGCTGACCCTGCTTAACTTTCGAGATCTGACAAGTTCGGGGTAGCCTGGACTATCCAGGCCAGGACCCAGAAATGCTTCCCCTGTACCTGTCAATGACGACTGAGCTACAAGCTTCACCAGCTTCCCAATGCCTCGAAGGCCCAGCATCAAGTCCTGCCATTCAGCCCTGTTCCATCATCCAGAACAAACACATTCTTCAGGTTAAAAATTACTTCCTCGCAGCCGGAGAACTAGCCTCCAGCTATAGCACACGGGGGGACTGAAGGCCGGGGCTGAGAAACAACACTGCTCCCATGGTGAAGTCATTGCCAAGGAGAAATTTGAACCAAGGATCCAGTACTCCGCCCTGGATCTTAGGATCTCAATCTGATCCACCATCTCTCAATGGCGTCTTCACATTGCCTCTGTGACATTTTGGCTGGTCTCAAAGTCCCATGCTTTTGGCAGCAGAGCTATGAATACGATCTCTTGAGTTTCTAGGTTTTTCTACTAGAGGGGGTGGTGGCGGTGACCGTTAATCTGATTAATTTGTAACTGGTTACCGTGTTTAATCCTCCTACCTCCCCCTGCCCAGTATCAGTACTCTGATCTAAACTGCCCAACCAAGATACTATTCAAGTACAAAGGAAAGGGGGCACACAAGAATGTGTATCAAGTCTTCCCCTCTCCACCACGGAGCAAACAGCTTTGTGAAGGCTCATAAGAACATAAGAGAACATAAGAGAAGCCAATGTTGAATCAGGCCAATGACCCATCTAGTCCAACACTCTGTCACACAGCAGCCAAAATATACCAGGTGCCATCAGGAGGTCCAGCAGTGGGGCCAGGGCACCAGAAGCCCTCCCACTGCTGCCCCCTCCAGCACCAAGGATAGAGTGCATCACTTGCCCCAGACTGAGAGTTCCCATCTATACCCTGTGGCTAATAGCCACTGATGGACTTCTGCTCCATATGTTTATCTAATTCCCTCTTGAAACTGTCCATACTTGCAGCTGCCACCACCTCCTGTGGCAGTGAATTCCATGTGTTAATCACTCTTTGGGTGAAGAAGTATTTCCTTTTATCTTTATCTGTTCGAGACAGGGATATGGGGAAGAGTGAAACACCTCCGTCATTTGTCCCGCCACATTGCCAGCTGCCCATCTACCACAGTTGCTCTTCAGAGCAGCTTGCGTGAGCAAAGTGCCACCAAATCACTTCCATTCTGACTTATGGCGACCCTATGTACAAATAACCTCCAAAACATCATTTTGTTAACAGCCTTGCTCAGGTCTTGCAAACTAAGGGCACTTGTGGCTTCCCTGGCTGAGACAATCCATCTCCTGTTGGGTTTTCCTCTTTTCCTGCTGCCTCCCACTTTTCCTAGCATTATTGTCTTTTCCAGCGACTCGTCTTCTCATAATGTGACCAAAGTACAATAGAAGAGAAGAAGAGAAGAGATTGGATTTATAACCTGCCCTTCACTACCCAAAGGAGTCTCAGAGCGGCTTACAAACTCCTTTCCCTTCCCCTCCCCACAACAGACACCCTGGGAGGTAGGTGGGGCTGAGAGAGCTCTGACAGAAATTGCTCTTTTTCCAGAACAGCTCTGACAGAACTATGACTTACCCAATGTCATCCAGCAGGCGCAAGTGGAGGAGTGGGGAATCAAACTCAGTTCTCCCAGATTAGAGTCCGCACACTTAACCACTACATTAGACTGGCTCAGTTTACCCCCACAATAGCCTCAGTTTAGCCGTTTTAGCTTCTAGGGAGAGTTTGGGCTTGAGCAGCTTACAAAACTCAAAATCCAAAATGTTTACAGAAACAAAACCCTGAGAGAAGAATAGAAAGCAGCACCAGCAGCACCATTCCATTCAAGAACGAACAGCTGTAAGGCAGGACATCAGGCAGAAGACACAAGGACAAATATTAAAATGCAGAATATCTCTACTTCTCATTGTTGGAAACAGATCTCTGTTTCAGAAAAATAAAACTGTGGGCAACTTATGTTTCCGTTTAAGAAGGGCTCCAGGGTCTAGAGAAAACTGCTCTGCCGGTCATATCTGGTCTGCGGGCCGTCCAGCCACCATTCATTTTGAAGATGTGCATCCTTTTATGGAAAAGCTTTCAGCAATACTGATGGAACGCACCCTCGCATCAAAAGAAAACCGTGCAAAAAGGGAAGAGAAGCCTCCCGTAAGCACAGAAAACTGGGCAGCGTACTGTGTAAAGGACCTTTTTTTCCATGAACGCTTGAAGAAACAGCTGGGGCTCAGCAATATAACATCTGGAAGTTGCTGTACCCAAAGGAATCTCGTTTCCCCCTCCCCCATCCTAATTTTCAAATCAAAGCTCGGGGAGGGGAGAAACACACTGCAGGGAAGCTGAAGGAAAAGGGATCCATTGTTGCATATTATTAATTTCAACTGCAATATAAGAGGTGGCCCCTGATTTACGACGTTTTTACAACCCAACAAAGCACATATTGGAAAATCCTTTGATATGCTGAAACACACCGCTGAGTCAATTCCAACTAAAACTATAAACATGGGTCAGACCTCTGATAACACAGTGGAGAATAAAGGCTATACTGTTGCACAACTTTTGTTGGAATTATTAAATTGGTACGTGACGGGGTGATAAAACTCTTCCTTTTTCACAGGACTGTGCTAACAAAGCCATTATTCACGGTAGTCTTTGATATCCTCCCACAGAAAGCAGAGGGAAGAGTGGTTGGAGACGTGTCCCCATTTTAGTCTCACAACAACTGCAGGGAAATAGAACGGCATGCTCAGGATCACCTTCCTGATTTCATGGCCGAATGAGGATTTGAAGCTGGGCCTCCTCCGGCCACCTACTGCAAGCTTTGGTTGAGCCGTGCCGAAGAAATTATGCAGCAGTGCTAATATTGCTCTTTATTACGACTGAGGGCTTAAAGTTGAACTGATCAATCGATGTTTATGTTTATGAGTTTTTAGGATGTTGCGTGGTGTCAACGCATCGGTGTCTTAATATTTTAACTTTTAATGCAAGCCACTCTGAGTATCATTCTGGAAATGACACACAATCAGCTCCCCTTTCCTGGTGCGGAACAGCTGCAGAGAAGAAGGAGAAGGAGAAGGAGAAGGAGAAGGAGGAGGAGAAGGAGAAGGAGAAGAAGGAGGAGGAGGAGGAGGAGAAGGAGAAGGAGAAGGAGGAGAAAGAAAAGGAGAAGGAGAAGAAGGAGGAGGAGGAGGAGGAGGAGGAGGAGGAGAAGGAGAAGGAGAAGGAGAAGGAGAAGGAGAAGGAGAAGGAGAAGGAGAAGGAGAAGGAGAAGGAGAAGAAGGAGGAGGAGGAGGAGAAGGAGGAGGAGGAGACGGAGAAGGAGGAGGAGACGGAGGAGGAGGAGGAGACGGAGGAGGAGGAGGAGGAGAACGAGAAGGAGAAGGAGAAGGAGAAGGAGAAGGAGAAGGAGAAGGAGAAGGAGAAGGAGAAGGAGAGATTAGATTAGATTTAAACCCCGCCCTTCACTACCCAAAGGTGTCTCAGAGCGGCTTACAAACTCCCTTCCCTTCCCCTCCCCACAACAGACACCCTGTGAGATAAGTGGGGCTGAGAGAGCTCTGACAGAAACTGTTCTTTTTCAAGAACAGCTCTTATCAGAACTACGGCTTGCCCAAGGTCATCCAGCCAGGTGCAAGTGGAGGAGTGGGGAATCAAACCCGGTTCTCCCAGATTAGAGTCTGCACACTTAACCACTGCACCAAACTGGAGAAGGAAATACTAGAAGGACGGAGCGAAGTTCATCCATGTATCTGTGCACATGCAAAGAGTCCTGGTGGACTGGAAAGCTCTCACTCTTCTATGTCATTGAGCCAATCCTGAGAAAAGGTACTGCAAGGATTGTGCGACTGGCTTCTTGGATCTGTCCGAATAATACACTTTCCTTTTCTTTACTACACAAAAGGTAGAAAAGAGCAAAGAGTCCAGGAGCACCTTAAAGACTCACAAAATCTGTGGCAGGGGAGGAGCTGTCGTGAGTCACTGCGCACTCCTCCTCATGGAAGCTCACACCCTGCCACATGATTTGTTAGTCCTGAAGGTGCTACTGGGCTCTCACTCCTTCCTACTGCTACAGACAGACTAACACGGCTCCCCATCTTTACACAAGAGGCGCTTTCTGTTTTCACATCTTATTTTTTTTTCTTACTTCTCAGATGTTAAACACCGAGATACATATGGAAAGGTAGCACCACAGTGCAGCCAGTTGCTGCTGTCTCTGAAACATCGCCTATATTCTGCTTGCAGGATAACTGAGGCTTTTATACTTTTGAATTCCATGAGGATGCCAAATAAAGTAAAATAAAGTTCGATTTGGTAAGAAAATACCTGTTGCAATACTTCCATTTCCCCCAAAATTTGGGGGATTTTTCCCTACAGGAAAGCAGCACCCACAACGACGGCTTTGAAGCTTCCAGAAGCTGTAGCTGGATGTGCCAGGCGGTTCCCTCCAGCCGTTCCCTCTTGCAATGAGTACAAGTTTTTGTTTACGCAGAAAGCAAAAATATCTAAAGTCACACACAGCTTCCAATGGCGGCATAAAATTGGAAGTCACCCCTGGCCCCTGATCGGTTGTGAATGTTAAGTGGTACCACTGGATCCCAGTCGTAGCTAACGGGATCCACTGAAGTGGGCAATCCAAGCTCACCCACCCGATGACCAGGAAGCAGAAAGCAAAGATCAGGAAAGATGTGTACCACTCAAGGACCAGCGCAGTTCTATTTTGATACAAGAGCAGCTTGAAAGGTGTCAATAAAAGCAATAAAAACCGCCACATACAATACTAGGACCAGCAAAAAGGACTTATATGTGCCATTATAATCCAACATTCTAAAATTCTCACCCACATTTCACAAGTAGAGGGGAACAAATTTAGAGTCCAGTGGCACCTTTAACACCAACAAAGTTTTATTCAAAGTATGAGCTTTCATGAATAAAACTTGGTTGGTCTTAAAGGTGCCATTGGACTCCAAATGTGTTCCACTGCTTCAGACCAACATGGCTGACCACCGAGATCTACAACTATAGAGGGGGTTAGTTACTTGAAGACTTAACCATCTGCTTTCGTATTGCACATGCCTTTAGACAAAATTTTGCTCTGTCACGATTTCTTTAGAGAAGTCTGAGAGGAGGAGGGGAGTGTAGAATCGCTCTGATCTTGCTGGGAATTTATTAAAATCAGCATAATACAAGGTCACATGCAAGATCTACAGAACCAAGGACAGATCCCAGAAAGTAGACAAGTCGGAGCTTCAGGGTCAAATACTCTACTTGTCCAGGAGTCAGGACCCTACTTCCTTTCTGATGAGCACAAATCTTAAAAGTGTACTGTCCTAGTAAGACTGGAGTCTTGTACTTCCTCGCCATCATTCAGTGGTTACCTGGTAGATCCACCACCATTTTGGCATCTTGGGGCAGGAGACAATGAAGCTCTGGGTAGGTGCCACAACAGTTTCCCAACCGTTCAGAATCAGGGATGTTCAGGCGATGGGCTCACAGGACCCCTAGGCTCCATCTCAGTTTATTTATTATACTTTCATCCTGCCCTCCCGCCAAAGAACTTAGGTACATCGTCCCTCTCTCCTCCATTTTATCCCGACAACCCTGTTAGACAGGTTGTGCCAAATCTCACAGGGAAGCCTTGATGCCCTCCAGCACAAGAACTAGGTTCAAGTCCAGGAGCACCTTGGAGAGCAACAAGGTTTTTAGAGTGTGATCTTTTGAAAGTCAAAACTCCCTCCATCACGGTATCTACTGACAAAGGGAACTCTGACTCTTGAAAGGTCATGCTCCCAAAATCTTGTCGGTCTCTAAACTCAAAATGTAGGTTAAGCCAAGGTCACATAGTGACTTTCATGGCTGGGGGGGGGGCTTAGCCCTGGGTCCCCCCGAATCTCAGTCCAGCACCCCAATCACTACACCAGCACTGGCTGATCTCTAGTTCTTATCCAGTTGTGGGTTCAAGTGTGTGGCAGAGAGAGGTGGCATCATGGAGATGCTCCAGAAGGACGACCAAGAGGAGATATGATAACCATCTTCAAGTACTTGAAGGGCTGTCATACAGAGAATGGTGCGGAGTTGTTCTCTGTTGCCCCAGAAGGTCGGACCAGAACCAACAGGTTGAAATTAAATCAGAAGAGTTCTTGGCTAAAGATTAGGAAGAACTTCCTGACAGTTAGAGCAGTCCCTCGATGGCTTCCTTGGGAGGTGGTGGGCTCTCCTTCTTTGGAGGTTTTCAAACAGAGGCTAAATGGCCATCTGACAGCAATGCAGATTCTGTGAACTTCGGCAGATCATGAGAGGGAGGGCAGGAAGGGTTGCATTAGTGCTTAGTTCTTGTGGCCCTTTCTTACGCGCCCAGGGAAATGCTGATCACCACTTTGGAGACAGGAAGCAAATTTTCTCGAGGGCGGTTTGGCTGGAGATCCTGGAGGTTTTTTGTCATCTTCTGGCCATGGAACGGGGTCACTGGGTGTGTGGAGGAGGAGGTATTTGTGAATTTCCTGCCTTGTGCGGGGGGTTGAACTAGATGACACTGGAGGTTCCGTCCAACTCTATGCGTCCCAATAATATTTCATTTGTTTATAAAAGGAAACAAGAATAGATACAGACATTTAAAGCATCAGGAGAGCTTCTGGACACTGCAGTTAGTAGCTAGGAAAGCTAAGATCACACAAACGCTAAGATCAGGAAAGGAGGGCAGACGAAGTCAGAGAAACTTTACGAATGCAGAGTTTGTATTGTGTGAAATGAGTAATTAGGAATTGACTAGAGGAACTTTATATGACCAAAAGCCAGACCAAGATCCCAACATTCGAACAAAATCTGTCCACCTAAAAAAATTTTTTAGGAAACTGACTGATTTCAGACTAAATGATTTTCAATTTAGCAGGTTTAGAATGACTATTTTTGTCTCTGTTCCCCAAGCTGTTATATTTGGCTTGCTGAAGTATCACATAATGTGAAATGGTATACGTATATGACTCAGCCCCAAACCATTACACAATACAGCCCTCTTCTGTCCAATAAGTAAAATAATGATTTTTTAAAAAAAACTGTTGAAGTGTGATTCCTTATCTTACAACAATAGTCTGCTTTTAAATGCATTTTAAGCTGAGAGGCAAACAAAAGACCTAACTGCTCTAATGGATGACCTTCGGGATGACACATCTAATGCTTTTAAACAATGCAGGCACTGTGTGCATTAAAAGCCATTTCATATTCTTAAGTCACACTACACTGCCTCTGTTTCGCATCCAGTCAGAAGACTCATTCACGGAACGGTTCATTACACTGACATCAAATCCAACACAGAGCAAAATATTTTGCAGATAAGCGATGGCTAATATTACTTCACTCCTTTCCCCCTGAGAGAAGCCGTGCAAAAATCCAAAGGCCACTTGTCGGCCGACAGGAGCACAAATATACATTTTGTAATCAGCTGGACTTCTGACTGTTAGATTTGGGGGTGCACCAAAGCTTCAGGCAAACACAGAAGCCAACTCTGTGCTGAAACCAACCCTCTTGCAATTGCCTTTTCCCTTAGAGATCAGGCTATTTTTAAAGAAATACATACTCGCGGGGCTATTTTTGGGCAGGAATGCACAGAAACGGAGTTCCGGCTGGCTCCCGAGTTGGCCACGCCCAGCAGGAACTCATTAGCATAATAGACCACACCCAGCAGCAGAAACTCATTAGGATTGGCTGCATTAGGGGGGGTGTGGCCTAACATGCAAAGGAGTTCCTGCTACAAAAAAGGCCCTGGGTTTTGACAACAAACAAGGTAAACAGAATAAGAAGCAAAAGGTGGGTGTGGCTGGATGACCACATTTCTGGCAACATGGGGTGTGTGGCCTAATATGCTAATGAGCTGTGCTGTCCAGGTGTGTCCTAATGTGCTAATGAGTTTCTGCTGTTGAGTGTGGCCTGTTATGCTAATGAGTTGAGTGTGGCCTGTTATGCTAATGAGTATGCTAATGAGTAAATACATTAGAAGTAGGAAGCCAGCCAGGGAGGCAGTGGGGCCCTTGGATGACCAAGGGGTAAAAGGAGTAGTGAAGGATGATAGGGAAATGGCTGAGAAGCTGAATGCATTTTTTGCCTCTGTCTTCACTGTGGAAGAGGAGAAGTGTTTGCCCACTCCAGAAGCACTGATTTCGGGAGGGGGTTTGAAAGACCTGAATCAGATTGCGGTGACAAGAGAGGAAGTCCTCCGACTGATGGACAATTTAAAAACTAATAAATCACCAGGCCCGGATGGCATTCATCCGAGAGTTCTGAAAGAACTCAAATGTGAACTTGTGGATCTCCTGACAAAAATATGTAATCTTTCTTTAAAATCTGCCTCCATTCCTGATGACTGGAAGGTAGCTAATGTCACTCCCATCTTTAAAAAGGGCTCCAGGGGAGATCCAGGAAATTACAGGCCAGTCAGTCTGACATCGATACCGGGTAAGTTGGTGGAAACTGTTATTAAGGAAAGAATTAGTAGGCACATTGATGAACAAAAACTATTGAGGCAGACTCAGCATGGGTTCTGTAAGGGAAGATCTTGTCTCACTAACCTGTTAGTGTTTTTTGAGGGAGTGAACAAACATGTGGACAAGGGGGACCCAATAGATATTATTTACCTTGACTTCCGGAAAGCTTTTGATACAGTTCCTCATCAAAGGCTCCTAAGTAAGCTCAATAGTCATGGGATAAAAGGACAAGTCCTCTTGTGGATCAAAAACTGGCTTATAAATAGGAAACAGAGAGTGAGTATAAATGGGAAACTCTCTCAGTGGAGGGTGGTAAGCAGTGGGGTACCACAGGGATCAGTACTCGGTCCCATGCTTTTTAACTTGTTTATTAACGATTTGGAATTGGGAGTAAGCAGTGATGTGGCTAAATTTGCAGATGACACGAAGTTGTTCAGGGTGGTGAAAACCAGGGAGGATTGTGAGGCACTCCAAAGGGATCTGTTGAGGATGGGTGAGTGGGCGTCAACGTGGCAAATGGGGTTCAATGTGGCCAAGTGCAAAGTGATGCACATTGGAGCCAAAAATCCTAAATATAAATACATGTTGATGGGGTCTGATCTGGCAGAGACTGACCAAGAGAGAGATCTTGGAGTCGTAGTGGATAACTCGCTGAAAATGTCTACACAATGTGTAGCTGCAATAAAGAAGGCCAACGCTATGCTGGGGATTATTAGGAAGGGAATTGATAACAAATCAGCCAGTATCATCATGCCCCTGTATAAATCATTGGTGCGACCTCATTTGGAATACTGTGTACAGTTCTGGTCACCACATCTCAAAAAGGATATTATAGCATTGGAAAAAGTGCAGAGAAGGGCAACTAGAATGATAAAAGGGTTGGAACACCTTCCCTATGAAGAAAGGTTAAAATGCTTGGGGCTCTTTAGCTTGGAGAAACGACGGCTGAGGGGTGACATGATCGAGGTTTATAAGATTATGAATGGGATTGAGCAGGTTGAGAAAGAAGTACTTTTCTCCCTTTCTCACAATACAAGAACTCGTGGGCACTCTATGAAATTGCTGAGCAGTCGGGTTAGAACAGATAAAAGGAAATACTTCTTCACCCAAAGAGTGATTAACATATGGAATTCACTGCCACAGGAGGTCGTGGCAGCTGCAAGCATGGACAGTTTCAAGAGGAAATTAGATAAACATATGGAGCAGAAGTCCACCAGTGGCTATTAGCCACAGGGTATAGAATGAGAACTCTCAGTCTGGGGCAGGTGATGCACTCTATTCTTGGTGCTGGAGGGGGCAGCAGTGGGAGGGCTTCTGGTGCCCTGGCCCCACTGCTGGACCTCCTGATGGCACCTGGTATATTTTGGCCGCTGTGTGACAGAGTGTTGGACTAGATGGGCCATTGGCCTGATTCAACATTGGCTTCTCTTATGTTCTTATGTTCTTATGAGTTTCTGCTGGGTTTTTTCTTCAAAAAAAGCCCTGCATACTCGTATTAAGCAAGAATAAGAAAAATGGTGTTTGGGGGTTTTTTTGCCATCAAATCACAGCTGACTCATGGCCATCCCATGAGGTTTTCAAAGCAAGAGAGGTTCAGAGGTGGCTTACCATTGCCTGTCTCTGCGTCAGAGCCCTGGTATTCCTTGGAGGGTGTATCCCATCTAAGTACTAACCAGGGCCGACCCTGCTTCGCTCCTGAGATCAAATTCATGAAAATCCACACAGCATCCTCAAATGCAAAGTTCTATACCCCGAGAACCAGCATGTATCGACTTTCTGTAATGGAAGCCAGATACCAACAGCCAGTCTCTGGTGCCTTGTGTAGTCCTTTTATTCTGCAGGCCTTTTATTTGGCAGCCGGGTCTGTCTGCCAATGAGAGATGCTTTGGTATACTTGTAAACACCCCCACACCTAGAAGCTGGGGTGAGAAGCTGAAAGGACGCTGGGGAAACCCGGTAGAATGAGTCACCTCAGGCACAGGTTTGGACCCCACAGTAAACCTATGCCGGATAGGAACCATTACTGTCAGTGAAGTGGGACTTCCTCACCACCTTCCTACTGCTGCAGCTCCAATGGACCCTAAAATGGTGCTCCTGGGGGAGAAGGGGCCCCCATACACAACATGAGGGGGAGTAAGAAGAAGAAGAGAGGAGATTGGATTTATACCCCGCCCGTCACTACCCAAAGGAGTCTCAGAGTGGCTTACAAACTCCCTTCCCTTCCCCTCCCTACGACAGACACCCTGTGAGGCAGGTGGGGCTGAGAGAGCTCTGACAGAAACTGCTCTTTTTCAAGAACAGCTCTGACAGAACTATGGTTTGCCCAAGGTCATCCAGCAGGTGCAAGTGGAGGAGTGGGGAATCAAACCCAGCTTCCCCAGCTTAGAGTCCACGCACTTAAGCACTACACCAAACTGGCTCTCAAGAGGTCCACAGCAGGAGGAAAGGAACTGGCACTAATAACCCTTCCCCCTTCTGTTAGTAGAAATTTCATGCAGGATCCAGCCCAGCCTGAGGGAACGCAGATTCATTCTCAAGGTCTCCCCAGGCACAGATTTCATGGTCTGGATTTCACAGCAGGCTTTCTTCGCTAAACCCTGATAGGGATACAAGCCCATTTCTCCATTTCCCAGTTTACTCACCCATCCAAATCCCAGCCAATGCCTTTGAATTCCCTCATCCATACAGAACATCCTTACTTAGTACAGAGAGGAGTGAGGGAAGGGGAGTCACGTCACAGTGCTATTATAGACAACATGGTTAACAGAATGAGAATCTGTATAAAGCACACATGCCACCTTCTTCTTCTTTTTCTGGTAATCTGCAGAGCAGACCTACATAAGGGGAGGATGTGCTCAGTAAATCCAGAGAACCCAACCTTCAGTCAGCGGAGCAGCAAATTTGGCAACTATGAATAAAATAACCAGTATACATCAAAAAGGAAGTTTCGAGTCCATATATAGCCAACAGTCCTGACCTTAAAGAAAATAGCTACTTCTCTGTTTGGGAACACAACTCTCTGCAGGATCATCATATTGGATTGGATAGTGAACTCTGGGGAAATGGGACATACTTATGTTATTCTTACACTTTAATATAAATCACAGCCAATGCTTCCTCTAAGCTGTGGAGTCTTCTGAGCAAAAATTCTACCTTGTGAGCTACTGGCATTAAAGTTGTGAGCAGGTGATTTGGCTACTGCATAAATAAGCTTGCTCTGGAGCCATCCTGCCTGAGCTGAGACATAAATGTGTGAGCCGGAGGCTGAAAAACTGTGAGCCAGCTCACACTAACTCAGCTTAGAGGGGATCACTACTCTAGTGGAGTAACCAGTTTGTAAGAGCTCAACAGTGGTGGCAGTGAATTATGGTGACCCCATACAGTTTTCAAGGCAAGAAATGGGCAGAGATAGTTTGTTCTGCATGGCAACCCCAGTCTTCCTTGGTGGTCTCCCATCCAAGTACTAACCAGGTCTGACCCTGCTTAGCTTTGGGGATCTGACAAGATCAGGCTAGCCTGACCCATCCAGGTCAGGGTGCCTAAGCAGTGACCAGGTACTTCTCTGGGGGACTCTATGACTGTAAACCTCTGATGCAGATGGCACAGAACTGAAACTGGAGTACTTCCCAGAGAAAGCACGGTTGGAGCAAAGCCAGGGATCGTGGCTCAAAAGTTGCACATTTCCCAGAAGAGATGCTATCTTGGGGGAGTCCCATCCACGATTCCCTTCCTTAGTAGTATTTTTAATTTTCTTTCAGGTTCAAAAATGGAGTTTAAGCATCAAACAAATACTGCCTCTGGCGGTTTCACTTCACTTTCTCAAAAGGTGCTTCGTAACTGGAAAATTTCCTCATACCCAATAGCCCTTCGATCAGCAATAAACTTACCACAGGTGGGGTGGGGAAGAGGAGAAGGGAAACAGACAAAATCCTTCCCTCAAAAAAAAAAAAAAAACCCTACAGAAAATGTGTCCTATGGCAAGAACAAAAAAAATATAACATTTGACAGGATTTAAAAAAAAAACTAATGAGACTTGGGCTTGTTTCTTAAAAAGAAGGAGCCATCGAAGACACGTTATAAATCTCTGCTATCTGTAAGGAAAGGAAAATAAACTGAAGGATTCTGAGGTAATAAATTTGCTTGGTCTGGCATCAGCTTTGCTCAACGGGCTTGCAAGGAGGCAGGAAGCGAGCCGGTAGGAGGATTTCAGGTCATTAATACCATATCCCTGGGCTTTGATTTAATCTGCACTCTGCTGAGGGTGTCTAGACTGCGTCTTGAAAAGAGACAGAGAGAGGAAAAGGCAGGAGGCAAGCTGGACCCAGCCTGCCCACAATTAAAACAAATTAAAACAAACTTATGCACTGGGATTTTCAGAGTTCAGAAATCTGCAGCTGTACACGCGAGACCTTGAAATTAACAGAAAAGCCATTTAGGATGAAGGGGGGAGAAGGTGACCACCACCACCAGCACTACCCCGCTGCCTTGGGCTTCAAAAACACCCACATCTCCGTCCAGTTGCTTTTTGTTATAAAGGGGGCCCAAGAACTCAGAACTGTGCATGCAAGGAATGCACAGATAACGTCTTCTCTTTGTAAAATAGTAGGCATCTGTTTTGACTGGTGTCGGTGACATTTTTCTTGCATCTGTCGAACAACTTTATTACGCCGAATGCTAATTTGTTGCCCACCTTTGCCCTGATTAAAGTTTAGAGTCCGGTGGCATCTTTAAGACCAACAAAGTTTAATTCTGGGTATACACTTTTGTGTGCGTGCACATTTTTGAGGATATCGGAAGAAGAATACATGCACAGGAAAGCTCATACCCAGAATTAAGCGTCGTTGGTCTTCAAGGTGCCCCCGGACTCAAACTTTGTTCTGCTGCTTCAGACCACCACGGCTGCCCCATCTGTTCTAGCTAATACATGGAATATTTTTAAAGGTACCACAAAAATTCCCCTTAAGTGCAATACAATCTTGAATATACCCAAGAAGGTTCCATTACACAGGGTCGAGATTTTTTCCCCCCCGGCCCCTAAAAACACCAGAAATGGCATCCCTGTAACTGAGTGGAATAATAAATAATGCTGTAGTGTTTGAGAAGGTTTTCAAGATACATCAAAATTAAATCTCTTTTTTTGGGGTTGTGTGTGTGTGTGTGTGCACGCACCTGGAAGTCATGGCGACCTCTGTTGACTGACCCTTACTGGGGGCCTGGAGGGTATTCAGAGAGGTGGCTGAATAAAGCCTGCCCCTGTCCCTCCCAACTGCTGGTATTCCAAGGAGGTCTCCCATCTAAGTACTTGTGTGGGCACTTTTTGCTTATGGGCATATTGGGCGACACCACCACCCCCCCAGCTCAAGTCAGTCAATCTCGGCCTCCTCTGTGGATCTGAAGTTTTACTGACCTACCCAAAAGTGTGCTGTGAACAATATCACTTAAGGGAGCAGGGCTGCTTCTCAAAAGGGTCAAACTAGACACGTTGGGATCCGTCGCAGGCATCAGACGTATGTAAAGCAGTGAGCAAAGAAAAATTTTTACACCACAAGAAAAGTGAGTTAACACTTTTCTCCAGTGGGACTCCAACAGCAGAATGCAAGCTGGGAGGGGAGAAAAGTGCTCAACCCAACAAGTTTGGAGCAGCGAGGACTGCAAAGGATCTGCTCCCCTCACTCTGTAAAATTTATCCCACCTATCTGCTCTTGCTTTCTGGATCACAGGGCAGACATATGATTAGCCCAGTTTGGTCCTAAGCCATAAGGACAGGAAATGCCCCGTACTTAATCAATCATGCTGTCTATCCACCCACCCAGACAGCTGAAATGACCAAGAATTGCTCTCTCGCTTACTGTTTTGCCAATCCAGAATAAACCAGCATTGTGATTCACCACCATTGTAATGAAAAGTTCTGGCAAACTAATAAAAGCATGGTTCTTAGGGGGGGGGAGCAGTCTTCTAGTTAAAGCAGAAAGAAAGAAAGAAAGAAAGAAAGAAAGAAAGAAAGAAAGAAAGAAAGAAAGAAAGAAAGAAAGAAAGAAAGAAAGAAAGAAAGAAAGAAAGAAAGAAAGAAAGAAAGAAAGAAAGAAAGAAAGAAAGAGAGAGAGAGAGAGAGAGAGAGACAAAGAGAGAAAGAGACAAAGAAAGAAAGAGACAAAGAGACAAAGAGACAAAGAGAGAAAGAGAGAGAGAGAGTGAGGGAGGGACAGAGGGAGAGAGAGAGAGAGAGAAGAAAGAGAGAGAGAGATGGAGGAAGGAAGGAAGGAAGGAAGGAAGAGAGAGAAAGAAAAAGAGAGAGAGAAAGAGAAGAGAAGAGAAGAGAAGAGAAGAGAAGAGAAGAGAAGAGAAGAGAAGAGAAGAGAAGAGAAGAGAAGAGAAGAGAAGAGAAGAGAAAGGAAGGAAGGAAGGAAGGAAGGAAGGAAGGAAGGAAGGAAGGAAGGAAGGAAGGAAGGAAGGAAGGAAGGAAGGAAGGAAGGAAGGAAGGAAGGAAGAAAGAAAGAAAGAAAGAAAGAAAGAAAGAAAGAAAGAAAGAAAGAAAGAAAGAAAGAAAGAAAGAAAGAAAGAAAGAAAGAAAGAGAGACAAAGAGAGAAAGAGACAAAGAAAGAAAGAGACAAAGAGACAAAGAGAGAAAGAGAGAGAGAGTGAGGGAGGGACAGAGGGAGAGAGAGAGAGAGAGAGAGATGGAGGAAGGAAGGAAGGAAGGAAGAGAGAGAAAGAAAAAGAGAGAGAGAAAGAGAAGAGAAGAGAAGAGAAGAGAAGAGAAGAGAAGAGAAGAGAAGAGAGAGAGAGAGAAAGGAAGGAAGGAAGGAAGGAAGGAAGGAAGGAGGGAGGGAGGGAGGGAGGGAGGGAGGGAGGGAGGGAGGGAGGGAGGGAGGAAGGAAGGAAGGAAGGAAAGAAAGAAAGAAAGAAAGAAAGAAAGAAAGAAAGAAAGAAAGAAAGAAAGAAAGAAAGAAAGAAAGAAAGAAAGAAAGAAAGAAAGAAAGAAAGAAAGAAAGAAAGAAAGAAAGAAAGAAAGAAAGAAAGAAAGAAAGAAAGAGGAAGGAAGGAAGGAAGGAAGGAAGGAAGATCCAATTCAGTTTTCCAACAGCAACCCCATGGCCACACTAAATTGCCTAAGTAGACTATGCCCACTTCTTTAAAATCCTGACACAGAGCAGAACAGGTGAACCAGGGAAGTGGCTAGACCAAAAATATATTTTTTTAAAAAAAGAAATGGTTTTCTGACTTCAGGTAAGCAGTCCAAAACCTCAGTCAAACAGAATGAATGGCCCAGGATGATACCAGGCTCAAGGAGAACAAACACAACTGAATGAGGAAAATAAAGAGCCGAACTTTTAAGGCATTAGAGACGGCTGGGTCCCAAGGAGCTAATTGCGTCCATATGTCAGAATGTGTAGCCGCCTCCAATGGAATCCTCTAACAACACAACTAATGCAGGTCTCTTAATGGATGGAAATTAAAAAAGGAGGTTGTAAAAAAGAAAATTTTAGGAGCCATTCTCTAGTCCATGTCTCCCACAGAAAGTTACTACAGTCATCCTTAAGAAGCCGTTAAGTACTCAGCAACAGTAGATATACTACTTGCTCTAAGAGGATATTGAATTCACTCAGGGCTTCGATTCCCCCAGGACTGTATTAGTTTGCAGTGTTTTTTGTCTCAACAGCCCTGTCTGAGATACCAATCTATACATTTGTTGCCTTTAGGATAAAAAAAACCCCTGCTTCCTGAGCATCTGGTCTGGATTTGTGGATTCTTAATTTTCATTAATGCCCCTCTAACGACACAACTAATGCAGGGGCCAGGTTGAAAATAGCAGCTTGGCAGCTCTGAAATCTTCAATGACCCACACGTGTGGGGATGCAGAATTCTCGGGGGGGGCAGGATCTTTCCCCTGTCCCCCACAATGACCCTGCCAGGACTGCTGCATCTCCTGCCCCACCAACCACCATCACCGGCAACACTGATGAGCTCACCATGGCTCCCAGCCCCCCCCCCCAATAGTAACACTGCCGGGACCAACATAGATCCTCACCCCGCACCAATGGTGACACTCCTAGGCCCGCCACTGCTCCTGGCCACCCCTTCCCTACCATTGCAGACAATGCAGCCAGGCCAGGCATACCTCCCGGCTTTGCTCCCCAGGCCCACTCCAGCTTCTTCTCCCACCATCTCCACTACTATCCCTGAAGCCACTGCACCTCCCAGCCCCCCGCTCCATTGCTGCCAGGCCAAGCATACCTCCCGGTCTTGCCAAAGAGACAGCTTTGTAGCATCTTCTCCCCTTCCCCATCATTGTGGCCCTCTCCCAGGCTGCCATGGCTCCCAGACAGCCCCACCCCAGCACATGGAAGAGGTGGTTAAGTGCATTCTCTGTGCAGACAATGGTCTTTCATTTGGGGAGGAATTTAAAGCCCCTCCCCCATGTATTTTTTAAAAGATTTCATATTTTCTGCAAGCTGAGGGATCCCTCAAGTTTGTAGGGAAATCTGTTGAGGTCAGTACAAGCCCTGGTTTACGGATCTGGACACTCACTCTCTGTCGCTCTCACAGACAGACAGACAGATGACAGAGAGAAGACAGATGACAGATGATAGATAGTAGAAGATAGACAGAAGATACAGAGAGAGAGAGAGAGAAGGTAGACAGAAGATAGAAAGATAGAAAGATAGACAGAAAGACAGACAGAGCAGAGGTCCATCAGTGGCTATTAGCCACAAGGTATAGATAGGAACTCTCAGTTTGGGGCAGGTGATGCACTCTATTCTTGGTGCTGGAGGGGGGCAGCAGTGGGAGGGCTTCTAGTGTCCTGGCCCCACTGCTGGACCTCCTGATGGCACCTGGTATTTTTGGCCACTGTGTGACACAGAGTGTTGGACTAGATGGGCCATTGGCCTGATTCAACATTGGCTTCTCTTATGTTCTTATGTTCTTAGACAGACAGAAGATACAGAGAAAGAGAGAAGGTAGACAGAAAGATAGAAAGATAGATAGATGGAAGGTACAGAGATAGAAAGTAGATAGAGGATAGATAGGATAGATAAGATAGATAAGATGGACAGGTAGACAGGTAGACAGGTAGGTAGATATTTCATTAGACAAATAGAGTTTTTGTTCTTTGCCTTTTTAGAATCTCCTCATTTGGAGAACATCAGTGATTACTCAAAGGGGGAAAGGCCTCGAGCTTGCGAAGCACCAGGGCATTTTGGATATTGCTGCTGCCACCCAGTCTCTGTATGTGATGAGAGGTCGGCTCGCCAACTTCCTTCCCAGCCATCCTCCCCTCACTGTGTGTGTGTGAACGTGAATACCTGATTTCAGGTTTCTACACACAGCAAGGGGGAACTGGAGAGGAAATGGGGGTGGGGAGGACAAAGGCCTGCTCCCAATCTCACTACACCCAGAAGTACCACCTTCCGCATTCAGTTCCATAAATCAGAGAACTGCTTGAAAAATACATTCAAACATCCTCTGCCTGATGGGATTACATTCAAGGCTCCATCCTCTTCTATGTGAGCATATGCAGAGAGATCCTGACAGGGTACAACAAAGCCCTGTCCTTCAGAAAGAAAGAACAGTCTTGCTGGATCAGACCAGTGGTCCATTTAGTCCAGCCTTCCATCTCACATAATGGTCAACCAGTTATTACCCGGAGGGCCAACAACAGGGCATAGAGGCCAAGACCTTCCCCTGACGTTGCCTCGTAGCACTGGTATGCAAGAGGTTTAGTGCATCCAAATGCAGAGGTTCCCCTTTAGTCACCATGGCTGATAGTCTTAACCCAGTGTGCATTCCAGCCTTCTTCACCCAAAGTACTTCTTCACCCAAAAAGTAATTAACACGTGGAATTCACTGTCTCAAGAAGTGGTGGCAGCTACAAGCACAGACAGCTTCAAGAGTGGACTGAATAAATATATGGAGCAGAGGTCCATCAGTGGCTATTAGCCACAAGTTAAAGATGGAACACTCTGGCTGGGGCAGTGATGCTCTGTATTCTTGGTGCTTGGGGGGCCACAGTGGGAGGGCTTCTGGAGTTCTGGCCCCGCTGGTAGACCTCCTGATGGCACCTGGGTTTTGGCCACTGTGTGGCACAGAGTGTTGGACAGGATGGGCCACTGGCCTGATCCAACATGGCTTCTCTTATGTCCTTCTGTCTGGGGCAGTGATGTTCTGTATTCTTGGAGCTTGGGAGGCCACAGTGGGAGGGCTTCTGGAGTTCTGGCCCTGCTGGTAGACCTCCTGATGGCACCTGGGTTTTGGCCACTGTGTGGCACAGGGTGTTGGACTGGATGGGCCACTGGCCTGATCCAACATGGCTTCTCTTATGTTCTTATGTTCTCTGGAGCAAACCAGGTTTGGGAGTGATTAGAGACAAGACAGAAACAGGTGCACAAATGAGCCACAACACTATGGGGAGGCAGGAAAAAACATACTACTCAACAGCATTGAACTCCGGGCAAATAACCTGTGTGGAAATGGCCACTGGGAGAAGGCCTACCAGAGTTTGGAATAGAAGGCACCCTGCCCTACCACACCATAAGGTTTAGTGGCTGCAATGTGCTCAGCAAGCGACATGTGCATGTACTGACTTCGCCCATTCTTCTAAAGCTTTATCAGGTACGATTACAAATCCACCTGCCCCATCCCTTTCTTCTTACTGCAATTACGTTTCCCTGTGTTCCTTTACAAGTGTCTACAAATTTTACCGGAGCTTCTTTGCTTTCATGCATTAAAAAAGCAATTCATCCTGAACATCTGGCACTCTATCATACCCAGTGACATTATAGCATCCCAAACTCCCAGCTTCCCCCCTCTACTACCGCGCAACACTGAACGTTGTCAGAACATGAAGCTGAGCAATTCTCTGAATCGTTTTCAACATTCTTAAGCGTTAGAAAAAGGAGAAAGCGCTTACCTTTGATTCACATTTCTTGTGGCAGGCATACTTGCAAACTAAAACAGAAAAAGAAACAGTACGTTTAAAGAAAGAAACAAGGAATTCCACCACCACCCCTTAAGTCTTCCTTCTGCACCCAAGTCAAAAACCTCTATTTCCTTGAATAGATCACTGTCACATTGGTAATATTCATAACACAAACAAGTCTTACCTTTTCCTTTGGTATTTTTATTCATAATAGTATTTTGGATAGCTGTATCCTTTCGTGCCTTCTCTAGTTCTACTATTTAATTGTTACTCTCTGAACTGGCTTTCCAGAGAACCAGCTAACTTGCTGGTTTTAAGCGAAACAGTTAACATTTGCTGGTATCAGGAAGGAATGAACCAAAGACTCGCAACTCTGACAAACGCCTCCTCTGCCTGCCACACTTAAAACACCACCGAATCTGCCTTTTCGGTTTTCCTAAAGACTAGATGAGTCACAAGTTCTTCCTGACTCTCAAGTGACCATGACTGGTGTGTGACCGTGTCTCAGTCCAGAACTGAAATTGCTTTCACAACACCTAGGGCATTAAGCAGGCCGTTAAAAAACACACTGCCTGCAATTCCATTGCAGATAAGAGAAAGGATGACTCAGTTAACAAAACCTCTGGTCTAAAGTTTATTTTTAAAAAGAAAAACACACCAAAACAAAATGAATACCCCATTACCTATAAATGTGCTCACAAAGCGATACCAGAATCCCTTGCAGATGGCACCAGGAAATTGCAAATCAGCACAGCCTAAGATTTCTAGTCCAAAAACACCTGAACGATCTCCTGGTGTACAGTACCACTAGAGGACTAGAGGAAACGGAGGAGGTTCTTCACACAACGACACAAGAACGGGAATGTTAGATCAAACCGAGATATGAGTCATAAAGGTGGTGGCTATCTCCAGCAGTCTGTTCCCCAGAGCTGTTATTCAGAGGTATACTGCAGCTGTACATGGAGGATCAATTTAGCCAGCACAGCTGCTAGCAGTTGCATGTGTCATAATAATGCAAGTTCAGGTCTGCTAAGTGGACTGAATCTCCCGAACTGGAAGGAAGTGACATCTGACACAGGTCCTTTCCACATTTGCCAGCCACTCCAGATTTTCTCAGTGTTCGAGTCGAGGCAATTTAAGTCCACGGCAAAACAGCCTCCAAATAACCCTGGGGGCAACAGCAGGCTGAAACCGGGCTGACCACTGAAGGGAGGTAACATAATGCAGAGTGGGGGGGGGGGCGGACCCAGAATAAAAAAGTTGAACTCGGTTTTAGTGCAGAATTGGGGGGGGGGCTGGATTAAAAAGAAGGCTGAATTCGATTTTGCTGCAGAATTGCTTGGAGGACACTGCGGTGAATGTGGTTTAAAAGGAGAGTGCAGAAAGGGCCACAGTTCCTTGGCAGGAAGAAACTGAACTGAAGATTCGGGGAAGGGGCCTCTTGATTCCACTACTCAGCGGAAATTTCATTTCATTCCCCAAAAACAGTGCAAAATCCAGCTCAAACCGTGTCGTCTGCAAAATTCACATAAAGCTTGAAATAGGATTAGGCATTAAAAATTTATGCCAAAGTCAAAAGAGAAAGAGAGAGAGAGACGAGTGTGTTTGTTTCCAGGGTGATGCATTAGTTTACGAATCTTCCCCAAACACATCGAAACCACAGAGATATAAATAACTTCATTTGCAACTTCTGCCCTTGCACCAAGTGTTTCCAAAACTTCTATTTCGGTACATGAAAAGGTGGGCGGGGGGGGCTTAAGATTGCCTGGTGCTGCCGTGCCACAGGCCCAATCAGGATTCAGCCCTCCCTTCAACTTTCAAATGGCCAAGTTCTTCTCTAAAATGGCATCAGCAGCCACAGGTTGGACCCGTGGCCACTGTAATGTCTCATCTGGCCCTGAGGGACCTTCTCTTTTGAGTCAGAATAGCGCCCCTGTCACATTTTCAACCCACCTTCCCTCTGATTAAAGCTTTTGAGTCCAGTGGAATCTTTTAAGATCAACGAAGTTTAATTCTGGGTATAAGCTTTCGTCTGCAGGCCCACTTTTGAGGATATCTGAAGAAGAATACATGCACATGAAAGCTTATACCTTGAATTCAGCTTCGTTGGTCTTAAAGGTGCCCCCGGACTCAAACTGTGTTCTGCTGCTTCAGACCAACACCACTGCCCACCAATGCTCCCTAAAAGCTGTGGGGTCTTGTGAGCAAAAGTTCTACTTTGTGAGCTACTGGCACTAAAGTTGTGAGCGAGCGATTTGGCTGCTGCATAAATCAGTTTGCTCTGAAGCCATCCTTCCTGAGCCAAGACAAAAATGTGTGAGCCGGAGGCTAAAAAACTGTGAGCTAGCTCACACTAACCCAGCTTAGAGGGAACACGGCTAAACCCCCCCCACCCCCCGGATCCATCTTCCCTCTGGTCGTTTCACATGGTTCCCCCTTCCTCATCTTATCCTCACAATAAATGTGTGAGGTGGGTTAGACAGAGGATGTGTGTGTTATGTGTAACTGGCTCAAAGAAATCACCGACTGTGCTTCCTGGTGCAGGAAGCATTTGAATGTGCGTCTTCAGAGCAGTAGCCCAACATGCTAACCACTACACAGCACTCCATTCATATTTTAAAAAGTGCACCTTCCATCGGCAGTAGGTTCCAGAATCAACATGTTTAACCTGCCAAATAACCAAGTTCTACAATACCCCTACACACACCTCTCTTCTTACCAGTCCAGACAGTTCTTCAGCCCCTTTCACTCTTTCACTCTTAATTTCCCCAAAGCCTACGGACTGAAAGTCTAGGTACACATTCTGTTAGTATTTGCAGTGTACACAGAGAAATAAACATCTCAAGTATCACACAACCTCCATCAACACTCAGCCATCCACGAAGCTTTATAGTCATGGTTTGATCCCCAACATGACTTCTGCAAGAGAGTCAATAGTTCCTCGTACAAAACCCAACCCTTTGGTCCTTGAACCCAACACACCGCAGAGATGTTCAAAGCACATTTGACGACAAGGGCATCTTTCATAGCACATCGGCTCAGTATGATGTTTACAGGAAAAAAGCATAACTGCATGAAAAGAAGACAGGACTTACAGTCAAAAGACGTCCATAAGCATTCTTTACCTAGCTTTGGCATTCTTCAAAACAAATCACCGACACTTCTTTGCGAGACTGAGGCCTGAACTAGACTCCGTTCACTCGCATTAGCACGCACTAAGAATAATATCACAGTTAATATCTCTCTCTGACTGGGATAAGCCTGTTCGAAGTATTCCAGCAGTTTTAATCAACGTCACCCTCAGAAAGGCGGCGGGGAGCGCAACAGCTGAGGGCCCACATTCCACTCATCCACTCTCTTGTCACGTCATCCAGACCTTGCCAAATTTGTGTTTTAAAAACTCTGGCAAGAGTTCCAAGAACAACCGTCCCATCTTTCGCTTGCCAGCAGGGAAGCAAAAGGAAAGCCATATTTAGTCACGTTATAGTACCTCAAAAAAGTCCTTAAAAAACAACAACCCTTTTGAAGCTCTCCAATCAGATGTGCGTTGACTCTATTCAGGGATGTGTCTGAAACACTTTACAGGAGTTTTGCGGGGAGGGGGGATAAAGATGAAACGAGTATGACAAGAAGGCTATAAACAAAGTCAAGAGGATGAAAAATTGCTAAACTGTTACATTTACTCAAGAAAATCTAGTTTGCCAGGTGGGTAGTCGTGTAGGTCTGAAGCAACAGAGCACAGTTTGAGTTTGGTGGTGCTTTTAAGACCAACAACGTTTAATTCTGGGTATTTCGTGCACACGAAAGCTTATACCCAGAATTAAACTTTGTTGGTCTTAAAGGTGCCCCTGGACTCAAACTTTCTTCGAAAGAATCTGGTTGTTTTGAGTTTCTTCAGCACTGCATAAAGCTATTTATTTTTTAATTGCCCTTGCAAAGGGCTATACTGGGAGAAAAAGGAACAAATACCCTTCTTTTTGATAATAGCAAAGGGCAAACTAGACCCCACACTGAAACTGTGGCTACCATTCAAACAGGCAATCACATACTTAACCCCCCCGCCCAAGGTATAACGCCATAATTTCACAACACCCAGCTCTTCCCTGCCCTCATCCACTAACCAGGGGGCGCCATTTTTTACAGAAGTCATCATACGCATAGCCTAATAGAAGGCTGAGACAGGATGAAGAGAAAGAAGTAAAACGAGAGATGAGGAAAGGGGGTTTCAGAGGAGAGCCCAGCTTCTGATAGGCCATGTCCAGCTACAGGGAAGACAAAGGTCCTCTAAAATGGCAATTAAAACATGATTTATGAGGTCTTGGTTCGAATCTCAACTTATCGTGAACTCACTGAGGAGGCCTTGAGGTAATTCATCACCTTCCAGCTTCAACTCCCATTTATCTTTACTTGGCAGATACCGATCCTATCTTCCTTACTGAGTTATTGGTGCATATACAGGGTTATTGTAAAGAAAAATAAGGATGTTGGGTCCCTTCAGCAAAACAAACACACACACATGGTTTGGCCTGCTGGCTCCCAGGTTTTGCCTGGCTTCAGAAATCAAATTTAGTTCCTCCAAGAGGAGAAGTTCAAGACCAACAGGAAGAAGATGCCCAAAATATATGTGTCTCACACCTTCTAGAACCTAGAGAGATTGGACTTTTTCTGAAGAACCATAAAGGACTTCCAGTTGCTCAGCTACTGTAGGGTACAACTCTCATTTTATTCCCGAACTTTCACACTGTGTTCTGAGGATATCGGGAGTTTCTTGGAATCCCATGAGAGGTCCCTCAGTGAGAAGAGCAGTCATGGTGGATGAGCATTTCTGCTCGTCAGCTTGGTCACCAATACTCCACACGAACTGACTACCGTAGGTGCAACTGGGCTCGCCTCTGGAATCTTCTACAGGGGTTCCTTTTCTCAGGAGACAAACTGATGTAGGAAGGGTTCCCCATAGACAGAAGTCTGAAACTGATTGCCCCTAATTACACTACCCCAAATCTGTTCCCAGAGACCATTTGGGCTGCAACCCTAAAGACATTCTTTTTTCCTGAGAGTAAGATCAGAATAAAAAGTTTCTTAGTAGACCTGCTTCAGTTTGCTGCCTCTGTTGCAACCTCCTCCTGTGCCTTTCACTGCCTTTCACACAAATATGTTTATCTACCACAGTGATAAATGGGCCACATTCTTGCTGACCCAAACACCGTTAGAACGTCCCATTTTTACCAGACTCAGAGGGCTTTAAAAGGGAAACTCATGACAGGCAATGTTTTTATCTGCCTTCATTTCCTTTGGCCAAACATTGCCTCTCTGGAATATTTTGCAATTTCAGTTCTGCATAGCCCTCAACCACTAAGTTTCTACATTTTACCACATGGGCCTTCCCACTGAATTTCTCACTCTGGTCATTCCCAACTTCCCTGTTCCCTTGGTATTAATGTCCTTGAAACTCAGTGAAGGCAGCCCAGAAAGGCACTCCGAGGCGACATGTCACTTGCAGAGATACAGAATGCGTTTTTTATTCACTAACCACAAGATATCACTGGGGGGAAGGATACTTTATGAAAGTGAAGGGAGAGTGAGCGTCAGCAATCATGGCTGATTTACAATGCGATGTGAACAGGACTGCCAGCTCTGGGTGGGGAAACACGTGGAGATTTTGGGGGTGAAACCTGGAAAGGGACCTCAGCAGGGTACAATGCCATCGATTCCGCCCTCGAAAGCAGCCATTTTCTCCAGGGGAACTGATTTCTACCTAGGGTTGCCAACCCCCAGGTCTGGGCAGGGATTCCCCCGCTTCTGGGGGCTTTAATCTGCCCCGGCCACCTGGCCAGAGGGGGAAGCCCCGCTCCAAGCCCCACCCCGAAGAGCGACCACCCGCCCAGCCACCCCTCTCCCTCCCCTCCTGCCCAATTTAAAGGGCTTCAGCTGATTGGTGGGGAAGGGAGGAGGCAGTCGCGGGTCGCTCACTCAGCTCGCGAAAAGACCCTTTCAAGGGACAACAAACCAGAAGTGCTGCTTCCCTCAAGCTTGGATCTGGGCTTCCCTGATGTGTTTGACCACTGGAAAAACAGGGCTGTGCTGAGAGCCAGTTTGGTGTAGTGGGGAGGAATACGGACTCTGATCTGGGAGAACCCGGTTTGATTCCCCACGCCTCCTCCACATGCAACCAGCTGGGTGACCTTGGACCAGTTACAAGTTCTTGCAGAGCTGGTCTCTCAAGAGCAGTCCACAAAAGCGCTCTCTCAGCCCCACCTACCTCACAGGCAGTGTTCCCTCTAAGCTGAGTCAGTGTGAGCTAGCTCACAGTTTCTTAGCCTCCGGCTCACACATTTTTTGTCTTAGCTCAGGAAGGACGGCTCCAGAGCAAACTAATTTATGCAGCAGCCAAAGTGCTCGCCCACAACTTTAATGCCAGTAGCTCACCAGGTAGAATTTTTGCTCACAAGACTCCACAGCTTAGAGGGAGCATTGCTCACAGGGTGTCTGTTGTGGGGAGGGGAAGGGAAAGGAGATTGTAAGCCACTCTGAGACTGCTTTGGGTAGTGAAGGGCGGGGTATAAATCCAATCTCTTCTGTTCTCTCTTCTTCCGGCCAGGGCTGCTCAGGTCCCCGAGATCCTCCACGGCAGCGGTTCTCACTCCATACCATGTGTGGAGAGCCACTTTCACAATAACCATTGATCAAAAGCGCCACAGGACTACTGGTGCCACCCCACCAAACAGGCATACAGCAATGTAAATATTAACATTAAAACAGATAACCTTGTTAATAACTAAAGTGCCTCTACACGTGTAGAATTCTCTCTCCCCACCACTGTTGAGGGGCTGCGGTGGCTCAAGTGGTTAAGACGCTGAACTGCAGGCTGTGGAAGGTCGGTAGGTTGGCAGTTCAAGACCCGGGTGCCGCATGATGGAGTGAGCTCCCGTCTCTAGTTCCAACTCCTGCCAACCTAGCAGTTCAAAAGCAAGAAATTGCAAGTAGATAAATAGGTACCACTTCGGTGGGAAGGTAACAGTGTTCCGTGCGCCTTGGCCAGGGAAACATCTTCGGACAGCGCTGGCTCTTCGGCTTTGAAACGGAGATGAGCACCGCAACCCTAGTGTCGGATTCAACTGGCTTTCAAGCAAGGGAACCTTTACCTTTACTTTTTACTACTGTTGAACCCTGGGGTGTCTGGAGGGAGGGGAAGGGCTTTCCTCTCTACCTTCCTTGTCTGTCCTCAGCAGGAGGCACAGAAACTCAGGCGAGAGAGTGAGACTGCCAATGCCCCATTCTGTGGCAGAGCACATGAACACATACGAGGCTGCCTTCCACTGAACGGACCCTCGGTCCATCAAATCCAGTACTGTCTACTCAGACTGGCAGCGGCACTCCAAGGTCTCAGGCTGCCAGATCTTCGAACTGGAGATACTGGGGATTGAACCCGGGACCTTCCGCATGTCAAGCAGACGCTCTACCCCTAAGCCACAGCCTCTCCTGGCTTGTTCTCCTCCTGGCAGCTGCCCACATGGCTAGGATGTGACTGTACAGGAGGCAGAGAAGGATAGAGGGGTTATGGGAGAAGATGGGATCTTTACTTCCATCTGTGGCACAAGGCCTGCAGCTCAGAAAGGCTGGCAGCTTCACCATCTTCTGCTCCCTCTGGCAGTGGCTGTTTCAAGGTCTGAAAGGAAGCCGACTACCACAAGGTCTACTGGTGAATGGTCTTGCCCGCGTGGGGCAGGTGCCACACTGACGCATGGAGCCACAAGAGCTACAGGAGGCAAATCAAAGAACCACCTGTGGTCTTCCAGCCACCGAGCGAGCATCACACGCCTAAGGAAAGTTCAATGCGTATCCCAGGAACCACAGCTCCGACCACAAGAGAATCGCTTAGCGGCCACCCAATTCAAGGGAAGTCCACATCCCTTAAGGATTCCCAACTGAAAATTCGCCTGCCAAAGAAATACCACCCTGTGTGTACTCTGATGACTACTTCACAGTCCTCGTGTGTCATTACCAACTTTTGTTCCCACTCAGAAAGAGGTCATTTAAAACCACATTGGTAGCTGTTTACGCTGAGAATATTCTTAGTGAAACATAAACCGTGTGCTCTCCCCACACAACCAGCAGTGCATAATAAGCTTACAAAACCAACAATTGCAGTCCTCAAGATACTTCAAGATGCATGTATTAAAGACTCAGGGAATTACAGACTGTCGATTTCATTCCTTTTGAACTAGTTTTTCAGAGGGCAAATGAAGATTTTGGATATTTCTAAACAGTCACATACCAGTGACTTTCAATGTTTTTACCTTCAAGGAACAAAGTTTGAGTTCAGTGGCATCTTTAAGACCAACAAAAGTTTATTCAAGGGATGAGCTTTTGTGTGTATGCACACTTTCTCAGATATATTGAAACAGATGTTAACAGTTCATATATATATATATATATATACCTCTACATAGGTGAACCTCAAATTAGCATACAACTTAATGGAAATGTTTTGACATATGCAAACACTAAACAGCAATAACAAGCTAAGTTCATATGGTCACCATTTGTTTGGATTCAACTGGGGGGATGTCAAAACAGGAGATAGATGTATAAAAGTATCCTTCTAAGACTAATAAACTGTGATTCTGCTGTTAACGCTCCTTTTGACCATGAAGTTAACTAACAACTTCCTTTTCTTAGAGGTGGGGTGCAGTGTTAGGTCAAAGAAGTACATTTCAATATTTATTGCATTGCATTCACTATTCTGATATACTATTCAAAAGAAGAAATACACTAAAATACAGAGGATGTATAGCCCTTCTTGGTGAGGATACATATGTAAGGACTGAATGAGTTTAGCATACATAATGAGGTGGACTCAAAATTTGTTCTATTGCTTCAGACCAACACAGCTGCCCATCGGGATTTACCTTCAAGAAACCATTTTGACATGGATTTTATCTGCCAAAGAATCCCTGCACGTTTGCTAGGGAAACCCTATACATTGCTGAGGATTCTGGGAGGCATTTGAAGATGCACACTCTGTTCCCACATTGTCTTTCCATGTGGGACCACAGTGTGCACAGAAACAGGGATAGAAAACAGACTAAAATTCATGGTGGACCACAAGCTGTTTTCTTTGGTGGACCATCTACTGGGATTACTGCAAAGTAATGCTGGACTACATGGCCCCTGACCTAGGTGGCCCCAGCTAACTGCATCTCGTCAGATCTTGGCAGCTAAGCTGTGGAAGTCCAGGATCGCTACCCAGAGGCAGGCAATGGCAAACCATCTCTGTAGGTCTCTTGCCTTGAAAACCCTAAAGCGTTGCCATGAGTCAGCGGCAACTTGACAGCGCTTTTCACCACACGCAGGCCCCGATCTGCCCCAGCACGGTAGCTCTCATGGCTCTGCAGAAGAGAGGAAGAGACAGATGGTGCAGAAGAAAAAGAATCTTTAATAATTGTATAATCCCTACACGTTTCACGTGCAGCTTCGTCAGGGCGAATCTTCCAGATTCTTTTTAGTTCCGTTCCTGCACGCTAAAGCGTATATACGGGAACAAAACTAAAAAGAACCTGGAAGATTCCCCCTGACAAAACTGCACGCGAGACGTGTTGGGGTTGTACAAGTATTAAAGATGCTTTTCCTGTCACACCATTTGTCTCTTCATCTTCATTTTGCCTTGGTGCGGCCCCCTTTCTTCTGCAGAAGAGAGCAAATTTAGGATCAATTGACACAAATTACTTATGCTTTGACTATTACAAAAGTCTTGAGGTGCCAACGACATGTCACAAATGCCTCAGCCCTCAAGAGTGTGTATTTAAACTATAAAGCCACATTTAACTTTAGAGTAAAGATGGGCGGGCAGAGGGAGCATTTAACCCCTTCCTTACCCCATTCAAGCCACCTCGAGCAGGTCTCTGACAATGTTCCCTGTAAGCTGTGGAGTCTTGTGAGCAAACATGGTACTTTGTGAGCTACTAGCATGAAAGTTGTGAGGGAGCGATTTGGCTTCTGCATAAATTAATTTGTTCTGGAGCCATCCTTCCTGAGCTAAGACAAAAATGTGTGAGCCAGAGGCTAAAGAACTGTGAGCTAACTCACACTAACTCAGCTTAGAGGGAACACTGGTCTCTGGACAGGCAGCATGTTAAGTTTTCTATACAATAAATACAACTCATCTGCTCTAAAGAGACTCTTGCAAGGTGATATGTTTGCCACCTTCTGGTCCCTAAAGGGATGCCATGCGAAGGATGATGAGGACACGTTTTCAACTGTGTTGCATGACAGGACTTGAACAAATGGATATAAAACTATAGCAAAAAGGAGGTTTCATTTAAATTTGAGGAAGAACTTCCTGACTCGTGAGGTGGTAGATTTTTCACTGTTGGAGGTTTTAAACTATTGACTGCCTAACCACGTGTTAGGGACAGGACTATTTTTGAGCAGGAACACACAGGAACAGAGTTCCGGCTGGCTCCCGAGTTGGCCACACCCAGCAGGAACTCATTAGCATAATAGGCCACTCCCAACAGCAGAAGCTCATTAGGATTGGCTATATTAGGGGTGTGTGGCCTAACATGCAAAGGAGTTCCTGCTACAAAAAAAGCTCCGGGTTTTGACAACAAACAAGGTAAACATAAGTATCGGGACATACTGGCTTTTCTATGAACCCAATAGGAGAGGTACTGGTTTATTTCGACCCTGTGTCAAAGTAAGTTATGGTTATTGCCTTTAGTGTACTTGTGTTAATGTCGTGGTTATTGTGTCTTTACAGTACTGGAATTTACTGGTTAACCGTGTTATATCTGTTTAATGTTGTTGTGTTACAGTTTTATAGTTTTGTTGTTTGTTCTAAATGAAAACCAATAAAAATTTATAAAAAAACAAACAAGGTAAACAGAATAAGAAGCAAAAGGTGGGTGTGGCTGGATGACCACACTTCTGGTAACATGGGTGTGGGGCCTAATATGCTAATACACTGTGCTGTCGGGGGTGTGGCCTATTATACTAAAGAGTTCTGGCTGGGCTTTTTCTACAAAAATAGCCCTGGTCAGGGATATTATAGTTGTAGTTCCTGACTTGGACGGCCCGGGCTTGCCTGATTTCATTAGGCCTCGGAAGCTAAGCAGGGTTGGCCCTGGTTAGTAGAAGCGTTGCCGCACAGAGGCAGGCAGTGGCAAACCATCGCTGGACGTCTCTTACTTTGAAAACCCTCTGGGGGTCAACATAAGTCAGCTGTGACTTGACAGAGTTTCCACCACCACCAGTACCTGCGTCAGGAGGGGGCTGGACTAGGTGACCCTGGTGGTCCCTTTCAACCTATGAGGTTAAATAAACACATAAACAAAGTAAATCCCCCCCCAAGGATTCTAAAAGTGTGAACGGCTAGAGAATGAGTCATGCAACCCTCCTACCACTTCTTTCATTTCCAACGCCCAGTCCTGAAGCAGCCTTCATTTTTGTTTTAAAAAGGTATTTGGGGTACTATGACCCCAAAGCACAGTTGATTCCTCTGCCCCCTACTGCCAAGCAGGGCTCTTCTAGCAGGAACTCCTTTGCATACATATAACATAGCCAATCCTCCAAGAGCTTACAGTAGGCCCCTGTAAGAAGAGCTCTGTAAGCTCTTGGAGGATTGGCTACATTGGAGGGGTGTGTGGCCTAATATGCAAAGGAGTTCCTGCTATGAAAAGAGCCCTGCTGCCAAGTATGCACTGTTGCTTAGTGAATGTAAAGCACCTTGGGTGAGCCACAGAGATCCTAGTTGTTTTTTTTAACTGACCACACAAGACTGAAGAAGTCCGTTCACTCCCTGCCCTAGAACACTGCCAAACACTCTTCTGAGTCAGAAACAAAGCTGATCCCAACTGGATTTCCCAGTCCCACCTCTGATTACAGCACAAGCTTCATCGGGCACTGATAGCTTTAGCCTTCCATCTTAAACTAACCAGTCACTGGTCAGAGAGAACAGGATTTCGCATCCCTTCTTCCTCCGGTGGCAAGAAGGCAGCCTGCACTTTGGGGTCACGTGCCCCCGGGAGACTTGAAATGTGTTTGCGCTGATCTGTTTGCCGACGCACAGGCTGAGCAAACAACATCTCCGGAAGCCTCAGCGATAAGGCAACCGTGGTCCCCCAGCCAAAAAACCTACAGCAAGTCAGTTTTCAGCAGAAGAAAATCCCTGAGTTTCTGCGTTTAGAGTCAACCCCACAGTAATCTCGCAAGCAAGCAGCCTTGGGAATATTGCTAATGACAGGGGGCACGGGAAGTCAGATCCTCCTGATCCAATCTGCTGGCGAAGGAGCTTTCTTCCAGCAGAATGAGCCTTCCCGGATGCAAGGCTTCCTTCCGCCAGAGGAAAAGGCCTCCGCTAGTGCAGCGTATCTGCTGGAGTCAAACCACAGTCTCAGGGCAGCCGACTCCCCCTTGCCAAGCAAATCCCCGGGGGGAATAAAGCCTTGGATATCTTCTTCAGGGTCACGGGGCCTACAAGGTGGGAAAGAGGCATTCGGTTTTATCAAGACAGTTTCAGAGGGCGGCTTTGTTTGTCTGCGGTGGAACCCCTAGATCGGACTTGAATCTATCAGTTTTATCAGTTCCTGAGCCACGGTGGCTCCGAGGTTAAGATGCTGAGTTGCTGACCGGAAGGTCTGTAGTTCGGCAGTTTGACACCAGAGTGCCGCATGACGGAGTGAGCTCCCGTCTCTGGCTCCAACCCCTGACAACCTAGCAGTTTGAAAGCAAGAAACTGCATGCAGATAAATAAGTACCGCTTCAGTGGGAAGGTAACAGCGTTCCATGTGCCTCGGCATTTAGTCACGCCGGCCACATGACCACGGAAATGTCTTCAGACAGTGCTGGCTCTTTGGCTTGGAAACGGAGATGAGCACCGCCCCCTATAGTCAGATTCGACTAGCTCTTGAGCAAGGGAAACCTTTACCTTTATACACAGGAGCACCAGCAGACTTATTCCGCTGACTTTGAAGGGGGTAAATAAATAGGATAAGCCATCCACAAACTAATCCACAGCCTTCTTTCCTGCCCTTCCCTGGCACTTGGGCATCTCACAGTCAAGAAGATACTGACAGCAAAAGCTTCCTTCACCCATTAAAAATAATTTTGTATTCCCTGAAAATTACATAGAGGGCTGAAATGCTATGTCCTATGGCATAGGCCTGCTACATGATCAGATGCCAACACCGCCTATACTTATAGGGAACAGGCAACCGGCCTTGTTTAGGAGGTGTTCAGGATGAGACCATATGGCGGCTTTTACGTTTCGCAGAGCTGCCATTTGAACAGAACCCCCTTACATCGGTTTGAAAGTACATTCCCAGTTCAAAATGGCTCCCTCTTCCGAATTCATGCCTGCTTTAAAAGCCATTACAAGAGGCACATTCCAGACTAGAAAGCCTTCTCGTAGCAGCCCTGTGCTTTCAGCCGCAAAACACGGGATTCCACCGACCCCATGGTTTGCACCCATCAGGCAAAAATACCAAAGGGGTGCTTAACCCTTCCAGTACCTACCCCCTTTTGTCCACATTTTCCCCTCCCAAGCTGCTTTTCCCAGCCAAAGGTTTGAAGGCACGTCTGCCGGGTAAGAGGGGGAAGGCAGTTGGAGAGAGGAGTTTCCCACTAGAAACATGGGCAAGCAAAAGGATATTTTGGCACGCTCCCACCACATCTGACAACTTGTTACCGTACAGTGGCTAAGAGAATGAGCTGCAATCCAAGAGGTCCCCTGATTCTCATAGAATCACAGAGCTGGAAGGGCCAATACAGGCCATCTAGTCCAACCCCCTGCTCAATGCAGGATCAGCCTAGAGCATCCCTGAAAAGGGTTTGTCCAGCCACTGCTTAAAGGCTGCCAGGGAGGGGGAGCTCACCACCTTCCCAGGCAGCTGATTCCACTGTTGAACAACTCTGATTCTAAAAAAGTTCTTCCTAAGATCCAGCCAGTACCTTCCCACCCTTAATGTAAACCCATTATTGCGAGTCCTCTCCTCTGCTGCCAACAGGAAGAGCTCCCTGCCCTCCTCTAAGGGACAGCCCTTCAAATACTTCAAGAGAGCCACCATGTTCCCCCTCAGCCTCTTCTCCGCGCTGAACATTCCCAAGTCCCTCAGCCTTTCCACACAGGACTTGGTCTCCAGGCCCCTGATCTTCCTCGTCACTCTTCTCTGCATCTGCTCCATTCTGTCCAAATCCTTTATGAAGTGAGGCCTCCAAGACTGCACATAATACTCCACTGCACTGCACAGCGGGACTATCACATCTTGCGATCCGGATGTTATGCCTCTGTTGATACACCCCAAGATTGCATTAGACTTTTTTGTCGCTGCATCACACTGGCTGCTCACCTTTAACTTTCGGTCCACCCATACCCCAAGTTCTTGTTCACACACACTGCTACCCAGAAGTGTATGCCCTATCTAGTATGTGTGTTCCTGATCTAATCAGATCTCACCTTGCCTCTGCTATCAGACTTACTCAGAGGCCAGCTCTTCTGCCCTGCTCAACCCTCCCACACAGTCTGCAGTATGGTGGGGAATAATACTGACCTACTTCACAGGTGCCCTAACCCGGATGGCCCAGACCAGCCTGATCTCATCAGATCTTCTAAGCAGGGTCAGCCCTGGTCAGTACTTGGATGGGAGATTACCAAGGAAGCCCAGGGTTGCTACGCAGAGGCAGGTAATGGCGAACCACCCCTGAATGTCTCCCGCATTGAAAAGCCTAGGGGGCTGCCATGTCAGCTGTGATTCAATGGCACTTTCCACCATCACTTTACAGGACTGCTGCAAAGATCATGCCCAAACAACGTTTGTGAAGAGCACAATGCTACCCATCTGTCTGGTTCAGCAGAAGTACTGCCATCAGTGTTCCCTCTAAGCTGAGTTAGTGTGAGCTGGCTCACAGTTTCTTAGCCTCCGGCTCACACATTTCTGTCTTAGCTCAGGAAGGAGGGCTCCAGAGCCAACTAATTTATGCAGCAGCCAAATCGCTCACTCACAACTTTAATGCCAGCAGTTCACAAAGTAGAATTTTTGCTCATGAGACTCCACAGCTTAGAGGGAGCATTGACTGCCACACGACTTTTCTCCTAAGATTAAATGCAATTTACAGTACGCCACAGTAAAAATACAAGGACAGATGAAAACATCCCAATAGGGCTATCAAGAACAGTAGTCAGTAGAACACCAGCACCTAATGTGCCCACGCTGGCTGTTACAGGAAAGCCATACAGCAACGTTTCATCGGGTGCATCTTCCTAAAACTCCATCCGAGTGGCTCTCCCTGTGCTTCCTCAAATAAACTATGCCACGACATTGAGCCAATGACTGGGAACCCAACAGTGAAGTCAACCATTTTGTGGAAAGGGATGCAAAGACAGCATTGCTCAGGCAAAGCTAATTAACAGACAGATTCATATTAGGAGACCAGGCTCCAGCTCATAATTGGCTTTAAAGATAAGAACTAGCACCTTACATCGAAACCAGAAGCAAACAGGCAGTACCTTACATTAAAACCAGAAGCAAACAGGCAGTACCTTACACTAAAACCAGAAGCAAACAGGCAGTATCTTACATTGAAACCAGAAGCAAACAGGTGTTATATATTAAAAGCAGCTACCTCCTGATAAAGGACAAGAAAGAGGCCATATTCTGCACCAACTGAAACTTCCAGGCCATCTTCAAGGGCAGTCCTGCATACAGTGTGTTACAGTAGTGCAGTCTCGGTGACACTGGCACAGAGCAGCATGGATAAATTCAGACACGGACCAGTAGGCGGATTGGACCTACAAGCCAGACGTAAGTGAAAGAAGGCACTGCTAGCAACTGCACCAACCAATCCACTCATCAGCAAAGCTGGGTGCAGATGCACTCTCCGACTGTTCACACGATCAACCAGTGATAAACTAACCCCCTTCCAGGGTAAGCGAAACCCATCCTGCAAACAGTATCATTTCACTTCTGTCTGGTCTGCATTAAGTTTCAGTTTGTTCATCCTCAGCCACTTCTTTTTCTTTTAAGATTTTTTTTTATTTGACAATTTGTATTTCGCACAACCAACAAATGCACGAGCACAAAGTATATTGCCAAAAAGGTAACATAACAAACAGCAAAGACAATTGGAGCAGAAAGTAAATAAGCAATACCAAACATCAGACCGCGCAACTTATAAACTTCCTTATTATGGCATGTCAGTTATGTACTTCAGTTTTTGGGGGGACCACGCCCATCTGCATCAAACAGTTCAATATTGCTGGCCACACTTCTACAAAATTTGAGGAAGGAGGATTATTTTCAAACTGACTCATACGTGATTCTTTCCATTATGTATATATTCCATACCTTACGTTGCCATATGTGAAGCGCAGGTGCATTTGAGCATTTCCAGTTAGCTGCTATAGATGTCTTGACAGCTATTAGAAAGTATGAGATCTGCTCTTTCCTAATATTTGGGACTGTGCTATCCTTCCCATAATTAAGAAACAGTATCTCCAATGTGAATGGGACAACGTGCCCCATTATAAGGAATATTTGGTCCCAAACTGGCTTCCAGAATTGTTCACACTGCCACCAACAGTGACCCCACCTTTCCACACCCCCTTCCATCAGAGAGGTGAGAGCATTGTAAAAACTCATGACAAACTGCTATGGTGTTTGATACCAACGCGAAAAAAATCTTAAAGGATTGTATTCCTACACTTATTATCTGGGAGGAAAAAGTGATGACGATTTCTTCTCCCTACAACATCCTCCCTTCCTCAATTACAGTTTTGCATTATCAGTGGCAAACACAGGGTAGGAATCTCCAGCTTTGCGGCTGAAGACGGAGCTCTACTCTCCACAGTTTTAAAGCCGTATTGCATTCCGTGGGGCTCACCTCTGCACAAATTGCCTTGGTGGTCGATCACTTGCTTGCAGATGTTACAAACTTTGGCTTTCTTGAAGGTTTTGGTCTTGAATGTATGAGAATTCGAAGCTAGCTCTTCTGGCTGGGAAAGAGAAAGAGGAAACTTTAGGGCAAACTTTAAAAAAAAAATCAATTAAGCAAATATTGAACCAACATTGTGTTCCAGAAAGGACATTTTAAAAAATATATGATAGTACCTTCATAGACAATTTGATAGATACAAGTAAGAAGTCATTTGCGAACAATATGCATTGACTACTGTGTTACATAATGCCCACAAGGAATTTCCAGAAAGTGCAAATGAAACAAGTGATCTTTCCCTTCTCCATCGACTCCATGAATTCCTCACTCGGGGGGACATTGAGGAGGCCACAGTGATGCATGTGGAGATCTCCATGGATGCTGCAGTGAGCCCCTATAGTAAAGGTAAAGGTTCTCTTGCTCGAAAGCCAGTCGAATCCGACTCTAGGGTTGCGGTGCTCATCTCCGTTCCAGCACTGTCCAAAGACATTTTTGTGGTCATGTGGCCGGCATGACTAAACACCAAGGCGCACGGAACGCTGCTACCTTCCCACCGAAGTGGTATCTATTTCTCTACTTGCAATTTCTTGCTTTCGAACTGCTAGGTTGGCAGGAGCTGGAACTAGAGACAGGAGCTCACTCCATCATATGGCTGAACTTGGGTCTTGAACTGCTGAACTACTGACCTTCCACAGCCTGCAGTTCAGCGTCTTAACCACTTGAGCCACCGCAGCTCCTGAGCCCCTATGGGACCTACCAAAAAAGGACACGAGGCAGGAGATGCCACAGCTAGATGTCTTTCAAGATGTCATGTGGTGTCTCCATGAAAAGGGTAGGGCAAGAGGACCGGAGAAGTATTCCATGAACAATATCCAATCCTGTTCCACCTCAAAATCCCCTGCCCAGCTCCATGATGTGTTCAGGGCCAAAATGGGACTGAAATTGCTTTCCTTCAGTACTGTGGCCATTGCATGAATTTTGTCTTGAGCCGTGGGAATGACTGTGGCAAGCAGTCTTTATCCTAAGCCCAAGGAACACTGCCTTCCAATTGGCTTCCGACACCTAACACCTGGCTTCCAATTTGCTTCCAGGCTCAATTCATGGTGCTGGTATTGACCTTTAAAGCCCTGTACTGCCTGGGGCCAACATACCTTAAGGACTGCCTTCTCCCATATGAACCTACCCACTCATTCTTAGAGGCCCTACTTTGGTTACCCCCCCCCCCCCGAGGCCAGATTGGCGACCTTGGTTGTGGCACCAAAACTCTGGAACTCCCTCTCCAGGGAGATTCATCTGTCTTCCTCTATCGGTGGCCTTTTTACATCCTCATTTTCCTTGCTTGTAAGTTCCTATGTCAGGTTTTTTTGAGGGGGGGGGGATCTGTTCCATGCCTGCTTTGCTCCATCTAGTGGTCAATTTGATATTACATCGTTTTACGTCCAGTATTATCCCCCAGCACATTGAAACTGCATGTTTTTATGCCAGCCATAAACCGATGTAATACAGAATCGACCACAAGAGGGAGCAACATATGCAGAGAGCTTACGTGCGAGGAAAATGAGAATGTGGAAAAGCCCCGTCTTTCGCCAGCAGATGAAGATGTTTTTGTTTCATCTGGCATACCCCCAGTAATGGCTACTGGCCCTCCTTCTACTGCCGCTTATTTCATTTGAAATTTTATCATTTTAGCTATATTTTTAATTATTTAAATGTTTTGATGTTCACTACCATGTGGACCCTGATTGGGTGGAAAGGCAGCATAACAATGTTTTAAATACAGAAGATAAAAGAAAGAGCTCCTTCCGAGGGCGGAACAAACAAGTTCCTCCTCTGACCCTGCAAATATTACCAGGGATTTTGTGCACTTGCTACCATTCAGTCCCCCAGTTTAATCCTTGGTGGATCAAGGCCCCACAGAGTACACTGAGCCCAGGATATTTTCCTAGCAGCAGAGAGTAGCATGCATGCCTAGTCCCTAACCTGTAGGGACTGGGGAGCTTCCGGGTCAACAGGAGTCATTCTGAGTCTCAGCTATTCTTTTCAAGAGTGAGCAGACTATAACGGGTACACTCTCAGCAGTCCCTGCCTGACCCCCATTTCCCTGCTCTCCACATCTACAAACTCATTCCAGTGGTTACAAAGGCAGATACGCCAGGTATGGCCAGCTAGTATCTTTGACTCTGCAAACACATGAACACAAACATGAGCCCACGAAGCCGCCTTATCCTGAATCAGACCCTTGGTCCATCAAAGCCAGTATTGTCTACTCAGACCCGGCAGCAGCTCTTGAGGGTCTCCAGCTGAGGGCTTTCACATCACCTCCCACCTGATCCTTTTAACTAGAGAGTCCGGGGATTGAACTTGGGACCTTCTACCACTGAGCCACAGCCCCTCCCACCAGCCCAGGCGTCAGAACTACTCTGCCCCCTCATGGATGGTCAAGACTTATAATGAAGCTGATAACCACCGAGCTGGAAAAGTCATCTATAAGGAGGAGTGGAGAACTGATGCACTTTATCAGACATTTCCCAGACGCCATGACATTTTATGAAGCCCACATGAGTGTCTTATTGCTCCCCCCTCCCCCCGAAGCCGAGGGAGAGAGCAAGCACTTCAGAGAACAATCTGGTCTTTTTTCTGGGATACTGCAGTTGTCTAATCAATATCCCGAATTTCTCCTTTCTTTCCAGAAGTCAACTCAAGAGGGAATCCCCCGTGGAACAACAGAGCAAAGCGAAGGGGTTCTGTTCCCCACCAGCAGAAACTTTAGTCAGAGAATATCTCTTTTGCAACTCTATTATGCTCCTGACTTAAGACAAAGCTCACATCCTAGACACGAATGGCCTTGAAAACTATCGAGCTGTTCTGCACCAAGCGTATTGGAGAAACTCCCACCCGTCTCGAATTCCAACTAGAGCCTGCAGGGTTTAGACACAAGACAGACAACACCCCCTACAACCTGTGTCACTGCTAGTGCCGAGAAGAGAAAAACTATTTATTCATCGCCCTATTTTATTCCATTGCCAATAACAGAGAGAATGTGTATGAAATTACTCTCTCTTGGCTTTGGAAGGAAATGTGAACGTTAAACGAACGCACAAAAATACATTGTTTTCAGACAACAGTTAACACGCTCAGCCAGAAAAATGGCCGCTTCACAGTAGCTCTGGCCAGAGCACAAATAAATAGATAAAATTGTTAAAAGGGAAGGGGATTAATTCCCCCAACCAGCCTCACCCCCTTGACTGTAATATCTGCAACATCACTAAAAGCAACTTGACAGAGCTGGGACACCAAGATGGTGTGCGTAAACTTGCAATTGTCAGTCCATGGCCGGGGGGAGGGGAGAAGGGGTCACAGCCACCAGGAGGAGACAGAGGGGGTGGGACACCCCCCCTGCAAGTCCTTGCAGGTCTCCCTCTTGTCCTATGAAACCCTTAAAGGAGCATGCCATGGCCGCTCTGAAAAACCAAGACCGAGCTGAGCGACATGAACCAATGGGAATTTCTTTGAGCTACCCAAACAGACTTTTCAGCATACGCAAACCAGGATTTCTCCCAAATACCGCAGATCATCTTTTTTTTTTAGCATTAATCAACTGAACTGTTTTTAATGGTATCAGCCTATGTGAGTGTGTGCGCATAACACGCACATCTATTTATTTACTTATTTTAAAGTTTGATGTTTCAATTAGAATCCATAGGTACATAGATACATAGATGTCAGTTCATTGTACAGAGTTTCTCAAACTAATATCAGAATAAATGTCAACATCTTACTTAAGTTGTAACAATAAATTGGTATTATTTCTTATTCCCGTGTTATTGTCATTAATACCCACACCAAGCATTTCTTGCATATTATAACGGGTACCAACTAAATGAAACAAATGGTTGATGAACGTATCATTACTGCCTACCAATGCAACCTAAAACTGGCAGGGCAGAACTGGAGAGGTAACTCTGAGCAGGTGCTGAACTGCTAGGAACCTCAGAATAAAGTTTTGAGGCCATTAGGGAAAAAATGTTAAAGGGCTCCAGTGTGACATCAAGTTGAAAATGGAAACAACAACGGCACGGCTCTGGAGGCCACATGACCTTCTCTGTGACTTAACGTCTTTGGACAGCGCTGGCTCTTCGGCTTGGAAACGGAGATGAGCACCGCACCCCTGGAATCGGATTTGACTGGCTTTCGAGCAAGGGAAACCTTTACCTTCACTTACGCACAGAGAGAATTTGTAAGCCTGCTCTCCAGAACTGCTGGAGGCAGCTCATAACTAACACATAAAAATCAACCAAGACAATTTAAAACAAGTCAATAAAAAGTATCAGTTCAAACAAGTCGCTAAAAGGAAGTCAAGCCAATAATAAAAAAAAAAACAGGGCATAAAAGTTCCTCAGAGAAACAGAGCGGTCTAAAAATGGTACAAACAAAACCACCTCAGACCATAAAACAGATAAAAAAGATGGAATCTCTTAGCTAAAAACTTGAGTAAAAGCCAAAATTTTGACCTGGCACCTAAAAGAAAGTAAAGTAGGTGCAGGGCTCCCAACCGCCAGGTGGCAGCTGGAGATGTCCTAGGATTGCAACTGATCACCGGGTGACAGAGATCAGGTCCCCTGGAGTCAATGGCCACTTTCAAAGGTGGACTCTACAACATTATACCCCACTGCTCGTCTCCCCAAACCCTGCCCTCTTCAGGCTCCACCCCCAAAATCTCCAAGTATTTCCCAACCCGGAAGCCAGCAACCCTAGGTATGTGCCAGGCAAACTTCAAGGGAGAAGGCCTTCTAAATGTAAGGTGCCATCACCAATAAAGTCCTGCCTCTGGCTTCCAATGGCCTCACCTCTGCAGGCAAGGAGCGAAGATAGCAGGATTCAAGAAGAGGAACAAAATTAGTAGGTGGAACACCATCAAAAGAGGCAGTCCTTCAGGTACCTTGGACCCAAACCATCTAGGGCCTTTCAAGGTAAGAACTAGCATGGTGAATTGTACCTAGAAACGGAAGAGGCCTTGGCCTCTATGCCCTGTTGTTGGCCATCCAGAGGAACTGGTTGGCAACGGTGGGAGATGGGATGCTGAACTAGATGGACCCTCACTGGCCTGATCCAGCAGGGTTCCTCTTATGTTCTTATAATCGCCCTAGAAGACCGAAGCCGAAATCTCTGCCTTCCCAGAAAGAACAAGACGTTCATGAACACATACGAAGCTGCCTTAGACTGAAACAGACCATTGGTCCATCAAGGTCAGGATTGTCTTTTTGGACCGAAATAGTGGCTAAAGTTCAGGAAATTATACAAGTTGAAATACATTTAAAACCTGAAGTAATTTTATTGGAATATTGGTCAGCCCTTAATATCACCAGAGAACAAAAGGGACAACTTTCTGTTCTACTCACAATAGCAAAAACTTTGATCGCTGCAAAATCGATAGACCCTTTGCTCAACAATGGCTAAATAAAATCTGGGAGTATCTTATCTTCAGTAAAATGGCTTTTAGTTTAGTTAATGCTTCAGTAACTCAGTACCAAAACAAGGTGGTTAAAACCTGGTACCCAATAGTAAGCTACCTGATGGGAAATGATTGTATATGTTGTCGAAGGCTTTCATGGCCGGAGTTCATTAGTCAGGTCCTCCGATGCCAAGACCACGGCCACACAACCCAGAAAATCTACAGCAACTAACAAAAATGATTTTCTTCCTCAAAATCCTCTGTATGAAATTACGATTTATTTTTAATTGTTATGATGTATCGAAGTTAGGCTGTGTCTGTATTTTTATTTTGTTATTTTTAAAATAAAAATCGTTAATTAAAAAAAAAAAGGTTAGTATTGTCGCTCAGACTGGGCAGCGGCTCTCCAAGGTGTCAAGAGGAGGTCTTTCACACCACCTACCACCTGATCCTTTTAGCTGGAGATGCTGGGCACTGAACCTGGGATCTTCCGCACGGCAAGCAGATGTTCTACTACAGAACCACAGCTCCTGCCCTCACTGCCTGGACCTCTCTCTGCTCGTTTTATCGACAGGAGGCTCCCCCTTTTCCAGCTTTTTCATATCCCCAAAGTTTAGACAGTGAGAACCAATGTTCCCTCTAAGCTGTGGAGACTTGTGAGCAAAAATTCAACTTTGTAAGCTACTGGCATTAAAGTTGTAAGCAAGCGATTTGGCTGCTGCATAAATCACTTTGCTCTGGAGCCATCCTTCCTGAGCTGAGACAAAAATGTGTGAGCCGGAGGCTAAAGAACTGTGAGCTAGCTCACACTAACTCAGCTTAGAGGGAACCCTGGTGAGAACCAAAGAAGATTATTGCAGCCACCTGGAGTCAGTGGGCGATAGCCAGAAGGGCCTTTCTTCACAAAGGAACCACTCTCAAGACACGTGTCCACCTCGACTGACAACCCACGTTCAGCATACAGAAACACAGGTCCAGAGGTGTCCCATTTCTTTCTTTTTAAAGGCTCAGAAATAAGGGGGACAATGCCGATGCAACGTCAGTTAGCCCTGCTTCCGACAGCCGTGCTGCCCATCCTCTGTGGGGCAAAATTGGAATCCTTACCATAAGGCCTGTTCACAAGTTACATTAAACCCAGGCACAACCCGTGCACAGTGTACACTTGATTTTTCTTCATAAGTGTGTTGAGTAATTCTCATGTTACATTCAATGTATGTACAGCTAAGTGTGTGTGACTGAAGCCACACATTTATCCAGAGGCTGGCCCTGGGTTCCATTTGTAAAGTAAATGTGCATGAGCTCTTTTTCACGAACAGATGTGGTCATGTACATGCAGAAGGTACAGATGTTCACTAAAATATGTGAACAGGGCAAAAGAGAGCCAGTTCGGTGTAGTGGTTAGGTGTGTGGACTCTTTTTTTTTTTTTTGTAAAACTCTCTTAAAAAAGAGAGAATTTTATTCTTTTTATAAGAAAGGGGAAGGGTAGACAGATGGAGAAAGAAAAAGATGGAGTGAAATTTTTTCTGTTAGTGAGGGTTAGTTTAGGTTAATAACCAATACCAATTTTGGCATCTATCATGGTTAGAAGATCTTCTTTTTAACTATTGTAAAGTCCAAAGTCAAACTGTTAACGCAGTTAGCAAAGTCCATTGGGGTTAGTAATTAAACAGCTCCTTCCAGATGTTACACGAACAGTCCTCAAATTATCTTCTTTTTAAATCTCTTCCAGTTACGGATTAAGTCCATTTTAACTTTGAGGTCTTCCGTTCCATCACCACTTTCCCCTGGGCTGCTGTCTTCTTCACTTATCCCAATTTTGAGTGCTGCGTCTTCCTCCCTGCTGGTGTGTCTCTTCAGAAGTTTCTGTATTTTGAAGATGAAATCCGTCTTCTTTCTTTTCTCTTTTTCCTTAAACTTCTGGTCTTCAGGCTTCCAGGGCTCCATAAACTCTTCAGATGAAATTAGATCTCCAGTTTGTTGCCTGCTATGTTCGACATCCCCTTCTACTGGCAGAGTATTTTCTTTTATAAAAGCGGAGTAGGCTTTGGGAGCCTTATCCACCTCTTCTTTTAACTTTATCGCTCCACTACCAGTTAGGGGTGCCAAGACATTTGTCAAGGTAAATCCGAGATCTTCTTTCTCTTCTTCTTTAATGCCCTGAAAACCTAGAATCAGAATCGATTTCTGTTCGAACTCCATCATCTTTCTAGTTGTTTCCGATATCTGTTTCTGTCGGCTGATGAGAACACTTTCCATTTTGAACAAAGTTTCATTGATTTTCTGCAATTGTTCCAGCAGGGGGCACAGTATCTCCTTTTCCTGTTGATTGACAGCAAGCTCTTGGGGGGGCTGTCTGGACCGGAAGTCCCTCCTCCCTTCTCTTCCGGTGTCCGCAGAACTTTTTCCATTATCGACATTTTGTTTTTTTATTTACTTTTAAGAAGTTCGTGCCGCATCCCCCAGGAAGCTAAGATGATCGTAGTCTTCCATGCCACCCCAACGGTACTATCACCAACACTCTTTTTTCTCTCTGCCCCCTTCGCGCTCCCTTTGTAGATCTTGCTTCTCAAAGGGGGTGGAAACTCCTCCCTCCTCCCAACGCTTATACGCATGCAGGGGGCTTCGATTTACGCTTCAAAATAGATCTTCAACTCACGATTCGATGCTATTTCTTCTTTTTATGTTAAAGCATAGCGCTGTCTTCACTCCTGGAAATCGGTGTCGCCGCTAAGTCCCATTACGGGCACACCGCAGCGGGGCCGATTGGGGCGGGGAGAAAGCCTCAATTTCCCGGCTGTCTGCCGGCAAAGAGGCTACTCCCCAAGCGCCCCCGGTTCGGAGCCTTTGCCTAAGGCTCACTAGGGTCTTTCGCACATGCGAAGACCCCCCCTAACTGCGCGTGGGCTAACCGCCTCCGGGAGCGTACCGAGAAGCGGCCGCCATTCGCGACGCCAAAACCGAAACCGCAGGTGTGTGGACTCTAATCTGGGAGAACCCTAGTTTGATTCCTCATTCCTCCACATGCAGCTGCTGGTGTGACCTTGGGTCAGTTACAAGTTCTCTCAGAGCTGTTCTCTCACAACCAGTTCTCAAAAGAGCTCTCTCAGTCTCGCCTGCCTCACAGGCAGTGTTCCCTCTAAGATGAGTTAGTGTGAGCTAGCTCACAGTTTTTTAGCCTCTGGCTCACACATTTTTGTCTTAGCTCAGGAAGGATGGCTCCAGAGCAAACTAATAGTCAGACTCTTGAACAGACGTACTCTCAACAACACTCTCTAGTTAGTGATTTGTTTATTGAGAGATGTACATGTTTCAAGCTAAGACCACTTGTGTCAGAACTAACTCCTCTGGCGCCAGCTCTGGAATTATACATGGTTCAAACAAGCCCCACCCCCGTGCCATGTCCAATCAATCCATCCATTCAGCCTGCCTAAACCCAATATGTACCATTTACCTCCTCCCTCCACCCTGCGAACCTACAGTTATATTATCTAAGACAGGCTGGCTAGCAGAGACAGGCATTCAAGGTCATTTGACATTCTTCCCAGTCGGAAGGCCTCTTGAGAAACAGTTACCAAGCAGTAAAGCAAAGCACTTTCACGCCCCTGCACTCACATCATTTACCCCCCTCAAAGCCCAGACAACAGAAGACAGAACATGTCCAACGAGGCCCCAAGTTTGACCCTAATTTAAGCAGTAGCCAAATCGCTAGCTTACAACTTTAATGCCAGTAGTTCATGAAGTAGAATTTTTGCTCACAGGACTCCACAGCTTAGAGGGAGCATTGCTCACAGGGTGTCTGTTGTGGGGAGGGGGAGGGAAAGGAGATTGTAAGCCACCTTGAGACTCCTTTGGGTAGTGAAGGGCAGGGTATAAATCCAAGCTCCTCCTCCTCCTGCTCCTCTACCACCACCGGAAGAGCCAGCCAGGAGGTACAGCTACTGCACCACCATCTGGAACTGCCATAAAAGAAGATGTGATGTTAGATCAGATGCAACCGGGCAAAGGAAGGGGTAGATCAAAGGGTAGAAATGGCGCTTTAGTTCCCTCCTATGGTGGAGGAAAGTGCTGTCAAGTCACGGTGAACTTATGGTGACCCTGTAGAGTTTCCAAAGCAAGAGACTAAGATAGGTGGTTTGCCATTGCCTGCCTCTGCGTCACGACCCTGCTATTCCTTGGTGGTCTCCCATCCAAATATTAGTCAGGGCTGACCCTGCTTCGCTTCCAAGATCCCTCCACAATTCCGTCACATTGGAAGCAAATCTTAGTCAACATCAATGACTTTGTTCAATCGCTTGTTAAAAGGGGTTTTACCTTCCCTCCCCCCACATGACCTCAAAAGCTTTTACAAATCTTTGGGCAATTCTAAAACTAATTATGTCTTTAAAATTCTTTGAGCTCCATGTTCTCTTCCCCACCCCCTCCCCCCAAATGGCCCATTTCAAAATGTTTTCAACATGCTCATTAAAGCTTTTCACCCCCTCTGGGTGGGTCTTCAAGGTTAACCTTCCGTAAAGGGTGCTGTAGAAAAGTGAACTCCGCCCTGTGAGATCAAAGACCAATCTTTGCCTTTGTCCTCTGGAACCGTCTAAAAGCTCTCTGCGGTTTGAAAGCGATAAATCCCTATGTTAAATAAGGCTTCATGATAAAAGACCAGAGAGACAAAAGACACACAGGTCGGTAGGCCAACTCTCGATGCAGGAAGGGTGCCTCTCACCACCTGTACTGGGGGGGGACACGTTCGAAGGGCGGTGGGCAGTTGGTACACCAACCAACGTTAACCCCAGCAGGGAAAAACCATCCATGGTAACAGAAAGCATTAAAAGAGCCAGTTTGGTGTAGTGGTTAAGTGCGCGGACTCTAATCTCCTCCCCACTCCTCCACATGCAGCTGCTGGATGACCTTGGGCAAGTCATAGTTCTCTCAGAGCTCTTCTCTCAAGGACTGTTCTGGAAAGAGCTCTCTCAGCCCCACCTATCTCACAGGGTGCCTATTGTGGGGAGGGGAAGGAAAATGAGTTTGTAAACCGCTCTGAGACTCCAAGTGAAGGGCGGAGTATAATTCAATCTATTCTTCTTCATTAGCCTAAGCAGAAGAACAGCCAATGACCCACCTCTACCAAAAGGTCTTCGGAGGTGCACTTTCCTTCCTGCTCAGTATCCAAAATGACCTGCCCTGCCAGGGCTCACAATACAAATGCAATCCAAAGGAGAGAGAGAGCAGAGACTCAACAATTTAGATCAGGGGTGGCCAAATTTGTGCAACGTTAAGAGCCACACAGAATAAATGGAAGATGTTTGAGAGCTGGAAGACAGAAACAAATATTACACTCGCGTTTTTATTTTTTTAAAGATGCAAATCTGCTTTTTTACTAACATTCAACGAGATTGCCAAAAATAAAAACAGAAGGGGTAAAAGCAGATATTTATTTGTCTGCTAATGATATTTATTTGTCTAAGAGAGAGAAAAAGAGATGGAAAGAAAGAATGAAAGAGGTGGAAAGAAAGAGAGAGAGAGAAACAAAGAAAGCAAATAGGTGGGAGGGAGGGAGAAAAAATATGCCTCCCCTTCGCTACCCCAGCCACCCTGCCAAGAGCAGCACAATATGTGTGAAAGAGCCACATGTGGCTCCCGAGCCACAGTTTGGCCACCCCTGATTTAGACAGATGATGCTACAAGATGGACGGATGGACAGGCAGACAGACGGATGGGCGGATATTGAGCAAATTTAGAGTCCAGTGGCACCTTTAAGACCAACAAAGGTTTATTCAAAGTGTGAACTTTCATGTGCATGCACAAATATTTGAAGAAGTGTGCCTTGCACACGAAAGCTCATACCTTGAATAAACTTCGGTTGGTCTTAAAGGTGCCACGGGACACAGGAGCAGTTCTCTCGAAAGAGCTCTCTCAGCCCCACCTACCTCGCAGGGTGTCTGTTGTTGGGAGGGGAAGGGAAAGGGATTGTAAGACACTCTGAGACTCCTTTGGGTAGCGAAGGGCGGGGTACAAATCCAATCTCCCCTTATTCTTATTCTTCTAACCACTACACCGAATCGAACCAATGGTCCACTTAATACTGTCCTATCAAGTGCCCAACCAAATGCCCTGGAGGGCCAGAAACAGGGCACAGAGGCCAAGGCCTTTCCCAGATACATAGCTTCCCAAAACTGGGATTCAGAGGAGTACTGAATAAGAACATAAGAGAAGCCAGTGTTGGAACAGGCTAAAGGCCCATCCCGTCCAACACTCTGTCACACAGTGGCCAAAAATACCAGGTGCCATCAGGAGGTCAACCAGTGGGGCCAGGACACCAGAAGCCCTCCCACTGTTGACCCTCCCCCCAAGCACCAAGAATACAGAGCATCACTTGCCCCAGACCGAGAGTTCCTATCTATACCTATAGGTAAAGGTAAAGGTTCCCTTGCTCGAAAGCCAGTCGAATCCGACTCTAGGGTTGCGGTGCTCATCTCCGTTTCAAAGCCGAAGAGCCAGCACTGTCCGAAGACATTTCCGTGGTCATGTGGCCGGCATGACTAAATACCAAGGCGCACGGAACGCTGTTACCTTCCCAACAAAGTGATACCTATTTATCTACTTGCAATTTCTTGCTTTCGAACTGCTAGGTTGGCAGGAGCTGGAACTAGAGACGGGAGCTCACTCCGCCATGGGTCTCGAACTGCTGAACTACTGACCTTCCACAGCCTGCAGTTCAGCGTCTTAACCACTTGAGCCACCACATGTCCATGTATGTTAAGTGTGGTCAAGTTGCTTCGGACTTCTGGTGACCCAATGAATTAATGACTTCCAGAATGTCCTATCCTTAATAGCCTTGCTCAGGTCTTGCAAGCTGAATAATATATCATAGAGGTTTATAAAATTTTGCAGGGGGGGAAGAGAGAGAACTTTTTCTCCCTCTCTCAAACTACTAGAACTCGAAGGCAACCAATGACGTGAATGGGCAGTAGATGCAGGACACACAAAAGGAAATGCTTCCTTATATAAGGAGTGATTAAAAGGTGGAGTTTGCTGCCAGAGGATATAAGGACAGCCAAAGGCACAGATGGCTTTAAAAGGGGATGAGACAGATTCCTGGAGGAGAGGTCTCTCAGGGGCTGCTAGGCACAGTCGACTAAAGGGAACCTCGGCATTCAGAGAGGGTAAACCTCAGAATCAAAGCAGTGGCCCAACTAGTCCAGTATCCTTGGCATATCAACAGACAGGGCAGAGAAGCCAAGGCCTTCCCCTGATTGAGTTCCCCTTGTATTGAGTTTCAGAGGTTGACTGCACCTGGAAATGGAGGCTCCCTTTAGTCATTTTGACCGGTAGCTCTCAATGGATCTTTCCGTCATCGGTCTTTCTGACAGAGTCAGGTAGGTAGCCGTGCTGGTCTGAAGCAACAGAATGAAGTCTGAGCCCAGTGGCCAACAAAGTTTAATTCTCAGTATAAGCTTTTGTGTGCACGCACACTTCTTCAGTACACGTACAACCAAGTTTGGTGTCGTGGTCAGGAGTTTGGACTCTCATCTGGGAGAACCGGGTTTGATTCCCCACCCCTCCACATGCAGCCGCTGGTATGATCTTGAGTCAGTCATAAGTTCTCTCAGAGCTGTTCTCTCAGGAGCAGTTCTCTCGAAAGAGCTCTCAGCCCCAGCTACCTCACAGGCAATGCTCCCTCTAAACTGTGGAGTCTTGTGAGAAAAAATTCTACTTTGTGAGCTACTAGTATTAAAGTCGTGAGCGAGCGATTTGGCTGCTGCATAAATTAGTCTGCTCTGGAGCCCTCCTTCCTGAGCTAAGACAAAAACGTGTGAGCCGGAGGCTAAAAAACTGTGAGCTAGCTCATGCTAACTCAGCTTAGAGGGAACAGTGCTCACAGGGTGTCTGTTGTGGGGAGGGGGAGGGAAAGGAGATTGTAAACCACTCTGAGACACCTTTGGGTACCGAAGGGCAGGGTATAAATGCAATCTCTCCTCCTCTCTCAAAAGCTTATCCCCAGAATTAAACTTTGTTGGTCTTAAAAGGGCCAGTGGACTCAGGCATTAATCTTTCTGATGTTTGTCAGGACCCAGGGCAGACTCAGAGAGAGGACACCGCACGGTTTGGCCCTCAAGAGACCTGGACACACGTAGCGGTGAACGTTTAAACATGAAGCCAGCCGTGCAGAACGGTTAAGATTTTTAAAATAATACACACGCACGCTCACACATCCCGCATCCCATTTAGTGCTGCTCCGCTAGGACTCATCAGCAATTTTTCCCCCTCCGCCAGCTGTAAGAACAAGCCAGAGATTAAGGGGGATCATCCCAGCCGACTAAGAATTCAAGGCAGTGCTGGAGAGGGTAATCCAACCTGACAGAACTGATCGTCTTGTCTAATCCCTGCCTCTCCTGCTGATTAAGCAGCAAGACCCAGGGCCAAGTCCATTAAAGCCGTAATCAGAGACGGAAAAGGAGCCGGCGTTTCCCCTTTCTACGGAAGTCACTTGGCTTCGAAGGGCCTGCTGCTGCTCGGGATGGCCCCATAAGAGCTGCAACACTACGAGGGAGTAAGTGCTGCCGAATTCAACGGGACTTACTTCTGATGCTCATCAATGCTCCCTCTAAGTTGTGGAGTCCTGTGCGCAAAAATTCTGCTTTGTGAGCTACTGGCATTAAAGTCGTGAGCGAGCGATTTGGCTGCTGCAGAATTTAGTTTACTCTGGAGCCATCCTTCCTGAGTGATGACAAAAATGTGTGAGCCGGAGGCTAAAAAACTGTAAGCTAGCTCACACTAACTCAGCTTAGAGGGAACACTGATGCTCATGCTCAGAGCCAGTTTGGTGTCATGGTTAGGAGTGTGGACTCTAATCTGGGAGAACCGAGTTTGATTCCCCACTCCTTCACATGCAGCCGCTGGTGAGACATTGGGTTAGTCACATGTTCTCTCAGAGCTCTTCTTTCAAGGACAGTTCTGGAAAGAGCTCTCTCAGCCCCACCTACCTCACAGGGTGTCTGTTGTGGGGAGAGGAAGGGAAAGGAGATTGTAAGCCGCTCTGAGACTCAGGGCAGGGTATAAATCCAGTCTCTTCTTCTTCATTGGTAAGTGTACTGTGAAATTCTGTTTCTGCACTCAATACAATTGGCTCCTTCTTAGCAGCACGCATAGGGTAGAGGAACAGACAAGTGTCTTAGCCCACATCCGGGCAGCAAGATCTTCATTTCCGCTTGATACAATGACAGGCTGAGTTCAGACTGGCAATTTGCCCCGCTATAGCCACGTTCCAGCAACGTTTCCCAAGCAGATTAAAGGGGGCGTTCACATGGGCGTTCCCCACCTGTAGGCAAACCATACTGTTCCGCTTCGCTCCCACGTTTAAAAGACACCTGTTACAAGTGGTGGCAAATCCTGGAGAGTGCCTTTGTCCCGTGTCAGTCTGCTTCCCAGAAGTGTGAACGCTCAGTCAAAAAGCCGGGAGCAACCCGTGTTGCTCCCAGTGCATATGATTGGCTGTGCTCCGCTCTACCGCCCAATACGGTGCCGGCACAACGGGATCCTCCCCAAATCGGCTAGATGCCTACGTGTGTATGAGTGCATGAGCGCATGAGCGCTCATGCGCTCATACACACATAGGCATCCAGCCGATCTACCAGGAAAAAGCTGTTTACAGCCGCACCTCCGGGCCAGCAGTCTGAACGCTCCCCCGTGCCTCCTCCCGGTATCCTCCCACATCAGTCGGCCCCGTGTGACCAGGAAAACCCGGAACACTTTGTTCCGGGGCTTTTTGCCATGACTGGCTCCCGCTGCAGACTGCCAGTCCGAACTCAGCCACAGACAACCAACCGGCCCAGGGTGACAGCAGCCCAGGATACCTTGGTCCATCTGAGTGGGCACTCTGCCAAGTGGGCACTCTGCCAAGTGGGCACTCTGTCAACATGCTCTAGTGCAGCAGTCCCCTGTGGACCCCAGGGCTGCCTTACCCAGTAGGCACAGTGCCTAGAGGCCACGATACTTTCAGGGGCCCATGAAAACGTTTTAATTACTTTTAAAATCAGAAGGGAAAAAAATGAACTGTGGGGGTCAAAGACAACCAATTTTTCTCCTATCAGGAGACACGCGTTCTAGGGCTCACGAGAATCCATCACTTCGCCTAAAACAGCAAAAAGCGATGCAGAAGTATTTACAGTTATACCAAAAATAATTTTTAATATTGACATTCTCACGTTGGGAGGGGCCCACAAAGGCAAAAGTGCCCGGGGGCCACTAAAGTCATGATGGGGCCCTGGGAGACACCTTTGGGATTCTCACACAGTGTGGTGGGTGCAGCCACAAAATGGCCGCCACAGCTTCCCTTCAGACACAGTGCCTTGTGCTGTGGTGGCAGCAGCGCCCAAAGCCATGCACAGCCAATCAAGTCTCCAACGCCCAATCAGAAGCCCTGCTGTGTAAAAGTCTCATCTGGCCCTCCCCACTTTCTAAAAGCACTTGGTGGGCAGTAGGAAAGGTGCTGATGGGCATAACGGTGCCCACGAGCAACATGTTGAGGACCCTTGCTCTAGTGAACACTGCTGGACTGGGCCAGAGAGATCCAGATTCAAATCCTGCTCATCCACAAAGTTAATTGAGAAGCCTCGGGCAACTCACCCTGAGTCTGCCCTGGCAGGGAGGGCGGGGTATATATCAAATCAAATAGATAAATAAATAAAAGTTCCCCTCTCTCCCTCCCTCCCTCTCTCACTCAGACTTGCGTATCTCACAGACCAATGAGCTCACAGTATTATTGCATATGTCACACCTGGCAGCACAATCATTCTGGTAACATCTACTTAAGACTGTCTGGGGGTACACGCAGCACCCATGGATTAATCCCAGCAGATGCCAACCTCCAGCCTACACAGGACATGAAGGGGAGATCTATGTGCCCCTCAGTGGCCAGAAGTGAAGGTGGTTGTTCATTGGTCAGGATCATATTTCTCCAGGGCATGGAAAGTTTCAGTGTTAATAATTGCACAATAATAAAAAAAACATGACTCATTCTCTGTCCTATTTATAATACTGGAACTTAAAAGTCTTATCCCCTCCCCGGCTTCAAGCTCATTCTTCCACCTAGAAAAACAGGCTTTAACTTGATGGCTGCAATCCAGTGGAGCTGAATGCTATTTCAATAGGCTTATGTGCAATTTATTCCTCACACGTTACAGTCTCTTTAAAACTTTATATTCAGCCTATGTCCCAAAACTTTAGCCAACACGGAGGAGTTCCAAAAATGAAACAGGGATGTAAAAAAAGGGTTCCCCGAAGGCAAAAAGTCTGGAAACCAGAGCAGTATAAATAAATATTTTATTTAAACTAGTCTGAAATGTTCTCCATGCAAACTGAATTTCTTTGAGGCAAGTCAGAGCCTAGAAGGGGGTCCCTTGTTTTCAACATAAACACATGACTTCTGAGTTTCTATTAAGTCAAAGGGTGATTAGCAGCTGGGACTCTCAGGTGCCAAATTCAGTCCCCAAATACTGTCTGACACACACACACACACACATCCAGCAGCCCTTAATGAAATGACCAGAAAAGGGACAAAATTTGCACAAGATTTGCATATGCCAATTTACATTTACAGATGCCACTGTACACACAGTTACTCTAACTTAAATAGAAATACAATATAATTCAGCACAACGGCCTATCATTTAAATGCTTACCAAGGCGTTTTTTCAACCTAAAAAAAAAAAGACTTCTGCTGATTTTCCTGGACAGAGCGGAATCTGGACATATCAGAGGACAGAAACACCTACGTCCCGAAGACTGCCCTCTTAAAAAAAACAGGACATATAGCTAATCTCTGGATTAGTCCTTCTGGATCCCAATGTCTAGTCCTTCTGGATCCCAATGGCCACCCCATACATCCCACAATGCATGACACTTTTTCTCCAGCTGAGAAAAAGGCAAAGGCCTCCAAGGCCCCCCACACACACTTCTGTTGCACAGGAAAACAACAGAGGCCTTGGCAGAGGCCTTGGCCATATTAGGTCCTTCCGTTGCTCCCTGCCAAAGGCTAAGCACAGTTGATGGCTGAGATGGCTACAGGAAAGACACTGCCAAGGCGTCTATCATCCTATTGATGAAGACAGGATTAAAGAGCCCTTTGCCTCTGCTCATGTCAGAGTAATAAAACCAGTGGATGGAGCCAGCGTTGCTAGTGCTGGAGCATTTCAAAATATGGCCAGTGCTGTAAAAAATGCTGACCAGCATTCCATGCTACCACAGCAGATCTCTCCCGATAAGGGTTCCCACTGCCCCTGCATCACACCACCCAGATCCAAACGGACGTCACACGACAGCCAATCACAGGATTTGACTGGCTGCCTAGGTCACCAAGGATCACCTGAATGTCATCTGCCTAGTCCCTTTCCCCTTCTGGGAGCCCTAAACATTTTGGCCAGGGGTGGGGGGGCACATTTCGGTTCATCATCCCATGCATGACTTCACCCCTCAAGCACGCCTGGACTACGACTGCAGAACTCAATGTTTTCCCCCCTCCTTGTTATGCCAATCTTGTATTTCTTTTACTGGTTGGTTGGTTGGGAGGGGGGAGGTTTGGCTTACAGGGAGAGCTAAGCTTTTTATAGCATCCAATCCACAGCAGAAAAGAAACCACAAGAATTCACAGATATGATTAAACTTGGGGCACAGGGCTGGGGAGGTGAAGCAGAGCTCCCAAAAGATCATCAGATTAAAAATAATAATAATAATAATAAACAGACAGCTCTGCCGAACAATGAACTTACCTCAGTTAGTTCACCAGCCGAGACTCCAGAGGAAACCTTGTCAACCTGTTCGAAACAAAGAGTTACTTCAAAAAGTGAAATATTACCAACTGACAGGGCAAATTCCAAAAATGCCTTATTACGACTGCAGTCATTCCGTGGCATGCACATTTAACTCCTTCGCAGACTTGAATTTAATTCAGCAATCTTCAAACCTAGCAGTTGGGGGGGGGGGACACTGTGCAAAGAATTTAAATCACAGACGGCTTGTCAGAGAGTTTTAGAGCCTACAGGTAACCCCCTTTTCTGACTCACATTCCCACACCCAGCCAGCGTGGTGCAGGAATTAGGGTGCTGGACTCGGTTCTGGGAGATTCTGATGAAGAACAAACCAAAACAGAAGGGGGAGACAGCCCTAAGAAACAACAAAGTTGGGTACCCGAAGGGCGGAATGGGCCTACGTTTTTAAAGCAGAGTTGTCGTGCACTTGGTGATAAACACCTATGTTTTGTTTAATTTATTTCTCAAAATTTTCTCTCACTCAACCTTTGGGTACCCAGCTTTGTAGATTTCTCCTGAAGCCCAAGTCCATTTTGTCCAGAGATTAGCACACAGCAAACACGAAGGAAGAGTCTCTGTGTTCAACAGGCTAAAGCAGCAAGACCTCATCAGGATCCTACCATCAAAAATACACACAGAGAGACAAAGAACCCTGAACGCTGTTGCACGAAGGAAATGACTTCCTTCATCTAGAACAGGGGTCTCCAATGTGGTGCCCGTGGGCACCACAGCATCTAGCATCACCTTTTCTGGCTCCCATCAAGTGCTTTTGGCAGGGTTGCCAGGTCTTACCTGGCTGCTGGCGGGGATAGAGTTTTTGCCCAAATGCTAGAGCGTCCCCCGGGTGACGTCATCATGCCAGGCACATCAGGTGGCATGGAGCTCCCCCTGCTGGCTGCCTAGCCAGTGGCCAATTGGGGACCCCAAAATCAGGGGAACCGGTGCCCTGTTCAGGGGTGTGTGTGGCAACCCTAGCTTTCAGGGTGGGCCTTTTGCCCAACAGGGTTTATAATGGGCTACACAAATTAAAAGGCCTCATGTTAAACGGTTGCTGCCAGAAATGCTAAGGAATTACTGTTAGAATTATACATAACCGTAACTCCCTGACATTTTGGAGTTGGCGTCACCTCAGGCGGCAGCCACAGGCTCAAAAAGGCTGAGAGAGAACCCCCACCCCACCCCGATCCAGAAAGCTGACATATCAGGGAAGCACTGCAGCCAAGCGGGGCAGATAACCTTCATCCTGAGGAGAGCCTCTCACCCCACAGTACAGCATTCAGGCTTCTGTTCTCCATCTGTACAGCACACACGGAAAGATTTTCTATTTCAGGCTAAGGGCCAAACTCCACGTTGCGCAGGAAACCTGTGACTGGATCTCCCAATATTTTTGTTTTTATTTCCAAGCAGCCTTTTTTTGTGGGGGAGGGCTCCAAAATTGACTGGAGTAGCAGGACAGAGATAAGCCACACACATGCCCCCCCGCCGCCCCTAGGTCATACTATCTGCTAACCCACCACTGCCCCAGGCTGCTATTAACCCCGCAGGTAGTCTCTAGTGATCACTTTCTCAAAACACGATTCAGAAAATACACTAGAATTGTGTGTGTGTGTACACCAAACCACCACAAAAATCAAAACACAGAGCGTTCTGATCCCACCCTTCTCCCAGCAGCTCAAGACCACATAGGAGTTTATCCCCACTGGATCTTCACAACCGCCCTGCCGCAATTAGGCAAGGAAAGAAACTGGCCTAAGGTTGCTTAACAAAAGTTGAGAGTCCAGTGGCACCCTGAAGTCCAACAAAGTTTAATTTTGGGTACAAGCTTTCATGCGCATGTGCGCTTCTGCAAATACATGGAGAAGTGTGCCTGCACAAAAAAGCTGATACCCAGAAAGACCAACAAAGTTTAATTTTGGGTACAAGCTTTCATGCGCATGTGCGCTTCTGCAAATACATGGAGAAGTGTGCCTGCACAAAAAAGCTGATACCCAGAAATAAACTTAAAGGTGCCACTGGACTCAAACTTTGTCCTGTTGCTTTGGACCAACACAGCTACCCCACCTAAGGTTGCCAGATCCTATCCGGCTGCCAGCGGGGACGATCCAGGCTCTGCTCTGGGATCTTCTTACGCACGCACAAAGCGGGCATGCTGTGATAACATCACCCATAAGTGATATCATTGTGCCGGGGATGGGGGGGGGTGATGCTCTAGTTTTTGGGCTTTATGGGTTTTTTGCCTTCAAAACCATAAACTTGGTCCAAAAACTAGAGCGCCACCGCCCCCCAACATCCCCAACGCAATGACATCACTTCCAGGTGACATCATCGCATCTGGGACGCTGCCCAGTGATGTCCCTGTTTGGGGGTGTGGCTTCTCCCACCAGCCAGTCGACCAGCAGCAGATCGAAGCCCCCCAAGGTGTGGGAACCCCCACTGGGAACTGGGGGCTGAATCTGAGGTCACTTAAGCAAGGCTTCAAGACCTTGAACCATGGACTCCCCCTGGATTCCAGTCCTCTTCTGAATAAAATCCCATTTCCCAGCCCTTCCTAAAAAGCAAACAGAGAAGATACACTCTGTGGACATCCACCTCCAACCTGTTCCACAAGGCAGGAGCCGTAGCGAGCGAACCACAAATACTTGAAGAGGTGACCCTTTGGACTGGCCAGTCCCAAGCCATGAAGGGCTTTGCGCGTCCAAAACCAACACCTTCGACCAAACCCAGAAGCAGACAGCCAAGGGAAATGGCTACTGAAGCAACTTTGGATGGAGGATCCAAGGGGAAGAAGTGGCCCGAGGAGAACCCCTGCCCCTCCCCAGGCCAGTGGCTGTCTGATGCAAAAGACAGACTCTAAAAAGCATCGTGAGAACTAAGGGCCCCTCGCAGACACCGGGAGTTCCTTCCCTCCGGCTATAAAAAGGAGAGGAAAGCCTCTCAGTCTACAGCTTGTAAGGTCATAGCCAGGTCTGTTTGTACTTTGTTGGGTGTGGGCGTGTGTGAGGTAAATTCTGTGCCAAGGAAAGCTTAAATTCTCAACCACATTGGCATGATTTCTCTCTCTCCCTCTATCATTTCACACTAGCGATTTTGCTGGCAGAGTAGAAGAAGGGGCTCTCCAAAAGGCTTATTTATTTATCAAATATATCTGACAAATAAACAAACATATACAGTCTATCAGAAAGGAAGAACAAGACCCTAGCTGAACTCTAGTTGTTACGAAGAAGAAGAAGAAGAGGAGGAGGACGATGACGACAACGACGATGAGATTGGATTTATACCCTGCCCTTCACTACTCAAGGGAGTCTCAGAGCGGCTTACAAACACCTTTCCCTTCCCCTCCCCACAACAGACACCCTGTGAAGTATGTGGGGCTGAGAGAGCTCTGACAGGAACTGCTCTTTTTCAAGAACAGCTCTGACAGAACTATGGCTTGCCCAAGGTCATCCAGCAGGTGCAAGTGGATGAGTGGGTAATCAAACCCAGTTCTCCCAGATTACAGTCCATGCACTTAACCACTATACCAAACTGGCTCACAAGAGAGCTCAACCAAGGGATTACCCAGTTCTGAGTTCTAAACTGACCATAATAGTTAGCCCCCTTCAACTGATGGTAGAGCCCCGGATCCCGTGACATGGTTCCACCCATGCTTCATTTGGCTACGCAAGCAGATTTCCCACTGTCGGTTGCACCCAAGAGCCTAGTGGATGTTGTACCACATAGCTATTTTTTCCATGCGCACAAGAGATCACAACTGGAAACACCGCCCTCGGGGTAGATATTGAGCATGAAAAATGCAGAGCAAAACCACTTCCGCAACGAATAGTGCTGACGCAAGGACATCCACTTCTGCAAACCCAGTACACAAATGGAACAAAGCTATGATAATGGGATATTTCACCTGCACAGCCTGGGATCCAGGCCTTTTTATCTATGGCTAACTGAGCCCTCTAAATCAAATGTTCTGTTCAGTTTTCTTGGACTTGATATTATTGTGAGCATGATGCACATGCCAAAATCAAAGCACCCTCCCTCCTGTGTGTTTTCCATCCGGCAGCATTCCAGACAAGCAGTGAAACACAACTGGAGCTTGCAAGTAGCCGGGGTCTATCACTCAGCATTTAGCCAACATCTCACTGCCTTGGAGATCTACCTCAGTGATGGCCCATCGGCCTGCTTTACTTCCATGACTGTAGAAACAAGAACAAAGCCAGGAAAAGCTTTATCCTTCGACTGAGGTTTTAACACAGGGAATTGACGGGCTATCTTCTTCTATTCTTCCTTATAATAATTGAGTTTTAGTCATACCTTTGGTCATATGGTAAAAATGCGTGCCAGAATCAGTTGGCCAAGGGACCAGTCAGTCAGAGAGGCAGTCCCTCGCCACTGGCTGCCTTGCCTGCCTGTGTGGGCGCAGGCCCGCCCATGCAGGCAGCGCGCAGCCTCACGCCCCCAGTCTCAGGCCAGCCACCAGGCGGGATGGCTGCTCTGGTAGCAGCCTGCTTTGGGGCCCAGGCCTTGCGGCCGTACGCCACCACCACTGCCGCTCGCCCTCTAGACCTACAGGCCCGACCTGCTGCTGCCGCGCCTGAAGCAGAGCGGCGCTCAGCCTCCAGCCCGACTGGGCTGCCCTGCTGTGCCCATGCCTGAAGGGGAGTGGCACCCGCTTCCTCCACGCCCAGATGTACCACGAACTCCCTCCGACACCACAGGTGGTCCACACAGGTAGGCCTCAGGGAGCTTGACGCCCGTGCCGGATGGGAGCCCCTACGACCACTGGAGGCCGGAGCCACCTTGCTGAGCCTACAGCCCCCAAAAGGCCTCCCTCTCATGTCTCTCCACCACTGGGGAGGCGCGCCAACAACCCACCGGCGGCGCCTCCCCCGCCCTGCCACTCCCCCGAACAGAGGATGGACGGGGCCGTCCCCCACGCGCCGGCTAGCACCCGTTGCAACTAGGCACGCTAGTTAATATCTAAAAGGCAAGTTGTGCTGGTGACAACTCACCTACTCTCCCATTGGCCATTGGGGAAGCTGCCTTGGCATCCTATTGGCCCGTCCCACCAGCTCCTCCGTTCTTACACCCCCACTTTTGATGCACTGCACCTTAGGAGTTGTAGTTCTCAGTTGGCCTTACTGCAACCATAGCAAAGGGAGTTAAAACTACAACTCCCAAGCTGGGAGTCCCAAGAGGCTGTGGGTCATTAAGAGTGACAGCTGAAGTGTTAATCAATTAAACTGTTAAAAGGGGGTTTGGGGGAAGGGAAGGCCTGGACAGCTCCCTGAATTACAATTGATCTCCAGACTGCAGAGATCAGTCCCCATGCAGAAAATGGTTGCTTTGGAGGGTGAGCTCTATGGCAGTACACTTCACTGAAGTCCTTCAACAAACCTGGCCCTTCCCTAAGTATTGCCAACCTCCAGGTAGGATCTGGAGATCTCCAGCTATTACGACTGATGTCCAGATGACCAAGACCAGTTCTCCTGGAGACAATGGCTGCTTTGGGCAGTGGGCTCTACAGCATGAGACCTTGCTGAGGCCCCACCCCAAAACCTGCTCTACCCCTCAAATCTACAGGTATTTCCCAACCCAGAGTTACTAACCCTGTGAATGGCTACAGAGGTGCTTTCAAGACCCTTGGAACCCAGAAGACATGGCACAGGAGGAGGTGCTTTTCTACCTTAGCTGCCACTGCGTAGCCCCAAATCACATAAGCCAATTCTCTTGCATCAGCAAACCCAAGTCTAACTCTGCACGGACTGGCTGGAGCGGAATGTTCTTTGCCTAAGTTAATTCCTGCCCCGAGATAGAAATAAATAAAATGTTAAGGCTGGTATTAAATGCTGATGTTAATGGCTGTTCCTACCCAATATCCCCAAAGAATTGGGAAGTGGCTCAGGCTTAGTGGTAGAGGATCTGTTTTGCATGCAGAGGGTGCCAGGTTCAATCCCTCACATCTCCAGATAAAAGGATCAGGTGGATCACGTGGAAGACGTCCACTTGAGACCCCGGAGAGGCCCTTCTAGCCACAGTTGAGAATATTGACTTTGACAGACCAAGAGTATGAGTCAATATGAGGCAGCTTCATGTATTCAGATGTAATTTGTGAGGAAAGAAATTAAAAGAGTGGGGCTTCCAGGTCTCTCTGCAACTGAGGGTCTCATGAAAGGGCTTTGTTTTGTCGTTTGCGATTTATTACGGGAGAGAGGAGTTCCTTCTCTCCTCTTCCTACGCCTCTCTCTCGTTTATTTACTTACCTACTTTATTTATAGGCCACCTTTCTCCTCAGGAAGACCTATGGCCTTCTAAACAGGCATCAGATAAACTGCCCATTTTCTCACACAGGGTGGGTAAATGCCAAGAGATCTGTTTGCTCTGACCTTCCAGAAGAACCTATCCAGAGGAATTCAGGGGACACTGTTGTGCTTTCTGGCGAGAACCATGATTCAATGTCTAAATATTAAACCTCCCAAGAGTAATACAGGGAGACTTTCAGGACAAAATCCCAATTAAACTGGTAGCTGTGTAATAAGTATTTTGTTAGAGAATCTCAAGAACTGCCAAGAGATAATTGCCAGGAAAGGCAAGGCCAGCATTAAATTGAGACAAGAAGGGTCTAGCAGCATAACAAGATTGGAGAGTTCTCCTGCACCAATTTGTACCCCCGTCCTTCAGCACACGAAGCAGTTACAATGTTTATTTATTTCCTTGATTTATACCTCTTCTTTCTCCACAGCGGGGGACCAAAGTACCTCAGAACAACCCGGTGAGGTGGGTTAGACTGAGAGTGCGTGACTGGCCCAAGATCACCCAGCAGGCTTCCATGGCAGAGTCAGGATTCGAAGCTGGGTCTCCTAGTTCCTAGTCCAACACTCTACCGACACTGTTGAGGGGATGGGAAGAAAGAGGGAAACTCTTGGTTTCTAGAAGGAAGGGGATTAAGATGCAGCTTCAAGTGACAAACTGCACATGGGCCAATGACCCAACCAATGCGATTCAACAAAAGTTGTTTGCGTGTTCTGATGAGTGAATCTGCCTTAACACGTCACCCTCAGTCTTACAAACTTGTACATCCACCAAAGGATCGAATCATCTATACCAGTGGTTCTCAACCTTCCTAATGCCGCGACCCTTTAAGACAGTTCCTCATGTTGTGGTAACCCCCCAACCATAAAATTATTTTCATTGCTACTTCATAACTGTAATTTTGCTACTGTTATGAATCGTAATGTAAATATCTGATATGCAGGATGTATTTTCATTGTTACAAATTGAACATAATTAAAGTATAGTGATTAATCACAAAAACAATATGTAATTATATATGGTGAAATATTTATTTCTAATTACAAATATGTGTTTTCCGATGGTCTTAGGCGACCCCTGTGAAAGGGGTCGAGACCCACAGGTTGAGAACTGCTGATCTATACCGTGTGGCCAGACATCCAGCCTGGAACAAAACCCCTTGAAAATGGCATTTTGGGAGTTGGCCTACCCACTCAAGAACAAGGCGGTAAAAGACAATTTTCTTCACAGACGAAGGTGGGTAACCGTGTTCGTCTGAAGCAACAGAAGAAAGTAAGAGTTCAACGGCACCTTTGAGACCAACGAAGTTTTATTCAAGGTGTGAGCTTTTGTTAAATTAGCATGCAAAATTTAACATGCTACAAACCACTCCTATATACACAACTATGGCCCCGGTCACACGGGCCAGAAAACGCGCGGGGGAGGCATGGCAGTTTTCCCCGGAGCTAAATAAGGCGCGGTAGCCCAATCTCACAGGCCACCGAGTTGCCACGCGCCAGCTCCGTGCCGCGATCACACTGCGCTGCTGCAGCGCGGCAAAACAGCAGCACAGCAGACCACGCAAGTGCGAAGTGCGCATGCGCCATTGGGGGGGGCGGGCCGCTGTCGGTGTCTTGTATGTGCGCATGCTCTGTCCAGCGTTGGTGCGCATCCCAGGGAAACTTACAACATCTGGAAACCCCGAGGACATGGGCGGGCGTCGGAAGCCGCGGGATACCGGCGCTCCCGCGATCAGACACCAGCCTTTGCCCCGGGGTTTCCAGAAACTAGTACCTCGGACCTACTAGTTTTTTACCCCGCGTTTTCGGAGGGAAGCCACGGGTTGGCCACGGGAGCCCTATGCCTCCCAGATGTGCTCGTATGAACGTGCACAGAAAGTCCGCAGGGCTCCCGTGACTTCAGCGGGGCAAATGCTCCGTGTGGATGGGGCCTATGATATGTAATTCCATTTCATCGTCTGACAAAGTGCGCATGCACACGAAAGCTCACACCTTGAATAAAACTTTGTTGGTCTTAAAGGCGCCATTAGTTTCTAATTTTCTTCATAGTTCCTTTCAGACAGAGAATAGTGAATAATGTATTTTGGGAAACAGTGTTATTGGTAATCCTATAATGTTATAATAATTTACCTAGACTTACCAATTCATTCACATTTACATTGAGTTCAATATTTGTAAAAAGGTGCCTTACATTTACTTTTCTTTCCCCCTCGCACCCCTCTTCTATTTTTGTACCCCATATAACATTAAAATAAATAAATAAATAAATATATTAAAAAGAAGAACAAGATGGTGGTGGCATTCTACACAGCATCATGTCAGACTGCAGAAGAAGTCCTGTTTTTGAACAAATGCTCCCTCCCCACATGCCAAAAGTTTCCCCCATGCAACAAGCCAACATAGCAAGGAGAAAGCAGAAGTGTAGCCCAGACTGATTTACTACACGCAGAGAGCCTACTTTAAAAAAAAAAAAAAACACAGGGAAACACACAAAGATGTGACAACCCTCCCCAGTCCCTTGCGGTACAATACAGAATTCCATGACACCCACCTACCATTTTGTTCTGTCTCATGTGTCCATCAGCTCTTAAAAACTATTGAATCGCAACATTAAATACTAAATAGGCCAATGTTCAAGCCAGAGAGTTTGCAATTGTAGAGATCAAACCCAAAGCATTTGGAGTAAAAATAAATGAAAGTATATCCTCCCCATACCAGCAGAGACAGAGTTATTTACCACACTGTAGACTAATTACAGGGAGTCCCCTCAGGACCATAGCTACAGTGGGGCTTTGGGGAAACCACCCCCTTTCTTAAAGACACAGCCCCACAAGAATTTCTCCTGTAAATGTTTTTCTCAATCATTTTAAAACATTTTTAAAGGTGTGTGCTCCTTTAAGCAGAGTGGGATGCTGTAGTTGACTAATTCATGCACTGAACAAAGGGGTTGGAGTAGGTGACCTCTAGGACCCCTTCTAACTCTGTGTCAAGAAACTGGTCTTCTTTAAGAGAGTTCTTCCACCTAAGTGTTAGCTTTCTTGACTATAAAAGTCATCACCTCCACCTGCTGGCTTGTTATCAGCAGGCCCATAGCCAGGATTTCTTAAATTGGGGGGGGCTTTAAATAATTCAGGGGGCACTAAAGTTAAAATAAGAAATGATGGATTTTTTAAGCCCTGGAAGCCCAGTGCCGCAGATCTGGCCTCACCCAGTGCTCCAGCTGAGCATCCAGGTGCAAGGAGGAGACACAGGAAGAAGGAGAGGCAGAGGCTGGCTTCTAAGCCTGCCAAAAGTTCCTGCCAGCTCCACCTCACTACAAGCCTGCCCGCCTGATTGCCTTGTGCTGCTTACTCTCCTGGGAGTCCCGTGCCACCGCTGCTGCCAGCTGGGGACCCCCAGCTCCTCCCGACATGCCCTGGAAGCCAGGTGCCGTGGAGCTGGCTTCCGCCAGTGCTCCAGCTGGGCACCCAGGTGCGGGAGGAAGAGGAGGCAGAGGAGGAGGAGGAAGAGGCACCCTGGCTCAGCCCCACCAGTTTCCAAGCCCACCAAAAGTTCCCACCAACCCCACCTTGCCTGTCAGCTTGCCCGCCAGTTGCCTTGAGCTGCTTACTTTCCTGGGAGCCCTGTACCACCGCTGCCACCAGCTCGGTTCTCCCAGCCCCTCCTCCAACATGGCCTGGAAGCCAGGCTCTGTGGAGCTGGCCTCCACTAGTGCTCCAGCTGGGCACCCAGGCACAGGAAGTGGAGGAGACAGAAGAAGAAGAAGAGGAAGAGGCATCCTAGCCTGGCCCCGCCGGCCTCTGAGCACTGCCAAAGATTCCTGCGGGCCCCACCTTGTCTGCCGGCCTGCCCACCTCACAACGCTTCTTCACCTGGGAGCCCCATGCTGCCACCAGCTCAACACCCCCAGCTCAGCCTCTCCCCCCCCACCACCAACTGCCAGCCCAGGATGGAGCTGGCAGGACTCCTGGCAGGCAGGGAAGGGGCAGCGGTGGCATGGGGAGTCCTCAGAACAGCCCAGAGAGTCAGGGGCCTGGGCTAGATAGGAAGTCGTGGGGCCTCAGAAGGGGGTCAGGCCCCAGTAGGCCCCACTGTAGCTATGGGCCTGGTTACCAGAATCATTGCTTAGGCTGGCAGAAGTGATTAACTTGCAGCAGCTGCAAACTCTAATCTCAAGTGGTTGACAGCTTGCAATTTAGAGATCTATCCCGGTAACAGCTTTCTATTGGTTAAATGGCTTTTCTTTCTGCCCTGAGAACTTCAGCCTCTCCCGAAAAAAAATTGCCCCACAAGCCACAAAACCCTGGCTGCGGGCTTGAGTCCCCTCCACCCCTCTCACAAACCCCGAGGATGACTGTTAAGGCAGTGGACGTGAGGATACCGATGAAGGGCAGGGCAGCAAACTGTCGATTATCCGAGAAGCACTGTTTAATACGGGCATCAATACCAGCACCGCAGCGCCAGTCCAAAGCTTTCAGGTTTACAGTCCAAACAAATAAAGCACAAAAAGGAGCTTTTTAAAAAATTAAAACAAAGTTCGTTCTTAAGAAACATTGCCTGGCTTTCATTTAAAAGTGCCCAAGCACACAAGGAAACCAGAGATATTTGCAAACAGCAAGGGTTCACACTCGGTGTGAAGAAATCACCGGCCCCCACATCTGCCTACTATATTTGTCCGTTTCTCACTGGACTCCTAACTAAGAAATTCTAGTGCTCCCCCCGTCCCGTCCCCCCCACAACATATCCTTTTCCTCTCTACTTTGGAACATGAGCTTAGCAGACAGAGAAATGCCTTCCTGCAGGCAAGAATGAACAATCCCTCCCAATTACAGAGACATGTGTGGGCTACGAGCTATTCTCCAAACATAAAAGGGAAAAGGGAATTTGCTATCCTTATATTAACATGCTAAAACAAGCCAACCTGCAGATGGATGGGATGAAAGGGCCTTATCTGAGTCACCTCAAAATTAAAACCCCCCGGGAATGCTTTTCCTTATTGGGTGTTTTTCCCCCTTAGAGAAGAGCTCCTATTTGCAAAGGGCTCGCCCAGTTTTTATACAGATATGGTAACCCCTCACCCCCCAGGAGGCCACAACTCTTCCTTTTGTTCATACTTTATCCAAAAAACATTGCTCCCATTCCCACAATTCAATCAGGCCCATGGCTTGTTTCTAGAACAGTCTGTTTTGCCCAAAGCTGATTTCACAAAACTGATCTACATTGAAAAATAAACCTTTCCGGTCACAAGAAAACATGGTGATCAGTCACATTACGAACAGACTCGCTCTATGGGGCTGACCTTGGAGGCTGCTCAGAAGTTTCAACTAGTTCAGCACATGGCTGCCAGAATGGAACCCATCCTAATGAACACACAATACTTACCCTACGGCAGCTGCACTGGCTTCCAGTTTCCATCTGGGCTCAATTCAAGGTGCCGGCTTTGGCTTGCAAAACCCTAAAATGTCCACAGTACCTAAAGGACCCCCCTCCTGCCACAAAGACCTGCCTGAACCCTGAAATCAATTAAAGGAGCTCTCCTGTGGGATCCGACCTTATTTATAGAGTCTTGTGGGTAGACACTTTACAGCTGTGGCCCCCAGGTTGTGAATTTGTGTCCAGAGAAAAGGAGGGAGGGGAACATTTCTATTCCAATAGACCAGGGGTCCACAACCCTTTTTGAGCCTGTGGGCACATTTGAAGAAAAAGAAGAAGCAGAAGAAGAAGAGGAGGAGGAGGAGATTGGACTTATACCCTGCCCTTCACTCGGAGTCTCAGAGTGGCTTACAAACTCCCTTCCCTTCCCCTCCCCACAACAGACACCCTGTGAGCAGTGTTCCCTCTAAGCTGAGTTAGTGTGAGCTAGCTCACAGTTTTTTAGCCTCCGGCTCACACCTTTTTGTCTCAGCTCAGGAAGGACAGCTCCAGAGCCAACTGATTTATGCCGCAGCCAAATCGCTCGCTCAAAACTTTAATGCCAGTAGTTCACAAAGAAGAATTTTTGCTCACAAGACTCCAAAGATTAGAGGGAGCACTGCCTGTGAGGTCGGTGGAACTGTGACATGGCAGGGTGGATACAGCAACAAAATGGCTTCCATAAAATGGCTGCCGCGGGAGTTAGAACCAGCCACAAAACGATTGCCACAGCTTAACTTCAGGCATACAGTGTAGATCCTTGTGCTGTGTTGGCCGCCGCTGCCAAAAATCAGCACAGCCAATCAAATCTCCAGCGGCCAATCAGAAGCCTTGTTGGGCAAAAGTCTCACCCAGCGCCAACCAATTACTAAACACACCTGATCGGTGCTAGGCAAGGTGTCAGCAACACACTAAGCTGCCAGCTCTGGGTTGGGAAATACCTGGAGGCTTTGGGGGTGGAGCCTGAGGAGGGCGGGGTTTGAGGAGGGGAGGGACTGCAATGGGATATAATGCCATAGAGGTCACCTTCCAAAGCAGCCATTTTCTCCAAGTGAACTGATCTCTTTCACCTGGAGACCAGTTGTAATAGCAGGAGATCTCCAGCCAGCTCATGGAGGCGGGCAACCCGACGTGACAGTGCCCATGTGTACTACACTCAGGGCCACGGTTGACTCCATGAACACACAACCACAGGACTGGCAGCCTGCCAGACCATACAGTCCTCTTACACTCTCACGTCCTAGAGTCATGCGACAATGGAAGGAAAACCAAACTGTGGCCATTAAGTGACTTGTCCAAGGTCCATGTTTCTTGTCTCTGGGAAACTGGGGAGGAGGGAGGTGAAACCACGGTGCATTCCTTTGCCCAAAGAACCAATCAGGAAAAAACTCAGATTTATTTTTTAAAAAAATTAAAAACCCAGTGGAGCGCACACAAAAAAATATCTCTGTGAAATATGGCTCTGCCAAAATATTTGCTTCCGTTTATTTTAGAAAGCCTGTGCTGAGCAAGGTCTTTTGGACACAGATTCATTGACGGTACAAGGGGGGGGGGGATGCATTCTAGAAAAAGCACAGATTGTCTGGTTTGAATTCCTGCGTGGAGATAACCTACTGCAGGAGTTCACAGCTTTTGTTTCGTAGACCAAAAATACTCCCCCACCGAGCGCTCTAATTAGAGTCTTTATCTCCCAGGGACCTTGCAAACAGGAACACGTTGGCGAGGAAATGGGACTGAGGCCATGAACTTATTGCGTGCAGCCCGCTGAACAGCAATCCCAGGCCTGTAGAGCACAAGGCCTGGGAGCCGATTGTCTGTCTACTGGAGGAATCCCAAAATGCTAATTGTTGGCGGTGCTTTTCCCACAGTTCTGTGCAGACATCTGAGGCCCATCAGAGGCCAGAGACCTTCTGCTTCACTATGGCCTTGTGTCATGATCTGTGTAGGACTGGGAGATGGGGCCTGGTGCAGCCTCGGCCCAGGAGATACCTGTGTGGCAGTAGAACGCAGACAGCCTACAATCCCCATAATGCATAGCGAGGGCTGTAGCCAATCAGTTTCCAGAGATTGCGTGAGGAGATTCTGACTTAAGCTGTTAACTGTGGAAAACGGTGTTCTTTCTGTCTCTCCTGCAGTCTTGTCACACAGAGTTAAACTGAGGGGACAGGCTGGTCTGGTGAGAGAAAGATCCCTCACTTGGGACAGAGTGAGTACAGATAGCGAGGCCTGGTATAAAAGGCAGGAGGCCTTGAAATAGTAACCAGTAAGTGAAATAGGTAGCCGCGTTAGATTCTGTTTAATTTTTCCTTTAAACACTGTTTTATCTTTTAAAGCACACCTTGGCTTGTTTTCCTTCCCCCAATACTGTGTTAATAAACCATTTGTTTAATTGTTCGCTGCCTGGTCATCACGCCTACAGTTCTCGGCTTAAAAGGGGGCATTTTGGATGGGCTTGGGAGGGTACCCTGGGCCTTCTCAAGGGACCTTAATTCCAGAGTGGTGGCAGCCGGAGGTGGCAACCTGCTAGAGGGTAGCATGACACTTTGATAGACTAACGCCCCGACTCAGCAGTTCAGCAGCAGTATGTCCCTTAAAGCTATGGATCTATTTCAGACAGGTCAACTCCAATGCTCCCTCTAAACTGTGAAGTCTTGTGAGCAAAAATTCTACTTTGAGCCGCTGGCATGAAAGTTGTGAGCGTGCGATTTGGCTACTGCATCAGTTAGTTTGCTCTGGAGGCATCCTTCCTGAACTGAGACAAAAATGTGTGAGCTGGAGGCTAAAAATCCGTGAGCTAGCTCACATTACCTCAGCTTAGAGGGAACACTGGTCAACTCCTAAAGCCCCTGGTTGGGTCCGGTTTTCATTAACAGCTGCATTCTCTTGCCAAGCCCAGAAAGAAAAGAATCTTTGAGGTTTCCAAACCTGTGGTTGGGCTTCATCATGCAGTCAAGGACCGCAATGGCTGGTAGGTCGGTCGTTGGCTGTGATTCGTGTCTGAAAGGTTACCGGGTCTGGAGGAAGCCCATAAGCCTATGGCTTATGGAGCACATTGATTCAGGCTGTGTGAAAATCCAAACTAGAAACCCTGCTCTTAAGAGTCTGGGGGAAAAGGCTGCAAGGAGGAAGCTAGAGCTGCCAGGTGCCCCAGGGGGGGCAGGGGTTTGCCCGCTCTAAGGACCCCCAACCCGCTGGCCCAAATCCGGCTGCCGGGGGGGAACTCTGCCCCCAAAGTGCCTGAATCGGGCCAATGTGCCGGGCGTGATGATATCACCCAGATGTGAAGTCGTCGTACTGGGCATGTCATCAGGGGACACTCTAGCATTTGGGCTTAAAACTCTATGGTACCATAGAGTTTTAAGCCCAAACGCTAGAGTGTCCCTCGACGATGTGCCTGGCATGATGACATCACTTCCGGGTGATGTCATTATGGCATGCACACGAGAAGCTCCCGAAGAAGCAGCCTCCCCCCACCCCCGCTAGATGCCAGGTAGGGACCTGGCAACCCTAGAGGAAGCAAGAGTTTCCACACTGGGTGGCTCTGGCCAATTTTGTGAATGTAAGCACCATCCGAGGACTAAGATCACATTCACATAGACCAGGGATCCCCAACCTTTTTGATCCTGGGGGAACTTTCAGAATTCTGGCACAGCCTGGTGGACGCAACCACAAAATGGCTGCCACTAGAGGCGGAGCCAGCCACAAAATGGTTGCCACAGATTACCTTTAGTCACACAGTGAAGATCCTTGTGTTGTGGTGGCAGCTGCCGCCAAAGCAACATCTTTAAAAATCTGCACAAGCAATCAAATCTCCAATAGCTACTCAGAAGCCTTGTTGAGGAGGAGGAGAAGGAGTAGGAGGAGCAGAAGAAGAGGCGGAAGAGGAGGAGATTCAATTCTTTCACTACCCAAAGGAGTCTCAGAGCATCTTACAATCTCCTTTCCCTTCCTCTCCCCACAACTGTAAGAGTGGTTAAGCAGTGGAACAGTCTGCCTCGGGAGGTGGTGGATGCTCCTTCCCTGGACGTTTTCAAGTGGAGGCTGGACGACCGTCTTTCAGGTATGTAGGTATGTAGGGCTATATTTCGGCTATGCTCCTGCAAAGTGCAAGGGGTTGGACTAGATGACCTACAAGATCCCTTCCAACTCTAACATTCTATGAACAGACACCCTGTGAGGTAGGTACGGCTGAGAGAGCTCTTTCAAAAACTGTCCCTGAGAGAACAGCTTTGAAAGGTCTTGTGACTGACCCAAGGTCACACCCCAGCAGCTGCAGGTAGAGGAGTGGGGAATCAAACCCGGTTCTTCCTGATTAGAATCCATGCTCCTAAGCACTACACCAAAAGCCATACCTGGCTCCACCCACTTTCCAAAATCACGTGGTAGGCATGAGGAAAGGTCCTGACGGGGACTATGGCACCCGTGGAAACCACACCAGGGACCCCTGATCTAGCCATGGCTTGAGTAACAGCATGCTTGACCATACGCAATTAACTGAGTGTCTACTATGGGGTGTGGAGAGAGAGCAAAGAGAGAGAAAAGGAAGAAAAGTCAACAGAGAGAGAGAGTTTCAGAAAGACCCGTAAAGGTGTGGAGAGAAAAGCGCCAAGCACTGCTGGATAACTGGGGGGGGGGAGTTAACAGAGAACAGGTCAAAGAGAAAACACTGAGTTGAACACGGAGTTAACAAAAGGCTTTTCCACGATTACCACAGGGATGCAAACCTTCCTGAATTAGTCAAGATATAAAAGTGGACCTCTGAGGGATTTGAGCTGTGACCCCGGAGCTGTCTGATGGCAATGACCTGGCTTACGTGTTCATCCCAGGATTATAATTATGGGCTGTAATGCCAGCCTCACATAAACCTCAGACTTTGCCATAAAAATGTTAAAATAAGCAACAGACGATAAAAGACGCAGGACATCTGAACCTCATAAAAAGTAATGGGCTCCTTGCTCATTCAAGGGGAAGAAAGAATGTCAAGCAGAAACAGGACCCGTGAGTCAGAACCCAAATGCCATTTTTGACTTATCACTTTGGTAAACAAAACCATCGGGCCCGGTTACGTCACCAGGGATGTGATCCTTAATGCATTTCATGGTAAGCCAATTCTCATGAAGGAATTAAGGAGGCAAAACATGCTCGTCTATAGAACTGGGCAGGGGGAACCTTCAGCACTTTGCACTGGGGGAACCTTTCATCCCTTTCCGTCAGCTCTGCAGACACGTCCCACTTCTTATGACTGGATAGGCGCAATTATCGGGTCTCCCGAGAGCATGTTGCAGGAAAGTTCCTCCCCAAAACCCAAGCCGAGCAGAGCCCTTCCGCTGATCCCATTGCTGTAGAAGTAACAGAGCGTGCGCCGTCAGAACAGTTCACAAAGAAATTCTCGAAACACTTCTATTGCATTCGAGTACTAAGAAAGTTCATCAATAACCCACCCATCATTTTGTTCCATCGCATGCCCAGCTCATTAGAAGATATCAGGCACAGGATCCTCCAACACAGTACTTATTATTGTAAAATACGTTGGATATTGTTAACTTTGCATGCAAGAGGATCTGGGAGGGGGAGGGAAAGGGTTAAGAGAATTCTCGTACTGGGGTACACTTGGCAGTTGGCCACACCCTCCTCTCATTGGTTAGATGCTGAGCCTCTTTGGCCCTCGCTTCCCTTCCCTTTAAAGCTGTATACGGCCTGGGACCAACATGTCTAAGGGACCGCCTCTTCCTATATATGCCTCAAAGAGCACTACGCTGTAAAAATCAACACCTCCTGGTGGTCCCTGGCCTGAAAGATGCCCATCTTGCCTCAACCAGGGCCAGGGCCTTCTCTGTCCTGGCCCCAGCCTGGTGGAACATACTCCCTATTGAAACCAGGGCCTTGCGGGATCTTCTTCTATTCCACAGGGCCTGCAAGATGGAGCTGTTCTGCCAGGCCTTTGGTTGAGGCAGCGGGCGCCCATGTACGGCCTCCCTGAGGCTGCTGTCACCCGTCCATTTATTGACCACCGACAACTGGCCTTTAACTCACTGCACCATCGGGCCAGAATTTTATAGCCAGCTGATGCTGTTTCAAGCTGTGCTCATTGTTTTAATTGTTTTAATTGTTATAGTGTTTTATTGTGTTTTAAATTGAAATTGTATTTATTATAATGATGTTACCCACCCTGAGCCCACTCGCAGGATGGGCGGGATAGAAATGCAAATAATAAATAAATAAAATTCTCTTCTTCATCTCATATATGACCTCCCTTCTTCCCTACATACATACATACATAAACCTTTATTGGCATAACACCCTTCTTCCCTCTCTTACCTGGGCTTGGAGCTGTAGCAAGTTAACCTTTTTTGACGTTAATCTGTTCACAATAAGTTAAATGTCATGTCATGTTCAGGGTTTTGGGGTTGACCAGTGTTCCCTCTAAGCTGAGTTAGTGTGAGCTAGTTCACAGTTTTTCAGCCTCCAGCTCTTAGCTCAGAGCAAACTAATTGATGCAGCAGCCAAATCGCTTGCTCACAACTTTAATGCCAGGAGCTCACAAAGGAGAATTTTTTTCTCACAGGACTCCACAGCTTAGAGAGAGCATTGGTGTTGACCTTTAAGGCCCTTATTGCTCCGGGACCTACATTACTTCGGGACCACCTCTCCCAGAATGCCCCTGGGAGAGCATTACGCTCAGGCAATAAAAACCTCCTGGTGGTCCCTGGCCCGAGAGGGGTCTGGCTGTCCTCAACCAGGGCTAGGGCATTTTTGGAAGTCTGCCGGAAGATGTTCGTGCCCTGCGAGAGTTACCACCTTTCCACAGGGCTTGCAAGGCAGAGATATTCCGCCAGACCTTTGGTTGAGGACAGCGACAGGGGAAAACATCACATCTGGCACTCTCATATATTTCCCCATCCCTTGTAACCCTTCCTCCCAAGTAGGCTGGGGAGCTGAATTTTTTTTTCTTCCACCATCTTGTATATGTACTTTCTTCTTTGTACCTACTGTTCTTTGTTTAGGTGGTTTTAAACTTGTTTTTAATTTAGAATATTTTTTTTTAATACTACTCTATCAAAAGCCACCCTGAGCACTACCTGTAGGGAAGGGCAGCCTAGTAAATCTATTTTAAGAAATAAATTGTAATGACATGAACATGTCATGTAAGATGTGCTTCTATTTCTGAAAGGAAAAAATTCTTTCTCTTGTCACCAATGGAGTCAGATCACCTTTGTCATTTGTTTGAACAGCATTTTCCCCTTAACTGGGATCTGGCATAAAGATTCTGTGATTCCGAGACAATTGATTTATTGTTACTGAGCCTGCATTGCGGGGAGGGCAGAGAATAAATGCGATTAATAAATAAAGATATTTTTTTTACACTTAACCCAATAAAATATAGGAACAGAAGTGGTGACAAGGACTTTTACACTTAACCCAATAAAATATAGGAACAGAAGTTGAGACAAGAACTTGGATTTTTAGTTCAGAGGCCCCCAGAATTCTTATTTTATTATTGTTATTCATGCCAAAGTGCCTCGTATCACCCTCCTCGCCTGCATTTTACCCTCCAATCGGTTGCCCTGAATCAATACCTTGCATCCACAATGGACTGATGGGGCTTAATTTGCGTCACGACTCAATCCTCCAACATAAAAATAACAGATCAAAGTCATCCTCAACAGGCGTACAGTTCCTTTACATTACTACTAAAAACAGAACCGAAGTGCACAGACATCAAGGGCTGGGGGGGAAAGGGCTGGTGACAACTGTGACCAAGAGTAGCCATTTAGGAACAAAATATGCCTTGTGCCTTTTTAGCACAGACAATTACACATTCGAGACCCAATGGAAATGCTTTCAGAATTTCACTACACGCTTGTAATTTAGCACTTGCAGATCGAATTAAACGTACGTCACCTCTACCAACATATATCTTGTTTTTACCATAGAAAGTGTATCTGCCAGGGAAAAGAACAGATCTGCACAAATACGGACTGTAAATTTGAACTGAGCAGATCGGCACAAATGCAGACTGCAGAATCAAACCCGACATACTTGAGAGGCGGCAGCTGTTACATGCTTCTGTGTTCAACGCACAGGTAAATACACCTGCCTTGCGGTCTAATTAGTGGAGGTGGTAAACTGCTTGAATCTTCTGCTTCAGGCAACCAGATCTCCCCTCTTCTAGGAATTCAATATTGACGCTGGAAACCCGCCAACCCATTCAATTCACAGAGACCTCGCAGATGCCTTGCGACCAGATGTACGCACATTTTTTTTTCCTGAGGACTACCTGCTCGCGGTGCAATCACTTCAACCATTGCCGAGGCAACAAGGAAGTCCTCCGTGACTTTAGACTACATACAGTGAGGCCTGGGACCCAAAGATCTTCTCAGAGCTTCACTGGGCCTTTTATTTCAGATACAGGCAGTTCATACACCTTACTGACCTGCCCAGGTGAGGTAACTGCATAGCAGTAGCTTTCTGTTTCCTTGCCAGTGACACGGGAGTCACAAAGAGAAGAAGTGTGGAAAGAATAGTAAAGGTAAAGGCTTCAGAGGTTAAAACACTGAGCTGCAGAACGGAAAGTCTGTAGCGTGGCAGTTCGAGACCCAAGTGCCGCATGACAGAGTGAGCTCCGTCTCTGGCCCCAGCTCCTGCCAACCTAGCAGTTCAAAAGCAAGAAATGGCAGGTAGATAAATAGATACCACTTCGATGGGAAGGTAACAGCATTCCATGTGCCTCAGCGTTTAGTCATGCCAGCCACATGACAACAGAAACGTCTTCAGACAGCGCTGGCTCTTCGGCTTGGAAACAGAGATGAGCACTGCCCCCTAGAGTCAGATTCGACTGGCTTTCGAGCAAGGGAAACCTTTACTTTTTTTTTTTTTAGACATTACCTTAAAAAAACATGTTTTCAGTTAATAGTAAGCTGCTTTACAGGGAGGGGGGTCGGAGCAGAGATGCTATGGATAACCTTTTCCCCCATCCCCAACCACTGAAGTTGCCAACCTCCAGGTGGAGCCAAGACATCTCTTGGAATTGCTACAGCTCTCCAGACTACAGAGATCAGTTTCCCTGGAGAAAATGGCTGCTTTGGAGGGTGGACATTATACCCACTGAGGTCTCTCCACTCCCAAACCTCCAGGGATCTCCCAACCCAAAGTTGGCATCCCTACCACCCACTGATTCTCCCCAGCAATCCACAAGGCCTTTCCTCCCAAACCAGGAGGGGAAGAAAAGAGAGAGAAAACTGTGGGAGGAGATTGGCAAAGAGGAGAGGAAAGCGAATTCCTCTTACCTGTTAGCTCTTCACTGCCAAAACCTTCCCATTATGAGGTCTTGTAATGTTTAGTCCCTCCCAACTTTAAATATAATGAAACAAGCAATTCTGTTTTGTTTTTAAAGTTTCTCTTTTCTAGAGCTGCCAAGGTCTATCTACAAACCACAACAGTGGCAGCACGGCATTCAACCGTTCCCCAACAATGGTGACCACATGAAAGACTTCAGCACAAATACAAGGGAGCAGCAGAACAAAACATTAAGGCGTTTCACTGTATCTTAAACACTGCCAAGGCAAAGCCTGCCCTGGAAATAACTGGGAATCGAGACCTGAAAATGAAGCCGCTATGAAAGAAAGTAGGGAAAGGGACCCAAGATACTGAATAGGTGCATATCAAAATTCCCTCCCAATGTACCGACCGTGATGTGCATCTACAAGAAGCCACTACGAAACTCTTCCTGCAGACATATCACTGAAATTAATAAGAACAGCTCACGCCCAACTCCTGCTTCAGCGAAATTTCGGCCCAAGAGGACCAGTGAAATGGGGAATCTGCAAGAAAGCAAGGGCTAGGGACGCTCTATTCCGCTTGGAAAAGTAGTTCCCCACTGGACTTTCAGACAGAATTGCTAACCCCTTTCCAACCCAGTATCTTTAGAGACTGTCACTTGGAGCTATCATACATTGACATGCTCCGGTGAAAAGTCTCCCAATACATTACAGCTGTTAAATAACATCTGGCAAGACTGCAAACCACATGGGAGGGCAGCTTTCATTGGGAAAAGACATTTGAGCAAAATGGCTCCCGTAAGATTCAAGCCAAAGTTAACCACACCAACAAAGAGTGGAGTTGATGTTTCGGGCATGGCCCAAGATAGGCCTGAACCTTAAAAGGTTAGTCAAATAGAAAAAAGGGGCCAACAATAAAAGCTTAATATACCTATAGTATATGAAAAGTTACATGTATTTATTAACGAAGAATTAAAAATATATAAGGGCCTTCTTCAGAGGTCAAACACAGTGAGGAACATATTGGCCTATATAATAGTACAGTACAATCATACAAATATACAATATAAATGCAAGAAGGACCAGATGAAAATTGTTCCAAAATGAAACCACTAGGCACCGAATAAAAGCACAAATGAGGCCTCCAAAGATGCGATCACATGCCAAGTAGTCTTTCACTGGTAATAATTTCTGGTCCAGAAAGTGCCTTCCTACGATTGTTTAGCCAAAGTGTCCTCAGTAGAATTGTCCTTAGGCAAAGTCCATCAGCCCTTGTGTGATAGATTCTGGCATTTTTACATGAGGTGTGATTGGGCCCTTATATATTTTTAATTCTTTTTCAATAAATACATGTATCTTTTTTTATATAGGTAAAGGTAAAGGTTTTCCTTGCTCGAAAGCCAGTCGAATCTGACTCTAGGGTTGCAGTGCTCATCTCCATTTCCAAGCCGAAGAGCCAGCGCTGTCTGAAGATGTTTCTATGGTCATGTGGCCAGCATGACTAAACGCCAAGGTGCATAGAACGCTAGATTCAGTCCTCCCCCCCCTTTGTCCCACGATAGGCCTGAACCTTTGTAGAAGCCACCTCAAAGAGAAACAGCCCCCCCCCCAGAACAGCCCCCACACGGATTGCCTCCTCAACAGAAACCCAGTCAACAAAATAATTTGCCAAGCAGGGCTGTGGAAAGAGTGACCAGACAAAAGAAAAAAAGTTGGTTGTGCGTGTTCTAGATTTTTAGGTCAGCGGCCAGAAAAAGGGGCAAACATGGTTCTCTCCCTCACCCCCCACAACCACCAGCATTGCTTGGGGGTGGGGGGTGTTTATGTTATACCCCTTAGGTGAATATGTGGTTTCTGAACCAAATGTTGCCACTGCGGATACCAAAAACCTTCCAGATTCCATCCCTTGGCTCCAGCACTAGAATCTGCCACGGACCCAGAGAGCTCCCTCACAGGTACCACAATTCCTTACTTCCAGAATGGGCCGCCCTTCTTACATTACCTGAACAAAATGGTTAACACCTCTGCATAGCTGCATCCCATCCCAGAAGGAGACCACTATGGAGACAGATGTCTTGGTCACTCCATATGTAAGCCCTACAAGCTCTCAATAAGAGACGAAATGAGGGATACCAGCCTGCAGGTGGGACCAGGAGATTCCCCAGGAATTGCAGCTCATCTCCAGGCTACAAAGATCAGTTCCCCTGGAGGAAATGGATGCTTGGAAGAATGGACTCTCTGGCATTGTACTCCACTAAGGTCTCTGAGCTCCTCGGCTCCATCCAATTCTCCATGACTGATTCCCCGCGAGCAGCTGTGCCACCCTTGCTCTTCCATTTCCCCTGGTTGTATTGGTCAATTTCACACTATTCGCTGTGCGGCCACATTTTGACCCGCATCTGCCCCTCCCCCGATGTCCTCCACATCTTCTCAATCCTCAAAAAAACAGGACTGAGAAAATGTGGGGGAAGTTGGGGGAGATGTGGGTCAAAATGTCGCCCTGCAGCAAATTGTGTGAAATTGACCAATACAACCAGGGGAAACGGAAGAGCGAGGGCAGCACAGCTGCTTGTGGGGAATTGGTCCATGAGTTTCCCAACCTGGATCTGGCAACCCTGCCCACTCCCACCCCCTGCCGGTGGCCAGGGAGTACCTGGAATTACTAGAGGAAACAGACACACAGGTGAGTCGTTTAAGTCAAGAGGTAATTCCCAATTTTCTCTTCAGATATTTGTTGCATTCAACATACTAAGAGTGCTCAGGGTTTTTTACTTTGGATTTACTACCACCATTGGAAAGCTTAAGTAAGATTTATGTTTCTGTAACAGACAGTATTAACTGAACTTCACCAGACCTCCCTCACCAACAGGCTTACTACACCATGTAAAAATCTACATCGACAGAACAAAGGAATTTGTTAAAAGCATACGTCTGCAAGACACATGACCTCGGCAAGGCCTGGACAATTTCTCCCGTGTTCTGCCAGACACAAGCTAACTATCACAGCAGTGTTGGACAGGGAAGAAAATGCAGGTTCGAATCCCCACTCAGCCACAAAACTCACTGGGTGACCTCCGGGCAGTCACCTTCTCTCAGCCTAACAGTTGTTGCCGGTCTCCTGGCAGTGGGGGGACATCTTCCCAGAATTACAACTGGTCTCCAAGTTACAGAGATCAGCTCTCCTAGAGAAAATGGATGCTTTGGAAGGTGGATTCTACAGCATTATAGCTGGCTGAGGTCCCTCCCTTCCCCAAACCACACCCTCCCTAGGCTCCACACGCACACCAGTCTCCAGAAATCTACCAACTCAGAGCTGGCAACACTAGAGTCTGGACTGTCTGGTCTGGTGAAGGCAGAAAGAAAGCAGGGAGCTGCGGGCAGCCCAACATAACAACATTTAGAGTCTCTATGGTTTAATCATAGAGTTTTGGTCAAATCCCAGAGCGTCCCCAGAGATGCGCTGACATCACTTCCAGTCACCACATCGGGACCAGTGTTCCCTCTAAGCTGAGTTAGTGTGAGCTAGCTCACCGTTTGTTAACCTCTGGCTCACACAATTTTACCTTAGCTCAGGAAGGACGGCTCCAGAGCAAACTGATTTATGCAGTAACCCAATTGCTTGCTCACAACGTTAATGCCAGCAGCTCACAAAGTAGAATTTTTGCTCACAAGACTCCACAGCTTAGAGGGAACATTGGTCAGGACTCCAGCCGTCTCATTTTTCAGGGGCAGCGGCAGGAGGGTCCCTCTGGAGGCAGGGGATCTCCCACCCCCAGAGGGAACCTGGTAATCCTACTGCCCCACTCACATTAACAGACCAGCCTCCACTGTACACCAACACTACTATTCTCATCTGATGCACCGTCGCCAGGGACAACGTTTCATTACGTGTCGTGAGACCCAGTCACGGCTCTCCCAAGTCACACTCCCATGTCAGGCTCTCAGATGCCTGTCAGATACTACTTAGATGCTTCAGGCATTTTTATGCTGCCTTTCTCCTCCCCGACTCAAGCTGGATTGTGTTATTTAACATATATCAAATAAATCAATTAAAAGCACACATATGAAAAATCTCATTCGTTTGAAGATCATATATTGCATGCCTGAGATAGCGTTCTTGCTACCCCATTCTGGACTTTTAGATCAGGGGTGTCAAACATGCACCCCAGGGGGCCAAATCAGGCCCCCAGAGGGCTTCTATCAGGCCTGCAGTGGAACTGGCCGTCTTCTGTTTCTTCTTCCAGTTCTGCTGCTGCTGTGTCATCGTAGGTTTGCAGCTTACAGGCAGACACCTGAACAGCATGCTCAGGACTGTAACAACACAGGCATTTGGATGCAATAATTCAGAGCGAGAGGTGTCAGTTGCCAGACACTGTTAAATAAACAAAATATTGCAAGAGCGCTAATGTTTTAAGCATGTTTTTATTTTAAGTAAAAACAAAAGCCTTTTTTGTTTGTGTCCTTTATAAAGTTTATATCTCGGCTACCTGGCATTATGTTTTATGACACACGTGGCCCGGCCCAGCAAGGTCTCCTTTATGTCAAATCCAGCCCTTGTAACAAATGAGTTTGACACCCCTGTTTTAGATGATGTATTCAGAATGTGAAACTTTTTTTTGTATTTTTGCATTTGTGTGTGTGTATGCGTCCATGTCTGGAAGTCATGGCGACCTCTGGCAACTCCTACTGGGGCACGGAGGACATTCAGAGAAGTGGCTTGATGGCCTGCCTCTGGCCTCCCAGCCCTGGTATGCTCTGGACGTCTCCCATCCAAGTACTTGCCAGAGTCGGCCCCGCTTAGCTTCCGAGACTGGACGAGATCGGGCTTGCCTGGGCTACCCAGGTCAGGGCCGAATGTGAAACTTTCCATCGCCATAGAGAAAAAGAGGATCAGTACTTGAATTTCTCCTTGTCATACATTTATTAAAATCACAGGAATCCAGCAAGGAGGAGAAGAGGCAGGCTCAAGCTCTCTTCTCAGTAAAGAAACCAGGTGCCATCTAGAGTTCATTATTGCAAAAGACATACTTAAGCAAATTAATATGTGCAGCAAAAGCAGGCTTTGTAAAAGAAAAAAAATGAGGCCTTGCAGAACATTTCCTCACTCCAATATCAAGATTTAGATACAACGCAATAACAATATAACAAGAGTACTTCTAAGGAATAAAAACAGTCCTGACTTACTTAAAAAGGAACTGAATGTTAAGGACATGTCAGCATATCCATAATATCTTGAACATCAATTACCATAAATGAAGAGTGTTCATTACATCTGGTATCACTCCTTGAGAAGCAAGGTAAGATAAAACAGGAAACCAAATGCTAGTAAATTCACTATACCCATCGATATCATTTGTTGGTTTCATTATGTCTTACTGCTTTTTCCACTATATATTATTGTATTGTTTTTAGATGTAGTAATATTGTGTTTTAAATTGTATACTGGTTTTAACTGCTTGAAAGCCACCCTGAGCCGCTTCGGCGGGAGGGCGGGATAAAAGTCCAACAAATAAATAAATAAATAAATAAATAAATATAGGTTCCACAACTTACTGTGCCATAAACTTAGATTGGGTTTACATTCTGATTTCCATATCGATGCAATGGTTGTTCTTGCTGCAAATAACAGTAATGTGATTCTCTTTTTTTATATATCAGATAAGGTGCCTTCATTTCTAAAATTTAAGAGAACTGATTCCGGACTCTTAGGTATAGTATGTCCATTAATGTGCCTTATTTGTTCCAACATTTCATCCCAGAAAATTGTAATTACTGGACATTCCATCCAAATTTAGATACTTGATATAGCTTAAATAGAACTATACCTCACCAAACATTCACAATATGCTGGTCAGCACCCTTTTGCTCCCTGACATTTTTTTTTTTTTATAACAAATATTTTTATTGGAATATATTCAACATTGTTAAACACAATTTCCAAATCCACTTATGAACTATATCTCTTCCCCCTTCCCCCCTAATAGGCTTCGAACACTGCTATTGCCAATAACAAAGAAAATTTAACAGTAATCAAGTTTAAACTTATAACAATCGATAAACCAGATAACATATTTTTTGTATACAGAAATCTGACTCATCTAACATTATTCCATTTTCAATAAGAAACAAGGTTATACATTTTCCCTTTCATTTTATATTCAGTTTCCATATACATTTTCTGGTCTTCCCATTCATTTAAATACTGTTCTGCCATTTGTCCATTTAATTTTTTAGTCATTTTGTCCATTTCAGCTAAAAATAGCAGTTTTCTTAACCAGTCCTGTATATCCGGTACTTTATCCGATTTCCATTGTTGCGCAAAAGCCATTCTCGCCGACGTGATCATATACCATAATACTGTTCTCTTTTCTTGCTTAATTTTTTCCATTGTCAAACCTAAGAGTAGAAGTTCCGGACTTTTTCTAATAGGGATTTTCAATATTTTCTGCAACTCACAATGAACATTTGACCAGTATACTTTTGCTTTCTCGCATGTCCACCACATGCTCCCTGACATTTTTCTGAAGAGGTGTGAGTGGACACGAAAGCTTATGCCTTGAATAAAACTTTGTTAGTCTTAAAAGTGCCGCTGGACCCAAACATTGTTCATCTTTCTTCTATGTTTGCCCTCACTGTCCCCGCCTTTATTTGTCCTCTCTGCCATTAATCTGATTGGCTGAGGCATCCCACATGATTTGGGTTACCGGGAAGGGGGGGCGTGCTAAGGCCATTGTCGACAAAAATCAAAAGGGGCACCACATCAGTGAGAACAAACAAGACTGAGGATAGCAAGGGCTGAAATAAAAAGAAAGTGATCGTGGAGAAAAAAAAAGGATAGATAAAACATGGAAGGCAAAGGCATACAAAAGATGCTTTTAAATAGTCTTGGTTGACAGGAATTAAGAGAGTCGCTATTGTTAGCTTAGCAGTCATAAGTTAACAAAACCTTCAGGATTTAAGCTCAACATCTGATACTCGCACGCTAACAATGCTATTGAAGGGGAACACCTGTACCTTTTTTCTTTCTTTTTTTAGCTAGGAAGAGAAAGGAGGAGGTCGGATTTTACACTCACGATACTTGAGAACCGACATTCTGTTGGCCAGTCTTGTGTGTCTAATAAAATGTGGTGAAACAGCCAATATTGGCTGAATTGCTTTATTTAGAGATGAGAGAAAAAAGCACTAGCAGTTATTAAAGACTTTGTGAAATTGACGTCGGAAAATCATCAGCTTAAGTTTTCCAAAACACATGTTAAAGGGCGCCCGGTGAGATGTGCAAATCTACAAGTTCTGCAAAACTTCGCTGCGTTGTTGTTGGGTTTTTTTGGAACAAAGTTCGAGTCCAACGGCACTTTTAAGACCGCCAAAGTTTTATTCAAGGTATAAGCTGCTGTGTGCACACACTTATTCAGACACATTGAGATGGAAATTACTAGTCCATACATATAGGTATCTGAAGAAGCATGCATGCACACAAAAGGTTATCCCTTGAATAAATAAATAATAATAATAAATAAATAATAAATGTAATAATAATAATAATAATAATAATAATAATAATAATAATAAATAAATGTAATAATAATAATAAATAAATAAAATAAAATGACTTAAAAGGTGCCACTGGACTCAAACTTTGTTCTGCTGCTCCAGACCAACGCAGCTACCCCACCTGAATCGTTTTGTTTTGTAAATTTGCATCCTAGTGAAGTGTGGAGTAGTCTGCAAGGGAAAGATTAAGCAAGTCATTTAGAAGTGCCAAATCAGGGCAGGGCCCTGTCCTGGATGGCCCCGGCTAGCCCAATCTTGTTAGATCTTGGAAAGCTAAGCAGGATCAGCCCTGATGAGTACATGGATGGGAGATCATGAATAAGAACATCCACTGCTGTTTCTCCGTTGCATATATGAACACAGCCATAAGTTCCTTCATTGTCCATTGTAATGTCTTAACTGTAACTGAGCCTATTCTGTGCCATGTTAAGCTTGATTCTATGCAGAGGATCGTAAGCTGTAACATTCCTATTGGTCGTTCCTATGGAATGGTTTGAAGCAACCAATCACAATTGTAAATATGTTTATGGAGGGAACAAACCTGATTGGCCTTTATCTCTGTTAGGCCATTGGATGTTAACTTATCTGTGGGCGTGGCTTTGACAGCCCGGGCTGTTTAAAAGAGGGAGCTGTGCTCCACTTGTGCTGTGTGTTGTCGTTGTGTTCTGATCGTCTAGTTGCTGTTACAAATAAAGCTGAATCACTTTGCTGAAATCACTGCCTCTTGTCGAGTTGCATACTTAACATCCACCATCCTTAAATCTTAATAAAGTGGCTCCCCTCCCCTCACGCACAACCATGAAAGCAGTAAAATCAGACCGTCCGCCATACAGAAACGAAGTCCCAGTTTTTACATACTTTGTGAACTGACTTCATTGACTTTGTCAATTAACAGGAAGGAAAAGCGGGAGACCCTCCAAAAAAATACTCTAATGAGGACTTGGGGCCCGTGAGGTGCAGAATGTTGACAGCGACCAAGAGTCAGTTAAAGGGGAAAGGAGGGGTGGGAAACCTGATTTCTCATAAAGTTGAAAACTGCAGGGGAGGACATTTGGAAGAGGATTCTCAAATTATTCCCCTCTCAGCCATGATTCCTCACAAGGCCTCAGCTCGCTTTGACATGTAGGACTCCCAAACGCCACTTCCAAGCGCTTGTAGTTAAAATCATATTGCACAAATCATCATAAATACAATAACATTACCAACAGACTACCAATGGACAAACTTAAAACGGTTAGAGGTACCCACATCTTCAAGGACTATGGTTGGTTTCTGGCAGGACCCAAGTGTCCAGAAACCACAGCCTCAAGTAGCCACGTGCCACTGATTTTCTCCACAACATAACACCAGAGAGGCACGGGACTATAGCAAAGTTTCCCCAAGGGCACTTCAGTCGGGGAGCCAACACCTCCTGGAAATTCCAGGCCCCAGGGATGTGAAATCTGCTGCCACTAGAGCCAGGGCTTTTTCGGTGGCGGCTCCTACCTGGTAGAAGGAGCTCCCAGAAGAGAACCAGGCCCTGCGGGACCTTGCTCAGTTCCACAGGGCCTGCAAGACGGAGCTCTTCTGCCAGGCCTATGATTAGGAGCCGCCGCCATTACTATTCTATTAGCCCAGAGTCATCGCACCACTGTTATTTTCAGTGCGGGGCGGCCCAGAAAGGAGCGGGGATGACAAATTATCATTCGACTATCGGGGATTATGATCCGCCCCATCTTGTTCTAATATGCCGTTAGATTTTGAATGTCTGTTTGATTGTCCCATTGGGTTTTATTCTGTTTTAATGTGTTTTAAAGCCGGCATCCGTGCCCTGTTGTGAGCCGCCCTGAGCCTTCGGGGAGGGCGGGATATAAATCCAAATAATAAATAAATAAAGTTTGAGGAACCGAAGATAAAGACTTCGGTCATCCAGGACCACCGGCATGCCTGAACCACTTCCCCTGGAACCATTTCGCAATACCTCACAAGCAAGTCAACCAAGCAGCCCTTTCCTTCAGCGAAAAGTGTTGCAAAGCCTACGGGATCAGACCTCCCCCATCGACTCACGTGGGTCAAAAACAGAACAGAAGCCCGTCGGGCGTGGAATATGGGCTCTCCATGAGCACAGTGCCAGGGCATAAAATGGAACAGAGGAAGTTAATCCCACACAGAGCTGGAGAGGCCCAAGAGTGAAACAGTGCTTTGTTTTCATGACTGAAATCAGGAATTGGCCAGGGTTGGTTACATAGGAAACTGGATCAGCCTTGCTAGAAAGAGGCGGAGGAGGAGGTTGGATTTATACCCCACCCTTCACTTGGAGTCTCCAAACAGCTTACAATCTCCTTTCCCTTCCCCTCCCTACAACTGACACCCTGTGAGGTAGGTGGGGCGGAGAGAGCTCTTTCGAGGACTGCTCTTGACAGAATAGCTCTGAGAGAACTTGTGCCTGACCCAAGATCATGCCAGCAGCTGCATGTGGAGGAGTGGGGAATCAAACCTGGTTCTCCCAGACTAGAGCCCATGCTCTTAACCACTACACCAAACTGGCTCTCAACCTACAGTTTTGAATTTTTTTAATGTACATTCATCCCTGTGAGGCAGGCACAAAAAAAAGACCAGCAGGCTCAAATCCCTGTAGCAATGGACCACGGTACCATACTGCAAACTGCTCAGTTCATGTTTATTTGTTGAATTAATACACCATAGACTGTCTATAGCTTTGGGTCAGTACTTATGTTAGCCAGACAACGTGGAAGGAACCACGGCAGCACAACTGAGAGAAAACCTGGATATATGTTGACTCCTGAGTCAATATGCTTAGAATTACACCTTTAAGCACATACTTAACTCCTCCACTGACACCAATTGGATTGAAAAGGATTTAACTTTGGATGGATTACATCCACTCAGTGGGAATGCTAAAAATGCACACGCTAACAGTGTTTTAAGGCAAGGCTGGGCAATTTCTTCTTCACATTGAAGGATCCAGCTCATGTTTTTACAGATTGCCTCATTTATCCAAATGGAAACCATTCTCACAAAACAAAAGAATCCCGGCCTTTTCCAAATGGTGATAAATAACACCAAACAACCGAGCAGGCCTGTTTTTTCGTACAGTTATTCCATTTCTTCATAGGTTCACGACAGATGATCTGTTCACCAGTCTTGGTTGAAACATCTGCTAATGCTCAGCGGCCAACCATGGACATCAAAGCAGAGAGAGGGGACTTTTTCATCCTCGCCCGTAACACCAGTTCTCAAGGAGGGGAAGGCAAAGAAAGTGACGGGCAGAAGATTCAGACAAAAGGAAGTACTTCTTTGCTGCATGATGACTTACTTGTGAAATTCACAGCCACGAGATGTAGTGACGGCAGTTAGGTTCGGGGGGGTCAGCCATGCACTCGCACAAAGCTTTATGCCACGAACAAAACTTTGTTGGTGCTCAGGCACCACTTGACCCAACCTTTGCTCCGATAGCAAGCAGAACAGCTAGATTTGGTGGCTCAAGTGGTTAAGACACTGAACTGCAGACTGGAAGATCGGTAGTTCAGTAGTTCAGGACCTGAGTGCCGCATGACGGAGTGAGCTCCCATCTCTGGCCCCAGCTCCTGCCAATCTAGCAGTTCGAAAGCAAGAAGTTGCAAGTAGATAAATGGGTACCGCTTCAGTGGGAAGGTAACAGCATTCCATGTGATTCGGTGTCTAGTCATGCCGGCCATGTGACCATGGAAACGTCTTCGGACAGTGCTGGCTCTTCGGCTTGGAAACGGAGATGAGCACTGCATCCCTAGAGTCGGATTCGACTGGCTTTCAAGCAAGGGAAACCGTTACCTTTACCTAGCACCTTAGCACCCAACAAGATTCTTTAGGGTATGTGCTTAGATACAATGGAGAAATCGTGCCGTTGCTGCAGTGCAACTCCAGAGCGGAGTTTTAAAATTTAAATCCCCTCTCCACTCAGCTGGCTGGTGCGGGTAGCAGGCTGGCCGCCTCTGGCAAGGGAGGCGGGAAATCTTGTGGGGCTGTTCCTTTAAGGGAGGGGGCGATGTCCCCAATAGCCCCACCATAACAACAGGCAGCTTTGTCGGATCCAACAAAGGGATGTTTGACTCTCAAAAGCTCATACCCCCAAAAATTTTGTTGGTCTCTGCTGCTGGACTCAAATCTAGCTGCCCCGCTGATGATCAACATGGCTACCATCGGAACCTGAGAGCAACTAGTTTAACTGGTTTTTAAAAGGGGTTCCACAAATTCCTAGAGGGCTGGCCCATCAGTGACTACTAGCCATAATGAACCTCCATGTTCAGAGGAAGGAACCCTCTGAATAGTCCTACTGTGGGCAGGCAACATTGGGAGACGTTTTGGCGTCCGAGCCCTGCCCAGGGCCATCTGGTAGGCTGCTGTGTGAGACACGATGCTGGCCTAGGTGGAACATTCGGTCTGCTTTAGCACAGTGGGTCTCCTGTTCTTATGAAAAGGTGGCAGAGCCAACGCCATCGAAGAAAGGAACAGCATTACCATTTCTTAACTGAGTGTATACCATTAGCTACTACAATTTTGCCTAAAGAATCACTGGATATACACATGAAGCTGCCTTATACTGACTCACACCCTTGGTCCATCAAAGTCAGTGTCGTCTACTGGTTAAGCTTCCCCACAGTCTCAGGCTGAGGTCTTTCATGGCACCCGCTACCTGATCCTTTTAACTGGAGATGCCAAGGATTGAACCAGGGACCTTCTGCATGCCAAGCAGATGCCCCACCACTGAGCCACAACCCTTCCCTAAAAGGACGTAGCATAGCGAGGGTGCCAAAAATCCCATTAGGGAACCCAGGTGCCCTTTCCACATAGGAACCACAGTTCTCAGGGCCTTTTGGGGAAAGGAAATGACCGCTAAGCTCTTTTTATGCCTATACTGCAGACAAACCAAAGGGGTGGTTTTTAAAAGAACTCCATTCAGCTACATTGCTACATTTTAAAAAGAAGAAGAAGAAGCAGAGATTGGATTTATACCCCACCCTTCACTTGGAGTCTCAGAGCAGCTTACAAACTCCTTTCCCTTCCCTTCCCCACAACAGAAGGTAGGTGGGGCTGAGAGACCTCTGACAGAAACTGCTCTTTTTCAAGAACAGCTCTGACAGAACTATGGCTTGCCCAAGGTTACACCAGCAGGTGCAAGTGGAGGAGTGGGGAATCAAATCCGGTTCTCCCAGATTAGAGTCCGCACACTTGACCACTATGCCAAACTGGCTCTCACCAAAACTGGCTCTTAACCACTACACCAAAAAAAAGAATGCCTTTCCTCTTCAGTGCAAATCGCTCAGTGTCCAGACAGGTGGAAAAGCGGCGTGCTGTTTTATACAACTTCCTTATCGTAGGCAGAAATCCACTGAAGAATCAAGACCCCAAACCATCCCATACCGGCCAGAAACACTCATGACTCGGCTCTAGGTTTGCCAGGTGTTCCCTCGGCCACGGGCAGGGGATGGCAAGTCGGATTGCCAGATCCAGGTTGGGAAACTCCAGGAGATTGGGGGATGGAGCCTGGGGAGGCCAGGGACCTCTCAGTGGGGTACAGTGCCGCAGAGTCCATCCTCCCAAGCATCCTTTTTCTCCAGGGGAACTGAACTTTGTACTCTGGAGAAGAGCAGTAATTCCAGGGGATCCCCAGGTTCCACCTGGGGGCTGGCATCCCGACTTGGATCCCACAGAGATTCCCAAGTGCAGGGCACGGGGGGGGGTGATTTTCACCCATTCTCCCCTCCCACAGCGGCTGAAACTGAACCTCAAATGCTGCTCCCAGGACTAACTATGGGGAGAATCTAAGGCCTCGGGGGGGGGGGGTGGCGAAGAAGAAGGAGAAGAAGAAGGAGAAGAAGGAGGAGGAGGAGGAGATTGGATTTATACCCTGCCCTTCACTTGGAGTCTCAGAGCGGCTTACAAACTCCTTTCCCTCCCCCTCCCCACAACAGACACCCTCTGAGAGAGGTGGGGCTGAGAGAGCTCTGACAGAAACTGCCCTTTTTCAAGGACAGCTCTTGACAGAACTATGGCTTGCCCAAGGTCATCCAGAAGCTGCAAGTGGAGGCATGGGGAATCACACCTGGTTCTCCCAGATTAAAGTCCACACACTTAACCACTACACCAAACTGGCAAGATAAGCAAATATCACCCCCATCCCTCGTGCTTGCAGAAATCCATGAAAGATCCACACCAAGGAATATATTTGAACGAACAGATAAGTGTGTGTGTGGGGGGGGGAATACACCTAGCATCCACAAACCTCCCATTACCCAGTGGTTTGAGAAGGAGTTCAGAGTCTTGGGAAATACTCCTAGACACGAGGAGGGGGCGCAAACATCTGCCCTCGGAGAAAGCAAAATCCACACAACTCCTTATATGAAGACCAACCCAGCATGCGCAAAACAGTTTGTGAGATTTCAAGTTCTCCAGAACTTTTCACCAAGATGGAAGTCAGGAAAGGCCTCTCTTCTGCGTCCTCCAGAGCAAGGCCGCAAGGCCAATTTGAATAGATAAAGCCGGTGCCAGAAGGAGCTGGAACTGGGTTGCCGTGAGCCGATTACAACTTGACAGCACACAATAACAATGATGCTCTGACCAGGCTGGCCCGATCTCATCAGATCTCAGAAGCGAGGCAGGGCCAGCCCTGCTTAGTCCTCAGATGGGAGACCACCAAGGAAGTCCAGGGTCGTGACACAGAGGCAGGCCATGGCCAATGCTCCCTCTAAACTGTAGAGTCTTGTGAGCAAAAATTCTACTTTGTGAGCTACTGGCTTTCAAGTTGTGAGCGAGCGACTTGGCTGCTGCATAAATCAGTTTGCTCTGGAGCCCTCCTCCCTGAGCTGAGACAAAAATGCATGAGCCGGAGGCTAGAAAACTGTGAGCTAGCTCACACTAACTCAGCTTAGAGGGAACACTGGCCATGGCAAACCTCTTCGGTTCCTCCCTTGTCCTGAAAACCCTAGGAGGTCACCGTAAGTCATCTGAGACTTGCAACACAATCTGACACCTCTGGAGTGCATCTACAGCCTGCAATAGGGTCCAAAGGAGGTCAGTTCCCTGTCCTGAGGTGCTTCCAATATAACCGGTGATCAGTGCTCCCTCTAAGCTGAGTCAGTGTGAGTTAGCTCACAGTTTTGTAGCCTCCGGCTCACACATTTGTGTCGTAGCTCAGGAAGGATGGCTCCAGAGCAAACTAATTTATGAAGGAGCCAAATCACTCGCTCACAACTTTAATGCCAATGGCTCACAAAGTAGAATTTTTGCTCACAAGACTCCACAGCTTAGAGGGAGCATCGCCGGTGACAGCAGAAAACAAGACAGAGCGCAGCAATGACAAAGGAGAGAGACCAAGAAGGAACTAGAGCAAACGTCCACAGCCACGAGATGCACGACAGGCAACCGAATAACCCTCTTGGGTAAGACTAAGCCAGTGGAATAAGTCAGTGCGAACACCTGTGTGCCAAAAGAGACACAGCAGTGCAGAGGCCCACGAGTGGCTATTAGCCACAAGAACAAATTTAGAGTCCCGTGGGGCACTTTTAAGACCAAAAAAGTTTTGTCCAAAGTATGAGCTTTCGTGAGCATGCGCACTTTTGAGAGAGTATTTGACAAAGGGTGCATGGACACGAAAGCTCCTACCTTGGACAAAACTTTGTTGGTCTTAAAGGTGCCCCGCGGGACTCTGACTTTGTTCTACGGCTTCAGACCAACACGGCTGGCCAGCTGGATCTATGAGCCACAAGGTATAGATGGGACACTATGCCTGGGGCAGTGATGCTCCGTATTCTCGGCGCCTGAGGGGCAACAGTGGGAGGGCTTCTGGAGTTCTGGCCCTGCTGGTGGACCTCCGGAGGGCACCTGGGCAGTGTTCCCTCTAAGATGAGTTAGTGTGAGCCAGCTCACAGTTTTTTAGCCTCCGGCTCACACATTTTTGCCTTAACTCAAGAAGGAGGGCTCCAGAGCAAACTAATTTATGCAGTAGCCAAATCCCTCGCTCACAGCTTTAATGCCGGTAGCTCACAAAGTAGAGTTTTTGCTCACAAGACTCCACAGCTTAGAGGGAACATCGCACCTGGGTTTGGGGCCCCATGCGACACAGAGTGTTGGATTGGATGGGCCACTGGCCTGATCCAGCATGGCTTCTCTTACACTCTTAAACAACTGCCAAAGCATTCTTTCCACCCCCTTCCGACTGCAGGGAAACACATTCCTATAGAGACTGCAGGCCCCCTGGCTTTCTTATCTACCTGGCAGAGCATCCAGGTGGTTGCTTTTGTTTTTTAAACCACCTTAAACCACCCAGCATCCCCCTTCGGTGCTTCTAGCTTAGTTCCTTTCCTTATCTTTGATGGTCCTCCGATCTCTGCACAAGAGGCAGGCGGAAAAGCAGACCGGGCCCAGCACACCTGTCCGTTCGGGTTGTCACCGCCAATCAATCCGTCACCTTCTGCCTCCAGCAATTCATTACTGCAATCCTCTTAACGCACCCAGTCTGAACCTGGAGGCTTATCAGATAACAAGGGGGCTGGAAAGGAATGCCGTAGACTGTGTCCCGCCCTCCACCCACCCCCGCAGTCTACCTCCCTCCACCCCAGCAAGGCAATGATAAGGCTGATATCAAAAGACCGCGGCAGCGGAAAAGCCTGCAGGCAATGGAAATTCCGCCAGGTTACAGCTGAGCCCCGAATTGCAAATCCTTCATCTCCAGCGACCTCCAGGAGCCCAGCTGTGACCAAATGTTAAAACTATGCGCACACACAAACAGGCATCGAGAAATAAGACGCGCAACAGCAACCTCGGAAACCTTGCTAGGATATGAATACATGAATGCAGATCAAGACTTGACCAGTATTAACGCCTGCTCTGACCAGCCCAGTCGTCTATCTCAGAAGCTAAGCAGGGTCGGCCTTGGTTAGCGCCTGGATGGGAGACCACCAAGGAAGTCCAAAGTCGCTATGCAGAGGCAGGCAACTTCTGCACGCCTCTGGCCTGGAAAACCCTACAGTGTCGCCATAAACTGGAAGGCGCTTTCCACCGTTAAATGCCTACATCTGTTCCTACTCGGAGGGTTCTCACCGTAGCCACTGGACACCAATATGTGACAAGTTAAACCTTCAACAGTATCCTGAGGGGGGAAATGTAAATCCGCAGGATGGGCCAGATAAACGTCCTGGTTGCATGCCCTCCAGAATTTTTAAAAAGTAGTCACTGAGTTGTAACCCACCAGATTTTCTGCTGCTGAAAAAGGGAGTCCGCCAAGACTATTCAGGGGATGATGAGACCTGCATCGACAAAAGCCATGTGGGACAGGGGCGGTTGTATGGAGAGGAGCTGGGTGAATCTGAGTGAACAAGATGACCTGATCCAACCCACTGTATTTAATAAACTTAGCGCATCAGGTCAAAGGTTCTAGCCTAACTCTCCCCCGCAAAGTTCCAGTGCTGCAAAGGCATGGAGGGATTTTTCCTCCTTGTGGAACTTTCCACCCACATAATCTAAAGTGGTATCATCCAGACAGGCATACGCACCACCCCCGTGTTCTAGCAAGGTCCATAACCTTGCAGTACTTCCCAGATCTAGACTTGCGTCTGGGTTCTCCCTCCTCCCCCCCAAAATAGCAGCTAGAAGTGCTTTTTCCTATCAGCAATCAGTAAAGAGAACACAAACTCTCTACACAATCATCTTTCACATAAATCGTCAAATTTTAATCTCTAGGATCATCAGTCTGCTGTGGAACATTACATATTAACTGCCCTTTGAATCTCCTAACGTAGTTCATCAGCGTGTCATGCAGTCAACACTAACTGCTTACTGCCTCGAGATGTGACCAATAGTACCAAAGTTCACCTACACTGATGTATAAAGAGACTTCTCCTCCTATTCTTTACATGAAGTAGAGGGTATCACCCACTTTTGATGGGGGTCCAGTTGACACCCACTGACCCAGTTAACAGCCAACTCCACTTTGCTCAGAAGATGGCCCCCTATTTTGATTTGGCTGATCTTGCCCATGCAGATCCGCACTATGGTTATCTCAGGGCTGGACTACTGTAATGCACTGTACGTGGGTCTGCCCTTGAAGACAACTATAGTCGGTATAGAACATCACAGCATGGCTACTGCCAGGCACCAAGCAGAATCTGCATATCGCTCCCTTTTGGCAGACACTCCATTGGCTACCGATCAGTTACCAGGTTGAAGTCAAGGTTCCAGCTGTCACCTTAATGGTCTTGGACCTATGTACCTACAGGAACGCCTCTTCTGCTACGTTCTACCATGACAGCTGTGTGCTCATCTGAGCAAAGTCTTCTGGAGGTGCCACAATGGAAACAGGTACATTTGTGCACATTGTGGCAACTCTCATCTTGATGAACAGCCTGCCCGAGACTAACAGGAAGGCCCCCATGTTTCTATCATTTTGCAGAATGTACGAAACATAAAATGTTCAGGAGGGAGTTCTTATAACGAAACCAAAACTATGGTTCAAGGGATCACTTCAGAAGGTGGTTTCCAAAGAGACAATATAGCAGTATATTGCAATGTTTACTGTACATATAAAGCTGCCCTTTTTTTACTCCAATCCATGGTCTTCCCACCTTAGTAACCCTTTCTCCAGTACGGCAAGTCAAACCTTAGATGGTTCTCAGAGCCAGTTTGGTGTAGTGGTTAAATGTGCGGACTCTAATCTGGGAGAATCGGGTTTGATTCCCCACTCCTCCACTTGCACCTGGCTGGATGACCTTGGGCAAGCCGTAGTTCTGATAAGAGCTGTCCTTGAAAAAGAGCAGTTTCTGTCAGAGCTCTCTCAGCCCCACCTACCTCACAGGGTGTCTGTTGTGGGGAGGGGAAGGGAAAGGAGTTTGTAAGCCATTCTGAGACACCTTTGGGTACTGAAGGGCGGGGTATAAATCCAATCTCTTCTTCCTCTCTTCTTCTTCTCTGCCTATGCTGACAATTTTGTCTGCTCCCATGGTTCGCCAGTTCTATCATCCTACACTATATTTTTTTGTCATTTAGCAGAGATCTCTGCTGTCTGATTGAATTGCTCTACGTATTCTGAAATGAGTCTCCGTGAGAGAGGCAGCCAATAAAAGAAGTCAACCACAACAACATCAGGAAGTTGAGTGAAAACACTAATCAGCTTTGACAAGTTTACCTATACTGGGTTGGATCCAACCAGCTTTTCTGATGATGAAACAGAGAAGAGGGGCTACCACCAAAAAGGGTTATGCTAAGGAACACAGGAGTCGCGTGTACAAAAGCCATGTAGCATGCGGGCTGAAGTAGAGGGGGAAACGCTGCAAGATGTAGTAAGAAGGAGGAGGAGGAGGAAGAGTAGGAGATGACTGGATTTATACCCCGCCCTTCGCTCGGAATCTCAGAGTGGCTTTGAGACTCCTTTCCCTTCCCCTCCCCACAACAGACATCCTGTGAGGTAGGCGGGGCTGAGAGACCTCTGACAGAAACTGCTCTTTCAAGAAGAGCACTGACAGAACTATGGCTTGCCCAAGGTCATCCAGCAGGTGCAAGTGGAGGAGTGGGGAATCAAACCCAGTTCTCCCAGATTAGAGTCCACGCACTTAACCACTACACCAAACTCTCTTTAAAAAAGTTGTCTGGATCCAACCCGCCATATTGATGTATCCCATCTCATTTACCAGTGCTTAATTACAACATACCAAGAGGTTACATGACGTGAACGTGGAACCCCATCCGCTAAACATTGAGGAACACCACATCTCTAGTCTCGCAGAGATAAATAACGCTCCAGTATCGAATCCCTACTGTAGATACAGTTGAACACACCACAGAGTGGCACTGGTGGGAAATGCCATCAAGTCATACCTGACTTACGGCGACCCTGCAGGGTTCCCAAGGCAAGAGGTGAAAAGAGGTGGTAGCATAGCAAACCTGGACTTCCTTGGTGGTCTCCCATCCAAGTATTAAGAAGGGCCCACCCAGTTTAGTTTCTGAGATCTGAAACCGGGGCTAGCCTGGGATACCCAGACCAGGTCATACCAAAGAGTAGCTCCCATGCTATCACCAACATCCTTCAGTTACTGAAGCGACAGCCAATGGTTAATAATACTGAATGCCGGTGTAAAATTCATTATGACCAATGTTCAGATCAACAACAGGCGTGGGCAACTTCTTGCTGTTTACTAACCTTACTTGTTTTACAGTCAAGCAGACTGCTCACCGACACATTTCTCTGCACGCGTTCATTTAAAAAAAACAACACCAGGACATTTCTGCAGTTATGCGGAACAGGGCAGGCACAAACTGATCCCGATGCCCTCGCAAGACTCCCGGAGTCTGGTAAATCATTAATACCCGATGGGCTCGCTACAATCCGATGCGGTGATGTGGCTTTTCCCAGGAAAAGAAACAAAACAAGACAAACTTCTTGAAAGTCATCCAATGCCTGAAGTCGTGTGTGATATGATTCAGCAAGGATTCATACTTAGTCACCAAAACTTCAAAATGCTCCCCGTGTTAATTGTATATCCCAACAGCAACAAGTACCTGAACTGAAATAGCTGATCAGGGGGAAAGTAATAAAGCCAGAATGGTTTTATTGCTATATTCCAGAAAACACACAGCTTGATGTGGCTATTTTCACTGCAATTGTTGTTGTTCAGTCACACAGTCAAGTCCAACTCTTTGCGACCCCATGGACCACATCACACCAGGCCCTCCTGTCCTCCGTCGTCCTCCGGAGTTTGTTCAACTTCATGTCCGTTGCATCGATGACACTGTCAACCATCTCATTCTTTGCCGTCCCCTTCTTCTTTGACCTTCAAGCTTTCCCAGCATCAGGGTCTTCTCCAGTGAGGGCTCCCTTCTCACCTGGTGGCCAAAGTATTTGAGTTTCAACTTCAGGATCTGGCCTTCCATGGAACAGTCAGGGTTGATTTCCTTTAGGATTGAATGATTTGATCTCCTGGCAGTTCAAGGGACTCTCAAGAGTTTTCTCCAGCACCATAATTCGAAAGCATCTCTTCTTTGGTGCTCTGCCTTCCTTAGGGACCACTGCAATTACACTTGTCTGCCCACCACTCTCCTTCAGCTGCACATTTCAGAGAAATCAGCAGGGGTGGCAAAGCAGGAAGGAAGCTTCTCCGCCAGCACTGATCTGGATCCCTGAGGAACCTGAATAAACTGCAGAAAACAAGAATCTAAGAAGAGCCCCGCTGGATCAGACTAATGGTCCATCTAGTCCAGCATCCTGTCTCACACAGTGGCCAACCAGTTCCTCTGGAGGGCCAACAACAGGGCACAGAGGCCGAGGCCTTCCCCTGATAAGAATATCAGAAGACCCCTGCTGGATCAGACCAGTGGTCCATCTAGTCCAGCATCCTGTCTCACACAGAGGCCAAACAGTTCCTCTGGAGGGCCAACAACAGGGCAGAGAGGCCGAGGCCTTCCCCTGATAAGAATATCAGAAGACCCCTGCTGGATCAGACCAGTGGTCCATCTAGTTCAGCATCCTGTCTCACACAGAGGCCAAACAGTTCCTCTGGAGGGCCAACAACAGGGCAGAGAGGCCGAGGCCTTCCCCTGATAAGAATATCAGAAGACCCCTGCTGGATCAGACCAGTGGTCCATCTAGTCCAGCATCCTGTCTCACACAGAGGCCAACCAGTTCCTCTGGAGGGCCAACAACAGGGCAGAGAGGCCGAGGCCTTCCCCTGATAAGAATATCAGAAGACCCCTGCTGGATCAGACCAGTGGTCCATCTAGTCCAGCATCCTGTCTCACACAGAGGCCAAACAGTTCCTCTGGAGGGCCAACAACAGGGCAGAGAGGCCGAGGCCTTCCCCTGATAAGAATATCAGAAGACCCCTGCTGGATCAGACCAGTGGTCCATCTAGTTCAGCATCCTGTCTCACACAGAGGCCAAACAGTTCCTCTGGAGGGCCAACAACAGGGCAGAGAAGCCGAGGCCTTCCCCTGATAAGAATATCAGAAGACCCCTGCTGGATCAGACCAGTGGTCCATCTAGTCCAGCATCCTGTCTCACACAGTGGCCAACCAGTTCCTCTGGAGGGCCAACAACAGGGCAGAGAAGCCGAGGCCTTCCCCTGATAAGAATATCAGAAGACCCCTGCTGGATCAGACCAGTGGTCCATCTAGTCCAGCATCCTGTCTCACACAGAGGCCAAACAGTTCCTCTGGAGGGCCAACAACAGGGCAGAGAGGCCGAGGTCTTCCCCTGATGCTGCCTCCTAGCCCTGGGATTCAGAGGCTGACTGCCTCTGGATGTGGAGGTTCCCTTGAGTCAACTTCTGAAGACAGCCCCCACCCAGGGTGTCCTCAGGAACACAGCTCGGAAAGCCCCCGCCTCTCAATCCTGTACCCTGCCTCACTGAGGGAATCGAGAATGGTGAATTCTGTACAAACAAGCCACGTATGAAATGCAACCGTCGCGACACCACCAAGCCCATCCCATCCCACCCCTAGGAGATGATGACTTCTAGGAAGACCTCGCACTTAAAAAGAAGGAGCAGAGGATGACTTGAGGCACAAACCCTTCCGAGAAACACAAAAGCTGCCTCAAAAAAACGATACAAAATGCTGTAATCAGCCTCTAATTGCAGGCCTTGGAATGAAGTATTTCAGTCGAAGTTTAATTCTTCGCCATTCAAAAACAAACCCGGGGAAAGGCGAGAGGCAATCTATTGGCTGAGCTACAGCTTCGAAACAAAGGTCAGCCAAGATCATCCCTGCCATACCCCTAGGGGTACCAGATGTCCTTTTTTGTGTGTGTCCGTCCTCTTTTGGGCTTTTTTTTTTAAAAAACCTGATGAAAATGTCCTCTTTTGGGATTGGAAGGTTAGGAATATTTCTAGTTAGTAGCAATTATCACATTTTCAATAGTAAGGTAAAGGTAACAGTTTCCCTTGCACGAAAGCCAGTCGAATCCAACTCTAGGGATGCGGTGCTCATCTCTGTTTCCAAGCCGAAGAGCCAGTGCTGTCCAAAGACGTTTCCATGGTCATGTGGCTGGCATGACTAGATGCCAAGGGGCACAGAGTGCTGTTACCTTCCCACCGAAGCGGTACCAATTTATCTAATTGCAATTTCTTGCTTTCAAACTGCTAGGTTGGCAGGAGCTGGGACCAGAGACGGGAGCTCACTCCATCAAGTGGCACTCGGGTCTTGAACTGCTGACCTTCTGGTCTGCAGTTCAGCATCTTAACCACTTGAACCACCGCAGCCCTCATATTTTCAATAGTGGTAGTAGTATTTAAAACGAGATTCGTCATAGTGATCAATTGCTTGAAATAGTCGGGAAACACGTTCTCGTTTTTGCTTTTCAAAATGCGGTAACCCTAGTTATACCGGGCATCTGGAAAGCCATCTGTCAAGTCTGGCAGCTACCAAGGAATGTTTTAGCAAACTCTCCCCAAAAAGTCAAGGAGTGGGCAGTTGCCACTGTTTCGATGCTGGGTAGTTCTTGGTGACGGAAATGTTCATTTTCAGCAACACGCCAGAGCTGCTGAGCCATACGGAGGTGGAAAGTGGTCTCAAGTCACAGCCAAGTTATGGCGACCTCGTAGGGCTTTCAAGGGAAGAGATGAACAGGGGTGATGTGCCATTCCCTGCCTCTGCATAGCAACCTTGGACTTTATTTATTTATTTTTCATATTTATAACCCGCCCTCCCCGTAGGCTCAGGGCGGCTGACAAGAGGCATATGCCATGCTAAAACAATTAAATCCAAATAAAGTACTCCATCCATTAACATTAAAATATCGGTGCTCAAATACAGTTGTTGTTGAAACCAAGATGGGGTCCAAAGATCTTCCAATCTCCGCAACCAGCACAGTCCGCGATGTTGTTCCAGCGACACTCCCCTAATATTGCCAACTCTTCCGATCTTCTTCCCAGACCCGTCTCACCGCACCACCTAAGTTGACATCACCATGACATCACCGCACCACCTAAGTTGACATCACCATGACATCACCGCACCACCTAAGTTGACATCACCATGACATCACGCAGGGCGGCAGCTTCCTTGGTGGTCTCCCATCCAAGTAGTAACCAGAGCCAATTCTGCTTCGCTCCTGAGATCTGAGGAGATTGGGGTTCGCTTACATTGCACCGTTCTTCCCACCACTGACAACCCAGCTATTTGTCAAAGCTGAAGAGTCTGCAAGTGGAAGACAGGGGGCTAAGGCCACACGCGCCTTTCAAACAGAAGCCCCGTGGCACCTTATTTACTAACAAAACCTACTCCAACACATGCTTTTGAGAAACAGCTGACTTCATCAGATGCACAAGAGTGTACACCCATGGGGAAGATATGCCACAGAGTAACTCAGCTACCACTCTGGAATTGTGTGCATTTTAATGCTTTCTGGCACATTAAACCCAGATGTGGTTATCACCATTCCCAAACCGTGGCATTCCCATTTTGTGCACTCGAACCACCTACCTTGTGTTGAAGATATTCCCTTACCTGCCTGTCCCAGATGCTAAGAACTCATTCTGCAATAACTGAACTAGGATTTCATCCCACAGGTATTCTTCTGGACTGCCACAGACATTTACTTTGCTGCACTGGCCAATTAAAAATGACATGGAAGGGGGAAAGTGTCAGTTTTGCAGCTGGGGGGTATTCTTCCTTACAAAGAGGAGAGGTTAAAATATGAAAAAGCCACTCCTAAGGGCATACAACTAATAATAGTAATCAACAATTATTATTATTATATGGGGGAAATGGTGAGTGGAAGAGTGCCAGCGTGGTGTAAGAGTCAGTGTGGTGTGGTGGTTAAGAGTTGGCGGACTCTAATCCGGAGAATTGGGTTCAATCCAACACTCCTCCACATGAAGCCAGCTGGGTGAACTTGGGTCAATTACAGCTCTTTCAGCATTCTCTCAGCCCCCCAAAATAAGTCTAGCTCGCCACCTAGTGGTGCATAATGGTAAAAGAGCTAGAACTTCGGACTGCCAGACAATCTTAGGATCTCCTAGCTATTCTACACACACTGCCATAGGATAATTCATTATTAATTAGTGTGGTGTAATGGTTAAAGTGTCCAACTAGGATCCGGCAGACCCCAGTTCAAATCCCCACTCTGCCATGGAAGTTCGCTGGGTGACCTTGGGCCAGTCACACACTTCCAACCCATCCTACCTCACGGGCTGTTGTGAGGATACAACAGAAGAGAGGAGAATAATGTCAGTTGCTCAGGGTCCCTGTTGGGGAGAAAAGCAGGGAATATAAGAAGTAAATGAGTTAAAACATTCCTCCAAGAGAGCCTGTCTGCTCCCGGGAGATGACACACACAGTTTGTAATGAGGTGGGGCATGGCCAAGTCAAAAGCCTGACACCAGCACATTCAACACCACGCTTCTGGGCCTCCAAGGTGAATCCAGACCTACAGCAAAGGGAGAAGTTCTAGAGCAAGGGTGTTAAACATGCGGCCCGGGGGCCAGATGCGGCCCTGGAGGGCTTCCATCAGGCCTGCAACGGAACTGGCCATCTCCTGCTTCCAGTTCTGCTGCTGCTGCAGCTGCATCCTAGCTTGTTTCGCCAGGCTCTCTTACTCACTCAGCCATTTAATGTTTTAACCGGGGACCTCGACTCAAGATACCTGAGCATGAGAATTCTGTGGTGGATGTCAATCAATCAAAAGTAGGTTTGCAGCTTACAGAGCTAATGTTTTAAGCATGTCTTTATTTTAAGTAAAAAAAAAACCCCTTTGTGTCTGTGTCCTTTATATAAAGTTTATACCTCCGCTACCTGGCATTACATTTTGTGACACACACATGGCCCGGCCCAACAAAGGTCTCATTTATGTCAGATTCAGCCCCCATGACAAATGAGTTTGACACCCCTGTTCTAGAGTGCCTAAAACGGAGCCCGTGATATCCACTGAAGAATACAGGCCATGAACTGGAGACACCGCCCTCCCCCCGTGGCACCTCAGCCTCATTTGCAATATAATAGTGGCCGACCTCACAGGGCTGTTGTGAAAGTTACTGGGATAATGTATGCAAAGCATGCTGAACTGCACTCCATAAGGCCAAGTGTTGTGATTACTAAAACATTGCCTATGCACACACCACTTAGCAGAGAAATCACACTTAGAAAAATCTTTACTTTACGGTCAACGAAACCCACTAGAAAATAAGCCAAATAACTGAATGCATTCTTCAAAAGCTTTTCGTTTCAAAAGAATATCTAAATCAGATGGCTCTTTGATGGTATTGTGTGTAAGGGTTACAGACTGGCCGAGAGGAGCTGGGTTCAAATCCCGGTTTGCTTCCATGAGTGGCTTGTGGGGCAGCCCTTCTCTCTCTACCCAACCAACCTTGCAGGAAGGTTGCTGTAAGAAAAACGGGTACCTCTCAACCATGGACATCACCCTGTGTTCTTTGAAGAAAGTATGGGGTATGAATGAAGGGAATAGATTTATACTCCACCTTCTTCCCCAATAGGGACCAAAGTGGCTTACAACATCATTTACCCCTCCTTCATTTTATCCTCACTACACTAACCTTGTAAGTTGTGACTGACCCATCCATGGCCTTAGCTGAGCTTCTGTGGCCAAGCGGGAATTCGAACCTGGGTCTCCCAGATCCTATTCTAACACTCTAATACCACACTAGCACTGAACAAGACATCTAAAATTCTGACACTCGTGCACACCCAGTGAATATAGAAATTCGGGTAATGGGACTACTGCTGTAGACAGTTTGAAATATTTCACCCTACAGGCAGTGTTTCCTCTAAGCTGAGTTGGTGTGAGCCAGCTCACAGTTTTTTGGCCTCCGGCTCACACATTTTTATCTTAGCTCAGGAAGGAGCTCATTGATGCAGCGACCAAATCGCTCGCTCATCACTTTAATGCCAGGAGCTCACAAAGTAGAATTTCTGCTCACAAGACTCCACAGCTTAGAGGAAGCTTCTCATAGCTTTGAGCTGACTTGGATCCAACTCCTTTGTTGCTACCTGTCTATCAATGGACGAGTACAGTAGCAACACCAGAGACAAAACGCACAGATCAGTCCACGTCCCGTTTTCTGCAAAACGGACCTTGGAACAAACACAGGTAGGAACTGCGGCCACAAAGATAAAAGCCAACACGTGGGAACATTCCATCCCCTTGAGTTCACCACCAACAGAGTATAACGCACTGATTTCAAGGCTTACTCTAAGGGGATATGCAAAAAGGCAGTTCAACACGCACACAGAGACCCATGCCCTCCTGCACAGTATATCGCCAAAAGTGCAATCATGTACAGCAAATTCAGACTGGAGTAACTTCACACAGGATTGCCCTGCAACAGAAACACTTTATAAAGCAACTCCAGAGACCGCTAAAGGCACACAGGTGATCTCGATGCAAGCAGCCTACCCACAGGTATACCAAAGGTACTGAAATTCTCTCTGCTGTGTGTTTACTATCTCCACCCTCCCTGCTCCCAAAACAGGCTCACCTATGCCTTCCCCTACCGGATGCATCATGTTCCGTGGGCACATGGATATCCCCCTGAGGCATGTACGGTTTTAGGAGACAGCAGATCCACGGCCACTCAAGCAGCCCAAATTTTTGCAATAATCAAAAATAAGACACTGGGGGGGGGGATGATGAAGAGTTTAGGGGCATGATCCAGTCCCTGTTAAACACTTGTTACTCCCATCGAGCGCAGGCAGCAATCTGCCTACAGATCACCCACCCCTTGCAGGAAGTGGGACTGCACTCCTAAGCAGCAGAACAAAGTTTGAGAGTCCAGCGGGGCACCCTGAAGACCCACAGAGTTTCATTCTGGGTATGAGCTTTCGTGTGCAGGCGCACTTCTCCACGCACACCAAAGCTCACACCTTGAATTAAACTTGGCCAGTCTTCAAGGTGCCCCGCTGGACGCCCAAACTTTGTTCTGTTGCTTCTGACCCCCCCCGCATCTACTCCTGAGCAGACGCGCTTCTGGACGGGTTTGACAACGCAAGAAGCAACTTCGTGGAGGTTTCACTCCGAAGCAAAGGTGCCCGCGAGGATCCCAGCCTAAGCCTCCCGGCAGAAGCCTCTGTGGACTCTACTCCCCGAACATCGACGCCGGAATAACATCTCCTTAAAGCGTCGGGAAACTGCTGTTTATTCATTTGTTTATTTAAAATGAAAAGCGCTTTGCTGGGTCTCAGCCGTGCCCGGGGGCGGGGGGAGGGGGTTGGAATCAGTGATCCCTCTAGGCTGAGCGAGTGTGAGCCAGCTCACAGCTTTTTAGCCTCGGGCTCACACACCTTTTTGCCTCAGCTCGGGAAGGAGGGCTCCGGAGAGCAAACCGATCGCTGCAGCGGCCGAATCGCGCGCTCGCCAGTTCAGCGCCAGCAGCTCGCAAAGGAGAAGTTTTGCTCCCAGGACTCCGCCGCTGAGCGGGAGGAGCACCGGTTGGGATCCCCGGGACTGACCGCCCACACACACCCCCCACTGGACACCCGGACCGACACACACACACACCCTCTCTTTCTCTCCCGCACCCAAGGAGGAATGAATCAACTTCGCCGGGAAGAAGTCGATCCTGGGGAGGGGAAAGCGGGGGGGGGGCTGGCCTGTAGCTAACGTGGGGCCCACGGGGCCTGGCCCCCTAGTGTTTCTCCTGGGCCCCCTCTTTTCTGGGCTATCCCCAAAGTGACCCAACTTATCACCTGCACCGTGCTTTGATTTAATTAGCTGGTGGGCCCCCCGAGGCCCCCTCCCAAAAAGTTCCCTAGCTGTGGGGCTGGGGGGGGGGCGTCCTACCCTTCCGAGGAGCGAGCGAGCGCGCGTCTTCCCAGTCCGCCGGGCCAACGACGGGTTTCCTCCTCCTCCTGGCCAACTTTTTCGAAGTGTGCCTGCGGGCGCTCTTTCCCTCTCTGCGGAAACCCCGGAGGCGCCCGCTAACAAAAGCCTGGCTCCGGCGCGGCGGCAGCAGCAGCAGCCATAGCCATGCGCCGCGGCTCACCTAGCCTCACCGAAGCGCGCCGCCTCTGCCTGCACCCGGCCCCGGGCGACGGAGGACCCCGTGCGGGGCGCCTGCTTTGCTTCCTCCTTTTATCTCCGAGCGCCCGGCTGCCCCCCAACGCGGCGCCCGGGCTCGCTGTCTCGCTCTCTCGCCGTCCGCCTTCTCCGCCGCCGGGCTGCAGATGCGAAACCAGCGGCTGCGAAGCGCCCGCCGACTGAGCCGTGGACGCGCGCAGAGGAGCCGCCGGGAGCGAGTTGCCCTCCTCGCTGGCTGGGAAGAGAGCCCGACCCAGGCGGCGCCTCCCGCTCTGCCCGCGCCGCCGGCGGCTCCGCGGCCCCCTAGAGGCGGCCGGCGCCGCTCCACTCGGCTCTCCGCCTCCGCCGGCCGGGGGCTCGCCCGCTTGGCACCGGGGCTGGGCGGCGGGCGCGGAGGGGCCGGCTTGCAAGTTTCCACCGAACTCGCTCGCTCGCAGCGTGGCGCGGGGGGGTTAGCGCGCGGGCCTGGGCTCCGCGGGACCCGGGTTCAGATCCCGCCCTCCGCCGGGAAGTTCCTTGGCTCTCACGACCGGAACCTGACCTGCAGGGTTGTTGTGCACAGAAAGCGGAAGACTGCTGTCGGCCAGCCTGGAAGGGTGGGGTTAGGAGGGAGGAAGTAAACAGGGAATGCTCAGGCTGTGTGCGCGTATGTGGCAGGGTCGCCGACTTCCAGGGGATGACGGGAGATCTCCTGCTATTACAGCTGACCTCTAGACGACAGGGATCAGTTCCCCTGGAGAAAATGACCGCTTTGGAAGTTGCACCAGATTGCGGGCTCCCGGACATATAACCTAATATGAACAAAATCTATACCACTGCAATGGCAACAAATATGCCTAAACTCATCTTTAAATTTACTTATAAATAATGTAATGGTGCTTAGCTTATATTACCTACAATCCTTGTTATTTGTATCAATACAAGTACTACAAAACACAATATTGTCTACATCTTACAACAACCCCTTGAAACAAACAACAGCATGTTCCATTACGCAATGCAGCCCGGTCCTCACGCATAAATTCTACACAGACGGAAAACTTCTGGGATTACTTCTGTGGCCTAGTGCTCCTAACTCAAGTCTGCCACAGAAGTAATTTCAGAAGTCCTCCATCTATGTAGAATTTATGTGTGAGGATTCTTTGATAAAGACAAAGAAAAGGGCTGAAAGTAAACCGGTCTTTCACATGCTGCATTGCGTAACAGAACTTGCTGTTGTTTGTTTCAAGGGGTTGTTGTAAGACGTAGACAATATTGTCTTTTGTAGTACTTGTGTTGATACAAATAACAAGGATTGTATGTAATGTAAGTTCAACTGAGCACCATCACGTTATTTATATTTAAAGAAGAGTTTATGCATATTTCTTGCCATCTCGTGGTATATATTTTGTTCATACACGCTTCCGAAGTTGGATTCTATGGCATTATGCCCCAAACTCCGCCCTCCTGAGGCGTCACCTCCAAAATCTCCAGTTATTTCCCAGCCCGGAGTTGGCAACCCTAGTGTGTGTCCAGAGTCACCTTCTTGTCTCTTCCACGTGCTGTTCCCTGGGCTTTGGAGTCCAGGAGGAACAAGTAGCAGAAGAGCAAGTGGTGGATCCCAGTTCAAAACATGCCTTTCATATCTTTTTTTAACTCCACGCAGATAGAAAGCTAGCAGAACAGGGAAAACATACAAACACCCCTTCTCCTCTCTCTGGTTTTCTATCAACAGGTAGTTTTTCTAGAGGAGGAGAAGAAGAGATTGGATTTATACCCCGCCCTTCACTACCCAAGGGAGTCTCAGAGCGGCTTACAAACTCCCTTCCCCTCACCACAAGAGACACCCTGTGAGGTAGGCGGGGCTGAGAGAGCTCTTGACAGAAACTGCTCTTTTTTTCAAGGACAGCTGTGCCAGAACGATGGCTTGCCCAAGGTCATCCAGCAGGTGCAAGTGGAGGAGTGGGGAATCAAACCCGGTTCTCCCAGATTAGAGTCCATGCACTTAACCACTACACCAAACTGGCTCTCCCACCTGGAGTCAGGCATCCCAGCCTACAGGTAGGCAGACCCCTTTAATTTGTGTGGAAGGTCCCTCGTGGGCCTAGGGTTGCCAGCTCCAGGTTGGGAAATTCCTGGAGATTTGAGGGGTGGAGTCTGGGGAACGCAGGGTTTGGAGAGGAGAGGGACCTCAGCTACAATGCAATGGAGTCCACCCTCCAAAGTAGCCGTTTTCTGCAGCCAGCCAGTGTGGTGTAGTGGTTAAGAGCGATAGACTCTGGTCTGGAGAACAGGGTTTGATTCCCTACTCCTCCTCCATATGAAGCCTGCTGGGTGACCTTGGACCAGTCACAGTTCTCTCAGAGCTCTCTCAGCCCCACCTGCCTCACAGGTTGCCTGTTGTGGGGAGGCAGATGAAGATGGGTAGCTGTGTTTGTCTATAGCGCCTTACAGACAACCGAAATTCGTGACAGAGTCACTGCTCACTTCTTCAGGCAGGATGAAGGGAAGGCAATTGTAAGCCCCTTTGAGAGTCCTTAGGGTAGAGAAAGGTAAAGGTTCCCTTGCTCGAAAGCCAGTCAAATCCGACTCTAGGGCCGAGGTGCTCATCTCCATTTCCAAGCCGAAGAGCCAGCGCTGTCCGAAGACGTTTCCGTGGTCATGTGGCCGGCATGACTAAACACCAAGGTGCATGGAACGCTGTTCCCTTCCCAACAAAGTGGTACCTATTTATCTACTTGCAATTTCTTGCTTTCGAACTGCTAGGTTGGCAGGAGCTGGAACTAGAGAGGGGAGCTCACTCCATCATGCGGCACCTGAACTGCTGAACTACTGACCTTCCACAGCCTGCAATTCAGCATCTTAACCACTTGAGCCACCGCAGTTCAAAACGAAGACCAATTCCCCAGAAGCAGCTGTGCCGCCATCGCTCTTCCGTTTCCCCCGGTTGTATTGGTCAATTTTACACTATTCGCTGCATGGCCGCATTCTGACCCCCCATCAATGTTCCCTCTAAGCTGAGTTAGTGAGAGCTAGCTCATGATTTTTTAGCCTCTGGCTCACACTTTTTTGTCTTTGCTCAGGAAGGATGGCTCCAGAGCAAACTTAATTTATGCAGTAGCCAGATCGCTCGCTCACAGCTTTAATGCAGGTAGCTCACAAATAGAATTTTTGCTCACAAGACTCCACCCACAGCTTAGAGGGAATATTGACTCCATATCCCCCCGATTTCACCCACGTCTTCTTGATCCTGTTTTTTGAGGATCGAGAAGATGCGGAGGAAATTGGAGGGGGGGGAGATGTGGGTCAAAATGCAGCCAGGCAGCGAACAGTGTGAAATTCACCAATACAACCGGAGGAGATGGAAAAGCGACGGCGGCACAGCTGCTTGTGGGGAATCGATCCAACTCTTCTTCTGGGGAACTGATTTCTGTCATCTGGAGATCAGTTGTAGTTCCAGGCAATCTCCAGGTCCCACCTGGAGATTGGCAGCCCTCAGTGGGCAACCAGCAGGCCAGAATGAAGGGAGCCAATCCCCATTAGCTACAGTAGTGTTTCAAAGGCCTTGTTTCTGAGCCATTCGAACTCTCCAGCCCATTTCTGCTTACAATGATGAGTTAGGCCTTACTAATGAGCTGCTTTCTTTCCTAGATACTTTGGAACTGTTTCTTTTATTCTCTTGATTTAACCTGATTTTATCTTATATTGCAAACTGCTTTGGGGACCTGTTTTTGGTCAACAGGTGGTTAATACATTTTCTAAGAGAATAAAACCAATAATTCATCCAGTCACATGAAACTGATTTATACTAAATCGGACCCTTGGTCCGTCAAAGTCAGTATTGTCTACTCAGACTGGCAGCAGCCCTGCAGGGTCTCAGGCAGAGGTCTTTCACATCACCTACTGCCAGATCTTTTAATGGAGATGCCGGGGATTGAACCTGGGACCTTCTCTGCCATTGAGCCACAGGCCCTCCCCTCCCCAATGGCAGGGCGGAGGGGAAATCACAACCAGCAGTCAGCCAGCTAATCCGTTATCTTGAAGTTGGTCATCGTACATAATTATGTTCTCGCTCCCAGGAATCCATGCTAAAATTATCTGATGGTAGCCAGCTTTTCTCGAGTATAACATTATTTTTTTTATTATGGTAAAAGTATGAACTTCCTGGCGTTTATAGCCCTCTCCATCCAGAGGCCTGATTGGGAACCATTCGTATATAATTATATACTGCCTATTCAAGTTCTTTAGCAGTACTGAGTAGTGCAGTGTATAGGCGGAGGGAGAAAGAGAGAGAGGAGCCAGAAGTATTTCTAGATGAAGCCGATTTGCTTTAATCTCATGCCACGATGAGAGCCGAGCGCTGATGTGTGTGGTTGTCGTGGTTAGAGTAGGGGTCCCCAACACGGTGCTTGTGGGCAAAAAGGTGCCCCAGACACCTTCCCTGGTGCCCGCCAAGTATTTTTAGAAAGTCAGTGGGGCTTTTGCCCAGCAAGGCTTCTGGTTGGCCATTAGAACTTTGATTGGCTGAGCAATTTTTTTTAAAAAAATGTTGCTTTGGTAGCCGCTGCCACCACTTCAACAAGGTTCTCCACTGTAGGTAAGCTGCAGTCGCCATTTTGTGCCTGGCCCCACCTCCTGCAGCAGCCATTTTGTGCCTAGCCCCGCCTCCCACAGCAGCCATGTTGGAGTCAGCATTACCAAACTGCATCAGAATTCCAAAGGTGCCCACAGGCTCAAAAAGGTTGGGGACACCTTAAGTTAGAGCATCGGGCCAGGATCTGGGAAACCCAGCTCTGAATCCCCAAAATAGTTTGCTGGATGGCATGGGGCAGTCAGCCCAACCTACCTCACAGGGTTGTTGTGAGGATAAAAAAATGGAAGATGGGGAGAGCAATCTTGTAAGCAGCTTCGGGGAGAAAAGCAAGCTGTAATAAGCCTTAATTGATGAATGAGTCCAACACAGCCCCGAGGCAGTCATCTGTGGGGATTTTACAGGGACCAGTGGTGAGCCAAGACATTTGCAGGATTAAAAAATGTAAAGTAAAATAAGAAATGAATGCATTAAATGACAACTTACGCCCAGGATACGGCCCCTGATTGCAGCCGCCTCCCTTCTGATTGTCAGGGAAACTGACCCATAGGCCATTTCATCCTTCCCAAGATCCTCCCCAGTTTGATGAGTGCCAGTTTGGTGTTGTGGTTAAGAGCACAGACTCTAATCTGGGAGAACCGGGTTTGATTCCCCACTCCTTCTCATGCAGCTGCTGGTGTGACCTTGGGTCAGTCATAAGTTCCTTCAGAGCTGTTCTCTCAAGGACAGTTCTTGGGAGAGCTGTCTCAGTCCCACCTTCCTCACGGAGGAGGTCTGCTCTGAGGAGGGGAAGCGAAAGGAGATTGTAAGCCGCTCTGAGACTCCTTCTGGTAGTGAAGGGTGGGGTATAAATCCAATCTGTTCTTCTTCTTCTTCTTCTTCCCCCTTGATTCCAGCAAAAAAACTCATCCCATACTTGCACTTTCTACATGGATTGAGCCACCTCCTTCATGGGCACAAATAGCAAACACCTGCTTCTGCTAGAGCACCACCTGTACAGGTGAGTAGAGTAGGCTCCATTTCAGGGCACAGAGATACCATCTTTCCTACAGAGACATGTCTCCTTATATATAACTAGGAATAAAGTCCATTGTGGAAATACATACAACGAGCTCTAGAAAGAGGCTTGGGCACTCAGCATCAATTTGCTGTGGAGACCTCAGCAGGGTCTAATGACACAGAGCTTACAGGTTTCTTCAGGGGAACTGATCTCTGCCATTGTTGCCAGTCTCCAGGGGAGTGCTGGAGATCACTTAGAATTACAACTGCTCTCCAGGAGGGAGGGGGGAGGAGAGGGGAAGCTGAAGTCAGAGGGTCACATGAATGTAGGTTGATGGCTGGCTGGGAAGGAGATAGGCTTGCCAACTCCAGGCTGGGAAATTCTTGGAGATTTGAGGGGTGGAGCCTGGAGAGGGTGGGGTTTGAGGAGCAGTGAGACCTCAGACAGGTACAATGCCATAGACTCCACCCTCCAAACCAGCCAGTTCCTCCTGGGGAAGCATTGTTGCCAATCTCCAGGAGAGGGCTGGAGATCACTCAGAATTACAACTGCTCTTCGGATGGCAGAGATCAGTTCCCCTGAAGAAAACGGTAAGCTCTATGTCATTATACCCTGCTGAGCTCTCCACAGCAAATTGATGCTGAGTGCCCAAGACCAGGGCATCTCCCCAGAGCCTCTTTCTAGAGCTCGTTGTATGTATTTCCACAATGGGCCTTATTCCTAGTTAATAATAAACACCACCAACACCCCTTGGCTTTTATATCAGAGTTCATGCCCGTTAGGTCAGCCATTCTTCCAGCAACCCTGAAAGGCAGGATCATTATCCCTGAATTCACACAGGGTGGGCTGCAGAAGTGGAGTCTGTCTGATACCTCAGGCTCAGAGGGCCCCAGCCGTGGCGGAGAATTAAACCTCGACTGAAACGCTTCATTCCAAGGCCTACAATTAGAGGCCAATTACAGCATTTTGTATCATTTTTTGAGGCAGCTTTTATGTTTCTCGGAAGGGTTTGGGCCTCAAATAGTCCTCTTTCTGCTTAAGAGCGAAGAGTTACTAGAAGTCGTCATTCCCCGGGGGGGGGGGGGGCGCTTAGCAGGGTCTCCATTCAGCCGCTGTAAAATGCCCCAAACAATGACTGTAAAGCGACTGTTTCATTTCATACATGGCTTGTCTGTACAGAATTCACCATTCTCGGTTCCCTCAGCGAGGCAGGGTACTGGACTGAGAGGCGGGGGCTTTCCGAGCTGTGTTCCTGAGGACACCCTGGTGGGGGTTGTCTTCAGAAGTTGACTCAAGGGAACCTCCACATTCAGAGGCAGTCAACCTCTGGAGCCCAGGGCCAGGAGGCAGCATTGGGGAAAGGCCTCAGGATCCAAGCCCTGTTGTTGGGCCTCCAGAGGAACTGGTTGGCCACTGTGTGAGACAGGATGCTGAACTAGATGGACCACCATGGCCAGATCGCCCATAGGGCGAACTAGGCGCTCTCCTAGGGTGCGCCGGCCTCAGGGGTGCCAAATGGCGCCCCACTCCCCCTCGAAAAGCACCCCCCGCCACCCTAACCGGGCGCCCGCCACTGCCGCCTCCGCCACTAGACCCCGCCCCTTCCCGGCTTTCCTGGGGACCCCGCAGCTGCGGAGCCCCCAGAAAAGCCGGCGCTGGGAGGGAGGGGGCGGCGGCTAGACCCCCACCCCCTTCCCGGCTTTCCTGGGGACCCCGCAGCTGCGGAGCCCCCAGAAAAGCCGGCGCTGGGAGGGAGGGGGCAGTGGCTAGACCCCCCGCCCCCTTCCCGGCTTTCCTCGGGGTCCAGCAGCTGCAGAGCCCCAGAAAAGCCAGCACTGGGAGGGAGGGGGCGGCGGCTAGACCCCCTTCCTGGCTTTCCTGGGGGTCCCACAGCCACGGAGCCCCCAGAAAAGCCGGTGCTGGGAGGGAGGGGGCGGTGGCTAGTCCCCCCGCCCCCTTCCCTGGCTTTCCTGGGGCCCCGGCAGCTGCGGAGCCTCCAGAAAAGCCAGCGCTCTGCCGCCACCCCCGGTCTCCAGGCCCCACCGGGAGGTTGGCATCTCCAGTGGGGGGTGCCCCAGGCAGTCCTGCCTAGGGCCCCCGGACACCTGGAGCTGGCCCTGTGGACCACTGGTCTGATCCAGTGGGGCTCTTCTAAAGTTCACATGTTCTTCAGTTTATTTGGATTCCTCAGGGATCCAGATCAGTGCTGGCGGAGAAGCTTCCTTCCTGCTTTACCACCACTGCTGATTTCTCTGAAACATGCCGCTGAAGGAAAACACGGAAGGAAAGCGTTGGGCCATATTTGAGCTTGCTCTGTTGGGTGGCGTGAGCTGACGGGAGGCCAGCAGACTTAGAAGAGCCTCGCTGGGCCTCTGGATGAATTGAGCATATACCATAAAACAGGGGCCCTCAAGCTTTTTGAGCCTGTGGGGACCTTTAGAACTCTGACACAGGGTGATGGGGCGTGGCACAGTCACAAAATGGCTGCCACAGGACTGGAGCCAGCCCTCCTATAGCTGCCGCAGCTTCAGCCCCATGGGGACAATCCCTCTGCTGAGGTGGCAGCTTCTGTTTAAAAGATCTGTGTAGCCGATCAGAAGCCTTGCTGGGCAAAAGCCCCATTGGCTCTGCCCACTTTCTAAAAACACGTGTTGGCCACCAGAAAAGGAATCAGTGGTCAGCATGACACCCACGGGCACCATGTTGGAGACCCCTGCCCTAAAACGTCCCTCCATCATCCACGTGCTGGGTTTTCCGGGACAGACATGCAGGGGGCCTTTAGCAGATGATCAATCCCAGGAATCTCCAGTGGAAAGGACCAGGTAGGAGGTGATGTGACGGACCTCTGCCTGAGACCCTGGAGAGCTGCCACCAGTCTGAGTGGACAATACTGACCTTGATGGACCAAGGTCCCGATTCAGGAGAAGGCAGTTTCGTGTGTTCAATGTAAGAACTCTGTCAGTGTAAAAAAATAAATAAAAATAATCCAAATGTTCTGTGGATTATGCCTAGGGGCTTTCCCCAAGTATTGTTTCAGGTCAGGAAATTGTTTCAGGTCAGGAAAATGTCACTGGGGTGGGAGGCTGAAGCCCCTCTACCGTGTGTGTCTGTGGTCACAATCCAAATCAGGACCGGCCATGCCGGGACTGAGGAGAACCCTGAACATCACATGTGACTGTGGCACAGGGTGGCGGGACTTGGGATCCAACTGCGCTCTCCCTAATGTGTGAAGAGATGTCACATCATCAGGTGAATAACACGTTCAGGCTTGTTATTTGACGCTGACAAAAGAGAGTGCTGAAACTGTAGGACATTTGGCTTCTGTCAGCCAAAGAAAGCAAGCTGATACGCTGACCAAACACGTCCACTCAAGATCCTCCTCATGTGAAGGACATTTCTTCAGCTTGATCACTTGAAACTACGAAGAAGAAGAATGAGGAGGAGGAGGAGATCAGATTTATACCCCGCCCTTCACTACCCGAAGGAGTCTCAGAGCGGCTTACAAACTCCTTTCCCTGCCCCTCCCCACAACAGACACCCTGTGAGGTAGGTGGGGCTGAGAGAGCTCTGACAGAAACTGCGCTTTTTCAAGAACATCTCTGACAGAACTATGGCTTGGCGCCTCATGGCCACTGTACCTCCTCTCCCATGCCGCTGGAAGGCTTTTGAAAGCATGGATGTATGTGCATGTGAAATGCCATCCAATCACTTCTGACTTATGGCGACCCTATGAATAAATGACCTCCAAAACATCCTGTCGTTAACAGCCTTGCGCAGGTCTTGCAAACTAAAGCACATGGCTTCCTTGATTGAAGAAGAAGAGATTGGATTTATACCCCATCCTTCACTCACAGCACTTTACAAACTCCTTTCCCTTCCCCTACCCACAACGAACACCCTGCGAGGTAGGTGGGGCTGAGAGAGCTCTCCCAAGAACGGTCCTTGAGAGAACAGCTCTAATCGAACTGTGGCTTGCCCAGGGTCATCCAGCAGCTGCGAGTGGAGGAGTGGGGAATCAAACCCGGTTCTCCCAGATTAGAAGAAGAAGAAGAAGAGAGAAGAGTTTGGATTTATACCCCGCCCTTCACTGCCCAAAGGAGTCTCAGAGTGGCTTACAAACTCCTTTCCCTTCCCCTCCCCAAAACAGACACCCTGTGAGGTAGTGGGGCTGAGAGAACTTCTGACAGAAACTGTCCTTGAGAGAACAGCTGTGCCAGAGCTTGTGACTGACCCAAGGTTAGAGTCTGCACACTTAACCACTACACCAAACTCTCACAAGGAATGATCTAGAACAAATTTAGAGTCTAGTGGCACCTTTAAGACCAACAGAACTTTATTCAAGGTATGAGCTTTCATGTGCGGGGCACACTCTTTCAAATACAAATGATCACGTGGGGCGTACAGGTTAGAGTGTCAGACTGGCAACTGGGAGGCCCGGCTTTGAATCCCCATTCTGCCACGGCAGATTGCCAGGTGAATTTGGAAGAATCACACATTCTGCAGCGAAGCTTTGGTTGAAATCAGAAAAGTACCGACAGGTCAGGTGTGTTTCCTCCGGGCAAAGAATAACCGGAGTCCCTTTGCCAGAAGAAGCCGGCACAAAGCCGCCTCCCCACACTCCCCAGGCACCCTCTGTGCAACCGGGACAGCTGTCTCTCCCCTCTCCCTCCCCCCAATACTGAAGTCACTGTTATTTTGGTCTCCTTCTCTGACAATAACAGTTACGGGCAGATGTTCGCGAAGGGCTGCAGTGAGTCAGCGCCTTTGTGGTTTTGTTCTTTCCCAGCTGTTTCCTCCTAACTTCACACTCGGGCTGTTGTAATGACCGTGTTGGCAATCGCGAAAACAACTCGGGGAGGAGGCTGGTGTGATTTTTTTCCCTCCAATTAATAGCTTCTGCCGCTCTGTTCTGTTTCTGCTTTTTCCACAGCCCAGTGGACGGAACTATGGTGGGAACCAGTGTTCCCTCTAAGCGGAGTTAGTGTGAGCTAGCTCACAGTTTTTTAGCCTCCGGCTCACACGTTTTTGTCTCAGCTCAGGAAGGAGGGCTCCAGAGCCAACTGCTTCATGCAGCAACCAAATCGCTCGCTCACAACTTTCATGCCAGGAGCTCACAAAGTAGAGCTTTTGCTCACAAGACTCCACAGCTTAGGGGGAGCATTGGTGGGAACCGTACAAGGATGCTTTGGCCTGGAGATCACCATACGAACCAAAAAAGGAGGTGATCTTCTTCCCAAAGGTGCTCCAAGGAACGGCACCCACTTTGGGGCTCTTCCCGTGGCTGTCCCAACACTCTGGAAGTAAGCTACCAGTGGAGGGGAGGACAATATCCTCCCTCTTGGTTCTTAGAAGAGGGAAATGGTACTATTCCAGAGGGCTTTCAGGTCCTCTTTCTTTCTTTCTTTCTTTCTTTCTTTCTTTCTTTCTTTCTTTCTTTCTTTCTTTCTTTCTTTCTTTCTTTCTTTCTTTCTTTCTTTCTTTCTTTCTTTCTTTCTTTCTTTCTTCATTCTGAGGGGTGAGTTTTGGCCTTTTTTGATTCCTGTCAAGTCACAGAGGACTTATGACGACCCTGTGGGGTTCTCAAGGCAGGCGATGCTCAGAGGTGTCTTTGCCATTGCCTGCCTCTGGCCCACAACCCTGGACTTCCTTGGGGTGGTCTCCTCTCTAAATATTAACCCGTCCGGACCCTGCTTAGCTTCCGAGATCTGACAAGATCAGGCCAGCCTGGCCCATCCAGGTCAGGGCTTTGGTTTTAGAGTAAAGTTCTAATCGTAGGCACATTTTTCTTCTTTATTTCTAACCCACTTTACTCCGCAATGGGGACATAGAGAAGCTGAGAGAAGCACTCTCCCCTCGTCTCACAACAACCCTAGCTCTGGGTTGGGAAATACCTGGTGATTTGGGGGGCGGAGCTGGAGGAGGGCGGGGTTTGGGGAGGGGAGGGACTTCAATGGGGTACAATGGCAGAGAGTCCACTTTCCAAAGAGGCCATTTTCTCCAGGGGAACTGATCTCTGTTGCCTAGAGATCAGTTGTAATTCCAGGAGATATCCAGCCACTACCTGAAGTCTGTATCATCATCATCACCATCATCATTATTATTATTTGCTGTAGATTTTCTGGGTTGTGTGGCCACGGTCTTGGCATTGTAGGATCTGACATTTAACGTCAGGTCCTACAGTGCCAAGACCTTGGCCACACAACCCAGAAAATCTACAGCAACTAATGAACTCTGGCCATGAAAGCCTTCGACAACTTCTTATTATTATTATTATTATTATTATTATTATTATTATTATTATTATTATTATTATTATTATTATTATTATTATTATCATCCCATCCCAGCTTACACCAGGCTCTGGGCAATGTACAGGACATAATGTCACAGAGTACATAACACTAACATTCATGTATAGCTTAATAAATATACTTAATAATTTACACCACCTGGAGGCTGGCAGCCCGACTCATCAGGTGCGTTAGGCTGAGAAAGAGTGACTGGCCCAAGGCCATCCAGCAAGTTTCCTGGGCAGAGTGGGGATTCAGACCTGAGTCTCCCGGATCTCAGACCGCTGCTCTAATTGCCACACAGCACACTGGCTCCCTTTAAAAAAGCATTGTTTATTCGGTTGGTCAACATCTCGATTGTCACATAAAGTCACCATGAGTCCGCATTTCATACAGGGAGTGCACCCCCCAAAATCAGTAGAACTGTCAAATAAGGGACACTGCTTAGAGAAACCTGCAGAGCAGACTGACCCATTGAAGAAGAAGAAGAAGAAGAAGAAGAAGAAGAAGAAGAAGAGGAGGAGGAGGAGATTGGATTTATACCCCACCCTTCACTACCCAAGGGAGTCTCAGAGCGGCTTACAAACTCCTCCCCTCCCCACAACAGACACCCTGTGAGGTAGGTGGGGCTGAGAGAGCTCTGACAGAAACTGCTCTTTTTCAAGAACAGCTGTGCCAGAACTATGGCTTGCCCGAGGTCATCTGGCAGGTGCAAGTGGAGGAGTAGGGAATCAAACCTGGTTCTCCCAGATCAGAGTCCGTGCACTTAACCATTACATCAAAAGCCCTAGATGGACCAGTTGGCTCTTGTTACTGTGGGTTCCTGCAGCCCTCCAGACCAGAGACCCACTGGGAATTTCCCCAATAAGTCATGGGCCAGTTCTGCCCCATTGCACAGCTCCACAACTCACAGAATAGCCTTGGGAAAGCTGCTGTTGGAGAGTGTCACCTACTTGATGTTTTGAGCATAAAATGAGAAAAAGTCTATGTAATGCAGCCACTGTATGGCTTGGACAGCCACAGACCAGGAAGGTCTGCCCTAAACAAACAGGGCACATCTATCTGGTGGAGGTCAACAGGTAGGGTGGCCAGCTCTGTGTGAGGAAATACTTGCAGATTTTGGGGGTGGATCCTGATGAGGGCGGGGTTTGAAGAGGGGAGGGAAGAGAGAAGAAGAGAGGTTGGATTTATACCCACCCTTCACTACCCAAAGGAGTCTCAGAGCGGCTTACAATCTCCTTTCCCTTCCCCTCCCCACAACAGACACCCTGTGAGGTAGGTGGGGCTGAGAGAGCTCTTGACAGAAACTGCTCGTGAGAGAACAGTTCTGAAAGAACTTGTGACTGACCCAAGGTCACACCAGCAGCTGTATGTGGAGGAGTGGGGGATCAAACCTGGTTCTCTCAGATTAGAGTCCGTGCTTCTAACCCCTACATCAAACTGGTTCGCAAGGGGTACAATGTCATAGAGACCACCTTCCAAAGAGGCCATTTTGTCCATGGGAGCTGATCTCTGCCACCTGGAGATCCGTTGTAATAGTGGAAGATCTCTGGCAACTACCTGGAGGTTGAAAACCCTTGAGTAAAAATTGCTCATATGAAGAAGAAGAGTTGGTTTTATACCCCACCCTTCACTACCCGAAGGAGTCTCAGAACGGCTTAACAATTGCCTTCCCTTCCTCTCCCCACAACAGACACCCTGTGAGGAAGGTGGGGCTGAGAGAGCCCTGAGAGAGGTGTGACTGCCCCAGAGTCACTCAACTGGATTCATGTGGAGGAGTAGGGAATCAAACCTGGCTCTCCAGATTAGAATCCTGCTGCTCGTAACCACTACACTGAATTGGCTCTCATTTCCTTAACCCTTTCCCACATTTCTACCTGAGGAAAAAAACCATTTTTACTCTGGAAAGGTAATAGAGAAACATTATTTAGAAAAGCAACTACGGGCAATTCAAGTTTGCAATCCTGGTACCTCCCTCCTTCATACCTTCAGGTGTTCTAGGTAATGTTTGGAAATCCTGGGTGGTCTCACCATTGAGGTTCATCATGTTCAGATAATCCGTAGCAAATTAATTTCTTTTGGCCATTGACTGTCACTGCTCTTCCTATGGCTACTAGCCACATGCAAAACTGGCAGCCGTTTAATGTTCCTGTCACATGGAACTAAGAAAAATGGGTTATGGCTCAGTGGCGGAACATCTGATTTGCATGCAGAGAGTCCCAAGTCCCCAGCATCTGCAGTGGAAAAAATCAAGTAGCAGGTGATATGCAAGACCTCTTCTACCTGAGACCCTGGAGGGCAGCTGCCAGTCAGAGTAGACAATATTGTCCGTGATAGATCAACAGTCTGTCTCAGTAGAAGGCAGCTTCGTGTGTGTCCATAGGTCAAGCTGCAGTGGTTGTAACTATGACGTGATTCACATAGGTGAGAACCTCACTGGAGGACTGCAGGATCAACTGATAAATGGCATGTAGAAATAAGGGGTGTGCAAAAAAAATGCCCCCCCCCCCGATTCAGGTCTGTTGGACCTGAAAAATATTGGTATTCTGAATATTCCTGAATACCAAGCTATTGTATTGGGATTCGGGTAAATATTCAGGAAACCCAAGTTTATTCGGCTTCATTATACCCTATGGTGACCATCCCATAGGGTATAACAGAGACTCAATCCAGGGGTATTCAGGGCTCGGGGGGGGCTGTTTTTTGAGGTTGAGGCATCAAATTTTCAGCATCGCTGCTGGTGCCTCTCCTCAACCCCCCCCCAGTTTTATAAAGATTGGACCCGGGGGTCCAATTGTATGGGCCCCCAAAGAAAGTGCCCCATACTCCATTGAAGCCAATCGAGGAATAAAAGCCATTTAAAGGTCTCTTTAAATGCCTTGTAGCTGCGCCAGAATAAAAGCCAAATAATATCAGCTTTTATATGGGCACAGCTATTTCAGTAGCCAGATCTGATTCTCCAATCTGTATTTGGCTGAATAAATACCCAAAAAATACCAATAAGGTATATTGGGGTATTTATTTGGTTCCATAGATACTGAGTGCACACCCCTAACCCACACTTCTTCAACAGTATGAACAGACCTTTCAAATCACCTGGTATTCACAACAAATGCAATTATGTCTAAGAAAGCATGTTGACACATTGGGTTTACAGCCCACCTGGTCTTGAATAATCTACATCACATGTTTACCAGTCCTCACTAGGGATGGGCACAGACCGGCTCATGAACTAAAGTTCATCACGGACTGAAGAGCTGCCATGAAGTTCCACCATTTTTAAAGCAGTTCATGGTGGTTTGTGAAGAGCAGAAAGTGGGGATTTAAATGACTCTGAACCATTTCAACCCCCACTTTCTGCTCTTCATGAAAAACAGCTGAGAGGCAGGGAGCAGAAATCAAGGGTTTAAATGGCTCAGAGTGAATTCAACCCCTGCGTTTTGCTCCCTGCAAAAAGCGGTGTGGAGCAGAAAGCAGCAGTTGAATTCACTCTGAGCCATTTAACCCCCCTTTCTGCTCTCTGCCATAATTACATAATCCCCGGTGCATCTTTAGCGATTCAAATCCTACCTGTCCATAACGGGCCCACAGATCTTGTGACCCGCCATACTGAAAGCAGCCCAGCAGGAATGGGGGGTTCCCAATCAGGCCGTTCGACGAACCCCCCACTTTGGCTACCTTTTTGGAACTCCAAAAATGTGGTGCACGACTGAATGCATGGCAGGCCACGGAGTTAACAGGCTACATTTAGTTGGGTGGATCACAAGCTGAAGGCTAGACGTGGGGTTTTCTAGCGAGTTTTATCATGCTCTCGAGGTGACTTAGCTGATACTGCTCAGGCTAAAACGCACCGCAAAATTAAAGCCAGAGTTTCCCCATACCTTCAGGCCAAAGTACTGAGCAGACCACCGCAGACTCCATATCCAAGCATTCCAGGGTAATTTAACACAGATGGAACCAGATGCCTGCAGGGATTTCTCTCAGATTCCATATGAGTCCTGTTTCTATACGATGCTTTGAAGCATCCCACGGCTGAGTTATATATTTATGGGAAGTTCTGGAAAGCTGCTAGAATAACCCGCAGTGAGCTCAGCGTTCTAGAAAGCCCAGAGGAGCCGTTTCAGCTGGGAAGGAGGCAAACCCATTTCATTGTTAGGACAGAGGCGAGATTTGCCGCAGTCCAAGGGCTTACAGGGAGGTTAAACTGCAAACAAAGAACATGCATTCTGAGAGTATTTGCTCGGAACCTAAGCAGGGTCGGCCCTGGCTAGTATTTGGATGGTATTCCAAGGAATACCAGGGTCACTCTGCAGAGGCAGGCGATGGGCCAACCACCTCTGAATGTCTCTTGCCTTGAAAACCCTACGGGGTTGCCATAAGTGAGCTGTGACTTGACGGCCCTTCCCACCACGCGTTCCGACAACTACGCTACACCAATATTATGATGATGGTCAACTCTTTAGAAGTTAAAATACGTGTGCCAATAGATCCAGGTGGCCAGCCGTGTTGGTCTGAAGCAGTAGAACAAATTTAGAATCCAGGGGCACCTTTAAGCCCAACAAAGGTTTATTCAAGGTATGAGCAAAACCTTGAATAAACCTTTGTTGGGCTTAACGGTGCCCCTGGATTCTAAATTTGTTCTACTCAGGGCTCTTTTTGTAGCACAAACTCCTTTGCATACTAGACGACGCACCCCTAATGTAGCCAATCCTCCAAGAGCTTACAGAGCTCTTCTTACAGGGGCTACTGTCAGCTCTTGGAGGACTGGCTACATTAGGGGTGTCTTGCCTAATATGCAAAGGAGTTCCTGCTACAAAAAGAGCCCTGGTTCTACTTGTGCCAATGTTGAATTGTTTAAAAACTTAAGAAGGGCCCTGCTGGATCAGGGATTTCTCTTGTCCAGCACCCTGTTTCCAACAGTCGGATGCCAGATGCTAAGGGGATGCTGGTATGAAGGCAACAGGCCTCTATCATTTTCTCCTCAGAAACTGTCATTCAGAGGTATACTGCCCCTGCACATGGAAGTTTCACTGAGAAGCCATGGCTGAGGGACGGTTGCAGACCCCTTCACTCATCCACCCAATGCTTTTAAAGCGTCATTTATCTTTATGGTTATCATAACATCTGGGAAGTTAAGCAGGGTTGGCCCCGGATAGTATTTGGATGGGAGACCACCAAGGAAACGCAAGGTTGCTATACAGAGGAAGGCAACCGGAAGCCACCTCTGAACGCCTCTTGCCTTGGAAACCCCACAAGGTTGCCATAAATCAGCTACGTCTGGGTGGCCCTTTCCACCAGGAGTTCCTAAACCAGGGCTCTTTTTGTAGCAGGAACTCCTTTGCATATTAGGCGACACACCCCTAATGTAGCCAATCCTCCAAGAGCTTACAGTAGCCCCTGTAAGAAGAGCTCTGTAAGCTCTTGGAGGATTGGCTACATTAGAGGTGTTTATAATTAGCACTCCCTTGCGTACAACCAGCAATCTGTCTTGAAACACAAGTGCTCTTATGGGAGACAATTGTGCATGCGCTGAAACCTGGGGAAGGGACAGCCCCAGTTCTTCCCAAAGAACAGCACAAGCTAAGAAAACCTGTCAAATAACACACCCGGACACTCATGCCAGGAAAAACAGCACTTTAACATCCATATATTGCTCTTAAATATTCAAAACATGTCAACTATATTGTCGGCAGGCTTACAACAAACCTATAAGGCAGGTCACAAGGATTGTGTCCCTGTGCTGCAGGTAAGACAAAATGTGAGTCCAGTGGCACCTTTAAGACCAACAAAGGTGTTCTTTCTTCTTCAGATACAATGAAATGGAAATAGAAATGACAGTCATACATATAGTGGGTAGGCAGTAAATTAGCATACCGAGCCTGCGGTCACACACACTAAATAATCCACTTTCAGTCCAGTTTCAGTGTACTTTCCAACTGGATTTTACTGTGTGAACTGGCAAAATCCAGTTGGAAAGTGCATTGGAAGTGGATTCTTTAATGTGTGTGACTGCAGCCAGAATAATGGTGTTTTTAACAGATTAAAAGTAATACAAACTTAGTTTATATGACTTTCATCTGTTTGGGTTCAACTCGTGGGGGAAAGCATAGCAAAGGAAATAAATATCTCAGAATTGGAGACTGATGTATTCTTTTTTTTTTAACTTTGTTTTTATTTCAGTTTTTCAAAGCTACAGTAAATTCAGACAATGCCAACTCAAAATCCAGGATCAACAAACAAACAAACAAAACCCCAAAACAAAACAAGAACCCCACGTAAATACAATCATCTAACAGTCCTAGTAACAAATACAGCTTTAAAGCGACATGTCATATGCCAATACAAAAGACAATTTTAATGTACTACTTGACCATTAATGTAGCTACGTGACCATTACTGAGAATCTTTTCTGAGAAGCACAGGTCTTCAAATTACAGATTCCCAGATTACACATCATAGAATACATCAGAGGAGTGTAAGACAATATGGCAAGACATTAGCCAGAATTCATTACTTTTTGTTTCCTTTTGAAAGAATAGCAAATCACGATAGTACTTATTTTTAGGTAGAGTGTCACGTTCTGTTAGGTACTGAACAACGGAGAACCAGAGTTCTAGAGAATTTTCCTGATTTCTTGTTGAGAATACAGAACAATCTTCATTATTCTGTATGCTGATTTACTGCCCACCCTCTCTATGTATGACTGTTATTTCTATTTCCATTTCATTGTATCTGAAGAAACCTGCGTGCCCGTGAAAGCTCATGCCGTGAATAAACCTTTATTGGTCTTAAAAGTGCCACTGGACCCAAATTTTGTTCTACTGCTTCAGACCAGTGCTCCCTCTAAGCTGAGTTAGTGTGAGCTGGCTCACAGTTTTTTAGCCTCTGGCTCACCCATTTATGCAACAGCCAAATTGCTCGCTCACAACTTTAATGCCGGTAGCTCACAAAGTAGAATTTTTGCTCACAGGACTCCACAGTTTTGAGGGAGCTTTGCTTCAGACCGTCATGGCTGCCCACCTGTATCTATGCATATAAGACAGTCAGGCTGGGAGATGAACACACACAGAGACACTAAACTGCCTTATACTGAATCAGACCACTGGTCCACCAACGTCAGTATCGTCTGCTCAGATTGGCTGCTCAGATTGGCAACTGCTCTCCAGGGTCTTTTACATCACCTACTGCCCGGTCCTTTTAACTGGAGATGCCAAGCACCGAACCTTGGGTCCTTCTGCATGCCAAGCAGATGCTCTACCCACTGAGCCACCGTCCCTCCCCTAAATAGCAGAGGCAAGCTTTGAACCCAGGAATTGCCTGTTCTTAGTTTTGGCCATTGTGCTACCCCAGCTTTGGAGGAGAGGAGGTCTCTCAGACACAATTCTTTCAGAACTGAAAGGACAGCATCCCTCCGGCATATTCTAGACGCACACAGGGGAACCGTCTGCAGCAGAAACAGTGGGTTGTGGTGTCCTCTGCTGGAGAAAACGACTATTGTCATCCAAGCCACCAGGTTTCTCCGAACAAATAGCTCTTTTTATGAGAGCTTTTCCATGCTCCTTGCATCTGCTATGGACAAGTAGTGTCAGTATCCATAACAGAGGCGCAGTAGGCAGAGGGCTTCCCAAATCTCTTTGCTGGCAAGAGCCTCCGACAAGAGGCTTGGTCATGGTAAACAGTGTACAGTTGCAGAGATCTCAGGGAACCTAGATCAACATGGGCAGCCATCTTTGTCTGTCTGCAGCAGTAGAAAAGAGCAACAGCCCAGGAGCACCTTGAAGACCAACAAAACGTGGCAGGGTAGGAGTTTTTGTGAGTCACAGTTCACTTCTTCAGACATCTAAAGAAGTGAGCAGTGACTCATGAAAGCTCCTAAAGGTAAAGGTAAGGGTTCCTTTGCTCAAAAGCCAGTCGAATCCGACTCTAGGGTTGCGGTGCTCATCTCCGTTTCAAAGCCGAAGAGCCAGCATTGTCTGAAGACGTTTCCATGGTCATGTGGCCAGCATGACTAAACACCAAGGCGCAGGGAACTCTGTTACCTTCCCACCGAAGTGATACCTATTGATCTACTTGCAATTTCTTGCTTTCGAACTGCTAGGTTGGCTCCTACCCTGCCACAGATTCGGTTACTCTTTAATTCATTGCTGGGCTCTTGCTGTTATCTACCACTCTGAGAATCTGTTTAATGTTTCTCACCCAGGCCAGCCTGATATTAGGCCAAATGCTACTTTGTATGCCTCCGACCGTCCCTTACCAGACTGAGATTTTTTTCCCTTCCATACACTATCCCGATCGGAAGCTCAACGTTTGTGAAAGAGGTGGGGGCTACATGCATTACAAGGAGCATTGGAATTCAGTTATTTTTGTCCCTTGACAGCTTCTTAATCTATTCTCCAAATAACCATTACTATTGTCAGGTTCAACTGCAAGTAAGTCCAGGCACTCTTCATAAAAGATATGCTTTATTGGAATACAAGTAAGTTGCCCTCGTTAGCAGAGTTATTGTCAGGAATACCCCACCAAGCATAATGGCCTACAGATATAGTATGATGCATAAGCTCTATTAGCGAATGAGATCTGAGCGCGCACGCGGGAATACTCCCGGCGGGAGGATACATAATGAACGGGAGATAGGCCCCCTCCCTACCCCCTATCTAAGGTGAGAAATTTTCTACCGGCTGGGAAGTCAAGCCTGTGTCTCTCTTGTTCAAGGACACTAAGATAGGAGATAGCGGTAGAGAACTCTCCCACAAGTTCCAGTGAAGCAGACTACGCGCAGGCGGGCCAGCTAATTAAAACAAACAATACAGACACTGTCTGAATGCAGACAGAAGAGAAATATGGCAGTTCATCTGACAACTATCCCCCTAGCTGTCTTCATCCCTCCTGGGGGAAAACGTGTATACCTGTAAAAAAAAACAACAATCCATAGAGATAAAAGATGCATGGTCATTTTCAGTGCGGAAGATGAGACGAGAGGACGGCGTTACGTAATCTCTCTCCTCCCTCGCAGCTCATCCGAGGGACAAATTGAGCAGGACCTCCAGGGAGTCAGCGGGACAAAATATAATCACAGAGCTCTAGTCACATCCAGTGTTCCCTCTAAGCTGAGTCAGCGTGAGCTAGCTCACAGTTCTTTAGCCTCTGACTGACACATTTGTGTCTTCGCTCGGGAAGGACGGCTCCAGAGCAAACTCATTGATGCAGTAGCCAAAATCGCTCGCTGACAACTTTAGTGCCAGTAGAATTTTTGCTCACAAGACTCCACAGCTAAGAGGGAGCATTAGGCACAAGTTCCAGGGCTCTTTTTCTAGCAGGAACTCCTTTGCATATTAGGCCACACACCCCTGATGTAGCCAATCCTCCAAGAGCTTACAGTAGCCCCCGTAAGAAGAGCTCTGTAAGCTCTTAAAGGATTGGCTACATTAGGGGTGTGTCGCCTAATATGCAATGGAGTTCCTGCTACAAAAAGAGCCCTGGTCACAATCACTTGAATTAAGGGCAGGGTTGGAAGACAAGCTTAGCGGTCAGGGTTGCTGGCTCCAGGCTGGCAAAGTCCTGGAGAATTTGGCGGTGGAGCCTGGGGAGGACAGGGACCTCAGTGGGGTACAGAGCCATAGAGTCCACCCTCCAATGCTTCACTTTTCTCCGGGGAACTGATCTCTGTGGTCTGCAGATGAGCTGTAATTCTGGGGGACCCCCTGTCCCACCTGGAAGCTGGCACCCCCAGTTAGCCTGCTGTAGAGGAGAGAGCACTGAAGGCCCGAATTGAGACCCCAGCTCTGCCGCGAAGCACAGAAAGCAACCGTGGGCTAGCCACACGCAGACCCTTCAGATTCACTGGAGGAAAGGTGGAATAGACATGCATGACACAATTGCCCTCCCACAGCTAACTGTGGCTGAATGCTAATAGACAATTTTAGTTGTGCATTTTTAGAGGAAAGATAAATCGCCCCCCTTGCATTTTTGGACCATATTAAATGCTCCGAGCCCTGACCTGAATCAGGCTTCCCAAGAACTTACCGTAATTCAGTGGGGGACGCATACTTCTTGGCAGGACCATTCCCGGGGTGGGGGGAGAGACACGGCGCACGATGCTGTCGCCAGGAAGTGATGCCGGGCGACGCTCTGGCAATGGGGCTGGAAACTCGATGATATCGTCAAGTTTCCAGCCCCATTGCCAGAGCATCGCCCGGCGTCACTTCCTGGCGACGGCATCGTGCGGCGTGGGTGTTCCAAGGAGGAATATTCCGGCCAGGGATTGTATGTCCCCCACCGAATTACGGTAAGTACTTGGCAACCCTAACCTGAATGCCCCAGGCTGGCCTGTTAGATCTGAGCTTGGTCAGTATTTGGATGGGATGGGAGACCATCCAAGACATCGAGGGTTGCTATGCAGAAGCACCTCTGAATGTGTCTGGCCTTGGAAACCCTACAGGGGTCACTATAAGGTGGCTGTCACCTTGAAACAAACAAACAAAAATGCTTTAAACTACATGAAAGTGTTGATGAGCCATTCACTCCTTCGAGAAACCCCTTTTTCTCCAATAAATAATATTTTTTAAAAAAACCTTAAGTTAGGATTTCTTGAGTTGTATTACAGGCAGTAATCCTTCCTTTCTCGAAAACCGGGAGAAACTCTGTCCGCATTAAGCTTTTTTCCTTATTATTATGAACAAGAGCTTTCCAAAGACAGAGCCCAAAACAATGAGAAATGGATCGATTACATCATCCATCTTCTGCTAAAAATTCCCAGACGTTCTCTCTGGTTTCAGCCCCACAAATCCCAGACTTGCATGGGGTTCAGAAACTGCTCCAACCAGGCCCAACAGCTACCAGCCAGGGGATAAGAAAATGGGTCCCTGTAACTTCTTGCTAAGGACTATTGAAACCATGACTTCTTACTATATTGCCTTCAGGAGCAGAACAGCTGATCAACAGCGGTATTTTTTCCCTAACATAAAATGGTCTCAAGAAGATAAACAGCAGTGTTCAAATGATCAATTAAAATCAACAACAACAAAAACCTTTAAAAGCTCGCCCAACTGTTAACCGGGAGCACAACCAATTAAGGCCCTAGTAAACCCATATTGAGCATGCAATGGAATGCTAACAAGGATGGGACAAGGGGAACATCCTTCATGATGGAGTTCCAAAAGTGCAGAGCCACCACCAAGAAGGCCCTCACCCTTCTGGTCATTCTTCATTTTTTCCAGCATTGGAGACATACAGAAAAGGACAGTGTCAGAGCCTGGACAGATGAGTTGGAAATCCTCAAAGAATTGTGGTTTCAATTGTTATGTTCCTTGTTAGAAAGGCCCTTTCTGCTCCCGTATTTTGCCTCGGTCTCTCAGCACATCCTATTCTTCTCTTCTGTATTCCTTCCCGCCTGTCACTTTCACCTTGTTTTGGGGCTTTCTCTTGTTTTTGCATTTGTTTTACAGGTATCTGCATTCAGACCGCTAGCACACTGTTGCCCCACAGCTACTAAAACTCCTTTTGCTGTGATTCTTTGTTCTCATCTGCATTCAAATCACTAATATTTTCTAAAGTAGAATTGTTTCTGCGGGTATTTAAGCGCTGCCCACTGCCCTCCCCCGTTTCTGCCTCTCTCTCTTTAGGTTGACCCTCCCTCCCTGTTCTGTTTTCTTTCCCTCCTTCTCCAAAGACAAAAGAGGATGTGCCCTCCTGCTCAGGCAAACTTTTAAAAAGCCAAAGAGAGCATAAGAAGGAATCAGTAAATATAAAGGACTAGGGGATTCCCTGCTCCCAAATGTGTCAGACTTGCCTGGATTTTCCCCTCCCTTCCCTTTCTTTTTGCAGAATCATGGAGGGAGGGAGGGAGGGAGGGGTTGGCAGCCAGTTAGCTCAGAAAAGGTGGGCTTTGCTTGTAGATGCAGAATGCATGCAGAATACACAAATAAATAAACCGGGGGGGGGACCAGTGCAGAAGGAATATATGCAAATGCGAAGTCAACCCTTAAGGCTTTACTGCTCGGATTCTCCGGAGCAAGTTGTCAGTGCAGAAAGGGCCAAAGAGAGCAATGGATTGGATCCAACCAATTTTTCTCCTTGTGGAAAAGGAAGGAGGGGTTCCCTTCTATGTTCCCTCTAGGCTGAGTTAGGTGAGTTTAGCCTCCAGCTCACACGTTTTTGTCTTAGCTCAGGAAGGATGGCTCCAGAGCCAACTAATCTATGCAGCAGCCAGATCACTCACTCACAATTTTAATGCCAGGAGCTCACAAAGTAGAATTTTTGCTCACAAGACTCCACAGCTTAGAGGGAGCATTGGCTCCCCTTTGATCACCAAAAAAGAAAGCTTTGCTGAGAATTATGAGACCTGCATCTTAAAAAGCCATATGGGAGACACCTAAGAGTTGCCATCTCTAGGATGGGAGATGCCAGCAGATTTGGAGAGTGGAGCCTGGGGAGGTGTCTCAGCCAGGTATAATGCCATAGACTCCACCCACCAAAGTAGCCATTTTCTCCAGGGGGACTCACCTTTGTCACCTGGAGATGGCAATAGTAGACAGCAGGGGGTTTCCAGGTGCCATCTGGAGGGTGGCAAGCCTAGAGACCTCTTTGACATGAAAAGGTGGAATATGGGTTCAGAAACAGATTGTCTGCAGGTTAGACAGCATAGTAAAAAGTAGAGACATCACCCTGCCAACAAAAATCCATATGGTCAAAGCAATGATATTCCCAGTAGTAATGTATGGCTGTGAGATAAGGAAGGCCGAGTGCCGAAGAAGAGATGCTTTCGAATTATGGTGCTGGAGAAGACTCTTGAGAGTCCCTTGGACTGCAAGGAGATCAAACCAGTCAATCCTAAAAGAAATCCTAAAAGACTGTTCCCTGGAAGGCCAGATACTGAGGCTGAAGCTCAAATACTTTGGCCACCAAATGAGAAGGGAGCATTGACTGGAGAAGACCCTGATGCTGGGAAGGACTGAAGGTCAAAGAAGAAGGGGACGGCAAAGGATGAGATGGTTAGACAGTGCTATCGAGGCAATGAACATGAAATTAAGCAAACTCCGGAGGATGTCTGAAGACAGGAGGGCCTGGCATGAAGTGGTCCATGGAGTCACGAAGAGTCAGACTCGACTGTGTGACTGAACGACAACAGCAAACCCCAACTGTGGGAAATGCCAGGGACAATGTTTGCACATTGCCATAAAAAGGTGGTCTCCTGCCTAGCTACTTGTGCTAGGATCCAGAAGCTCAGCCTGGCTGCGTGCAGTACAACAGAGAGCAGAAATGGAACATAAATCACCCCAAGCGAGTTCCAGAGGATGAGTGCTAGACGCCCCCTGCCCCCTGCTGCTGAAATCAGTTCAAGGTTGCTTGTTTTGCTTTAGGAGCTTGTGAACCACACCTTGGAATTTTAACAGCAGCGCACACGGCTGCCCAGAGAACAATAAAAAAAGGCAGCAAATACATTTGAGACTGGGGGTGCAATAACAAATCCACATGCAAGATGTTCATGAAAAAACACTGCTAGGTCCTTTTTTCAAAAAGGCCAGAATAGATCTGCGGCATCCCTTCCAGAACCCAGACGACACAGGGTTTCAACCAGAAGTTCTGTGGGTAAGAGTTTGGCTCCCTGCTTCCCTAGGAGGAGGAGCAGAACAACGACGTACAGACAGTTCCAGCATTCACAGCACGGCCCATAATCCTCTTGGCCCAGGAAGTCAGATGATACCTGAAGGGCTGTTAGGGGCCAGAGGCTGGCATAAAACTCTCAAGGAGGCCCCTGGCGCTCAAGATGGCTTCCCCCACCACCGAGAAAGGCAACCAGCCAGGGTTGCCACCTCTGAGTCAGGAAAGACCCGAGATTTGGGGGGTGGAGCCTAGAGAGGGCGGGGCTTGGGGAGGGGAGAGATCTCTGCAGGGTATAGTGCCATGGAGTCCACCCTCCAAAGCAGCCATTTTCTCCAAGGGAATAGATCTTGATCATCCAGGTATTGGACCCATAGCCAGGATTTTGTGGCTTATGGGACACAATTTTTTCTAGTTGGGCTGCCATTATTTGCCATAATGAGGGGGTGCACGCCCCTTCCCCCCCTTCTGCAAGATGTAAAGGGCCCTTCAGCTGATCAGCGGGGAGCACATGGCCTGCCAATCATCTGGAAGGCTCTTTAAATCTTGCAGAAGGGAGGGAAAGGGGCATGTGCCACCCCCCTTCTTCTCAAAAGCATTTAAAAGATCCCTTTAAATGCTTTTGGGAAGAAGCGGGGTGCCTTTAAGAAGGGGGAGGCCTTTAAGAAAGGGGGCTAGGCCTTTAAGGAAGAGGGCAGATCCCCGATAACCCTACCATAGCTACAGGCCAGCTGGAGATCAACTGTAATAGTGGAAGATCTCCAGGTGCCACTTGGAGGTTGCAACCCTACAACCAGCGGTCAGACCTTCACCTCATTTGGGGTTCTGGTCTCCCCTCAAGCCTAATTATGTGGCTTTGTGATGTGTCATGAGGAGCAAACAAAGGCTACAAAAATATCAAAATGAAAAACAAAGGCTAGATGATCAAAACCGTATTTGTGGCATGTGAACAGCCCAAAAGCTGCATTGCCCCCTCCCTAGACCCACCCTGAGCCCACTTGTGGGGAGGGCGGAATATGAGGAAGAGAGAGAGAGAGAGATGATGATGATGATGATGATCGATGGATGAGAGAGAGAGAATAGGTAGGTAGGTAGGTAGGTAGATGATATATAGAGAGAAAGATTATAGAAAGAGAGAGATAATAGATGATAAATAGATAAACAGATGAGAGAGAGATAGAAGAGAGAGATGATAGATAGATGAGAGAGAGATGAGAGAGATGGAAGATAGATATGATAGAGAGAGGTATGATAGATATACAGAGAGAGAGAGAGAGAGAGAGAGAGAGAGAGAGAGAGAGAGAGAGAGAGAGAGAGAGATGATAGACAGGAACTCTTTCATACAACAGAGGTGTGTACAATCAGCACATGGGGGGAGATCCATATCCTGCCTGCTGACGCCACCCCCACCTGTTGATCTGGTCTTCCGAACTGTCCTACCTGGCTATCACATAGAGGTTGGGAGCAGGTTCAAGAAGAGCCATGGCACCAGGTCCCCGCTAGGACAGAAGATCTCCTGCCACAACCCGTGCTTTTTACCATTGCTCCTTTAGGCACAGGGTTGCCAACTCCAGGTTGGGAAATTTCTGGAGATTTGAGGGTGGAGCCTCAGGATGGTGGGGTTTGGGGAGGAGAGGAACCTCAGTGGGGTGTAACGCCATAGAGTCTGCCCTCCATATTCTTCAGGGGAACTGACCTCTGTAGTCCGGAGCAATGCTCCCCCTGCGCTGTGGAGTCTTGTGAGCAAAAATTCTACTTTGTGAGCTACTGGCATTGAAGTTGTGAGCGAGTGACTTGGCTACTGTATCAATTAGTTTGCTCTGGACCCATCCTTCCTGAGCTCAGACAAAAATGTGTGAGCCAGAGGCTAAAGAACTCTGAGCCCGCTCGCACTAACTCAGCTTAGAGGAAACACTGGTCTGGAGATCAGTTGTAATTCAGGGAGACACCCCCCCCCAGGCCCCACCTGGAGCTGGCAGCCCTCAATGGAGAGTGGCACCCTTGTAGGTCCATCGATTTCAACTGCACGGTTAATGTGGTACCAGAGCAGATGACCTGCCAATGAAGAATCTGGGGCGGGGGGGGGGCACATGCTGTAGCAACGCAACTCTGAAAATATTTCCAGGCTCCTCATTAGGGAGAAAGTCAGGGCATAAATGAAATAAATCTTTAAAAGTCATGTTCTGTTTTGTTCGTAATCCCGACAGCCTGGCTGGAACATGTCAAGGGACAAAACAGTAGTGCAGGCCGCGCTTTCAAAGAGAGGAAGCCAAATGGTTTCAATTTCCTTTTCCCCGAAAGCCATATCTAATACCAGATTTGGCTGGATGGAACCAGGCCTTCGTGCCCGCCGGGGCTTCCATGGACATGAAAGGGTTTACGTTTGACGTTTCTTTCCGAACATAATGAAAACCTTTTGTCTCCCTCCCCCCTTTTCTTTTTTGCAACTTTGAATCTGAACCAGTCCTAGGATTTTGTTTAATAACTACTTCTTCTTCTTCTTCTTCTTCTTCTTCTTCTTCTTCTTCTTCTTCTTCTTCTTCTTCTTCTTCTTCTTCTTCTTCTTCTTCTTCTTCTTCTTGTTCTTCTTCTTGGAATATCCTTTTTTCTGGATTGGTTGGAAGACTGACAAAAGAACTTCAAGGGGAAGAATTTCATTAATGCTTTTGTTTTAGATGACAGAAAACTGGGAATAATAGGAACAAGGCAGCTGGCCTGCAAGGTCGCCCTCTAGACACCCCGTGGAGAACTTTGTGAAGAACAGAACGAACTTTGAGTCCAGGGGCACCTTTAAGACCAACAAAGTTTAATTTCGGGTAACAGCTTCCGTGTGCGGGCACACTTCTTCAGGTACATTGAAACAGACTTCCTCCAGCCTTACATATAGGCAGGGCTCTTTTTTGTGGCAGGAACTCCTTTGCATATTAGGCCACACACCCCTGATGTAGCCAGCCCTCCAAGACCTCACAGTAGCCCCTGTAAGAAGAGCTCTGTAAGCTCTGGGAGGATTGGCTACAGTAGGGGTGTGTGGCCTAATATGCAAAGGAGTCCCTGCTACACGAAGAGCCCCGCATATCGGTAGAGAGAGGGTGAGGGAGGCTTAGTCGCCAGGAAGGAACTAATCCCCCACCATGAGGAAGTCTGTTTCAATGTATCTGAAAAATGTGCATGCACACGAAAGTTTATACCCAAAATTAAACATTGGTCCCAGTCGCACGTGCCAGATACCGAGGGGGGGGAAGCGAGGCAATTGACCTGCACGATCACACAGTCCATGGGAGCTGCGGGGGCAGCCCGCCACTGTGTGATCAGACGCAAACACGGGTGAATTGGGCTTGGGTTTTTTTGCCGTGTGTTTCCGATGCGCTCAAACAGGGGATCGATCAATCGCATCTCCACACTTGAGGGCTTCCTATGGCAGTATGCGATGATGCGCATACTGGGAAGGGGGGGGGAACGACACAGAGTCGGGATGGCCGGATCAGACCATCCCGACGCCATGAGAGCACGCTGACGTGATCACACAGGGGAAAGTCCATCCGTGGCCTGGAGCAACCCATTTGATAGTGGACTTTCCCAAGTGCCTTTTAACTCTGCTCTTGCAGCGGAGCAAAATGGGTTGTCGACGGGTGCGGGTTCACATCTGATCGTGCCCACTATATCCGCCCTGCATTTGTGCCTACGGCGCAGCGAATTGTGCGTGTGATCGCAGCCATTGTTGGTCTTAAAGGTGCCACTTTGGACTCGAACTTTGTTCTGTTGCTTCAGACCAACACGGCTACCTACCTGAATCTATCTTTGTGGGAAACAGAAGCCGATTAAATGTTGTGCTCCAGTGCCAGGAGATCTTCGGATGCCATTGAGAGAAGCAGGGAGGGAAAGCAGGTGTATAACCGAGCGTTTCTGCAGCACAATGGCATCGGATTTACCCAGTGAATTAACTTCTACAAAATCTTAGCTATCTGGAATCAGAGTCTAACCCCCCTCCCCCAAAATAACAATAGTCACAACAAAAGCTGAAAAGAGCTCAGAGATCCGCCCTGTATTGTTGTCCCTAAAATTCGGTTTCCAGTCCTCAAAGAGAAAAGCGTTAATGCTCTTGAAGCTCAGTTGGGTAATAAGAACTAGTTTTTTTTTCCCCCGGGTAAATATTTTTTATTTTATAACAAACAGGCAAAGACAAACAAACAAAAACAAACAACAGTACATGCAAACATTCTTTGAGTTGACTATTGAGTTGTCCATACATCTCTCCATAAAAGTATGTTTCCACATCTTGCAATGTTTAATATACCCTTTGCAGAGTTTAATATAGAAGTTCTCATTGTCCTCTATTTCAGTTGAATAAGAACTAGTTCTGGGTTCTGGGGCCATCAAGTCACTCCTGACACATGAAGATTCTATGAACTAGTGACCATATATATTAAACCACCTCCTCCCCTATCACAAACACTGGCTTGCAAACTGAAGGCGGCGGCTTGCTTTGTTGAGTCAACCGAACTCATGCTGGGCCTTCCTCTCTTCCTACTGCCTTCAGCCTCAACAAGAACCAGGAGAAGAAACTGTTGTCCATAAGCAGCAGGGGAAAGGCAACAATTCTACACTTGCAGATGCAAAGAAACATGCAAGAAATGGGGAGGGGGCCTTGTGATTCTTATGCAAAAATGAACCGGAGGTGTGGGGGGGGGGGAGCGGACATTGATGCACATCCTACAGGAGGTTGAAAGAGGTCGTTCACAAGCCTTGGGACAGCCAGGGCAGAAGGACGCAGTTCGTCCCCCACAGTTCTACTCTTCAGAGCAGAGTTCCCCAACAGGGTGCCCGTGGGCACCACCCTGGTTCCTGCTGACACTTTAGAAAGTGGGCAGGGCCACGTGGCACTTTTGCCTAGCAAGGCTTCTGACTGGCCACTGGAGATCTGGTTGGCTTTGCAGATATTTAAAAAGGTTGCTTTGGCATCCGTTCCCATCACAGCTTGAGGATTTTCACTCTGTGACTGAAGGCAAAGCTGCAGAAGCCATTTGGTGGCTGCATCCACCACACGATGTCAGAATTCCAAGGGTGCCTGCATGGGGGTGCCAGTCCCCAGGTGGGGGGGGGCGAGGGATCTCCCAATTTTTGGGGTCCCGCCAGATGCCAGCCAGCTGGCCAGTGGAGAGGAGCCCCGCCCCTAACGGTCCTCTGTGCCCCATGCACACCTGCCCCGAAAGCCACAAATTCATGGCTTGCAGGGCAGGCATGTGCGGTGCCCACTCTTTCCCCAACCATTTAAAGGGAAGGTTCCCTTTAAATGGTTGGAGGAAAGCGGGGGCATGCCCGCACAGCACTGCATCCCCCATACAATGATGTCACTCTGCATGACGTCATTGCATTGAGGTCAGCCCTGCCCCTTCCCAGAATGCCCCCAAATTCCCCCACCGGGGAGAAGATAGGACCTGCCAACAGGCTCAAAAAGGTTGAGGATCCCTGTTTCAGAGGGTGGTATACATAAGAACATAAGAGAAGCCAGTGTTGGATCAGGCCAATGGCTCATCCAGTCCAACACTCTGTCACACAGTGGCCAAAAATACCAGGTGCCATCAGGAGGTCCACCAGTGGGGCCAGGACATTAGAAGCCCTCCCACTGTTGCCCCCCCCAAGCACCAAGAATACAGAGCCTCACTTGCCCCAGAATGAGAGTTCCTATCTACACCTTGTGGCTCATAGCCACTGATGAACCTCTGCTCCATATGTTTATCCAGTTCCCTATTGAAGCCATCCATGCTTGTAGCTGCTGCCACCTCCTGTGGCAGGGGTTTGGGGCACATGGCCTTCCCAGGAAATCTTAATCAGCTTCCAGAGATCTGAGAGTTAATAAAAATGCTGGGTATCTAATAGGAGCTATGAGTCCACTTTCAAACATTTGAATGTGTATTTGCTGAAAAGCCATGCTAACCAGCTCCTTGAAAGCAAGCCCAGTTTTGGGTTTTATGCATTTTAAAGGGAAGCGGTTAGCAATGGATTTATTAAATTAAGCTTCCTTTTCCAAACCTATGAAATTACGGTACTACTGCCCAAGACCACAGCGTGGCCAGGCACTGAAAATGTTTGCGTAAGTAGACCGATCTTTCACATTTAAAACAGATACAATAAATCGAAGAGACCCAAACGAAGAGCTTCCAACAATGTTAAGAACCTAAGAAGAGCCCTGCCGGATCAGAGCAGTGGTCCATCTAGTCCAGCATCCCGTCTCACACAGTAGCCAACCTGTTCCTCCAGAGGGCCAACAACAGAGACCTTCCCCTGATGTTACCTGGAATTCAGAGGGTTAGTGCCTCTGAATGTGGAAGTTAGGAGAATTTTGCAGATATTCAACATTTTTTGGAAAGGACCTGGGTAGAGAGTGCCAGAGGGCTGCCTCTGCACCATCACGCCCACCATCCACACACCCTTCCCACCAACCCACCAATGCATCCTTCCTCCATTCAGTCATGAGCCCTCACCACCCATGCTCCCAGCCGCATGCACTACCCACATCGCAGGGTTCCCAGCCATAAGCCAGTAAATGCCAAAAGATCCGGAAAGAGGTGACCAGAGAGGGTGGAGTTTCAAGGGGCGAAATGATGTTGCTTCTGCTCTAGGAATTTTCTTCATCTCTGTGATGAAGACCATAGACTACAGGAAATACCTGCAAGCACTACTATCAATGCTACACCCTCCCCCCCAGTTTTTTCTCCCATTCCTCAAATTTTCAAGGGTAAGGGATTGAGGGAGGTTGAGGGCCACTGGGGTTGCCAGACCCCCCAGTTCCAGCAGGGGTTCCCCCAATTTTCTGGGTCTTAGCCCACTGCTGGCCAGCTGGCCAATGGGGGACACCCCACACCTAAGGCCCACCCCAAACCCCGCCTCCAAGCACAACCACCCACAGCCACCCCTCTCCCTTCTCTCCTGAGAGATTTAAAGGGCCTTCCAGCTGATGGGGTGAGCTGGAGAGCCCTTTATGTCTTGCAGGAGGGGACGGAGAAGGGCAGCCGCCCGTTTCAGGCCTGAACTCCAAGTGGTGATTGGCTGCTTGGCATCCAGGCATGTGCAGCTCAGCCCTGTTGTCCAAAAGCATTTAAATGATCCCTTTCAATGCTTTTGGCCAGTGGGAGCCGGGCCTCAAACACCTGAATTCCAAGTGGCGAATCCCTGTTTGGAGTTCAGGCGTGCGAAAGCCCCGCTGTCCAGAAGCATTTAAAGGGGCCCCTTTAAATGCTTCTGGTCAGCAGGCCCAAGCCTCACATGCCTGAATTCCAAGTGACAGTGTGGGTATAATGGAGGATCGATCTGTGGGTATCTGGGGCTCGGGGGGCGGGGGCTGAGGTAGAGGCACCAAATTTTCAGCGTAGCTGATGGTGCCTCTCCTGAAAACCCCCCCCAAGTTTCAAAAAGATTGGACCAAAATGATTGAATTCCATGAGCCCCCAAAAGAAGGTTCCCCCATCTGCCATTATTTCCAACGGAGGGAAAGCATTTAAAAGGAATGCGGTCCCTTTAAATTTGACGGTCAAAACTCCCTTTGGACATTACAAAAGTGATGTCACAAACTAGGGTGGGGTATAAATCCAATCTCCTCTTCTCTTCTTCAATGAGCATTGCGAAAAACCCCAAGATGCAAGCTAGGGCACAGTTGACGTGAGCATGCTTGAAAAAACTGGTTGGCACCGCCACAGTCCTTCACAAATGCTGTGGGCAAGGCTTTTTTGTAGAAAAAGCCCAGCAGGAACTCATTAGAATCACAGGCCACACCCAACAGCAGAAACTCATTAGCATATTAGGCCACACCCCCATGTCACCAGAAGTGTGGTCATCCAGCCACACCCACCTTTTGCTTCTTATTCTGTTTACCTTGTTCGTCGTCAAAACCCAGGGCTTTTTTGTAGCAGGAACTCCTTTGCATGTTAGGCCCTAATGTAGCCAATCCTAATGAGTTTCTGCTGTTGGGTGTGGCCTATTATGCTAATGAGTTCCTGCTGGGCGTGGCCAACTCAGGAGTCAGCCGGAACTCCGTTCCTTTGCGTTCCTGCCCCAAAATAGCCCCGGCTGTGGGATTGCGTGCAGGGGCCCCACGGCAGAATAATCAGAGCTGAAAGGATCCTTGGAGGGCGGAAAAGCTGGAGGTCCCTACTCTGCCTTCTGTTATGTGGAATTATGGAAGGGGGTGGTGGAATCCAGGAGCCACCACACAGCCACCTCTGACCCAAATCCTCTTCAGAGATATGTCAACAACACCACATGTACCATTTTTCAATAGAAACCTGTAAAAACATAGCTGGAATATAGTCTTCTGTGCGAGAACGACAGAAGAATCGGATCATGTTTATCTTGGCTCTTTACGCCGAGGGGAAAACGGACCAGAGGGAAGAAAAGAAAGAGGCGGGAATCCAGGCATACCGCAATGCCTCAGCGGCCCTGGAAAAGACGCTCGTTTTCAAAAGATGTTCTGGTGTCTTGGAAAAACAGAAAGCATTCCGTCCGTGACACCCAGTAACAGGAGGCGTGTACGTACAGAGAAACATACGTTTTTACTACCTAAGGGAGCTTAAGCAGCCGCCCTGGCGCGTTGCCAAAGAGGCTTAGCGACTGTCAAAGCCGGAGAGGAAATTTCAGGAGGGGAAAAAATAAATTGAGCCTGCATCCCATACGCTCACCTAATCTCCCCTCTAAGTTTTAAATTGGTACCAATTCCCTACCCCACCCACTGTAAAGAAGCCACCGTTTAAAAATCTGGAAAGCTTAAAATTCCATCAGGTAAACCTTGTTCCGACACTAAGCGAGGCTCACTTAATGCGCAGAGGAAGGTAGGTGGGGCCGGAACGTTACAGGCCCATCAGCACGCTCAGGGCGAACTCTACACAGATGCGTCCCTACACGCAATCGGGGGCTTTTGTGTATAGTTGCTTGCGATGCCAGCGTTCACAATCCGAGTGCCACCATCTGAGTGCTGGAGTACCAGAGGCCACACAAAGGAAAAGGCTGAGATACTGTATTGCGTGCAAACCAAATGTTAATATATACAGTGCAAAAAAGTACAGTGTGAGGAGTGAAAACAGTCCCTACAGACAGTGCATAATACAGTAAAGTATGACCATTCAAATATAATTTTTCCTTTGTGTGGCCTCTGGTTCTCACTGCCCTCTTTTGTTTCTCACAGAGAAGAGGAGAAGAGGAAGAGAAGAGATTGGATTTATACCCTGTCCTTCACTCGGAGTCTCAGAGCAGCTTACAAACTCCTTTCCCTTCCTCTCCCCACGACAGACTCTCTGTGAGGTAGGTGGGGCTGAGAGAGCTCTGACAGAAATTGCCCTTGAGAGAACAGCTCTGACAGAACTTTGGCTTGCCCAAGGTCATCCAGCAGCTGCATGTGGAGGAGTGGGTGATCAAACCCGGTTCTCCCAGATTAGAGTCCGCGCACTTAACTACTACACCAAACTGGCTCTTCCCATCCCCTTTTGCTCTTTCTCATCATCAGAGCTGGACATGTAGAAATTGGGGTAGATCCACCTACTAGGGTTACCAACTCTGTCTTGCGAAATTGCTGGAGATTTGGGAACGGAGCTTGCAGAGGGTGGAACTTCAGGAGGGAGCACAGAGGGGGATGTGATCCCATAGAGTTAGAGCTGCCAACTCCAGGTTGCAAAATTCTTAGAGGTTTTAGGGCTGAGCTGGGGAAGTGCGGTGTTTGGGAAGGAGAAGGCTCCCAGCAGAGATGTAAAGGCCATAGAGTCCGCCCTGCAAAGCTGCCGTTTCCTCCAGGGGGGCTGGCCTCTGCAGTCTGGAGTTCAGTTGAAATTCAGGAAGAACACCAGGCCCTACCGGAGTGGTCCCAATCTTCCTTCAAGGGGGAAAAGTAACTTTGGGAGAAGGATAACTTAACTTCAAGAACTGCCTAATACTCCCATATGATCCTGCCTTATCACTGCAGTCATCTTCAGATAGGGAAACCATTCCCTGGGGGGGGGGCAGGGCATCCCCTGCTTTTGTGGGCTCTGGCCCCCACCCCTGACATCATGTGCAATGCACTGACATCGCCCAGAAGTGTCGTTGGTGATGTCGGGAGGGGATGTTCTGCTTTTTGGGCAAAACTCTATGGCTTGAGTCCATTTTGACCACAGAGTTTTGCCCCAAAAGAAGAACGTCTCCCCAACATTGCCGACACGCTGATGTCATTTCCAGGTGACGTGACATCCCTGCCCACCCCCAGAGCATGTCACACGACATCCCTGCCCACCCCCAGAATGTCCCCCAAATCCCCCCACTGGCACAAGGAAGAGACCTGGCATCCCTACCTTCAGAGGTCCTGCTTTGGGTGCCCCTGCCATCTGAGGCTAGATGAAAGGTTACCTGAGAGAGGGCCTTCTTGGTGGTGGCACCAAAGACATCAGGGCCTCTTTTGTGATCCTCACAGTCCTTGGTGGCCACTGGCTGAGCGGTTCAGGTACCACAGAGAGCCTGGATGACACAAAGGCCCCAGACCAGGTGGAGTGAAACAGTAGAGGCTGAGGAAAAGGGATTGAGAAGGCAGCTGGCTAAATTAAATAGAGGCAAAGATGTTGGGGTGAGCGACTCAGCATGCCTGGACATTGGGGGGGGGGGCTACAGCACTCTAAGTGTGTATAGATGTCCTTGAATGAGATGCCTCTCTTTGTCTTAACTTGGGAGCTACCCTCTGACCTCTCCTCTCTCCCTCTGTCCTCTCACTTACTTCACATGGCCTTCAATAATGAGGATTTTCAAGGGAGGGGACTGTCGTCATTGCTGGTGGCACCGGTGGCATCGCAGCACATGTACCCCCGTTTTAAAAAATGGCACTAAAACATTGCTATATCATTACAGCATTGTAACAATAGGCTTAGCAGGTTCTCTGAATTTTCGTTAAAAAGGTAAGTCTCTATCCTCTTTCCTTCTTCCTTATATCTCCACAACAGAAGGAGCTAGAGACCTACTTTTGTTTAAAAAAAATGAAAGCTGGGGATTCAGGGAAGCTGCTAAACCTATTGTTACAATGCTCGAGTGATATATGAATATTTTAATGCCATTTACAATAAAGGAAATGAAACCATTAATCTTTGGGGGGCAGGGGAGACAGAGTAGTTTGACCACCACGGCCCAATCGTTGAAAAGTGGGCTGGAGGTGGGTAAGAGTGGGTGGGACAAAGAAAAAGCGGTAGAACCAGCGCATATGAGGGAAAGGCAATTCAAAAGCAGCTTCCAGAAAAAGACTGATGTGTCAAAAGAACCAGAAAAAACCTGGGGAGTGAGGGCAGAGAACAAGGTAAAGGTAAAGGTTCCCTTGCTCGAAAGCCAGTCGAATCCGACTCTAGGGTTGCGGTGCTCATCTCCGTTTCCAAGCCGAAGAGCCAGCGCTGTCCGAAGACGTTTCCGTGGTCATGTGGCCAGCATGACTAAACACCAAGGCGCACGGAACGCTGTTACCTTCCCACCGAAGTGATACCTATTTATCTACTTGCAATTTCTTGCTTTTGAACTGCTAGCTAAAAGCACAAGAAATGTGTGCAGAAATCAGTGAATAAACTGAAGCGATGCGGGACCAGAAGTGACAAACAAAAATGCGGGAAAGGTTGCAGTTGTGCATTCACAATGCTGGGCGTTTATATCATCCTTTCCACTTCAGGTCCCCTTCCCGCTTAAACAACATCAACCTATCAGATAATATAACCGCTTATAATGCAACTGTAGGGACACATCCTTTCTCCGAAAACGTCAAACCCATTAATTGAAAGGCACAGGGATTAATTGGGGATTTGATCAAGAGGTCTACCATACACGCTGAAGTTATTAAAAGCTAACCAGGCCCTGGTACAGTAAACACAAGCAGAGGAAAGGTATAAACCTATCACCACAATTGGAATAAATGACTTTGTTATAGATACCACATGCTTACTGCAGTTACAATGATTAAATGGAGTGCCCGGTCTGACGCAGGTAAAACCGCAGATGGTTTAAATGACTTCTCTCTCCCCCCTCACCCTTTATTTAGTAACAATCTCTGGGTTGTCTCTGCAACACCATCTCTGACAACATACACACACACAAAAGCACTCCGAAAGACCATAACCAAAAGTCATGAGACAGCTGTGAGCAGTTGAGAACTGCAGCCTTGGGCTGATTAATTTGTTTCACTAATGGACTGGGGGAGGGAACCTTCCATTATTAAATAAAAAGCCAAGTAATATAGATTTTTAAAAGAAAACGCAGTAACAAAAGCCAGAGGTAGCGGGCACTAGCTTTGAAGAGACCATACTTCTTCACTCACACTCTGAAACAAGTACCTCTTCTTGCAATGGTATCTGACACAAAATAAATGCACCTCTCTACACTTTCCTTCCGTTAGAGGAAACTGTTTTAACTGAATGTAAACGTGTGCCCATCTAACTGATAAGTAATGTCAAGTTAAATCAACTTATACGTCTTTAATTGAGCAAAGATCCATTTTGCACCTTTCGTCCTCATGTCTTCATAGGGTTGCCAGGTCTGGGTTGGAAAATACCTGGAGACTTTGGGGGTGGATCCAGGAGAGGGCGGGGCTTGGGGAGGGGAGGGGCCACAGCAGGGTAGAGTGCCAACAGAATCCACCATTCAAAACCAGCCATTTTCTCCAGGGGAGCTGGACTCTGTCAGTTGGAGATCAGTTGCAAAAGCAGGAGATCTCCAGCCCCCACCTGGAGGCTGGCAACCCTGTGACTTCATTTAGGGTTGCCAACCTCCAGGTGGCACCTGGAGAGCTCCCATTATTACAGTTGATCTCCAGATGACCGTGATCAGTTCCCCTGGAGAAATTAGCTGCTGTGGAGGGTGGACTCTATGGCCTTATACCCAGCTGAGGTCCCTCCCAGGCTCCACCCCCAAATTCTCCAGGAAGTCCCCAACCCAGAGCTGGCAACCAATGCTCCCTCTAAGCTGTGGCGTCTTGTGAGCAAAAGTTCTACCTTGTGAACTACTGGCATTAAAAGTTGTGGGCGAGCGATTAGGGGACTGCATAAATCAGTTTGCTCTGGAGCTGTCCTTACATAAGAACATAAGAGAAGCCAATGTTGAATCAGGCCAACGGCCCATCTAGTCCAACACTCTGTGTCACACAGCGGCCAAAAATACCAGGTGCCATCAGGAGGTCCAGCAGTGGGGCCAGGGCACCAGAAGCCCTCCCACTGCTGCCCCCTCCAGCACCAAGAATAGAGTGCATCACCTGCCCCAGACTGAGAGTTCCCATCTATACCCTGTGGCTAATAGCCACTGATGGGACTCCTCCTCCATATGTTTATCTAATTCCCTCTTGAAGCCGTCCATGCTTGCAGCTGCCACCACCTCCTGTGGCAGTGAGAACTATGGCTTGCCCAAGGTCATCCAGCAAGGTGCAAGTGGAGGAGTGGGGAATCAAACCCGGTTCTCCCAGATTAGAGTCCGCGCACTTAACCACTACACCAGACTGGCTGCCAGGTCACAAAGCTAAGACAAAACGTGTGAGACGGAGGCTAAAAAACTGTGAGCTAGCTCACACTAACTCAGCTTAGAGGGAACACTGTTGGCAACCCACATTGATTGGGGGGCATTCATACACGATAGGGTTCAGAACATCACCTAATTGAGACACCACTGCTAATGGGGCCCAATGCCAGTTTGAATACTATACATGAAAACATAAAGAGAGCTTTGCTGGACCAGACCAGTAATCCACCTAGTCCAGCTTTCTGTTTCACACAGTGGACAACCAGTTACTCTGGAGGGCCACACAAGCAAGGTTTGGAGGCCAAAGCCGGGCCTCCCCCGCTGCTGTCTCCCCATACTGGGATTCAGAAGTTTGCTGCCCTGGATAGGGAGGCTGCTTGTAGATGGATTTCTCTCCATGGACTTCTCTGACTCCCTTTAAAGCTCTCTCTGCTTGTGGCCATCCCTTCCTCCACGGACTGTGAAATCCACAGTTTAATACTCATTGAGTAAAGAAGTGTTTCCTTTTGTCCGTCCTGTACCTACTGCCCATCAGCTTCATTGGATGCCCTCGAGTTCCAGTATTTTGGGAGAGGGAGAAAAAGTTGTCTTGGGCTGCATTCAGATGGGCAGCTAATCCCGCCATTGGTCCGACCCTAATTTGATCCCGATCTTTTTAATCCGGTGTTGCACAACCAGACAGCTCCTCCGTGACTCCCCTTACCGCGTGCGGACTCTGCGGTGGATTGTCTAGACGGTGTCCACCTGAAGGAGCTGTGCAGTCAGTTTTTTTTTTTAAAAAAAAGATACTGTTTGCACATGCGCATCTGCACCTCAACATATACTTGTTTTTCCGCGCATGCACGCAATTGAATGGTTAAAGCACCACCAGTGGTACTTCCCTCTAGGCAGCATTTAATTTAATGCAGTTCATAAATTTCACGGGCCATTCAAAAACATGAAGTTCTCTGAAACGTTTGGGTGGAGCTCTACGGCTGTTACACATTTACGCATTTATGCTCATATTGTTAAGAATTTTTTTTAATGGCGGCCATTCGGGATGGTCTGGAGTCAGACCATCCCAACAGGAGGATTGCGTACTGGAACGATCAGACAAGGGAAAGTCCGCCATTGGCCCATCGGCAAGTGTTAGCCCCAGACTTTCACTGGTATCTTTTAAGAATGGCTCCCTGGTGTGGCAAAACGGGCTGATCACGGAAGCAGCACCTGTCCCAGATATCGCTGTCTGATCATTCCCTTTAAATCCAACAGGCATTCATGCCTGGGTCGGATCCAAAGACCCGTGTGACTGTGACCTTGGTCCACTCTCTCCACCCTGTGCATAATTTTTTTAAACCTCTATCATGTCCCCTCGTAGTTGTCTCTTTTCTCAGCTGAAAAGTCCCAGATGCTTCAGCCTTTCAGCATAGAGGAAGTGCTCCAACCTCCGTCATCTTGGTTGTCCTCTTCTGTACTTTTCCCACTTCTGTGACATCCTTTTTGAGATAACGGTGATCAGAACTGCAGTTTTCCAAACAGGGCCGCACCATAGCCTTATACAAGGGCGTTACAATATTGGCTATAGTCCCTTTCCTAATAATTAGGGTTGCCAACTCCAGGTTGGGAAATACCTGGAGATTTGCAGGGTAGAGCCTGAGGAGGGCGGGGTTTGGGGGGACATCAATGGGGTATAATGCCATAGAGTCCACCTTCCATTTTCTCCAGGTGAACTGATCTCCTTTGCCTTGAGATCAGTTGTAATCAGTGTTCCCTCTAAGCTGAGTTAGTGTGAGCTAGCTCACAGTTTTTTTAAGCCTCCAGCTCACACATTTTTGTCTTAGCTCAGGAAGGGATGGCTCCAGTGCAAACTAATTCATGCGGTAGCCAAATCGCTCGCTCACAACTTTTAATGCCAGTAGCTCACAAAGTAGAACATTTGCTCACAAGACTCCACAGTTTAGAGGGACGGGAGCATTGGTTATAATCCCAGAAGAACTCCAACCACCAGCTGGAGGTTGGAAACCCTACTAATAATTCCTATATTTAGTATTTGCCACTCATGTGAGAGCCAGTTTGGTGTAGTGGCTAAGTGCACAGACCCTAATCTGGGAGAACCGGTTTTGATTCCCCACTCCTCCACTTGCAGCTGCTGGATGACCTTGGGCAAACCATAGTTCTGTCAGAGCTGTTCTCTCAAGGACAGTTCTGGGAAGAGCTCTCTCAGTTCCACCTACCTCACAGGGTGTCTGTTGTGGGGAGGGGAAGGGAAAGGAGATTGTAAGTCGCTCTGAGACTCCGAGTGAAAGGTGAGGTATAAATCCAATCCTCCTCTTCTTCTTGTAGCCATGAGCATGCGCACACACAGTCATTGCTTGCAGAAATACAATGAGTCCATTATTGTGCGGTGAGTTTGTAGCCGTGCAGCATGCTTATCTGATGCAGCATTCCTGTTTGCTTGTGGTTTCTTCTCTCTTGTACGTTTCTTTGTCCATTTCTGTTACGCCACAAAATTTACTAATCCGCAAGCATGCCTCCTTGCAACTTAACAGGGATTAATGGGACTTTGCAGAAAGATCTGGCACGTGCCGCTTTGGGCCCTGGCCAGGAGAGGACTGGCCCTTTCAGTGCACGGGAAAGTTCCTGTTTGGGCTACTGCTCCCAGGGCCGGGGGGAGGCTGAGTTTGTGGTCCCCCAGGGAGTGCTCAGATTGGCTCTGAGCGGCAGGGACAGTGACAAAAGGTGCTTCCACACACACACTACGTGATGCAGTTTCAATCCACTTCAGTGACCGTTTGCAAGTGGGTTTTGCCATTTCACACAGCACAATCCCCTTGTGGAGTGCATTGAAAGCAGGTTGAAAGGGTGTTCTTTAGCTCGTGTGAAAGTGCCCAAGCCAGTTGCCCATGCTTCCATAGCAGGTTGCCAACAACCTGCCTTGTGCAGGGGGTTGGACTAGATGACCCCGGAGGTCCCTTCTGTTATGTATTGAGCCTAGACCATACTTCTGCTGCTGCTTAATTCGGTCAGAGCTTGAGGATCCATAACAATAGCTGGCCAGGATCCTGGAATGGACCAGTAGGGAAACAAGGACCCTAGAGTAAACCAACTTGTTGGATGTAACAAGTTTAAAACACTTCAGTATTTACAGGGTTAATGTTGTTAGTGTTGGTAAACAGGAAGTCACATGTTTGTTTGTAACCAATGTATTTACTCTGTAGAACCCTAGCTATCTGACTGGAAATCAATGTATCAGGTATTTAGCATATTGGGATTCTCCATCCTGTCTTTGTTCTTGTTGAAGAAGGAGAAGCTATTCCTGTTTTATCTATGCAGCTATAAGCATGTAGCAATGTAGCTCGTTGTTATTTTACTTCCCAAGTACCCTTTTCCCATGCTACTGTTAAAGTAAACTTTTATACTTTTTTTACATTCACATGGACTCAGTCTCTCAATACTTGCTCTGCTGACTATAATGATTTTTACTCTGCTTAATACAAACTTTCTTTAAGAATCAAACCCAACACAACTGAATAACAATGTAATGTAAACAGCCTATCATTGGGAGTGGGGTGTGTTTGGGGTGTAACCTTTTGCATGCATAAATACCCGGCTTCGGTCAGGGATTCTCAGTCTTCTCTCTCCTTACTGAAATCACTAATAAACTATGTGCTGATCACTATATGCGTCCGAACCCAGTATATTTCACCTTCCGGCTCTATGATTCTAACCTGGAGAACAAATGTCTTGCCCCTATAACTTAATGGGAGGGAAGGGGCTGCTCAAGCTTTTCCTGGCACAGAAGTAAATAACATCACCAGGTGAATAACATCTTATGAAGCCTCCATTAAAGGGGCAGGATTCCCCCCCCCCCTCCAGGCACTGGGAACCCTACCTGGAAGATTCCCGGAGATTTGGGGGTGGAGCCCGTGGAGGGCGGGGTTTGGGGAGGGGAGCTGAGCAGAAGGGAATACCAAGGAGTCTACCCTCCAAAGCAGCCGCTGTCTCCAGGGGAAGGGATCTCTGTCGTCTGGAGATCTGTTGTCACTCCAGGAGTTACTTTTTCCCTTATAGGAAGAGTGAGGCCACTGGGGGAAAACGGAGTCACCAACCTCCAGGCCGGGCCGGGGGAGTTCCCCATAATTACCACTAATCCCCAGACTACAGAGCCTCCGTTCCCCTGGAGAAAATGGCTTCTCTGGAGGACGGACCCTGTAGGTATCGCAACCCTGCTGAGGCCCCTCCCCCCACAGGCCCCGCCCCCAGATCTCCAGGAATTTCCCAACACAGAGCTGGCAACCCTATGCCCTGAGGCGAACGGAACTGAAGTGCAGAATTCTTCGCGGAAAGGCGTGTGGAAATTCCATGGGCCGTCCCTGCTCTTGGGTCAGCCCTCCGTTTTGTTTTCCACTTCAGATTAACATTCTCAGGCTACGTCTACTCACACGGGTGCATGCACGCGCATACCTCTCTCACTCCATGTAGGCCCCCTGCCTGCAGGAATAATTAAAGAACCAGCGCTTCTTCTCAGAGCGTTAGGCGCATGAAGTCATCCCCCTACTACCACCTGGACTTAATTATTATTATTTTTTTAGTACCCCGCATGGAGGTTCTGCATACCTGAGCCATGATCTCCCCTTCCTCTTGTATCAAGCGGCAATGATCCAGCGGAACGGCGCAGAGTTCATTTCCCAGGCAAGCCACACTCACCCTGCAACCCATGAGTGGCTCCAGCTCCCGAGAAGCCTTCCCGCCTCCACTTCCTTTAATTCGGATCAAGACTTAGGATCCATCCGAACCCCTTTGGGAGATCCTCTCTGGCAGAGAGACATGAGCCCTGCGTTCCTCGCCCAGCTCTGCATCGAACAGCAGTCTTCTAGCCTGACTGTACTTGACCGTTTAGATGCCACCTCTGCTGCTGATTTTGGAACTCGTCTCCACTCCTCTTCCTTCCTCTCCCGGTCCCCGGACATCCAAACTGAGCATTGGCCCTGTGGTTCCTCCTTGCCGGGACAGCAAGAAAGATCTGGAGTGTCTGAAGCCCCATCTGCAGAGGGGGAGACGCAGCCTTTCCGATGTGGGTGGGAGGGATTTGGGATGAAATAACAAGGAACTAATAACTTGGAAAAAACACTCTTATTTGGAGGGTGGTCGGCTTGCGGGGGGGGGGGAGAGAACCTTCCAGCAATCTGTCACTAAGGCAGAGCGGAGGATGCCAAAGTAAACCGAGAGCAAATAATGCCAATTTTAATGTTGACAGGGTAAGCATGACTCTGAAAAGGAGATTTTTCAAAAGGGGAGAAGGAATTTCCTGCTTCTTTGTGTAGCTGTCGGCTGATGTAACCAATTCTCGAGGGTGGGTTTTTCTCTTTCTTTGAGATATCACTTACTTTTCCTGAGTGAGAAACGATATTAAGCGTCCATGTGAGGAACAATTTGGAAAGCAGGAACTGTGTCGTGCTATTTTGTTTTAAACCAGAGAAATCTCACATGACACTTTCTGACACATGTAGAATGCAATATGGAACAGAGAGTTCCAGCCTCAGGACCCTGATCTGGGAGTGAGAAGAGATGGAATTTCTCTGTTCAGATTATGGGACACCCCCCAAACCCCCCCCACGTGTGTTTTTAAAGCACGGAAAGCTGAGAAGGGAGACTTCTCCAGGCCAAGAGCAAACTTAAAACTACTTTCTTCCTTAAGAAGAATCCCTCATGGTTATGTGTTGCAATTGTTTCCATTTCCATTTTAAAAGTTTCTAGGCTTTGCAGCACTTTCACACTGGCTATCACTGGGTGAAATGGCAAAATCCACTTTCAAATGCTTGCTAAAGTGGATTGAAAGTGGATTGAAAGTGCATTATTTTATATTGTGTGAAAGCACCTGTCTGTTTCTAAACAGCAGCTGGAAAAAGACAATAGCAGATCAAAAGGGCAACTCCAAAAGAAGTCAGCAAATAGAGTCTATTTATTTACTTCAATTATACCCTGCCTTTCCAGAAGAAGAGGAGGAGGAGGAAGAAGAGGAGGAGGAGATTGGATTTCTACCTGGCCCTTCACTCAGAATCTCAGAGCAGCTTAAAATCTCCTTCCCTTCCCCACAACAGACACCTGTGAGGTTGGTGGGGCTGAGAGAGCTCTTGACAGAAACTGCTCAAGAGAACAGCTCTGAAACAACTTGTAACTGACCCAAGGTCACACCAGCAGCTGCACAGGGAGGCGTGGAGAATCAAATCTGGAACTCCGTTCTGGCACATTCCCCCTGGGGGGGAAAAAGCCCTGCAAGGCAGCATTACTGGCTTCAATCCGGATGGCCAGAAGGATGTGAGGATATGAAAATCCCCATATTCTGGCATAGGGCAAGGCAAAATAAAACACTTGCAGGTTGTTTATCACTCTCCTTCCAAGGAGGTCAGAAGTATGAAGTTAAATCTCATTTCGTCCTCACCGACCTGCTGTAGAGGAGACGGGCCCATTCCTTCCCCTTCCAGTCGTGGTCCTCTGTTCTCTTTCTCGCTGGAAATTTCCAATACAGATCTCCAAAGAGAACAAAGTATGCCCCGGCTTGGTTTTCCGCGAAAGCTGGGAAACAATTCCCGTTCACACACCTGTTTTGATCCCATCGAGCACCGTGCAGCCCCGGGCATGCGTGCGAAAGCTCACCATCCAGCACCTTGGCACCCACGGCTGGTTCTCCAAGCCAGGGATTGAGACGAGCTCCCAAAGACACTGCCAGCACTGCGGGGGAAATGCAGCCTGCTGCCAGCATGCCTGGCCAAGTCCAACCCTGGGTATCCCACTCCGCTTTGGTTTGTTGGCACAACACCGTCTTCAAAGGCCGATGCAGCAGCAGGCTTGGGCAAAATCGGTTGCCATCAACCCCTGACTTGACTGATAATATTCCCTGATCTTTTCCCATTAGCCGTTTTGGAAGGAGGAGGACTCTAACCCAGGGGTGTCAAACATGCGGCCCAGGAGTTGGATCAGGCCCCCAGAGGGCTTCCATCAGGCCCGCAGTGGAACTGGCCATCGCCTGCTTCCAGTTCTGCTGCTGCATCATAGTTTGCTCCACCAGACTCTCTTAATTACTCAGACATTTCATGTTTTCACCTGGGTCCTCAACTCAGAACTCTGAGCATGAGATTTCTGTGGTGAATGTCGATAAATCAAAAGTAAGTTTGCTGCTTACAGATACACACTTGAAAGCATACTCAAGATTGCAATGACACAGATATTTTGATGCAATAATTCAGAGCAAGAAATATGAAAGCACCCTTTAAGTATTATTATTGTTGTTGTTGTTGTTGTTGTTGTTGTTGTTGTTGTTGGATGAATTGGGTCTCAGAGACGGAGCCATCTTCTTCTGCAGCTTCCCATCTGAAGCTGTGGGGTGAATATCCTCTTTAAAAGACAAAACCCTCCCGGTTTGTAGCTTTGGCTAAGAGCTCCTTTAATTGGGGCACTTTTGCGGCGGAGAAACTTATGTGGATCTAGCCCAAGAGTTTCATTTTTAACATAAAATTAGATTCCCTGGAAAAGCAAGGCGAAACACCCCCAAGTTACTTTGTCGTCGTCAAAAGGCAAAAAGCTACTCCATAAGCACAGCTCTCGAGATAGCTTAAACTTTTCAAAATAGCTTAAACTTTTCAAAATAAAGAAGAGAAAGAATGAACAAACAGATTGCGTAAGTGCTCTGGGTTTCCAGTAAAAACATGCAAGCTAGTGATAGACTAGTAATGTCTCTGCAAAAGTCTACATGTTTTTTTTAAAAAAGGTATAGGCCCTCAGGGACCCATTTAATCTTTTCCAGGCCTTGCTATAGTTTTTCTTTCTTTTTTCCTGAAAAGAAAGAGCAGCTCAAATACCAGGAAATGGTCTTCAACTGCTGTAATGTTTTGATTTGACAGACTGAGGGAAGAGCGAGGACCGTTAAATATACCCCCTGGGCTACATCCAAAGGGCCCCTTGGGCTCTGCTCACACACAGGTGGCGCTGTCTGTGAGGTTTTAGCCAGGTTTCTGTTATGTACCATAAAACTTGGTAGATCGATAGAGTTGTCTCTAGGGTACAACAACAAAACACAGCTTTTTGCACCATACTGAAAAACTTTGCAGCAGCCCGACTGGGAACAGTTAAGTCTGCCAACTGCCTGAAGAGAAAAAAATGTACTGCCCCTTTAACAGAGGCTTGGTGGGATGTCATTCACTGATTGGTCCCCACCAGCAGGGGACGGGGTGGGTGTGTTGCCAGCTCCAGGTTGGGGAATTCCTGGACATTTGGGAGTGGAGCCTGAGAACGACAGGGACCTCAGTGAGGTACAGAGCTGTAGAGTCCACCCTCCAAAGCAGCCATTTTCTCCAGGGGAACGGATCTTTGCAGTCTGGAGATGAGCTGTAATTCCAGGGGATCCCCCGATTTCTACCTGGAGGCTGTCCAAGCCAGTTCTTAGAGGGATACAGGCCTGTAGCTAACGTGGGGCCCGTGGGGCCCATGGGGCTGAGCTCCCCCGCTGTTTTTGCGGGCCCCTCCCCTGATCCTCAGCTCCCCCTACCTCCCTCCAGCCCCCTCACCCCCTGATCAATCTGAGCCGGCATCTCCGTTTGAGCTCTTTAGGACCCAGCAGCCGCCAGTCAGATTGCAGCAGTTAGCTCCTCCTGTTGGATTTTCTGCACCAGGCTTCAGAAAAGATTGTGGGCTCAGAGAAGGAGTGAGGGAGGAGTAATGGCAATAATGGTCTCTGTGTGTGAGAGAGTGAGGGAGGAAGCTTGAGCCCCGTGCTCCTTTTTTTTTTTTTTAAACACAGCCGCTTTCCTAGACCTTTTAGTGTCTATTAACATTGGGATTCTGGCTTGCCTCAGAGGAAGGCTCTAGTGGGGGCTGTGTGGGTGCATGCCAAGCAGACCCCCCCCGGCCTGGAGCCTTTGATGTAATTAGCTGGCTGGCGGACCCCCCCCCCACAGCCCCCTCCCCCAAAAATCCCTAGCTACGGGGCTAGAGGGATATGATCAGGTGCTTTCACAAATGCTAAATAATGCAGTTTCAATCCACTTCCGTGACTCTTTGCAAGTGGGTCTTGCCATTTCAGACAGCAAAATCCAGTACAAAGTGCATTAAAAGTGCATTATTTAGTGTCTGTGAAAGCACAATGTCTGGAAGCAGGGCTATGCCATCAGCCAACAGCCTTTTTAATTTTATTTTTCTCCCACTGCTGCTCAGAGCCCGCTGGGGATCCCCTGCCCCTGCTGGGGGGGTGGATGGTGACCCTAAATGGCATTCAGTGTTGTATTCCTAGAAGTATTGCATCATTCAGTATATATCTTGTCTACTGTGTGTTCACATTGCTGCATCTCAGTGAAAAAGGGTGCGGTCATACTGACCTCTTACCGCGACTTGCTCCCGCTGTCGGCATATCCGTGACCTTTTTTAGCAGATGAAAACCGTTCAGACAGCCACACCACCCAAATGGCAGCATGAGAATTTTTTTTTTTTAAAAAAAAATACATTTGTATATGGGCAAGGGTTATCATGTGCATAACTGCGCATGTGCATAATACCGGTCGCTGGGTGGGGGGGGAGGACCAAATCGCACTCATTGCGAGATGGCAGTCCAAATAGGGGAAAGTGCGGAATCGCAGCGGAAACACCCAGAAAGTACTCGTCTTTCCAGGTGTAGGAAAATGTGGGAGAGAACTGGGAGCATTGCATGAGTGAGCCTGCTTTGGGGCGGGAAGCGGATTGGCCTGTCTGATCACCAGATTTACATGTGAGAGGGAACAGCGGTGAATCCCAGTCAAATCAACCATCTGACCGCAGCCTAAAAGAAACCCGAGGAACTGAGGGGGAAAGGGCCTTGCCTTCTAACAGTGATCAACAGCTATTCTTAAACTACTTTACATATGCACCGTCACTGAGGCTTGGGTAGAATGGACATGTAAACGTCATCAAGGTTTTAAAATACTATCACAGTTTTTTAAAAATGAGCTGCGTGTCTTAAGACAGATGCAGTAGAAAAGAGCCAAGAGTCCTGGAGCCCCTTAAAAACTAACAAAACATGTGGCAGGGGAGGAGCTTTCGTGAGTCACTGCCAGTGTTCCCTCTAAGCTGAGTTAGCGTGAGCTAGCTCACAGTTTTTTAGCCTCAAGCTCTGTTATGTACTAAGAGAGACCGCACACGCAGTCGGGCTAACATGTGGCCATGCGAACAAGCCGAGCTTCGCATCTAGAAAAAAGGACACAGAGGATTGTAGAACTCGCCAATCGGCCAGTTCGGATCCTAAAGGGAACCAATGAGGGACAGAGGCTATGTAAATAAACCTATCACGGGAACAGAGGTGTGTGTTGGGTGTGGTTGGAACAAGAATATAAGTGGACCTTCGGGTCCAGCTAGTATCTCAAGTTCTCCATATAACTAATAAAGTATGAGCTGAAATCACTCTTCAATGCATCAATCTCAGTGATTTATAAGCTCACAGATTTTTTATCTTAGCTCAGGAAGGAGGGCTCCAGAGCAAACCAAATTATGGAGCAGCCAAATCTTGCTGGCTCACAACTTTGATGTCAGTAGCTCACAAAGTAGAATTTTTGCTCACAGGACTCCACAGCTTAGAGGGAGCATTGGTCCCCGCTCACTTCTTCAGATTGTCATTCGCCCTACTGACATTTGCCTGCTACTGCCATTCGGCATCTGAAGTCACTCCACTATCCAAGATAAAAGGACAGATGTGTCCGAAGAAGTGAGCCATGACTCACGAAAGACCATCCCCTGCCACATATTTTGTTAGTCTTTAAGATGCTCCTGGACTCTTGTTCTTTTCTAGTTCTTATGTACTGGAATGGCCACATGTACTTGTGCACGAATTCCTACCGCTCAGGCGGATAAGCGCAGCTTCGGCTGCATAACAAAAGCTGGCTAGGATTCTGGAACAGACCTATAGGCTCGCCTGGATCCTAGAATTAACCAATGGCTGAACCTTGCACTGTAAATAGCCTATCACGGGGAGTGGGTGTGTGTTTGGGTGTGGTGCGTTGCAGGGACTTAAGCAGGCCTCGGACCCGGCTTGTCTGTCTTGAGTTTGAGCTGAAATCACAATAAACTGTGAGCTGATCACTCTATGCATCTGAGCCCAGTATATATCACTAGTGCTCAGGGCTATTTTGGGGCAGGAACGCACAGGAACGGAGTTCCGGCTGACTTCAGAGTTGGCCACGCCCACTAAAACCAAAACCTCTGCATGCATGGCTACAAAGGGAAGGCCATGCCCACTAAAACCAAAACCTCTGCATGCATGGCTACAGAGGGAAGGCTACAGAGGGAAGGGTGACCCCCCCGGTGACTCCGAGGCAGGCGGGCCAGGGGGCCACCTGGAAGGATCGGGCCTGTCCTGGCTTGTCTAAGGGCCAGCTTGCCCAGGTGCCCCACAGCCACAGGGTGCCTGGGCAAGCCAAGGGAAGGTATGGGGGTGTGGCCTAATATGCTAATGAGCTGTGCTGCCATGGCTGTGGCCTAATTTGCTAATGAGTTCCTGCTGGGTTTTTTCTACAAAAAAAGCCCTGCTAGTGCTACAGACAGACTAACAGGGTGACCCACCTTAAGACAGACAAGATAACACTATTGAGGATATGGAGTTTTATCAGTGAATAGGGTTGCCAACCTCCAAGCAGGACCTGGAGATTCCCTGGGATTCCAAATGACCTCCGGATGGCAGAGATCTGCTTCCCTAGCTGCTTTGGAGGGTGGATGCTACGGCGTTATACCTTGCTGAGGTCCCACCCCTCCTCAAATTCTACCCTCCCCAAGCTCCACCCATGAAATCTCCAGGAATTTTCCAACCCTGAGTTGGCAGCCCTAAACGAGCCGGTGACCCATGAAGCCTCTTCATCCACGCAACTGAACCCAGCCTAGTTCTGGCAGCTGGCCAAGATAGCACCATTTTGTTTACGCCAGTTTATGTTCCCATGGTCACTTTTCAGATAACGCATACAGGGATGGATCCAAACAGCTTTTCTGTTGGTAAAAAAAGGAAGGCAGGATCCTCCTCAATCGCTTAAAAAGGCTATGCTGGGAATCACGGGAACCACTTATGAAGAAAGGTCTGAGAGGGACGGGAGCCGTAGTCAGGAGAACTGGGTGAGTGGAACTCTATGGAAGCTGGCTGGATCCATCCCGAACGCTGGATCCCCTGGTTTCAAAAATAAATGTTGATCAGGATGCAGGATGGTGACCAGATTCCAGGTGGCCAGCCATGTTGGTCTGAAGCAGTAGAGCAAATGTAGAGACCAGCGGCACCTTTACGACCAGCAAAGGTTCATTCAAGATATGGGCTTTTGTGTGTGCATGCACTTTTTCTAATACACTGGCACACGAAAGCTCATACCTTGAATAAACCTTTGTTGATCTTAAAGGTACCACTGGACTTTAAATTTGATCAAGATGGATGTTAAACCAGAAAGGAAGGAAGGAAGGAAGGAAGGAAGGAAGGAAGGAAGGAAGGAAGAAAGGAAGGAAGGAAGGAGGGAAGGAAGGAGGGAAGGAAGGAAGGAGAGGAAGGGAGGGGAGGAGGGAAGGGAGGGAAGGAAGGAAGGAAGGAGGGAAGGAGGGAAGGGAAGGAAAGAAGGAAACATAACCATTTTGATTTACATTTGTGCTGATTAGTTCCTTGAGCTGCTTTGACTTTTTAAAAAAATTAAGAACTTCTAAATTGGAGTTCTTTCTTTAAAAGAAGACTCGGATCTTTCATCCAGCTATCTGCGGAAAGACTTGAACTCAAGAAGTGTTAAATGACTCTCATGAGGTCTCAGGAGGACTCTCCTTTCACAGCTGAAGGCTTCCTTCCCTCCCCCTCCCTTCATCCAGCAAAACAGATTCAGCAATCTAGCTCTTAATGAGAAACCGTAAATGGCTAATTAGCATTGAGTCTTGACAGCCATTCCTCAACACCTTTGCATTAAAAAAGGAAGCAAAGACCACCCAACTAGTCTTTCGTTTTTTTAAAAAAAAAATCCTTAGAAAGCATCAGTTGGCTGTGCTTTTTTAAAAAAATAATTATTAGAAGCATTAGAGTTAATTGGGGGGATCATTAAGAAGATCAAAGCTTTGTGAGGTCTTCCCTTCCAGGGACTGAAAAGGATTCAAAGCAAAGGGCAGCCCATGGGCTCTCTGAAGTGACAAAGGTCCCCGCTGCCTGTAAGGGGAAGCCGGCCACGTTGGGGACCCGACAGCTCTCTGTAGGGGGTTTGGCTCACAGAAATTAATCAAAGGAGTAGGTAGGGAACCTTCTGTTCACGCGTTTGTAGCCATGTACGTTTTCTTTGGATGGAAACCATGCAATTATGACAAGCAAAGTTCTGAAAAGGCACATAATGAGTTGCATCCAGCCAGCCTCTTCATTGAATCTCATCCAACTCCCCTCCCTACTACAGATGCCCCCATGTGGCCTGCGCCCATGCAGTTCCCATGATCCCCCAAAGTAGCCATTTGGGGGGGGGGTTAAAGAGGACCCCTCCTTCCTTTTTCTTCAATCTTTCCTCAAGGGATGCTCCATTACCTTAATCATTTTGGTTGCCCCCTTCTGTACTTTTTCCAGATCTGCGATGTCCTTTCTGAGACAAGGTGACCAGAAATGCACCATAGATCTATACAGCGGCGTTATAATATCGACCGTTCTGTTTTCAGTCTCTTTCCTGTTAATCTCCAGCACAGAGGTTGCCTTGTTCGTTGCTGCGGCACACTGGACTGACATTTTCGTTGAGCTATTCCCTGTGAAGGTCTCTTTCCCTCTTGGTCTCAGCAAGTTCAGTACCCGTTCGCAGAGGGGTGTCGAACTCATTTGTTACGAGGGCTGGATCTGATGTAAATGAGACCTTGTTGGGCCGGGCCACGTGTGTCATAAAATGTCATGCCAGGGAGCGGAGATATAAACTTTATAAAGGACATAAAGATTTTTTTTTAACTTAAAATAAAAACCTACTTAAAACATTCGCTCTGTAAGCTGCAAACCCACTTTTGATTTATTGACATTCACCACAGAAATCTCATGCTCAGGTATCTTGAGTCGAGGACCCCGGTTAAAACATGAAGTGGCTGAATGAAAGAGTCTGGTGAAGCAAGCGATGATGCAGCAGCAGAACTGGAAGCAGGAGATGGCCAGTTCCACTGCGGGCCTGATGGAAGCCCTCTGGGGGTCCGATCCGGGCCCTGGGCCCCGTGTTTGACACCCCTGCATTAGCATATCCATTGTCAATACTTCGTCGCCAATTTGTTATATCTTGCAAATAATAGCTCCACATTAGTCTTTAAACCCGTCTTTATTGCTCTCAGTCACACAAGTATAAAACTCATCTCACAGCTGCAATCGCTCCCACTTCCTACCCCGCACTTATATACAATCCTCTTAAAGAAACATATACCGCAATCCCCTTATTGTTACCCACATGGAATTTCGCCTGCCGCCTTGTTGCTCACTCGCCCAATTTATGCAGCTCCTCCTGGAGTTCTTTCACGCCACCTGCAGACTTGGACCCTACGCTGCTCACCCCCAGTTCCAGATCGTTTTTGAACAAATCAAATAGCGCTGGCCTGATCCTTGTGGGACTCCACCGCCCACTTCCCTGCATTGCGAGAACTGTCCATTTATTCCTACTCTCTGCTCCCTGTTGTTTAACCATAATCCATCAGAGATCTCATCCTCTTACCTCATGACTGCTAAGCTCACTTGGGGGTCTCCAGCGAGGTCCCTTGTCAAAAGCCTTTTAAAAATCCAAGTATATAATATCTACTGGGTAACTGTTATCTACACATTTGTTCATTTTCTCAAAGAACTCCAAAATGTTGGTGCAGCGGGGCTTCCCTTTACAGAGGCCTGGCTGATTTTCCATCAGCTGGCTTTGCTCCTATTAATTCTATTTTTGGTTATAGTTTCTACTCATAAGAACATAAGAGAAGTCAATGTTGGATCAGGCCAATGGCCCATCCAGTCCAACACTCTGTCACACAGTGGCCAAAAATACCAGGTGCCATCAGGAGGGGCCAGGACACTAGAAGCCCTCCCACTGTTGACACTTGTAGCCACCACCACCTCCTGTGGCAGTGAATTCCATGTGTTAATCACTCTTTGGGTGAAGAAATACTTCCTTTTATCCATTCTAACCTGACAGCTCAGCAATTTCATTGAGTGCCCACGAGTCCTTGTATAGTGAGAAAGGGAGAAAAGTACCTCTTTCTCTACCTGCTCTATCTCTCTATCCCATGCATAATCTCTACCTGCTCTATCCCATGCATACTCATCTGCCTGAGAGATATGTCAAGCTAACTGGTGTGTAATTTCCTGGTTCTCCAGTAGACCCCTTAAAAAAAACTGTGCAAAGATCTGATGATGAGCACATCGCTAACTGGTTTGTTTATCAGGAGCGAAAACGAAAAGGAAGGTTCAGATGTCCCAAATGACTTGAGAGCAGACATCCAGAAATGTGGGGTGAAACCAGCTACATTCATAAAGATCAAACCTCCCCTGGTGTCAAAAAAACTCGCAGTCAGAATGGGGTGAGGAGGGGGGCATCGACTGGGGAATGGGATACTGACAATGCTGTTTGAACGTGCAATTTAAATCCGAGGGGGTAACAGCAACAACATCAGATCAAACAGCTCATCTGATAGCAGCCTCAGTACTTAAGAGGGCTTTCCAGATCCAAGTCTAACCACTGCACCACACTGGTTTGGTCCCAATGTCACCCAAACTGAACCTAGAGAAGGGGGAATTAGCTTTAAAAAGAATTCCAGAAAGGAGTAACATGAGACCTTGTGGTCTATGCATACCGGGGTGGATCTTGGTGGGGATAATTAACACATTTTTTAAAAGCTGACTTTAGTCTGAGGTACAATGCATGTATTACAGCTGCTGTGGAGATCTTTTTCCATGTAATGAGTGACTCTCTCACGGCCTGTAAGATTGAGAAAAAGTTACCACATGGAGGTCAGCCATTATGAAACCAATCTCTACCAAGCCTCCCTTCCGTGATCCTGAGGGCTACAAGAATGTAGCCCAGCCTGGTAAGTACTTATTTATATATCTAGCATATTCCGCCACCAGCGGGGGTCCAGAGTGGCTGACAACATCATTCTTTCCTCCTCCTTTTTATCCTGACAACGACAAGCATGTGAGATAGGTGAGGCTGACAGAGTGGAGCGGCCCAGGGTCACCCAAGCAAGCTTCCATGGCAGAGGGAGAATTCAAACCCAGACTCTCAAATCCTAGTCCAGCTCACTGACCACTGTACCTCACTGGCTCATCTAAACCTTTGTTGTTGTTCAGTCGCACAGTCGAGTCCGACTCTTCGCGACCCCATGGACCAGATTACTCCAGGCCCTCCTGTCTTCCGCTGTCCTCTGAAGTTTGCTCAGTTTCATGTTCGTTGCATCGATGACACTGTCTAACCATCTCATCCTTTGCCGTCCCCTTCTTCTTTGACCTTCAGTCTTTCCCAGCATCAGGGTCTTCTCCAGTGAGTGCTCCCTTCTCATTTGGTGGCCAAAGTATTTGAGCTTCAACTTCAGGATCTGGCCTTCCAGGGAACAGTCAGGGTTGATTTCTTTTAGGATTGAATGATTTGATCTCCTTGCAGTCCAAGGGACTCTCAAGGGTCTTCTCCAGCACCATAGTTCAAAAGAATCTATTCTTCAGCGCTCGGCCTTCCTTATAGTCCAACTCTCGCAGCCATACCAAACTATGGCAGGTTCTTAAAGAGATGGGAGTACCAGACATCTAAACCTACAGGCAGGAAAAGGAGTGCATGTATACTCACGCAAGGACCTGAAATGAAGTCTGGCCTGTACTCAAAGACTCTACATGGAATTGCAATTTATGGTGGTGTTTTCGCAACATGCAGCTCTTCTCTGAAGAGCAGACCTTAAACCGAGGAGATGAACTGAAGCTTTATAAGGTCAGCCACTTATCCCAACATGACCATCCATCACATCTTCCCAAGATCCTTCCTCCTTTTTGCTGCGTGGTATGCCCCTTGCTCACCATAAAAGGGAAACCATAGAGGGGTCCTCGTGCCCTTTATAGTCCTGGTATCATTTCCAGAGTTCCGCGCTCGGTTGAACGGAACACTCTCCATCTCGCACAACAAGCAGAGAGATAACGTTGTCTGTCAACCTTACGTGCCAAAAATAGAAGGAAAAAGAACAGCGGGTAACTCGTAGATGTTTACAGCGTGTGCGGAAACATATTCCTCTCGCCCATTTTTCTCCAAGCAGGGTCAGAGTCTGGAATATGTCTTCTCCTGGGGAAAATAAATTTTAATTGTCTATATATAGAGTGGAAAAACGGCAACTTAATGCATAACAGCAACACTGGACGACTTGGTATATTCGTTGCCCTTTCAAGTTAGCCAGGTTTTGGGGTGGGGCGGGGTTGGCCTGTTAGCATCGACAGATATAATCCATGTGTATGTTGGTTTTCCAAAGTCACAGGTAGTGGTTGAGATATATTGCAGACTTAAAAAAACAACAACACTAAACCATGTTTTGGAAAATGCGAAGTGGTCGCCCCCCCCCCCTTTCAAGAGCTGGAATGTGCTTCTGATTTTGAGGACTCTTTTTAACAAGGATGTATGCCAGGAACTAAAGCCTTGGGATTAGGGCAAACAGACTAGGAAACGTCGTTTTGAAACTCTGAAGTTATTCATGGCCACTCTGAAACACTGGGAACCGTAACAGAATGCGAGCAACGTGTCAAAGATTGTGGTTTTCTGGGCACCTTGGAAAGGTAAAATGCCAGGTATGCAGACTAGACTCCTATCAGAGCACTGCAGGGCAAGGAGAGACGGGTTAGTGAGAGTTTTTCTGCAGCAAGTGCTGTGCTATCCTGATCGAATGTCTCTGGATGGGTGAGAATTACTCAAGGAACTTGCCTGTAGAAACTTGTGGATAGATTTGCTAGTTCTTACAAAAGGCACAACCGACTTTATTTAAAAAGTGAATAAATTAATGTGGTAAAAATGGAAGCAAACACTGCATGTACAGTGTCCTGTAGTAATTATCTTTAGTACCCTTTGTCCCACCAACAGCTTTTTTCCTAGAAAAACTCCCTTATCTGACTTCACAATCCCCATGTTGTTTTCTCCTGCATCAGTGGCGGTTAGGACAAGGAAAGTGTTATTCATGAACAGGAGCCAGACATGGGGTTGCCAGCCTCCAGGTGGTAGCTGGAGATCTCCTGGGAGTACGACTCATCTCGAGGCGTCAGAGAAGGGAAGCTGGAACAGGGGTTCCAACAAGCACTGATGTTCAGGAGATGCTGTGACTGAACCAGCCGGAAGCCCAGCCGGAATGAAGGCTAAAAAAACAAAGCACTGGAGGAAAGTGAGCCCCACTCTTTCCATGTGTTGTTTCTGGGGCCTCATCCTGCAAGGACCAAGTTGGGCTCGGATCCTGCAAGGAGATACGGAGCACAAGTAGGGCTACCAACCTCAAGGTGAGTCCTGGGTTTTTCCCGGGATCACAACTGTTCTCCAGACTAGAGATAAATTCCCGTAGAGAAAATGGCAGCTCTCGAGCCCAGACTTTGGTACCACTTTCCCCCTTCCTCTCCCTAGACAATCCCCTCAAATCTCCAGGAACTTTCCCCAAGCAGGAGTTGGCAACCCTGAACCCAGGCCATAAATCGGACACCTCTTCCCTGCAGGGCCGCCTCCTCACAGTCCTGTCATCTCAGGTGACCTTAGTGGTCAGGAGGTGAGCTCAGGAGGCTGCTAATTCAAATCTTAGTGCTGGGTAGCGGAGGGACGACAGGTTCTGGGCTGGGAGGTCATCCGAACCCTTTGACCAGATTGCTGTCAGTCCTGCTGGGGTCTCTGGGTTTAGAGGTGCAGGGACTAAGGGAGCCCTGGAAAGAGCTAAGGGGCCCTGAAGCCCTGATCTAAACTGGAGAAGGGTTTGGTTTCCAGGCCCTTCTGCTCCTCCTCCAATGGGAAGGCTCTGCTCCAAGGGTCTCCTGATGCATCTCTCTGAGATCTTTCCTGCTAAACTGCTAAACAGGATGTGCGTTCGATAATTCTTAGACAGACAACATATTAATTCTTAGATAGTCAGCTGGCGGCCGCTCCTCCTTCTCTTGGTTCTTGTTTTTTCATTCCACTAAATTTTTTGTTCTGTTTTTCTTTGCTCACATCACATGCGGATTTTGGATGGCCAGTCATTTCCACCGTAAACTCATGTATGTATTTCCACATAAACTGAGGGGGGAAATACTAAATTCGCCCCTTAAATTTTAGACAGTACCTGAGACCTGGAACATATTACAAGAGCCTTGGGGGGGGCCTTGAAAACGTAACCTCTGATAATGCTCCTTTCTCTTCCCCTCCCCACAACAGAGGTAGGTGGGGCTGAGAGAGCTCTGACAGAAACTGCTCTTTTTCAAGGACAGCCCTGACAGAGCTTGTGACTGACCCAAGGTCACATGAGCAGGTGCAAGTGGAGGAGTGGGGAATCAAACCCGGTTCTCCCATATCAGAGTCCGCGCACTGAACCACTACACCAAACTGGCTCTCCTGGAAAGTGCCATCATATTGCAGCTAACTTACGGCAACACTGTCGGGTTTTCAAGACACAAGACGAACAGATGTGGTTCCCCATTGCCTGTCGCTGCGTAGAGACCCTGGACTTCTTTGGTGGCTACTAATAAGAGCCATCCCTGCTTAGCTTTCAAGATCTGAGGAGGCTGGGACAACCTGGGACAACCAGACCGGGGACATCCCTGTGGTAACCAATATCAATCCTGGTAGTAAAGACCACAAATGCTCACCCAACAGCTCCCCGCCCCCAGGACCGAACTCCCCTTCAGCTAGTGGGGATATGGGGAGGAGTCACAAACACCCCATGATTGGTCTGTGGGGAGAATACGCAAAACGTGGAGGCAAAAACAGGCTAGAAGAACCCTGCATGTGACTCTGAGAAACTTAAAGATAGGTGGGCTAACAATGTAGTAGACAGACAGGCACCGCTGTCAGGGCAGAGATTGTTAGTGACAGGGAGAATATTTTCAGCCAGTGTCTCCATGGCAACTGTCAGGCACATCCTTGCCCTTTGGCTGTTTTGAGTGACTGAACGCCTCACAAATGAAGTCTGGAACCACCCCCTGCTGGCGCTTCTGGCCGGCTTCTGTTGTGTGCTCTTGGCTCCAGTCTTGTGTTTTCCAAAAATGCCTATGTTTGAAGCCCCAGTGTTGATGATGGTGGCCCCAGCTTTTATGGAAGGTATCCATGGCATGACTCTTTGCATATCTTAAAGCATGTTACATGTTAATTTGCTGTTCAGCCCCTGTCTATAAGGAGCCGCGGTGGCTCAAGTGGTTAAGATGCTGAACTGCAGGCTGCGGAAGGTCAGTAGTTCAGCAGTTCGAGACCCGAGACTGCCGCATGATGGAGTGAGCTCCCATCTCTAGTTCCAGCTCCTGCCAACCTAGCAGTTCGAAAGCAAGACATTGCAAGTAGATAAATAGGTACCACTTCAGTGGGAAGGTAACAGCGTTCCGTGCGCCTTGGTGTTTAGTCATGCCGGCCACATGACCACGGAAACGTCTTCGGACAGCGCTGGCTCTTCGGCTTTGAAACGGAGATGAGCACCGCAACCCTAGAGTTGGATTCGACTGGCTTTCGAGCAAGGGAACCTTTACCTTTACCCTGTCTATAAGTTTGAACCTTACCTTCCATTCCATTGTATCTGAAAAAGTGTGCGTGCGCATGAAAGCTCACACCTTGAATAAACCTTTGTTGGCCTTAAAGGCGCCGCTGGACTCTAAATATGTGCTATGACTCCTTCCTGTGAGAGCATTGCGTCTTCTGCCTGGGCCCTGAATTGTGGGAAGGGATCCTCCCGTATGACTCGTGGGGCGGCCGGTGTCACCAGAGCACAGTGGCCAACCTCCACATGGAGGCTGGGGATCTCTCGGAATTGCAACTGAGCTCCAGACGACATAAATCACTTTATCTATTATTTATTTATTTAAAACGTTTTATTCCGCTTCTGGTTCAAAGGACTGCCTAGGGAGGTGGACTGCACAGCATCATACCCTACCAAAGAACTGTCATTTCCAGGATTACCAGGGCAGAACAACTCCTAGAGAACTGCAGTGAACGATTTGGTATCTCTGCCGGCATCTAAACATGCTTCCACAGGGCCCAAAGAGACCTAGACTAAAAATGGGGGTTCTGCGTAACTATTCCACGCATATTTCAGTGATCAGACAGTGCCTCTTCACACACACACACACACACACACACACACACACACACACACACACCTCAAAGAGTGAGTTAGTAATTGAGCTCGGAAGAAACAACTGGAAAAAAAAGTGCAGGAAGAGGCTAGAAGCAGCCCATCTGGGGGAGTTTCCGAATCCAAGCAATTAAACAAACTTGAGTGTTCCTTTTGGCCTTTGTGTCACTGTCAGCAGATGCGCAGCTCAGATCTCACCCTCGGGAAGCTTTCTTAATGTGAAAGCATCACAAATGCATTTTGCTTGTTCTCATCTTGGGAGAACAAAAGCCAGAAAATGTTGTTGCACAAGGCAGGCGCACAAGTATCCCTCCAGGACAGTGCCCGCAAAACCTGCCGTCCACCAAGCCAAAAACGGCTCTTCAGCTTTCTATTTTGGCCGGCTTGGGGTTTGCCAGCGGCCTTGTTTCTCCTGTTTCAGGCAGGTAGGTAGGAAAGAGGGTGATTGAGCCTCTGGTGAATAGGGCTCCCAACACTGCCTCAGCTAATGTTGAGAGACTGGGGGCGGGGTTTCTGAGGAGGGCAGAGTGTAGGAATGATGTCATGTCCCTTCTGAATGACAATCTAGGCTGCCTCCCCGAGTCTTTACCATAGAGACTAGGGGAAATTCCTAGAGAATCCCTATTTAGGGGCCATTTTTCCTCCACTCAGAGGTAGGAAATTGGGGGCTGGGGGCTGATTTACCATATCTGATTTACCAAGTGGGTAAATAGGAGGCCTACTAGCAGACCACAATATATGACTGTCGAGTTGTGCTTGTAGGGCTGCCAACCTCCAGGTGGGACCTAGAAATTTCCTGTAATTACGATCAGTTCCCCCAGCTGCTTTGAAGGGTGGTCTGTACGGCATTCTACCCCCCCTAAGGTCCCTCTGAAGGCTCCACCCAACCCAAATCTCCAGGGATTTCCCAGCCTGGAGTTGGCAACCCTTTGTGTTTGGCTTGATGGGTTGAAAGCTGCAAAAGCCTGCTGCAGAGTTTACAGTACAAGGTGCACAGTGCTTGACATTATGCTGTTATTAACGTTTGAGTCAGTTTGGTGTGGTGGTTAAGTGCGCAGACTCTAATCTGGGAGAACCAGGTTTGATTCCCCACTCCTCCACTTGCACCTGCTGGTGTGATCTTGGGCAAACCATAGTTCTAGCACAGCTGTTCTTGAAAAACATCAGTTTCTGTCAGAGCTCTCTCAGCCTCGCCTACCTCCCAGGGTGTCTGTTGTGGGGAGGGGAAGGGAAAGGAGTTTGTAAGCCGCTCTGAGACTCCCTTGGGTAGTGAAGGGTGGGGTATAAATCCAATCTCTTCTTCTTCTTAACATCATTTTTATAGTTCACTTTTTGCTTCAGAACTGTTGCATCAGACTCTTTTGAAGCTGCTTCAAGTTTTAGGCTGGCCTTAACGACCAGATGGGTTTCTAACTAAGAACTTTCCGATTGCGCTGTGTTTTGATTCTCTTTTACTTCATGAGCTGCCTCCAGCACGTTCTCTGGAGAGATGGCGTAGAAATTTTCTAAATGACAAACCAGCAAAGCAGAGAGAGCTCACCTGCAAGGGACTTGTGCAAAGTGGGAATCCCTTTTTGAGTTTCATTCTGTTTTCCATCAAGTCACAGAAGACTTAGGGCGACCCCTCAAGAGGACTTTGAGGCACACAAATGTGTACAGGATGCAAGCTAGCTAAGGTACCAGCCCTTAACCACCTGCCTGTCCTAAACAAACATATCCAGAGCCAGATTCAAGTCTGGCAGCCCCTTAAAAGACTTTCAGAGGTGGCTTTGCCACTGCCTGCCTCTGTGTCATGACCCTGGACTTCCTTGGTGGTCTCCCATCCAACTACTAACCAGGGCTGACTCTGCTTCGCATCTGAGATCTGGGCTATCCTCGCATCAGGCCAAATAAGATCCCAGGAGGTAGGTGTGAGACTTCAGAGCCTTGCATACTGTCCCCCTCTCCTCCCCCGGTAAGCAAAGCCAAAATAAATTCTGCAGGGTACTAAAAACGGCAGAACAACAGCAACAAAGCATGATGAACATTTGCACTCTTTGCATAATGCGTTTGAGCTGCAAAGTCCAACTTGTCCAGATGAAATATTTGGATTACCCGGCTGTAGATTCCCCCCCACACACACACAAAATGCACACAGCCCTGAATATAATTCTCACTTGTAAACTTCACCTGCCCAGAGCGCTCTTGAATTCAAGACAGAGAAAGGTGTTCTGTTTGGCATGCTGCTTCTCACCTGTTCCCACACGTTGGCCAAGCTTTTAATGGGGGGAAAAAACATTAAAACGAACACTGGGAGAAAATTAGTCAGTTATCTGAATAAGAACTACCAGGTTGGGTGTTGCTGTCCTGTCTGTGCAATTCTGTGCAAACACCAGTTATATGGCATTGCACCTGGTCAGCCCTCTGAAATGGATTGGCCAAGCTGGCATGATGATACAGAATGGCATTTCAACGGTTAAGCAAGTGGAGCTGTCAGAAAGTTTGCAGTCCAGTTTCTATGAGGGAAACGAAAGTGGTTTGACTGGAATTAGAGCCTCAGACCTAGGCCTCAGCGAGAAGAAGGAAGGAAGGAAGGAAGGAAGGAAGGAAGGAAGGAAGGAAGGAAGGGAGGGAGGGAGGGAGGGAGGGAGGGAGGGAGGGAGGGAGAGAGAGAGAGAGAGAGAGAGAGAGAGAGAGAGAGAGAGAGAGAGAGAGAAAGAAAGAAAGAAAGAAAGAAAGAAAGAAAGAAAGAAAGAAAGAAAGAAAGAAAGAAAGAAAGAAAGAAAGAAAGAAAGAAAGAAAGAAAGAAAGAAAGAAAGAAAGAAAGAAAGAAAGAAAAGGAGGAGGAGGATGAGATTGGATTTATACCCCACCCTTCACTACCCAAAGGAGTCTCAGAGCGGCTTACAAACTCTTTCCCTTCCCCTCCCCACAACAGAGGTAGGTGGGGCTGAGAGAGCTCTGACAGAAACTGCTCTTTTTCAAGAACAGCTCTGACAGAACTATGGCTTGCCCAAGGTCATCCAGCAGCTGCGAGTGGAGGAGTGGGGAATCAAACCCAGTTCTCCCAGATTAGAGTCCATGCACTTAACCACTACACCAAACTGGCTTAGGGGGCATGTTGAGGGCTGGGAAGAATTTTTTGGACAGCTGGGAAGCTGAGGGCCAGGAAATGGCAATTGCTCAGCCCAGCCATCACACCCCCAACCAATTGCCTTGCTCATTTGTACGTCTCAGGCACGGTTCGTAGTACCAGGGGTCCGCATAAATATGTACACACACTCATTCAGGCATGGCTGACTCCTGTGTTCTTGCACAATAACTCTGCTCTCTGGGCAGGGGTCCAAGAGCTGGTTGTGTACTTTGCCAGGCTAGCCGAGCTCCTCGTGGGATGCTCTGGCTTTAGAGTAAATGTCAGCACCATCTAGTAGCAATAACTTCAGAAATAGGGCCCATGTCCATTCAGGCACAGCTGGAGATGTCTGTACAAAATCTAAAAGAGATGCAACATTAAAAGGTGGACTCCTACAACCTGGGAAGGTTTCTCCCCCACCCCCAATTTCTATACATGGGAAACTCTTTCCTACATTTGGTAAGCCAGCTGGGGCTAGATCCAATTCCTTCGAGAGCCAGATCTGTCCCACGGCCCAGTTAGTCTTCCCGACACCAACTAACTTTAAGTTCAGCTATAAAAGGTTCCATTCAAATCGATATAATTTGATTCCAAACAAGTGTGTTCAGGACGCAAGCTAACTAAGGCATAACACTTTAAGAAGAGAAGAAGAGATTGGATTTATACCCCACCCTTCACTGCCTGAAGGAGTCTCAGAGCAGTTTAGAATCTCCTTCCCTTCCCCTCCCCACAACAGACACCCTGTGAGGTAGGTGGGGCTGAGAGAGCTCTCTTGAGAACTGCTGCTGAGGGAACAGCTCTGAAAGAACTTGTGACTGACCCACAGTCACACCTGCAACTGCATGTGGAGGCGTGGGGAATCAAATCCGGTTCTCCCAGATGAGAGCCTGCACTCCTAACCACTACTACACCAAACTGGCCACACCCAAACTATTACACCAAATCACCTACCTATCCAAAACAAACCTATCCACGCTGGTGGACCTCCTGATGGCACCTGGTATTTTTGGCCACTGTGTGACAGAGTGTTGGACTGGATGGGCCATTGGCCTGATCCAACATTGGCTTCGCTTATGTTCATATCCAGAGCTAGATTAGAGTCCAGTTTCACCTTGAAGACCAACACAGTTTCCAAGGTGTAAACTTCCCAGAGTCAAAGAGGCCTTCACCAGATACCGTCTGCAGACTACCACGGCTTCCACCCAGAATGACAACTACCCGAAGCCATGCATGTAATAAGATTCTGTGCAGGACCAGAAAAGCTGGACTATTATTAACCACAGAAAATCTGCATCTGTCAACATTTATTTTTGTCACGTTTCTGTTCCTTCTGGCTGCGGAGGTGAGCTTGAAAGTAAGCAGACGTGCATTTAATGACAGACTTCCAAGCCAGGGGAAGCGGGGGGTGGGCTTCCATGTCCCACAGCCTCGAGAACAGGCAAAGGGTCTAGGGTTGCCAACTCCAGGTTGGGAAATTCCTGGACATTTGGGGGTAGATCCTGGAGAGGACGGGGTTTGGGGAGGGGAGAGACATCAGGGGGGTTTAATGTTGCGGAGTCCACCTTCCAAAGCTGCCATTTCCCCCCACAGGGGTCTGATTTGTGTACTCTGGAGAACTCCCCTGGAGATTGGCAACCCTACAAGCAAGCACCCAAGCAGGGCAAGGTGGGCAGATCGCAGGCAGACTACTGCCTAGGGAAAGACCAAGCCTGTGTCAAAAGGTTTCATCGCTCTAAGAGGTCAGGAAAAATCAGTAGACTGCCTGAATGCCGGCAGCTGCCTCACCTCAAATCAGACCACTCGTCTAGCCAGGTCAGGGCTGTCTGCTCTGAGAAGCTCTCCAGAGACTCCAGCAGAGATCCTCCACATCTCCTACTCCCTGGTCCTGTTAGCTGGAACCTGGACTGGGGGGCCTCCTGCGTGCAAAGCAGATGCTCTACCACTGAGCCACAGACCATCCCCACTAAGATCCTAGTCACCTTAGAGCCTGGGAAGGTATTGTAAACCTGGTCACCTTTTGATCCACAGCTCTGGGAGGTCCACCACAAGAGAAGAGAATGGATCTGGAGGGCCCCAGGAGTTGTCTCAGCAATCGCAATCTCTCTCTCTCTCTCTCTCTCTCTCTCCCTCTCCCTCTCTCTCCCTCTCCCTCCCTCTCCCTCTCCCTCCCCCTCTCTCTCTCTCTCTCTCTCTCTCACACACACACACACACACCCCAGGCTATTTTGGGGCAGGAATGCACAGGAATGGAGTTCCAGCTGGCTCCCGAGTTGGCCGTGCCCAACAGGAACTCATTAGCATAACAGGCCATACCCAACAGCAGAAACTCATTAGGATTGGCTACATTAGGGGGTGTGTGGCCTAACATGCAAAGGAGTTCCTGCCACAAAAAAAAGCCCTGGGTTTTGACAACAAACAAGGTAAACATTATAAGAAGCAAAAGGTGGGTGTGGCTGGATGACCACACTTCTGGCAACACGGGGGTGTGGCCTAATATGCTAATGAGCTGTGTCATTGGGGTGTGACCTATTATGCTAATGAGTTCCTGCTGGGCTTTTCCTACAAAAAAAGCCCTGACACACACATACAGGTTGAGAAGGTGCAGGGCAAGATGTGCAGGCTACAGAATTATGGGCCCATTGGCATGATGTAAACATCAACTCGGCTCTCTGTGGCGCACACCGTTTAACATATGCACGTGTGAGAAAGCGCTAAGGGCTGGATCCATCCAGCTTTTTCACCCAATCCCACACGTTCCTCCTCCCTACTAGGTTCACATGTATATGCCAAGTTGTAATGAACTTATGGCGACCCCAGCAAGGGGGTTTCAGAACAACCGAGACGCAGGGGTGGCTGGCCATGGCCTTCCTCTGCAGAGTCTTCCTCAGTGGTCCCCCATCCAAGTGTCGAATCCCTGCTTAGCATCTGAGATTGGAGGAGACTGGGCTATGCCGTGCCGTTTCCCCTCCCTCTCCTCCCTGCAACAGGCTCCAGAACATGCGGCTTTTGTGCACGCAGGTCCCATGATGCCCCCACCCAGCAGAGACTTTCGGAGCAGTCAGAGGGGACCCCTTGTTCCCTTTTCACAGAATTCTACCCTAACAAAACAATAATTTTTCAGTCTTCCCCCACTTTGTCGTTATAGTCACTAAAAGGACTCGGCTTCTCAAAAGACGAAAAGGTTTACTCAGAAGAATGCATTACTGGATCTCCCGGGAACCGGCTCCCAAGTAAGCGCGATCAAGCCTCTATTCCCTAAGACCAGACACAATGACAAGCCTAAAAATAAAGCTCGGCGACTATAATTTCTATGAAACGCACATTTGTGCAGCGCCCTTTAAGCACCGCCATCTGTTTGCATTTAAAGACGCTGAGAGAAGGCATGCACAGAATGCGTGCCTACGAAAGCCGGCGCACGCATGTCTTGCATTCGCAAGAGCTAGAAATAAACGGTGAGGGTTTCGTCTGAGACAGGCTCAAATGATGGGAAAGCAAGTTGGCCTGACCGATTCCATCGCCGGGTCTCAGTGGGAAGGAAGTGCGCCAAGGAGTCTTGCTGGCCTTCTCAGATTTAGCAAAGAGAAATGCAACCGACTTTCTTTTTTCTTTTTTAAAAAAGCAAACGCTCCCTGGCTTCTTTTGCAAATTCTCTTTTTTCCCCCATTCTGGAAGACTGGGTCCCAACCAGTGTTCCCTCTCAGCTGAGTTCGTGTGAGCCAGCTCACAGTTCTGTAGCCTCCGGCTCACACATTCTTGTCTCAGCTCAGGAAGGAGGGCTCCAGAGTAAGCTAATTTATGCAGCAGCCAAATTGCTCACTCACAACTTTAATGCCAGTAGCTCACCAAGTAGAATTTTTGCTCACAAGATTCCACAGCTTAGAGGGAGCATCGGTCCCAACCGTGAAATTCTACGACAACAAACCAATGGGGCGGCCAGTGCTCCCGTCCCGGTTCACACACGGCTTCCCTTCACCCATGGCTGATCGCCGGATGAATGAGATCTTGCCTATCCCACGCAGCGTCTCTCCCCCCCCCCAGCAAAGTAACAGAAAGCTTGAAATATGAGAGGGATTGTTCCGCATTGTGTTGAACGGGCGGGAAGAACACACAGCCACACGCACACAGGCAGCCCGCTTCCACAGCGCAAGTCCCAGGAACTCCACACAAGGAGCACAGCCTCCAACCGCATCGGCGGATCTGTCTTCATGCACATCATCAGTCATCATCACGCACAGAATTCTCACATCTCACCTGTTTAGAATTGCCCTCGAGCAGAGGAAGGGAACACGGCCGGGGCTTCTTGTTACTGGTGGTCTTCTTGCAGCAGTGAAAACTCACACCTCGCATTTTGTCTTGGGGGGGGGAGAGGCAGAGCAGCACCCCCACAGAGCCGCAGGCCTCCCTGGCACAAGCGGTGCAGAAGCTCCCTGTGACGGGCTGCCCAAGGAACGGCGGCCTCTTCGGGGAAGTGTCCTAACCCATTCTGTGTGGCATGAAGCAGTGGCTTCACCTACTGCTAGCTAACAATGAGTTGTCAGACACCCCCCCTCCTCCTTCTCTCTACCCCACCCTCCTAATCCTTCCTGTCTAGGGATTGGTTAGTTCTATGACCCAAGAGACTCCACAGGGCATTTCAGATGTCAACATATGTTTCCAACACATAGCTGAACAAACCGTTCAGCAAAGGAACGGCTACACATAAGGAGTGTGGTGCACGCACGCACAAGCACACACACACACACACAACCGCTTCTTAGCGTCTGTGGCAAACAGGAGTAAACCTGGCTTGCATGAGTGGGAAGATGAAGCGTCTCGCGTTTCATTCGCAGATGGAAAGCGAAATTGTTGCAGCGGGAAGAAAGAATTGGCCGGGTCGCTTTCCTAAAGAGACAGGAATTGTTTTCTCTGGATTTCTTTCTTTCTTGTTTTTTAAGAAAAAGAAATCTGATTTGGAAGTAAGGCTGCATTCCAGAGCACACTTCTAAATCCTTACTTACTCTAGGTCTGAGTAAACAAGCATAGAATCTGGCTAAAATTAGCCAGCCGTTTTTGATGGGCTCCCAAGAAAAATGGCTGCTTGAATTACTCCTTTTCCTTTTTGGAAACCCATCCTAAAATAGACTTATTGATGTTAATCTCTGTAGCAGGTTATTTAAACCAGCGTAGGAAGGCAGGACATCTAGAACCAGATATCCTTTGGATTTCCACACAGTTGACTAGGTCAACTAAAAAAAGATATTTTGCTGAAATGTATCGTTTTGGTGTCCTTCCAAACTCTTTTCTCCCAGCTACTGCTCCTTCTTGGAGCAGGGATGTCCCCGGGTCCATTCGACAGATAAGGCCTAGGTCGGGATGCCATTCTCCATGTGGGGCCTGGAGATATCCCGGAATTACAGCTGGTCTCCAGACTACAGAGAAAATGGCTGCGTTCGAGGGTTCCGCCAACCCCCGAACCCCGCCCTCCCCAGGTTCCACCACCAAATCTCCAGGAACTTGCCAGCCCAGAGCTGGCAACCGTAGGCCGAGGAGTTCCCTGCTTTCCAGGCACATATGGGGCCACATCTGTTAATCAGATCCAGGGACATACCTGGGAAGAGTACCTCGTAGTTAGGCCTGCAACATCCCTTCCCTTCTTTTTCAGCCTCAGATGAAGTCTTCCTTTGTTCTCACTGCTGCTTAAACCCATTGGCTCTGGTAAGCTACACGGTCACCTGTAGAAATCTCTGAGATACCTTCACATCGACCATGGTTTGAGGTTGGATCCAGCCAGCCCTTTCACTCAGCTCCACTCAGTTCCTTACCCTTCTACAGCCTCCATCCCACTCAAGGTGGAATGGCCACAGCTGAGACACCAGACTAAGGTGCATCCACCCCCTTCAGAGATCAAGGGCCACATCAGCAGAAGAGAAGAAGAAGAGAAGAAAAGATTGGGTTTATACCCCGCCCTTCACTGCCCAAAGGCGTCTCAGAGTGGCTTACAAATTCCTTTCCCTTCCCCTCCCCACAACAGACACCCTGTGAGGTAGGTGGGGCTGAGAGAACTTCTGACAGAAACTGTCCTTGAGAGAACAGCTGTGCCAGAGCTTGTGATTGACCCAAGGTCACATCAGCAGGTGCAAGTGGAGGAGTGGGGAATCAAACCCAGTTCTCCCAGATAAGAGTCCGCGCACTTAACCACCACACCAAACTGGCTCCATGTGAACAGACAGCTCCAATGGTGATGGGGGTGGAGGAATCCTTGAAGAGCAGCTGCTGGGCAGCAACAGTAGAGAAAGAGGGGAGAAGAGATTGGATTTATACTCTGCCCTTCACTACCTGAAGGAATCTCAGAATGGCTTACAATCTCCTTTCCCTTCCCCACCCCAGAGCAGACCTCCTCTGTGAGGTCAGTGGGGCTGAGAGAGCTCTTTCGGGGACTGCTCTTGAGAGAACAGCTCTGAGAGAACTTGTAACTGACCCAAGGTGACACCAGCAGCTGCATGTGGAGGAGTGGGGAATCAAACCTGGTTCTCTCAGATTAGAGTCTGTGTTCTTAACCATTACACCACACTGGCTCTTTATGTCAGGTGACACTGGTGGAGCATCTTTCGTAGACAATAGCAGTGCCACTTCAGCTTACCCTGATTGTTGTTGTTGTTCAGTCGCACAGTCGAGTCCGACTCTTCGCGACCCCATGGACCAGATTACGCCAGGCCCTCCTGTCTTCCGCTGTCCGCTGAAGTCTGCTCAATTTCTTGTTCGTTGCATCGATGACACTGTCTAACCATCTCATCCTTTGCCGTCCCCTTCTTCTTTGACCTTCAATCTTTCCCAGCATCAGGGTCTTCTCCAATGAGTGCTCCCTTCTCATTTGGTGGCCAAAGTATTTGAGCTTCAGCTTCAGGATCTGGCCTTCAAGGGAACAGTCAGGGTTGATTTCTTTTAGGATTGACTGATTTGATCTCCTTGCAGTCCAAGGGACTCTCAAGAGTCTTCTCCAGCACCATAGTTCAAAAGAATCTATTCTTCGGCGCTCAGCCTTCCTTATAGTCCAACTCTCGCAGCCATACATTACTACGGGGAATACCATTGCTTTGACCATGCGGACTTTTGTTGGCAAGGTGATGTCTCTGCTTTTTATCATGCTGTTTAGGTTTGCCATCGCTTTCCTCCCAAGGAGCAGGCGTCTTTTAATTTCATGGCTGCAGTCACCATCTGCAGTGATCTGGGATCCTAGGAACGTGAAGTCTGTCACTACTTCTACGACTTCCCCTTCTATTTGCCAAGGAGTGATGGGCCCAGATGCCATGATCTTAGTTTTTTTGATGTTGAGCTTCAAGCCCACTTTTGCACTCTCCTCTTTCATCCTGAGCAAGAGGCTCTTTAGGTCCTCTTCACTTTCTGCCATCAGAGTGGTATCGTCTGCATATCTGAGGTTATTGATCTTTTCCCCAGCAATCTTAACTCCAGCTTGTGATTCATCCAGGCCAACATTTCTCATGATGTACTCAGCATATAAATTAAATAAGCAAGGTGACAATATACATCCTTGTCGTACTCCTTTTCCTATGCTAAACCAATCAGTTGTTCCATATCCGGTTCTAACTGTTGCTTCTTGACCCTTATACAGGTTTCTCAGGAGACAGGTGAGGTGGTCTGGTACTCCCATCTCTTTAAGAACCTGCCATAATTTATTGTGATCCACACAATCAAAGGCTTTAGCATAGTCAATGAAGCAGAAGTAGATGTTTTTCTGGTACTCTCTTGCTTTCTCCATAATCCAGCGAATGTTGGCAATTTGATCTCTAGTTCCTCTACCTCTTCGAAACCCAGCTTGTACTTCTGGCAGTTCTCTATCCACGTACTGTTGGAGCCTAGCTTGTAGGATTTTGAGCATGACCTTGCTAGCGTGTGAAATGAGTGCAATTGTGCGATAGTTTGAACATTCTTTGACGTTGCCCTTCTTTGGGATTGGAATGTAAACTGACCTTTTACAATCCTGTGGCCACTGTTGTGTTTTCCAAATTTATTGGCAAATTGAATGCAGCACTTTAACAGCATCTTCTTTTAAGACTTTGAATAACTCAGCTGGGATACCATCACCTCCACTAGCTTTGTTGTTAGTAATGCTTTCTAAGGCCCATTTAACTTCGCTTTCCAGGATGTCTGGCTCGAGGTCAGTGATTATACCATCGTGGTTGTCAAGGACATCGAGGTCCTTCTTGTATAGTTCTTCTGTGTATTCTTGCCATCTTTTCCTAATCTCTTCTGCTTCTGTTAGGTCCCTACCGGTTTTGTCCTTTATCATGGCCAGCTTTGCATGGAACGTTCCCTTGATTTCTCCAATTTTCTTGAAGAGATCTCTAGTCCTTCCCAATCTATTGTTTTCCTCTATTACTCTGCATTGTTCATTCAGGAAAGCCTCCTTATCTCTCCTTGCTGTTCTCTGGAAATCTGCATTAAATTGGGCAAATTTTTCCTTATCCCCATTGCCTTTAGCTTTCCTTCTTTCCTCTGCTATGTGTAAAGCCTCATCAGACAGCCACTTTGCTTTTTTGCATTTCTTTTTCTTTGGGATGGCGGTGAGTGCTGCCTCCTTTACAATGTCACGGACCTCTGTCCATAGTTCTTCAGGCACTCTGTCTATCAAATCTAGTCCCTTAAACCTATTCTTCACCTCTACTGTATATTCATCGGGGATGTGATCTAGGTCAAATCTGAATGGCCTTGTGGTCTTCCCAACTTTCTTCAATTTAAGTCTGAATTTTGCAATGAGTAGCTCATGATCTGAGCCACAGTCAGCTCCAGGTCTTGTTTTTACTGACTGGATAGAGCTTCTCCATCTTTGACTGCAAATTATATAGTCAATCTGATTTCGGTGTTGCCCATCTGGTGATGTCCATGTGTAGAGACGCCTCTTAGGTTGTTGGAAAAGGGTGTTCGCTATGACCAGCGTGTTCTCTTGACAAAACTCTGTTAGCCTTTGCCCTGCTTCATTTTGTTCTCCAAGGCCAAATTTGTCTGTTATTCCGGTTACCTTTTGATTTCCTACTTTAGCATTCCAGTCCCCTATGATGATGAGGACATCATTTTTTGGTGTTAGTTCTACGAGCTGTTGTAGGTCTTCATAGAACTGGTCCACTTCAGCCTCTTCTGCAGCAGTGGTTGGGGCATAGACTTGGATTACTGTGATATTGAATGGTTTTCCTTGGATTCGGACCGAGATCATTCTGTCATTTTTGAGATTGTATCCCAATACTGCCTTTCTCACTCTCTTGTTGACTATAAAGGCCACACCATTTTTTCTACGGGATTCCTGGCCACAGTAGTAGATATAATGGTCTTCTGAGTTAAATTCGCCCATTCCTGTCCACTTTAGTTCACTGATTCCCAAGATGTCAATGTTCATTCTTGCCATCTCATTTTTGACCACGTCAAGCTTACCTTGATTCATAGATCTTACATTCCAGGTTCCTATGCAGTATTGTTCTTTGCAGCATCGAACTTTCCTTTCACCGTCAGACACATCCACAACTGAGCGTCCTTTCGGCTTTGGCCCAGCCGCTTCACTCTTTCTGGGGTTACTCGTACTTGCCCTCTGCTCTTCCTCAGTAGCATACTGGACACCTTCCGACCTGAGGGGCTCATCTTCCGGCGTCATATCTTTTAGCCTTTTGTTACTGTCCATGGGGTTTTCTTGGCAAAGATACTGGAGTGGGTTGCCATTTCCTTCTCCAGGGGATCACGCTTGGTCTGAGTTCTCTGCTGTGGCCTGTCCGTCCTGGGTGGCTCTCCACGGCATAGCCCACAGCCTCATCGAACCACGCAAGCCCCCTCGCCACGACAAGGCAGTGATCCATGAGGGAGTACCCTGATTAGTACTGCGCAAAAGAAGGCAAAGGTAAGCCACTTCCGACTGGTTTTTACCCTGAAAACCCTACGATGAGACAACTGAAAACAAGGAAAGATATAGTGCTGGAAGACAGAACCCCCAAGTTGGATGGAACTCAATCAGCTACTGAGGAAGAGCTGAGGACACTTACTAATAGCACAATTCTTAATGACACAACTGAACTGAAGCCAAAGGGACGTGACCGGATGCAAAAGGAAACCCCGAAGCTGTTCGACAGATATAATAGGAACGTGGAACGTGAGAAGTATGAATCCAGGTAAGCTCGAAATCGTAAAATGAGAAATGGAATGTTTAAACATTGCAGTCCTGAGAGGGAATGAATTAAAGTGGACTGGATTAGGACATTTTCAGCCAGAAAATTTCAAAGTAGTTTTATTCTGGAAATGTCGAACGTGGAAGAAATGGAGTTGTTCCAACAGAGAGGCAAGATGTAGCACAGGCAGTCGGGGTCTATAATGCAAATTCTGACTGGATAATATCCATCAGACCTCATGGAAAGCCTATCAACATAATCAGCATTCAAGTTCATGCCCCAACTACTGATGCTGATGAGGAAGAAATTGAAAGCTTCTATGCAAGTGTCCAGGAAGAAATTGATCACATACCTAAACGAGACGTGCTGATGATCATAGGAGACTGGAACGCAAAAGTAGGAAACAAAGCAGAATCAAATACTCTTGAAAGATTTGGGCTAGGAGCACAAAATGAAGCAGGGAAGCAACTCATAGGATTCTGTGAAGACAACAATTTGTTCACCGTGAACACATTTCAGGTAACCAAACAGACAACTGCATACATGGAAATCACCAGATGGCCAATATGGAAATCAGCAGCAGACAATACTCTATTCTCTCTGCTAAAACAAGACCAGGAGCTGATTGTGGTACATACTATGAAATGTTAGTATCAAAAATTAGAATAAAGCTAAAGAAACACCAAACATTTATAGTGCCAAGATACAATCTAAACAACATTCCTGAAGAGCTTGAAGATCATGCAAAGAACAGATTTGTATCACTAAGTTCAAGTGAACATGAGCCAGAAGAACTATGGGCTGAAACCAGAGATATTGTCAAGGAAGAATATGTAAAGACCATTCTTGTAGCCAAGAGAAATGAAAAACTTTGATGGATGACCGATGAAAGTCTTAAAATAGAAAGTCTTAAGATAGTCAAGAAGCAAAAAAGTAAAAGGTAACAGAAATAGAATCAGAAGTCTAAATGCTGTGTTCCAGTAACTTTCACACAGAGACAAAGAGAAATATTGCAATAACCAGTGTAAAGAAATAGAGAATAAAAACATGGAAGAACAAGAGATCTGTTTCACAAGATCCAAAAAATCAAAGGGAAATTTAAAGCACAGTTAAGCATGCTGAAAGATCAACACAGAAATAACAGGACAAAATAAAGAAAATATGGGAACAATATACTGAAGAACTACACAGAAGAGATTAATGGATGACAGATTCCTTCCAATAAGAAACTTTTGAAGAAGCACCTATAGTTATAGAAAGTGAAATGAAAGCTGCACTGAGAGCAACTGGGAGAAACAAATCACCAGAGTTAGATGGGATATCAATGGAGCTATTCCAAGCCACAGAAACAGAGTCCATCAAAATCTTAGCAAGAATATGCCAACAAATATGGGGGGGGGACAATGGACCACAGATTGGAAGCACTCAATTTACATCCTAATTCCAAAAAAGGGAGATGTCAAAGACTACAGCAACTATTGGAGAAGTACATTAATTTTTCACATGAGTAAAGTGATGCTCAAAATCTTACAACAAAGACTACTACCATATATGGAATGAGAAATGCCAAATGTTCAAGCTGGATTCTTCAAAGGAAGAGGCTGTAGAGATCATAATGCAAATTTACATTAGTTACTGGAGCATACAAGAGAATTTCAGATGAAAATCATCTTGTGCTTCATAGTTTACAGCAAAACTTTTGACTGTGTGGGTCATGAAAAGCTATGACTGGTTTTAAAATAAATGGGTGTGCCACAACGTCTGATTGTTTTGATGAGCAACCTGTATTCTGGTCAAGAGGTTACTGTTAGGACAAAATATGGAGAAACAGAATGGTTTCCAATCGGCAAAGGTGTCAGAAAAGGATGTATTTTATCTCCTGTCTCTTCAATCTATATGTGGAACATATCATAAGGAAAGCTGGATTAGATTTAGATAAAGGTGGAGTGAAAATTGGTGGAAGTAAGGTTAACAATTTGAGACATGCAGATGACACGACATTACCGGCAGAAAACTGTGAAGACTTGAAATGATTTCTGATGAAGGTTAAAACAGAAAGTGCCAAAAGCAGGATTACAGCTGAACATCAAGAAGACAAAAGTAATGACAATTTGAGAATCACCCAATTTAAGGCTGACGGTGGGGGAAAATTGAAATTTGTAAGATTTTAAGATTCCTTGGGCTCCACCTTCAACCAAAAGAGAGACTGTGATCAAGAAATCAGAAGGAGACTGAGGCTGGGAAGGGCAGCCATAAATGAGCTAGAAAAAAAGATTCTTAAGGGTAAGAATGTGTCGCCGGCAACCCAGATCAAGTTAATCCGTGCCCTAGTCTTCCCCATTACTGTATATGGGTGCGAAAGCTGCAAAATGGAGAAAGCTGATGGGAAGCAAGTGGATCCCTTTGAAATGGGGTTTTGGAGGAGAGTTTTACAGATACAGTGTGGACTACCAAAAAGACAAATAGGTGGGTTGTAGATCAAATCAAGTCTGAACTTTCCCTAGAAAAGATTAAGCTGAGGCTGTTGTACTTTGGCCACATTCTGAGAAGACAAGACTCGCTGGAAAAGACAATAATGGTAGGAAAAGTTGAAGGCATCAAGAAAAGAGGAAAACCCGATATGAGATAGATTGACTCAGATTGAACCAGCCTGGTACAGTGGTTAAGAGCGCGGACTCTAATCTGGGAGAAACGGGTTTGATTCTCCACTCCTCTACATGCAGCCACTGGGTGACCTTGGACAAGCCACAGTTCTCTTAGAGCTGTTCTCTCAAGAGCAGTTCTCAGTCGGAGCTCTCTCAGCCCCACCCACCTCACAGGGTGCCTGTTGTAGGGAGGGGAAGGGAAAGGAGATTGTAAAGTGCCATGAGTGAAGGGCAGGGTATAAATCCAATCTCTTCTTCTTCGATCAAGGAAGCCATGTGCTTTAGTTTGCAAGACCTGCGCAAGGCTGTTAACGACAGGATGTTTTGGAGGTCATTTATTCATAGGGCCGCCATAAGTCAGAAGTGATCGGATGGCATTTCACATGCACATACATCCATGTTTTCAAAAGGGTTCCCCAAAAGCCCTCCAGCAGCATGGGAAAGGCGGTACAGTGGCCGTGAGGCGCCAAGACCAGGAAAGTGTAAAGAAAACTTCTGCGTGGATGCTGCATTCTTGTAGTACATGCCCTTGCATTCAAAGCAGCAATAAGAGCTACACTGTCACCATGTGGAATCTATCAGAGCTGGTGCTGCGGTAGTAATTGTGCAAAAGGTGTATCTATTAATATGAATTATAACAGGGCTCTTTTTGTAGCAGGAACTCCTTTGCATATTAGGCGACACACCCCTAAGGTAGCCAATCCTCCCAGAGCTTACAGAGCTCTTCTTACAGGGACTACTGTAAGCTCTTGGAGGACTGGCTACATCAGGGGTGTGTCGCCTGATATGCAAAAGAGTTCCTGCTACAATAAGAGCCCTGATATACATCTGTTATGCAAATTCTTCCTCCCCTCCCCCCGTCTTCTTCTTTGAGGGCGATCATTTGCCTTCTTGACCACCTCAAAATGGCTGCCCTAACACATGTGACATGTTTCGCGTGATGTGAGGAACTCAAATGGCCCGGATGAGGAGGGCTTCTGCCTGCAGTTGCTTCCTGTGTGACCAAAGGTCACTGGTCTGGTTCACCACATAAAATGCAGATTGCAGATACGTCTGGCCTCTGGGAACCTTGGGGCTGTGCCAGAAAGGGAGAAGTTTAACCTCTCAAGTCGGTTTGATTTACCTGTTTTAAAATGGCTTTGCCCTCCTTTAAAAACATACCTTTCTCCTTTAAACTGCTCACAGCAGATCAGAAACGCCAATTTGAAATAGTGAAGCTGAGTAGAGGCTGAAGGGTTAAATTCCCTCCTCCCTTCCTTGGATGGTCCTGATGCAAATTAAGGCCACACAGTAGGGATGCCAGCCTCCAGGTGAGACCTGGGGATCCCTTGGAATTACAACTCATCTCCAGACTACAGAGATCAGTTCCGCTGAAAAAAACGGATGCTTTGGAGTTTGAGCTCTCTGGCACGGTACCCCACTGAGCCAGTTTGGTGTAGTGGTCAAGTGTGTGGACTCTAATCTGGGAGAATGAGGTTTGATTCCCCACTCCTCCACTTGCACCTGGCTGGATGACCTTGGGCAAGCCATAGTTCTGTCAGAAGTGTTCTTGAAAGGGGTTTCGGTTTCGGCGTCGCGAATGGCGGCCGCTTCTCGGGACGCTCCCGGAGGCGGTTAGCCCACGCGCAGTTAGGGGGGGTCTTCGCATGTGCGAAAGACCCTAGTGAGCCTTAGGTAAAGGCTCCGAACCGGGGGCACTTGGGGAGTAGCCTCTTTGCCGGCAGACAGCCGGGAAATTGAGGCTTTCTCCCCGCCCCAATCGGCCCCGCTGCGGCGTGCCCGTAATGGGACTTAGCGGCACCACCGATTTCCAGGAGTGAAGACAGCGCTATGGTTTAAAATAAAAAGAAGAAGTAGCATCGAATCGTGAGTTGAAGATCTATTTTGAAGTGTAAATCGAAGCCCCCCTGCATGCGTATAAGCGTTGGGAGGAGGGAGGAGTTCCCACCCCCTTTGAGAAGCAAGATCTACAAAGGGAGCGCGAAGGGGGGCTGAGAGAAAAAAAAAGCGTTGGTGAAAGTACCGTTGGGGTTGCATGGATGACTGTGATCATCTTAGCTTCCTGGGGGATGCGGCACGAACTTTTTAAAAGTAAACAAAAAAACAAAATGTCGATACTGGAAAAAGTCCTGCAGACGCCGGAAGAGAAGAGAGGAGGGACTTCCGGTCCAGACAGCCCCCCCCAAGAGCTTGCTGTCAATCAACAGGAAAAGGAGATGCTGTGCCCCCTGCTGGAACAATTGCAGAAAATCAACGAAACTCTGTTTAAAATGGATAGTGTTCTCATCAGTCGACAGAAACAGATATCGGAAACAACTAGAAAGATGATGGAGATCGAACAGAAATCGAATCTGATTCTAGGTTTCCAGGGCGTTAAAGAAGAGAAAGAAGATCTCGGATTTACCTTGACAAATGTCTTGGCACCCCTAACTGGCAGTGAAGCGATAAAATTAAAAGAAGAGGTGAATGAGGCTCCCAAAGCCTATTCCGCTTTTATAAAAGAGAATACTCTGCCAGTAGAAGGGGCTGTTGAGCATAGCAAGCGACAAACTGGAGATCTAATTTCATCTGAAGAGTTTATGGAGCCCAGGAAGCTTGAAGGCCAGAAGTTTAAGGAAAAAGAGAAAAGAAAGAAGAAGGATTTCATCTTTAAAATACAGAAACTTCTGGAGAGACACGCCAGCAGGGAGGAAGATGCAGTATTCAAAACTGGGATAAGCGAAGAAGACAGCAGCCCAGGGGAAAGTGGTGATGGAACGGAAGACTTCAAAGTTAAAATGGACTCAATCCATAACTGGAAGAGATTTAAAAAGAAGATACTTTGAGGACTGTTCGTGTAACATCTGGAAGGAGCTGTTTAATTACTAACCCCAATGGACTTTACTAACTGCATTAACAGAGTGACTTTGGACTTTGCAATAGTTAAAAAGAAGATCTTCTAACCATGATAGATGCCAAAATTGGTATTGGTTACTAACCTAAACTAACCCTCACTAACAGGAAAATTTCACTCCATCTTTTTCTTTCTCCATCTGTCTACCCTTCCCGTTTCTTATAAAAAGAATAAAATTCTCTCTTCTTTAAGAGAGTTTTACAAAAAAAAAAAAAAAAAAAAAGTGTTCTTGAAAAAGGGCAGTTTCTGTCAGAGCTCTCTCAGCCCCACCTACCTCTGTTGTGGGAAGGGGAAGGGAGATTGTAAGCCACTCTAAGACTCCTTTGGGTAGTGAAGAGCAGGGTATAAATCCAATCTCCTCCTCCTCCTCCTCCTCCTCCTCCTCCTCCTCCTCCTCCTCCTCCTCCTCCTCCTCCTCCTTCTTCTTCTTCTTCTTCTTCTTCTTCCATGTCCTCCCCAGGCTCCACCCCCAAAGGAGTTTCCCATCCTGGACCTGGCAGCCCTACCGCCCCTCTTCCCCTGCCAGTGACGGGGCGGGGTGGGGTGGGGGCTGGCAACCTTATCGCACAAGCCAGCCAGTTGCATTTTATGGCTGCAAAGAGACCACCGATTCAGGATCGGAAATCTTCCAGACATCTTTATTTGGTTTAAAAGCCCTACAGTCATGGGGAAACCCTATATAAACAAGTTTCCCTGCTGAAGGCTCTGTGTGTGTGTGTTTAATGAAGCATGCAGGGAAGGAGAGTGATCTCCCCCTCCAGCCCCCCAACACATCACTTACCTGACGGGGCTTCCCTATTTGACATCTATCTTCTCTTGGCCAGGCGCCAAAAAGTCAGTCAAGTTGGGAGGAAAATGGACAATGATCTCTGAGGTGTGAAGGTAAGGTTTCATTCCCCTTGTCTGTACACTCCCCTTTTATTTTCACTTTTTAAAGTCACGCGCCCCCCCTTCTCCCCTGCTTGAGATGCCCGAGAGATGAAGGAAAGCTCACTCCTCCCCCAATAATTCACACTTCCTCCAGCCTTGCTGGGTCCAGTGATAAATTGGCTTCTCTCTGCCCGAAATCTGGGGGGAGGGAGGCTCAGGGAGCACCGTGACAGGTTTTGAGTTGCCCTCCTCCAAGTGTTGGCTGGAGATCTCTCAGAATTCCAAATAGTCTCCAGATGACAGAGATCAAGTTCCCTTGGAGAAAATGGCTGCTTTGGAAGGCCAACTCTATGGTATTATATCCTTCTGAAGTCCCTCCCCTCCCCAAACCCCATCCTTCCCAGTCCCCACCCCCAAGTTCTCCAGGAATTTCCCAAGACAGAGCTGGCAACCCTACATTGTTCTTCATTTCTATGAAGGGTCAGATAGAGTAGCTGTACCGGTAATGTCAGTCCTTTACAGAATATAATTTTTACTTGACACAAAAGTTACCAGAAAACTAAATACATATTGGTTCCTTTTGCAAGATCCAGTTCTGTGTCTCTCTCACCATGAGGTCAGAGACCTGATCCAGAAGGAGGAGGAGGAGGAAGAAGAAGAAGAGGAAGAGGAGGAGGAGGAGGATGATGAGGAGGAGATTGGATTTATACCTTCACTACCCAAAGTAGTCTCAGAGCAGCATACAAACTCCTTTCCCTTCCCCTCCTCACAACAGACACCCCGTGAGGTAGGTGGGGTTGAGAGAGCTCTGACAGAAACTGCTCTTTTTCAAGAACAGCTCTGACAGAACTATGGCTTGCCCAAGGTCATCCAGCAGGTGCAAGTGGAGGAGTGGGGAATCATACCCGGTTCTCCCAGATTAAGAGTCCACGCACTTAACCACTACACCACCCCGTAAAGTCCTTTTATGAGTCCTCCAACAACACAAATGTGAATAATTTTGCAGTTTTGCCTGCAGTTTTAAGCATAAGAAAAAAACATATTCAAAGAGATCCTTATTCACATTACAAAAATCAAAGAGATGTGGTTTACAAGGTACATAATGCCCACATTATATAAAGATGCTGTGCACAGGCTCGCCTGTACCATAACTGTGAAGTTCTCACATCTAGGTGGCATCAACTTCATCACAGAGTCGTCACTTCTGAAGGTCACAATGCAGTGCCAGCAAAAAAGCCCTTCTAGTCCTCAAACCATCGTGTGGAGAATAAGGCGCCCCACCAAGAACACAGAAGGAGGCCATTTCTGCCTCATGGTATCCAGCAGAGACCAGAACCAGGCCACTCAGCAAACCCCAAAGGCTGTTCTAAGTCAGAAAAGTGGCTGTTGTGAGAACTAACCCGATTATCACCTCTGCTCGCTTCAAAGCCACTGTTGACAGGTTTACACACACCCCGGTACCACAAAGACAAAGCCAAGCAGGATTTCCGGGCTGAAGTACCAAGGGGACAACTGTATGCATGGAGGAAGGAGCAGGTGGGGGGGGGAACACACATAAACACCGAAGGTGGCCTGTAGCTTTGCTAGGATTGCCATCTGCTCTTAGCACATGGTGAGCCAGTTGGGGAGTAACAGCCTCCCAGCTGCCCTTCACTTAGAGATCTTCCCAAGAGATCTTACTGCAAGGGGGTGGGGTGGGTGGGAAAAGGCTGGGAATCAGCCGGAGGACAGCAGCCGGCAAGAAGGCGAGGGAAACGTTCCATCCCCTAAGAGGGAAAGCCCTGTACTAGCAGGGCTGGCCCCGGTTAGCACTTGGGTGGGACGGCACCAAGGAATTCCAGGGTCACTACCCAGAGGACAGCAACTGCAAACACATCTCTGAATCGCTCTTGCCGTGAAAACCCTACCGGGCCGCCAGAAATCCAGCTGCAGCTTGATGGGGCTTTACACATGCTGCGCACAGGCTCACATCTCTACTGTAACTGTGAAGTTCTCACATCTAGATGACACCGACTTCCTTATCGAATCTTATTCCTTTTGAAGGTAGTGACTCCTACACACACACACACACACAACTTGCTCGAACCTTGTCATGGTCTGTGGGTCGAGGGATCCGGATGCTGATAAAACCATTTCCTTGAGGGCTGCGGTGCTATGAACAGTTACGCAACTGGCAACCTTTCTGCAGCACTGTGTTATTTCTTTATTTGTTTGGAAAGCGCACGTGTTGGCTCTCCAGCGAGGTGCTGGAGACAACTCGCACCGTTTATTTATTTCTGTCTAGAACAAAGTTTTGAGTCCAGTTGCATTTTTAAGACCAACAAAGTTTTAATTCTGGGTATTAGCTTTCGTGGGCGTGCTTCATTTATTTACATTACTTCGTTTTATGTTATTATGCTGACCTCTAAACACATGAATACATGAAGCCGCCTTTTACTGAATCAGGCCCTTGGTCCGTTGAAGTCAGTACTGTCTACTCAGACTGGCAGCGGTTTTCCAGAGTCTCTGGCAGAGGGATCTTTTCACATCACCTACTGCCAGGTCTTTCAACTGGAGATGCCGGGGACTGAACCCGGGACCTTCTGCATGCCAAGCAGATGCTCTGCCGCTGAGCCACAGCCCTTCCCACATAAGGTCATTCGTCTGCCCTTGCAGAGCCAGCATCTTTCAACCTCACTTACCAGCTGAGCTACTGAAAGGATAAAATAGGAGGAACCTAGAGGAAAGGATAAAATAGGACGAACTCTTGAGAGTCCCTTGGACTGCAAGGAGATCAAATCAGTCAGTCCTAAAGAAAATCAACCCTGGCTGTTCCCTGGAAGGCCAGATAGTGAAGCTGAAGCTCCAATACTTTGGCCACCAAATGAGAAGGGAGCGCTCACTGGAGAAGACCCTGATGCTGGGAAAGACTGAAGGTCAAAGAAGAAGGGGATGTCAGAGGCTGAGACGGCTAGACAATGTTATTGAAGCAATGAACATGAAATTAAGCAAACTCTGGAGGATGACGGAAGACAGGAGGGCCTGGTGTGAAGTAGTCCATGGGGTCATGAAGAGTTGAACTGGACTGTGCGACTGAACAACAACCAAGAGGTTCTTGGAGAAAGGTGTGGGTACCAAAGAGATAAACCGTGGTCTTCAGGATTCTGTTTTGATAAGCCCACATGGGAAACAGTGAACATCTTCTTAGTACTTCCTTGAGACTTGCCGAGTATTATGGCTCTTGTCCACCGACAAGAAAACACAATGTGCTAGCCAGTCAGAGTGTGGCCACACAGCAGAACATCTCGAGAATTAAGGCTCCGTCCTGAGGATAGCTCGTTAGACTCTCAGTGGACAAAATGCCTTGTCCTGTGATGCTATTATCAGAAGTTTGGGTGATAAATATCACTGAACAATTTGTTCTAGTTCTTTAAAAGACTTCCCTGCAGGCTTCGATGGAGCCATCAAACTGTGCCCGAGACTGTATGGTTTTCCTCCATTGTTGTTGTTGTTGTTAACAAAATTTATAGCCCGCCTTTCTGCTCTTTCAAGGGCTGCCAAGGCAGCTAACAATTTAAAACATATTTTAAAACCATTAAAATCAACCCCCCTTCAACATATATCACTACAATTTACAAAAGAATTTAAAAGCAGGATTAAAACACGTACAAAACATTTAAAAATATATTGGTTAGGAAGGAAGGATAATTGAGGGGAAACCAAAGAAAATTTGTCAGAAGATGGCAACAGAAGGGGACAGACAAATCTCCCCGGGGAGAGACTTCCGGAGCTTTGGTGCTGTGACCGAGAAGGCCCTGTCCCAAGAGGCCACCCGCCTAATCTCAGAAGGCAGGGCACCCAAAGCAGGGCCTCCAAAGATTACTGTAATCACCAGGTATGGGTTCATAAGGGGTTAGGGGATCCTTCCGGTCTACTACCCTGATCTGGACAGCCCAGGCTAGCCTGATCCCATTAGATCCCAGAAGCTAAGCAGGGTCGGCAGTAGCTAGTATTTGGAAGGCCGACCTTTAAGGAAGACCAGAGGCAGGACGCAGAGGAAGGCAATGGCAAGCCACCTGTGAAATGTCTCTTGCCTTAAAACCAAGTCTAGCTCACCACCTAGTGGTAAAGGTAAAGATTTCCCTTGCTCGAGCTCTACGGGGTGGTGCTCATCTCCGTTTGCAAGCCGAAGAACCAGTGCTGTCCAGAGACTTCTCTGTGGTCATGGGGCTGGCTTGACTAAATGCTAAGGCGCATGGAATGCTGTTACCTTCCCACTGAAGCGGTACCTATTTACCTACTTAAAATTTCTTACTTTCAGACTGCTAGGTTGACAGGAGCTGTGGCCAAAGGTGGGAGCTCATCCCATCACGCAGCACAGACAACCTACAGACTTTACGGTGGGCAGCTCAGCATCTTAACCTCTGAGCCACCGCTCAGAGCTAGAACGTCTGGCTGCCAGACAATCTTAGGCTCTCCTGGCTATTCCACACACAATGTCATATGATAATTAATTAATTAATCCAGGTCTGGCGGTCCCGAACCATACTCAGCAATGCTGCTACATTTTTTCTCCTGGAGGAATGTCATTCACTTCAAAATTCCATTCCTGCCTTTCCACAGTGCTATATTTCACTTAGTTTCACTGTACTTACAATTCTGTCCCACAAAAAGTTTCTTGAACCTCACCTTCATCACCAATTGTAAGATGTTGCTGTTAATCATATGACTCACACAAGGCTGGGTTCATGACGAGGCAACTGGACAGCAGATTCAGCAAAACCAGCTAATAAGTGAAATATGATTGCAGATTCCATATTTGAATGTATTACTCTTCCCTCTATTTTATTTTGAGTCTTCTGCTCTCGATATTACTGTTGGACGGGGCCAATATAAAAAGCTTGTTGATTTTCTTCAAGGGTAGAAACAAAAATCTAATGTGTTAAAAAGCTGTACACCCAGGGCTCTTTTTGTAGCAGGAAGTCCTTTGCATATTAGGCAACACACCCCTAATGTAGCCAATCCTCTAAGAGCTTACAGAGCTCTTCTTACAGGGGCTACTGTAAGCTCGGAGGATTGGCTACAGTAGGGGTGTGTTGCCTAATATGCAAAGGACTTCCTGCTACAAAAAGAGACCCGCGTATACCCTTAATACTCACAAAAGTAGTTAAGGAATGCAAGACTCAGGGCTTTGACAAGAGAAGACCATTCCATTCTCTTGCAAGAGGACAGCCAGTGGAAATGCAAAATGTTTCCTTTTCCTTTAATAAAAATGGAGATTTGATTGGGGAGGGGGAGAGGCGAAGATTTCTGATTTTAATGCAAACTGAAATATGTTGCCTTTGAGTAAGAATGCTTTCATGGAAAACAAAGAATTTCTTAAAACAATACATGCAAAAGAAAGGCAAGGACAGAGAGAGAGAGAGAAATTTCCATCAACCTTAAGATGCTCAATTTTGACAATATTGTCATCTTCCAGAGAACAACAAAGACGCTCAAGAGGTATCAGGAGTGTTCCGATTTACAGAAAGTGACTTATTCAGTGTAGCCTTGTCTATCTCAACAGCCCGGAGAAGGGGCATTTGATGAAGATTTCAGCTAAAGTAAGTTTATGAACATTGAGCTAAACTGATGTGGGACTCTGAGGGCAACCTGTGAAAACTGACAACACTGATGGCTTCCAGGTACAGTGAATCATTTTCTCAGTCCCACGTGTTTCCGTGGGAGAAGAACGTGCTGTTGTCTTCTCTCTGAAAGCCAATGAGACGTGTCTGGATTTCGCTTCCTGGGACACGGGCAGCTCATGGACATGAAAACGCCGCTGTCCAATATGGCACAGAAAATTGATCTTCAGGCACACATTTGCTCCTTCTTCTTTTTTTTCATAAAACAATTTTATTAGGATATATAATACTTCACAATTTTAGCTAAGATAATATAAATCATATCTTTTTCTTCGGATTCCCCTCCCCCTGTTGGCTCCCAGCATTGTTTCCACCATTTTACCAATACATAATGCCTATTAATTCACAGTTATCATATAAATTCTACAGTTAACGCAATTTACTTATTTGCAACTACTACTAATACTTATTGATTATATACCTATTACACATTTGTTACCTATCTAGTAACTTTCCAAAGTGAATATGCTGTCCTTCATTTCCCAATGTTTCTCTAAATACTCTTTAAAGTCATTCCAATCTACCAAAAAAGATTCTGCTTCTAAATTGTTGAGTTTTCTTGTCCATTTGTCCATTTCTGCCATAAATAGCAGTTTTTTTAGCCACTCCCAGAGTTCAGGAATTTTTTCATTTTTCCAACTTTGAGCATAGATCATTCTGGCGGTTGTTACCATGTACCACATCAGTGTTCTTTTACTCACATTTATTTCTTCTAGTTTAAGACCTAGAAGGAACACTTCAGATTCTTTCTTGAAGGTACATTTCAAAAAATTTTCCATCTCTGTATGTATTGCAGTCCAAAATATTTTTGCTTTATCACAAGTCCACCACATATGATAAAAGGAACCTTCGGCATGTTTACATTTCCAATATTTGTTAGATAGATTTTTACCTATATTAGCTATCTTTTTAAGTGTCATATACCATCTATACATCATTTTAAAACAATTTTATTTAAGGTTGGTACATGTAGATATTTTCATAGCATTTTCCATAAGAATTCCCAAGATGACATAGATATTTCCTTATTCATATTAATTGCCCATTTAATCATTTGCTCTTTAACTACTTCATCTTCTGTATACCATTTTAACAAAATTTTATACATTTTCGATATCATTTTCTTCCCTCTCTACATTTGCTTCTTTTGTTTTAAAAAAGAGCCAGTTCTGGCATTCCTCCACCTCACTGGAGTGGGAAGTGCTTCAAAAGAACCCGGGAGACATCACCTGTGTGTCTGCTGCAGGGAGCCCCCGCTTGGAACAAGGTGTCTCCATTGCACTCAGGGTGCAGCCTCCCACCATCTGGTGACTGGTCCCAGACGCCCATGGGAACCATTTTGCAGTATCCAATAAGATCTCCAGCCAACACCTGGAGGATGGCAAGCTATATCCCTTTATGGTCAAATCTTCTTCCCGCGGCATACATGGCTTTCTCTCCTTCCATTTTACCCCACAGCTCTCTGAGGCTCTTTCTGCACTCTCCTTTTAATCCATGTTCACTGCAGTGTCCTCCAAACAATTCTGCACTAAAATTGAAGTCAACCTGCTTTTTTAATCCAGCATGTCCCCCCCCCCATTCTGAACTAAAATCGAGTTCGATCTTCTTCGTGATTCTCAGAAAACAGGATCACGAAACTGCGGGGGGAATTGGGTGAAGCTGCGGGTCAAAATGCAGCCCCGCGGCTTCAGGTGTGAGATTGACCAATAGTGTCGGGGCAAACGGCAGTGCAACACCAAGGCAGCTGTAGTGGGAAATCAGCCAGAGACTCAGAGACCCTTTCCACATTTGCCAGCCACTCTGGATTTTCTCAGTGTTCGAGTTCAAGGCAATTTAAGTCCAGTGCAAAACAGCACCCAAATAACCCCGGGGGCAATAGCAGGCTGAAACCGGACTGACCACTGAAGGGAGGGAATGTCATGCAGAATGGGGGGAAACCCCTGGAACAAAAAGCAAAGCTGAACTTGATTTTAGCGCAGAATGGGGGGAGGGACTGAATTAAAAAGAAGGTTGATTTCGATTTTACTGCAGAATTGCTTGGAGGACACACCGCGGTGAACACGGAGCGTCCAGAAAGGACCTCGAGCACTGAGAAAATCCTGAGTGGCAGGCAAATGTGGAAAGGGCCTGTGAAATGGAAGAAACCGGCTGGTTCAAAGTCACCCAGCCACCCTCCGTGGTGGAGTGGGGATTCAAACCCAAGCCTCCCCAGTCCTAGTTGAACACCCTAGCCGTGAGACCAGACTTCGGGTTGCCAGCATCTAGGTGAGGTCTGGAGATCAGGGTAGAGAAAATACCAACTCTTCTTCATTGCCCAGAATTATCCGAAGAAGTGAACGGTGAGTCCAGTGTTCCCTCTAAGCTGAGTTCGTGTGAGCTAGCTCACAGCTTTTTAGCCTCTGGTTCACACGTTTTTGTCGTCGCTCAGGAAGGATGGCTCCAGAGCAAACTAATGTATGTGGCAGCCAAATCGCTTGTTCACAACTTTAATGCCAGGAGCTCACGAAGTAGAATTTTTGCTCACAAGACTCCACAGAGGGAGCATTGGCAGCGACTCACGAAAGCTCCTGCCCTTCCAGTTACCTCCTGACCTCTTGACCAAAATCAGCGCCTCACATGTTCAAGTTCTTCTAGGGAAGGGACTGTGGCTCAGTGGTAGAGCATCTGCTTGGCATGCAGAAGGTCCCAGGTTCAATCCCCAACATCTCCAGTTAAAAGGATCAGGGAGTAAGCTATATGAAAGACCTCTGCCTGAGACCCTGGGGAGCCGCTGCCAGTATGAGTGGACAATACTGACCTTGATGGACCAAGCCTCTCATTCAGTATAAGGCAGGTTCATCCGTTCACTCTCTGATCCCCTCAAATTTTAAGAAAGGAAATTCGCCTCAGCCGGTCACCAGGGATAGTTACTGCTCACCCTGCTTTTTCAGGGTCACCACCCGCAGAAGGAAGAGAACTGGCTGTTTTCTCCTTGGCTTCCTGTTTTCCCCTGCAAAATGCTGGAGTGCACAATGTGCTTCCAGATGGTCCAGTCACCCAGAAGTCACCTCTCTTTGCCCAAGAGGGCGCCTGCCCTACAAAGCGTCTCTCGGCCCACTTCCACATTTTGAGCTGAGCAGAAGCCAAGAGAGTTCTCAAATCGTCACTGCTGGAAGGAAAAACTTTCTTCTGCCTTCGTGGGATGACTGGAGGCTCCAACGGGATTACCTGGTAGCTCCCCAAATGAGGAGGGGGGCCCTGACTCAGGGGCAGAGTATCTGCTTGGCATGCAGAAGGTCCCAGGTTCCAGGACTTTTTTTGTAGAAAAAGCCCAGCAGTAACTAATTAGCATAACAGGCCACACCCAATTGCAGGAACTCATTAGCATATTAGGCCACACCCCTGACAGCACAGCTCAATAGCATATTAGGCCACACCCCCATGGTACCAGAAGTGTGGTCATCCAGCCACACCCACCTTTTGCTTCTTGTTCTGTTTACCTTGTTTGTTGTCAAAACCCAGGGCTTTTTTGTTGCAGGAACTCCTTTGCATCTTAGGCCACACAGCCCTAAAGTAGCCAATCCTAATGAGTTTCTGCTGATGGGTGTGGCCTAGTATGCTAATGAGTTCCTGCTGGGCGTGGCCAACTCTGTTCCTGTGTGTTTCTGCCCAAAAATAGCCCTGCCAGGTTCAATCCCCAGCAGCATCTCCAATGGAAAGGGTCAAGTAATGAGAAAGACCTCTGCCTCATACCCTGGAGACCCACTGCCATTCTGAGTGGCTAATACTGACTTTGATGGGCCAAGGGTCCGATGCAGTATAAGGCAGCTTCATGTGTCCATATGATCAGTAGGCCCCCAGCATTTAAAATTAAAATTTAACATAATCCCTGGCATCCCTAGAAGATAGCAGAGAAGAACGAAAGAATGCATTCGCCACTCCACCACATGCCCTGGTTCATCAGACACAACTTCACAGCAGCAACTGGGACTCTGGAACGTGCAGGACTTTATTACTGCCTGTCTTCCGAAATGACATGACAGACAGCAGACCCCATTTAACATTATCCTTCTCTGTGGCAGTAGAACGGGCCATCGAGTTGCGGTTGACTTCTGGCGATCCTGTAGGGCAGGTGTACCCAGCATGGTGCCCACCAAGTGATTTTAGAAAGCGGGTGGGGCCAGGTAGGCCTTTCCCCAGCCAAGTTCCTGATTGGCCACTGGAAATTTGCTTTGCTTTGCTTCTATTCTTGGTGCTGGGGGGGGCTCAGAGGGAGGGCTTGTAGTGTCCTGGCCCCACTGCTGAACCTCCTGATGGCACCTGGTATTTTTGGCCACTGCGTGACAGAGTGTTGGACTAGATGGGCCACTGGCCTGATCCGACGTTGGCTTCTCTTATGTTTGTAGATTTTTTTTTAAAAAAAACATTGCTTTGGCAGCAGTTGCCACCACAGCACACATATCTTCACTGTGTGACTCCAGAAAGCTGTGGCAGCCATTTTGTGGCTGGCCCCACCTCCCGTGGCAGCCATTTTGTGGCTGCACCCACCATGTTATGTCAGAACTCCAAGGTTGCCCACAAGCTCAAAAAGGTTGGGGACCCTTGCCATAGGGTGTTCAAGGCAAGAGACATACAGAGGTGGTTTGCCATTTCCTGCCCCTGTGTAGCATCCCTGGACTTCCTTGGTTGGTCTACCATCCAAGTACTAACAAGGCCAACACTGCTTAGTCTCCCAGATCTGATGAGATCGATCTGCCCTCGCCCCCCAGGTCACAACATTCTCCACTGTGGCTGTTTTACCTGGATTTCCGTACAAAGAAATTAATAGCAGATCCTCTCTAGCAGTTCACGTCCATTCGAGCTGATTAACACCTCCAAAGTTCCTGCTGCTCCCCGGAATACAGCCCCGTTGTCTTCTGAAACCTGGGACAACACCCTCCGACTGTCAGCTCTGCTCTGGGTTGCCAGGTCCCCCCTGGCCACCACTGGGGGAAGGGGGGCAGTAGGGTTGCCAGCTCCAGGTTGGGAAACTGCTGGAGATTTGGGGATGGAGCCTGGGGAGGACAGGGACCTTAGTGGGGGTACAATGCCGTACAGTCCACCCTGCAAAGCATCCATTTTCTCCAGGGGAACTGATCTCTGTAGCCTGGAGATAAGCTGTAATTCTGGGGAAATCTCCTGGTCCTGCTTGGAGGCTGGCATCCCTAGTTTCTAATTCTAACTGAGCTCCACTACTTCACTTTATTTAGTGAAGAACAAGACAACTTTAACCGGCTCAGTGAAAAACCACACCCCAAACACACCCCTACACCGTAATAGGCTATTTACAGTGGCTGAGAGTTCCATGGGCTCTCGGCCGGCAGCCTAGCCCTCTGATTGGTGCGGGCTAGGATCCACTTAGTCCATTGTTCGCTGGAGCGAAGCTCCAAAATCTAGCTGGACCACATGGAGCCCCTGGGTGCCACGCAGTCGGGACCGAGTACATTACAGACAGAAAGATGCAGTAGATGGGCTGGTGCCTTTCTTGGTGGTGGTGGAGGAGGGAACACAGGGGAACAACAGCGGGAGAAAGAGTAGCAGTGACCAGAAGAACAGGGGCCACGGGGACCAGGGGCCGACTCATACATGCGTGCCCATCCAGTGGCGATGCGAATGTGTGAATGGGTCATCTAATATCAAACACCGCAAATCCATCAAAATGGTTTCAGGCACGGCGCTCATTTTTGAAGTCTCTCCAGTGGGTGAAAGACACCACCCCCCTTTCATAGTAGACCAAGTGTCGTTGTTCATTGTTTTTAGTTGCCCGTTGGGAATTACAGAAATGGTTTCATTAGCTAGGGTTCGGTCTGCCTTCCAAAGCAGCCATTTGCTCCAGACATGGAATAAATGTACGCCGTTTGGAGATTAGTTGCAATTCCAGGCGATCTCCATACCCCCACTTGGGGGTCGCCCTGGACTCAAACTCGCATCTATTGTTAACTCTTCCATTATCTGTATGCTAACTCACTGCTGTCCACAGACCTTACCAACTGTGTTATTCCGATCTTAGCTGCACTTATACGTCTTGACTCTAATAACCCCCCAGACCTACATGCAATACTTGAGGAAATCTCTTTCACTGTATTTGAAGAAGGGTGCATGTATGCACGCTAAGTCTTCTCAGCTCTTGCTTATGCCCAGAACTGAACTTTATTAGTCTTGGAGATGCCACTGGACTCAAACTGGACTCAAAGGAAATCTCTTTCACTGTATTTGAAGAAGGGTGCATGTATGCACGCTAAGTCTTCTCAGCTCTTGCTTATGCCCAGAACTGAACTTTATTAGTCTTGGAGATGCCACTGGACTCAAACTTTGTTCTCACATCTGTTAACTCTTGCGTTTGTATGGCCCCGGTCATACGGACCAGAAAACGCTGTGGGGAGGCGTGGCTGTTTGCCCCGGAGCAAAATAAGGCGCGGTAGCCCGATCACACAGGCCACCAGGTTGCCACGCTCCAGCTCCGAGCGCCGATCACACCACGATGCTGCAGTGCAGCAAAAAAGCGGCGCAGCACGAGCACACAAGCTGCACTGTTGTAATGTGTGCATGCGCCGTTGGGGGGGTGGGCCGCTGTTGGTGTCTTGTGTGTGCACATGCGCCATTTAGCATTGGTGCGCATCCCATGGAAACTTACAACATCTGGTTTGCCCCGGGACATGGGCAGGTGTTGGATGCCGCGGGATACTGGCGCTCCTGTGATCAGACGCCAGCCTTTGCCCCAGGGTTTCCAGAAACTAGTGCTTCTTCCCTGGTAGTTTTTTACTCCACATCTTCGGAGGGAAGCCGTGGGTTGGCCACGGGAGTGCTACGCCTCCCAGATGTGCCTGTGTGATCGCGCATGGAAACTCCGCATGGCTACTGTGCCTTTGGCGGGGCAAATGCTCCGTGTGACTGGGACCTATGTTAATTTGTCGCCATTGACAGGTCTTACCAACAGTTTTAATCCAGTCTTGGCTGTACTTCATGCCCAGTTGCTTATGTATCTTGACTCTAATTAGCCCTTCCTGGCAACTAACAACCCTCTACCTATCTATGTAAGGAGCTTGAAGAAAACCACTTCAACGTATCTGAAGAAGTGTGCATGCAAATGAAAGCATGTACCCAGGATTAAACTCCGTTGGTCATAAAGGTGCCCCACCGGACTCAGACTTTGTTCTGTTGCATCAGAACTGGGCTTTTTTTCAGAGAGAACACACCGGAACGGAGTCCAAGAACCTCTTCAACAAAATTCTTTTAAAAAATGTTTAAAACTTCCTGAGTTTTCAGTATGCAGCTTGAAACTTTTATTTCCCTCTCGAGAGTTCTGGCACTGCTTTCCCCAAAATAAAAGCCCTGCTTCAGACCAACACGGCCACCCGCCTGAATCTATTCCTTAGTGTCAGCCTCAGGGAAACGTGCAGCTGAAATAGTTGTTAGCAGAGGTCATTTCGTAGAAAAACAGGTGCAGGAGCTCATTTGCATAACTCATTAGCATAACTTATTTGCATATGCCCTGACATCAACGGAAGTGTGCCAAAAGGCAACACCCACCACTCAGGCTCCACTGGACGGTTTGGATTGCTAGCTATGGGGGTGGAGCGTGCAGATCTGCCCTCCCAGAGGAGGGAGAGCTTGTACCTGAATAAAACTTGGTCTTAAAGGTGCCACTGGACTCTTTTGGAAGGTCAACAAGTGTAGGAAAGTGCGTGGCTGCCCATGGGTCAAGGAGGGTGGCACAGAGGACATGCATGGCCTTGAGCAGGTAGGGGACCAGGGTGGTGGCAGAGCAGAGGCACAGGAGGAGGCTGAGTAGGCACAGGAGGCCGGGGCGGAGCTCCTCGCAGGCCTCGCAGGAGTCGCCAGGGCCTGCCTTCCAGAGATGCCATGCCAGGGCCAGCATGAAGACGGGCAGAGCCTGGGTGGGCTGGGTGTCATGGCCCAGGCAGTGGCGGAGCAGCTAGAGGGCCAGCTCGCAGCAGCACTCCACTGGGTTGGCCAGCAGGCTGGGAAAGGCGGGGGGGCTGCTGGGAGCAGGGGTCGGGGCTTGCTGCATGTGCCCGCCCCCTGGGCTCCTTACTGCCGGAGCTTCGTGCCTGTGTGCTTCTGCAGGAAATGAGCCCTGTTTGTTAGCAAGTGTGGTCCATTTGAATCTATGAATGAATCAAAAGAGGGTTTTCTTCCAAGGCAATAAGGGGGGGGCTACCTCTGGCTCAGCGGGGACTGGTCTTTGTAGCTTTCCAGTGGGGTTCTCGGGGATCTCGAAGGCTTCTGCCTCTCGCCCAGAAAGCCAACCTGAAGCATCCTGAGACAGAGCTTTAGACACACTTGCGGGGGTTAATCTTCCCCTTTGCTTTTTTGGCGGCTGATGAGAGTGAGGAAGACGGGCTCGGAGGGCAATGGCTGCCCTCTCCCCCCTGGCCGCTTTCCCGCCATGTCGCTCCTGCTTTGAAAGCCGAATGCTGATGGCGGGCTAAGTACACAGGGAAACTTCCCGCAAAGAAAACATCCTGCTTTTTCACTTCTGTTGGACGCGGCAGTTTGCAAAGCCTTTCTGGAGACACAGAACAAACAGCAGGGGCTTGGGTTTTATTATTATTTTTCAGAGAAAACAGCCCACCAGGGGCAAAAAAGAAAAGAAAAGGATGTTATTCCAGGGCCGGGCTGCTGCCAATGCCTCGCGTTAACTCTGAAAGGGTTTTTTCCCCCCATGTGTTGGGGAGAGGAGAAAATAGGACTAAGATTCATAGAGCCCAACAATGCACAATTATTGCCTCTAAGCATCAGACAAAACATGCTAGCTTTTGTCAGTAATGATTCTATATTGTTCCACACTGTATCCATTGTGCTGTGTTCCCTATCTCGTCCCTGCTTTTGCGCTTGTGTAGGTATGCCAGCAGTAACGTGGGAGCTTCTTCCCTGCCGCTCTGTCTTATCATGGTGGCCTTGAGTGCAGGCTTTGGGCTGTTCTTCTTTGTATGAGAATTTTCCAGTCCTGAGAAGATGAGGGGAGAAGGGAGTCGTCTCCCGCCCATTAAGTAATTCTCCCGCCGGGAGTTTCCCACGCATGTGCTTACAGGTCATTTGCTAGTCGCATTTTTGCATCACACTATAAACATGCTTGTGCCGCTTGCATCGCCATTCCTGACAATAACCTCTACACTGTGGGTTTTAGCACTGTATTCCAATAAAGCCCTTCTTACTCCTAAGGATGCTTGGATCTACTTGCTTTTGAACCTGACAGCTTTGCCCTATTTTAAGTTTCTGGTATAGCGAAGAATACTCCCCATCAAAGGAAGAAGAAGAAGAGATTGGATTTATACCCCGCCCCTCACTACCCGAAGGAGTCTCAGAGCAGCTTACAATCTCCTTTTCCTTCCTTTCCCCATAACAGACACCCTGTGAGGTAGGTGGGGCTGAGAGAGCTCTTTGAGAACTGCTCAAGAGAGAACTGCTCAAGAGAGAACTGCTCATGCAACTGACCCAAGGTCACCAGCTGGCTGCGCGTGGAGGAGTGGGGAATCAAACCCGGTTCTCCCAGATTAGAGTCCACGCTGCTAACTGCTATACCAAACTGGCTTTCAATCGGGCAGCATTTTACACACTTTTAACTGAAGTTGCTGGAGACTGAACCTGGGACCTTCCGCATGCAAAGCAGAGATTCTTCTACCTCTGAGGATGCAGCATTTGAGAGGGAATGTTCTCCCTGCTTCTGGTATCCCTCTCACTGCTTTGCCATTGAAGCAGTTGGGAGAAGGCAGTAGTGGATGTGTCTGATATCTCACAATTGTGGACAGATGGAATATTTTGAATGGGAATGTTGAGCTAGCTTCCTGGAACCAACCTTTATCAAAGGCCAGTTAATATCCTGGCAATGAACAAGAAAAGTGGAGCTGGATGATAATTTCATATGTGGCTTAGAGCCAGCCACTGCCGTGGTGTGGACATTCTTCTTTTGGTCTCACTGTTACTGTCAGTCTAACACAGGCATTGGAGCAGGGGTGTCAAAAATGCAGCCTGGGGGCCAGATCAGGCCCCTGGAGGGCTTCTGTCAGGCCCGCAGTGGAACTGGCTGTCTTCTGCTTCTTCTTCCAGTTCTGCTGCTGCTGCGTCATCGTAGGTTTGCAGCTTACAGAGACACACCTGAACAGCATACTCAAGATTGGAATAGCACAGACATCTTGATGCAGTAATTCAGAGCAAGAGGTGTCAGTTATCAGACACTGTTAAATAAACGAAATATGGCAAGGGTGCTGATGTTTTAAGCATGTTTTTATTTTAAGTAAAAAGAAAAGCCTTTTGTGTCTGTGTCCTTTATATAAAGTTTACATCTCTGCTACCTGGCATTACATTTTATGACACACGTGGCCCGGCCCAACAAGGTCTCATTTATGTCAGAGTTCGACACCTCTGTGTTAGAGGTTTCTGAAGCATTACAAACCCCCCGTGTTACAGGAGCCAGGACTAGGATTCCAGGGGTGGGGGAGAAGTGTGAAAGAGCAATGCTGGTAGCTGCATTTGGAAGGGGGTGGGATATCTTTCAAAATGAACATGTAGTTTGACCCTTACGTTGTCACTTAAATGGATTTCAGTGCGGCTTTGAGCCAAATCAGACATTATGCAGGAGAGGTAAACACAGGTGGCTTTTTTAGACTGAGAAGCAGCCTCCGGGGCTGTGACCAGGTGTAGAAGACCGGGTGATGTGTGGATAATGCCCTTACCTCTCTCTCCAGACTTTATGTAGCTGCTCAGCTGATCCTAAAGAGCTGTTTGGGAAGCTGAGTTTTGAGGCTGATCTAGGGTGGCCAGCCTCCAGGTGGGGCCTGGGGATTTCCCGCTTTTCCAACTGGTCTCCAGCTGACAGAGATCCGCTCCCCTGGAGAAAACGGCTGCCTTGAAGGGTGGACTCTAGGGCATTGGACCATGCTGAGGCCCCTCCCCTCCCCAAACCCCACCCTCTCCTGGATCCACCCTCCCCAAAGTCTCCAGGTATTTTCTAACCCAGAGCTGGCAGCCCTAGGCTGATCATATCTCCCAGTTAGGGTTGCCAAGTCCAAGTTGACTTACCACGGGGGAGTCCTGCGCCATCCTGGGAGTCCACGCGCGCCACTGTGATGATGCCACCTGGAAGTGACGCCATTGCATTGGCATGTTGGGGGCAGGGCCACTAGGATTCAAGGGGAAACCATACAGTTTTCCCTCAAAACATAGAGCGTCCTGCCCCCAACGTGGCCAGCGTGATGATGTCACCTCCAGGTGACATCATCATGCTGGGGACGTGTGCTGGAAGGGGGCAGAATCCCCCCCGGAGCCCGATTTGCTGGCGTCGGGTAATGGGCCTCTTGGGCAGCGGTTTACCCGCCCCCTGGGGGGACTTGGCAAGCCTACTCCCAGTCTAGTGAAAGGAAATGCTTCTTCCTTGGTGTAGTGCTTAAGTGCGTGGACTCTAATCTGGGAGAACCGGGTTTGATTCCCCATTCCTCCACTTGCACCTGGCTGGATGACCTTGGGCAAGCCACAGTTCTGTCAGAGCTGTTCTTGAAAAAGAGCAGTTTCTATCAGAGCTCTCTCAGCCCCGCCTACCTTACAGGGTGTCTGTTGTGGGGAGGGGAAGGGAAGGGAGTTTGTAAGCCGCTCTGAGACTCCTTTGGGTAGTGAAGGGCGGGGTATAAATCCAATCTTTGTCTTCTTCTTCTTCCATAACCCTGGCTTGTTCACAGATACATGAAGAGCATTATAGGACAGCTCACATGGTATTTAGGTTGCCAGCTCTGGGTTGGGACCTACCTGGAGATTTTTTTGGGGGGTGGAGCCTGAGGAGGGCGGAGTTTGGGAGGGGAGGGATTTCAGTGGGGTATAAATGCCATAGAGTCCACCTTCCAGAGAGGCCATTTTCTTCTCCGGATGAACCAATCTCTGTCGCCTGGAGGTCAGTTGTAATCCCAGGACATCTCCAGCCACCGCCTAGAGGTTGTCAACCCAACACGGTATTCTCTTCCTAACACTTCGCATTTTGGGGAAATATTCCACAGTAAAAATGTATTAAAATATTTATACCCCACCTTTCCTCTTGGCTCAGAAGGAGGATTAAAACATTACAGATTAAAACCAAATACCTCCCCCCACGCCGCCCCTTGCAAATCCGAGGTGTGCCACAACGGGGCCATAATCTTTAGACTCCTTGGAGGGGGGGAAGGGAAGATGGATTTAATTAGTGCAGCTTGAAACAAGCTTTAGCCTTCAGTGTTCTAACAGGACAGAAGTGGTCTGATTAATTGTGACATCACAGCACCAAAGGTCAGGTAAAATTATAGTGGTCGCGGAGGCCAGGATGCCCATGGGTTTCCTCCGCCAGATGTGAGAGCCAGACAGCAGCGGGAGAAGATTGCTGCCATCTGAAAAACGGAGACATGGTAATTTGGAGTCGATGCTTTGGATAGCCCGTTGCACAAAAGATCAGTCTACTCCTCTTGGGATGGAAAATTACGACATCTAGAGCAACGGCACAGAGCAGAAGGAAAGCACTAACAGAGGCTTGAATCCTGCCACCCGACTCAGCAAAGGACGCCTCCGCATGAGGATAATTTCCCACAGCGTTCCCATTTCTGCTGTAGATGCGGAAGCATTCCAAGGGGCAGCAGAGAGTTAGGGCTGCCAGATCCAGGTTGGGAAATTCCTGGAGATTTGGGGGTGAAACCTGGGGAAGGCAGGGTTGGGGGAGGGGAGGGGAGGTGACCCGTGGCAGATTCACCATTAAGCAGACTAAGCACGTGCTTCGGGCACCAGGGCCAAAGGGGGCACCACAAAGTTGGGAAAAGGGTGAAAAAATGTAGAAAGATGCCTCTCGAGTCATGAATATTGGAACTTTGATACATTTAACTTGTGAAATATTAAAATAGATGTTGTATTGCTTTTTTGTAGAACTTTATGTCGCCAAAGCTTGGCTTAGTTTGTACAGTAGATTGTCTTATCATAGGAATAAATTTTTGTATTGCTGCCACCTGCATTGTCTATCTGGTCAGACAGGTCAATGACTAAAATGGACTGGGTCCGTGTGGAAAGGAGGGGGGGGGCACCAAGATTGGTCAGTGCTTAGGGCCCCAGTGAGCCTTAATCCGCCCCTGGAGGTGATGCCATAGCAGGGACATGACGCCATAGTATCTCAAAACTGCCGTTTACCCCAGGAGAACTGATCTCTTCCATCTGGAGTTCAGTCGTAATTCCAGATCTCCAGACCTCACCTGGAGGTTGGCAACACTAGTCTATACAGGGACATTCCCCCCATGGTAACCCCTCAAGCCCTCAATTCCCTCCCACCCCCCACACACACCAGTGGACTTTTCCCCAGCTTAAAAAAAAACTTTAGTAAGTCTATTCAAAACCCTGACTCACTGTTGCTAAACTTGCAGGATGATACCAAAATCCCCCAAGTTAAGAAAGATTTGGTTTCTATATTATGTGTCACTGTGAAGTCTGTAATCGCCTTCTCCAGGAAATCTCCCTCGCCCCCCAATGCTTAAGACTTGGTTCAGGAACATACAGGATCATCTCACGATGGAAATGGTACTGATACAAACCTTGAATAAAGACCCTTCCTCTGCCTCCCTTGATTAATATAATTTTTGGAGTCCTGTTACAATTTTTATTACTCAAAACAAAGACCATTTTGATCAGAATCATGTTACAGATGTTTTTACTATGTTAATTAAATGATACCTGATTATTTACTATGAACTCACATGTTTACGACATTTTATTGTCGCTGGTGTGTCTTTGTATCTGATGTTAAATTTTCAATAAAAACCTTTTTTTGAAAAAAGTCTATGACTCTTGTTCTAGGACAGTATGGCAAATATATCTACTATGATTTATTTTTTTGTCAGCTACTAATGGGGATGATGGGCCAGAGCAGATGGGGAGAGGATACAGTGCAGTATGTGGGCAGGGAGGTCTGAAAACCTGCACTTTCCCATTCACACCTTTCCCAGAAATAAAATAAAATAAAGATTGTACCTAATCAGGGTGTTTTTTTTTGGGGGGGGGAATTCCTGTTGTTAGACTCTTGAACAAACTTACTCTCAACAACACTATATTGGCAGTGATTTGTTTATTGAGAGATGAGGATGTATCAAGCTAAGACCATCTTGTGTCAGAACTGACTCGGTTGGTGCCAGTTCTGGAATTATACATGATTCAAACATGCCCTCCCCCAGTGACCCATCCAATCAATCCTTTCATTCAGCCCGCCTAAACCTAGTGCACTCCGTTAGCTCTCCTTCCCCACCTGCGAACCTACAATTGCATTATCTATGATAGGCCAGCTAGCAGAGACAGGCATCCAAGGTTGTTCCACATACTTCCTGCTTTGGGAGGCCCCTGAAGAAAACCGTTGAAAAGCAGTTTTCCACATGCACACACTCTCATCATTTACCCCCCAGTGCCCCAAATCTAGAATCCAAACAATGTGGTTACAGGTAGTGACGATGGAACATCAAAACTCATGGCACTGAATTTGACACCTGTGAGGTAGGAGGAAACGGTGAAGGTGGACAGCTGCCCAGGCATGCAGAAGCTTTTTTAAAAAAAATGGCCACTGGATGCAGAACTAGAAGTCCCAGTGGAAGTGGCCAAAGCTGGAAGCCTTCCTCCAGCCAAAGGAGCCTTGCACTGGTAGTTGTGGCTTCCACCCTCAGCTCAACATTGAGATCTGGCATCCCTAATGGGGCACGAGCCCTGACCTAGAGTGCCCAGGTGAGCCCGATCTTGTCAGATCTTGGAAACTGAGCAAAGTCAGCCCTGGATAGTACTGGGATGGGAGACCACCAGGGAAGTTCCTGGTTGCAACACAGAGGCAGGCAATGGCAAACCATCTCAGTAGCTAACCTAAGAGTAGCAGTGCTCTTACAAAGGAATAACAAAGGGAGATCAGAAAGACAGACTGCTGAATTGCGACTGATAATGAAGCTCAAGACAATGCAGCTTCCTGGGCTGAATCGAGACCTAGGTTTCCTGTCTAATTACCTGCTATTGTCATTCACATGCTATTGACATTTGCCTGCTATTGTCATTCGGCATCTGAAATCACTCCACTCTTCAAGATATACGGACAGATATATCTGAAGAAGTGACCAGTGACTCACGAAAGCTCCTACCCTGCCACAATTTTTTTTAGTCTTTGCAGTGCTGCTGGACTCTTGCTCTTTTCTAAAACCACTTTTGTTCAGTCTTTTGCCTTAAAAACCATACTGGGTCACCATGAATCGGCTGCAAATGTGACAGCACTTTACACACACCATGTGGCTTGCAAAGCCAAGAATCAGTCAAAGGCAGGTCTAAATTTCATATATGGACTTGAACTAGCCAGCCAGTTTGCTGAGCCGCAGCCGTCTCGTTTGAGAGAATGTCTGCAGCTTTTAAAATTAGAGGCCAGAGAGACACGGATCCCAGGGATGGCTCTAAAGAAAAAGACATTTGGTCTAATTATATAGTTGCCTGTATACTTGGAATAGTTGCCCTTCAGTCTGAGAAATGTCCATCCCCTTGATCAGGGATTGCACCCCATCTAGGATCTAAAACAGGAGCGTTCCATGAAGTGTCAAATCCACTGCCAAAGGAACAGTTGGCTGGCTATGATGCACAGAAGACGTTTTAAAAAATCGTTTCTGAAAGTTCCAGGTGCTGTCTAGACATGGGGAAGAACAGACTGACCCATATTAAAAGGGTATCGTCACTGGCGTTTACTCAGAAAAAGACAAGAAGCCGGGGTCTTTGCCAAACTCTTTTTCATCAAGTTAAAACAGTGACCACAGCAACAATGAAGCTCAGTGCTCTAGCAGCTTTGGGGCAGGGGAATATGTCTATAGGTCCAGTGACGAAGAGATGATGGACTCAAAGCTTCCTAGCCCCCAAATCTTGTTGCTGTCTAAGGTTACTGCTACAGGTCTTGAACCTCACAGCTCCAGTGAACAAACATAAACTGAGAAAGGCGAATCTGGACCATTAGCCAGAGCTCGCCTTCGGTTACTGCTAAGGTAGGAAACTGCTGTTTTGAAAACAATAAGGCTCAAGCCAGATGGAAATACTGAAGGACACGAACCTGCCAGTTAATCCATAGGGACGGAAGAAACAGGAAAAGCTCTCTCGACTAAGTAAGACATGTTAGACATGCTGCTTGAGGTCTCCATTCAGCATGTGCTTGAAGCTTGTGGAAGCCCAGGAAAAACACACAGAGTTGGCACGGTTGTCAGCTCCGGTTTGGGAAATTCCCGGAAATTTAGGGATGGAGCCTGGGGGAGGGTGGGATTTGGGACATGGAAGAACTTCAGAGGGGTACAATGGTATCGTGTCCGTCCAAGGGTTGCCAACCCCCAGGTGGAACCTGGAGATCTCTTGCTATTATAATTCATCTCCAGATGACCAAAATCAATTCTTCTTGAGAAAATGGCTGCTTTGGAAGGTGGAGTCTATGGCATTATACCCCACTGAGGTCCCCCCAAACCCCACCCTCTTCAGGCTCCACCCCTAAGGTAAAGGTAAAGGTTCCCTTGCTCGAAAGCCTGTCGAATCCGACTCTAGGGTTGCGGTGCTCATCTCCGTTTCAAAGCCGAAGAGCCAGCGCTGTCCGAAGACGTTTCCATGGTCATGTGGCCGGCATGACTAAACACCAAGGCGCACGGAATGCTGTTACCTTTCCACCGAAGTGGTACCTATTTATCTACTTGCAATTTCTTGCTTTCGAACTGCTAGGTTGGCAGGAGCTGAAACTAGAGACGGGAGCCCACTCTGTCATGCGGTACTCTCGGGTCTCGAACTGCTGAACTACTGACCTTCCACAGCCTGCAGTTCAGCATCTTAACCACTTGAGCAAACCCTAAAGTCTCCAGTTATTTCCCAACCCTGAGCTGGCAACCTTAGCCCACCCTCCAGAGCAGCCTTTTTCTCCAGAGGAACTGATCCCTGCCATCTGGAAATCAGTAGCAATACCAAGAGATCTCCAGCCCCCAACTGGAGACCGGCAACTCCACATAGTGGGCTGGTTTCAAGTCCAGTAGAGGCACCATTCAAGATTCTCCCATCTAAACCCTGGCACCACTGGCCCGCAGTTCCACACACTTCCCTGGCGATTCTGTCTGACTGACTGAGGAGTGTGTCCCACGCGCTACAGACACGAAGGTAGACCAAGATGAGTCGCTGGGTTAGTCTGTCTGTAGCAGTAGAAAGGACCAAGAGTCCAGGAGCACTTTAAAGGCTAACAAAATTGGTGGCGGGGTGGGAGATTTCGTGAGTCACGGCTCACTTCCTCAGATACATCTGTCCTTAGAGTATGTTGGAGAGTGGAGTGACTCCAGATGCCGAATGACAATAGCAGGGGAATGACAATAGGCAGGGGAATGGCAATCTGAAGAAGTGAGCAGTGACTCACAAAAGCTCATCCCCTGCCACAAATTTTGTTAGCCTTTGAGGGGGAGGAGGAGGAAGAAGAGAAAGAGGAAGAAGAGGAGGAAGAAAAGAAGGAAGAGGAGAAAGAAGAGGAAGAAGAAGAAGAGGAAGAAGAAGGAGAAGAAGAAGAGGAAGAAGAAGAATAAGAAAAGGAGGAGGAGGAAGAGGAGGAGGAGGAAGAAGAAGAAGAGGAGGAGGAAGAGGAAGAAGAGAAAGAAGAAGAGGAGGAAGAAGAGGTTTTATACCCCGTCCTTCACTACCCAAAGGAGTCTTGGAGAGGCTTACAATCATCTTCCCTTCCTCTCCCACAACAGACGCCCTGTGAGGTAGGTGGGGCTGAGAGAGTTCTGAGAGAAGGGTGACTGACCTAAGGTCACCTAGCTGGCTGCATGTGGAGCCATGGGGAATCAAACCTGGTTCTCCAGATTAGAGTCCACCACTCTTAACCATTACACCACAGCTGGCTCTCTTGCTCTTATCTACTGCACAAGGTAGCATTTGATGTAAGCACGACATGTTTATGTCTATAGCCAAATCATGTGTCCCCTTTTGGGTTGCCAGCTTCCAGGTGGGGCCTGGAGATCTCCCACTTTTGCAGTGATCTCCAGATGACAGCGTTCACCTGGGGGAAATGGCTGCTTTGGAGGGTGGAATATACGGCACTATACTCTGCCAAAGGTCCCTCCCCTCCCCAGGCTCCGCCCCCAAAATCTCCAGTTATTTCCTCACCCAGAACTGGCAACCCCAGACCTCCTTTGGTTTTGAGGCAGAAAGTGTGTGCGTGTTGTACATTACCTTGTGCACACAGTACAGTGTGGGGAAAAAATGGTTCCACTGTATATGAACAGAAGCCCTGACCAGGGGCATATCGACTTGGTCCACGATTCAAAGGCTGTCTAGGAACATACAAAAACCTCTCAGAGTCTCTCAGATTCCCCCCCCCTCCCTGGCCTTTACAAACAAACATAACCCGCCGCCTTCCCCGGTTTTGCCTGCGGCCAGCTTAGCAGCGCCCAATGTTCACTTTTCGCTCAAAGAAGCAAAGTTCCGTTTCCATGGTTTCCTCAGCCAGGTAGGAGAATCCGTAGGCATGTGGTTTATTATTTAACCTTTGTAGACCGCTGGACACATTTCGCCCAGACTCCCCTCTTTCCCAAGCAGAAAGGAATTTCTCTACTGGCTTCCTTTCAGAGGCCTGTCAAACTAAATTGCCTTCAGGGAAAAAATAAACCACAAATGTTTGCGAGGGTGGAAGTCTTGTTAGTGACGGTGCTTTGCTCTGGGACAGGCCTTGCAACACTCCGATAAATCTCTGGTCCCAGATCCAAGGCACATGACAAATTAATGGCTTGTACTGGTCTTTCTAAATAGTGATTTGAAAGGAAATATATATCTCGTAGTTAACTATGGGCATAATTTTCTTTTTCTTTTAAAGAAGCTATTAAAGTCAGGTTACATTTTCCAGATCTTCATAAACCACGGGGCAGCCTGATGTACCATGGATGCGGGGAGGGGAAGTGTAGCAGGGACTTTACTAACGTTGCCGACCTCATTAGAAACTTTATTCTTAGAAACGTAAAAATATAAAATAGGATATTATGTACTGATGTAAGTTGTGTCAGACTATTGTGACTCCAGGTTGTTGGTACACACTTAATGGTGAATGTTGAGTGTTAGCCACCACCGCTATTGTGGAAGCCTAACTGGCAGAAAGAGAACCTGTCAGTGGAGGGAATGGAAAACTAGCTGAAGGAGAATTGTTGAAACTTTATTTCAGTGAGTATGTATGTGCTGACAACTGGGGATGTAGTGAATATGTTGTAATATAGTAGATGTGACATAGAAGTATATTTTCAGTTTCACAGCTAAAGAATACCAGCTATCTGAAGAAGCAGAACGTGAACGCGGCAGTGAAGCCAGCCGTGTATAGCTGCGGCTCATACAAGACGTAGAACCTTTGCCCTCCTGAAGTTTTTTTATACAAAGAATTTGTGGGCTTCATTTGAGTTTTCCCTTTGTATCAAGTACTTTTTGATCCTAGCTCTTTAAGAAGATATAAGAGTTTGTTGAACTTTAACAAAAATTTAAAACTGTTTGAATTGTTTTGTACAATATAATCTTTCTGCTTTCGTTCGTAATTCGTTCACGGAGTGTCTTTTATATTGATACAACCTCCAGATGAGGCCTGGAGGTCGACCGGAATTATAGCATCTACAGATGACAGAAACAGTTTGCCTGGAGAAAATGGCACCTTTGGATGGTGGACTGTATGGCATTCTTTCCAAAGGAGGACCCTCGCCTCTAAACTCCACCCTCCACTGGCTCCACCCCAAATCTCCCGGAATTTCCCAACCCAGAGTTGGCATCTAGCACAGTGAAATGCTGGGGAAAAAATGGAATATTTGCATCTCCTGTTGCCAGCATGCAGAAAACAAGGTGCCATAGAACACAGCATAGATCTTAAGACTTGGAAACAATGCAGATGGGCCCCTGGAGACGATTGGAACCCTATGCAATAAAGTAAACAAACTTTTAGACATTCAGATTTATTTACGATATTTATAGCTCACTTATCTCACTAATAGAGATATCTCACTTATCTCACTGAGAGAGCCAGTATGGTGTAGTGGTTAAGTGCACGGACTCTAGTCTGGGAGAACTGGGTTTGATTCCCACTCCTCCACCTGCAGCTGCTGGATGACCTTGGGCAAGCCATAGTTCTGTCAGAGCTGTTCTTGAAAAAGAGCAGTTTCTATCAGAGTTCTCTCAGCCCCACCTACCTCACAGGGTTTCTGTAATATACTGAGTTCAGACGCATGGCATAGTGATCAACTCATGGTTTATTAAGTAGCTCACAATTCAGTTCGGTGTAGTGGTTAAGTGTGTGGACTCTAATCTGGGAGAACTGGGTTTGATTCCCCACTCCTCTGCTTGAACCTGCTGATGTGACCTCTCTGGCATAGCTGTTCCTGAAAGAACAGTTTCTGTCAGAGCTCTCTCAGCCCCACCTCCCTCACAGGGTGTCTGTTGTGGGGAGGGGGAGGGAAAGGAGTTTGTAAGCTGCTCTGAGACGCCGAGTGAAGGGCAGGTATCAATCCAATCTCTTCATCATCTTCTTCTTCTTCAAAGACAAACTAGCCAGTCCGTGACCGGCTTATATCCGTGTAACACACACACTCACAACGCCCCCCCCCGCACCCTGTGATAGGTTCTATTTACACTACCAGTTGACCATAGATTCATACTGGGATCCGCGCAAGCCTGTTGGTCTGCGCTAGGATCCAACTTGGCTATTGTTCCAAGACCCGAAGATCTCCTTGATCGCTTGGCCATGCTAGCACAGGCATGGCCTTCTTAACATACAACCTGGATCTAGCAACTTAAGGCGACATACCAAAATGCGGCAAGGGGGTGCCAAAAGATAGGAGACCATTGAGTAAAAGAAAGCCAATGTCGTAGTGGGAGTCCTGGCGGCCACCCGACCAGAAATCGAGCCTCCTCTGGACAGAAGCTGGACATTTTGGGAGAGACCCCTCAAAAAAGAAGAGAGGAAACCTGATCACCCTATTAGACCCCATGCAGTTCTTTCCCAGTATCGCATCTTTACTGGTTTTGAGATATATTTTGATTCTACAACGATTCTTGAAACATTCTGCTTTTTCGCAGTTTAATCGTGGACATGTCAAAGAAAAGGCCTTTAGGCCTATCGGTCAACCACATCACTCCACCCTCCATCTTTTTGCCGCCCTTTAGTCGGCTGCCAACTCCAGGTTGTGAAATTCCTGGAGCATTAGGGCTGCCGCCTGGGGAGGCAACCTCAGCAGGCGGTCAAGCCATAGAGACCACCCTCTAAACCAGCCGGTGTCCCCAGGGGAGCTGATTTCTGGAGACTAGAGATCAGTCATAGTTCCAGGAAACTGCCAGGTCCCACCCAGAGGTTGGGAAGCCCATCTATCACTGGCACCCCAGAACAATGCTCCCTCTTAAGCTGTGGAGTCTTGTGAGCAAAAATTCTACTTTGTGAGCAACTGGCATTAAAGTTGTGAGCAGGTGATTTGGCTGCTGCATAAATTAGTTTGCTCTGGAGCCCTCCTTCCTGAGCGAAGACAAAAAGGTGTGAGCTGGAAGCTAAAAATCTGTGAGCTGGCTCACACTAACTCAGCTTAGAGGGAACACTGCCCCAACATAGGGCTGCCAGCTCTGGGTTGGGAAATCCCAGGAGATTTTGGGGTGGAGCCTGGGAAAAGTGAGGCTTGTGGTGGGGAGGTACCTCAGCAGGGTACAGGGTGGCCAGGTCCGCTGGAGACAGCAGCAGGGTCACAGGGGGATGTTCCGGACGCCAGAAGCATTGCCCCTGACATGCCAACATCATTAGAAGTGATGTGGCACAGTGTACCTATGTCACCCAGAAGTGACATAGGCATGTCAGGGGCAACGCTCTGGTTTGGGGACAAAACTCTGTGGTAAAATTGCCCTCAAACCATAGAGTTTTGCCCCAAAAAACAGAGCATCACCCTCCCCCGATGTCACTGACGTGCCTACGTTACTTCTGGGTGATGTAGGCATGTAGTATGACGTTACTGTTGGGGGGGGGGGGTTGTGGCCAGTGGTGGGCAGGAGCCCACAAAACCAGGCAAATTGTCCGCCCCCAACTGGGGAATAGCAGTCCTAGACTGGGGTATAATGCCAGAGAGTCCGCCTTCCAAAGCAGCCATTTCCTCCAAGGGGACTGATCCTGGTTGCCTGGAGACCAGTTGTAATCCTGGAACTCCAGCCGGCACCCAGAGGCTGGCCACCCTACGACCCGTAACGCCTGCTTGGATCACAGCACAGGGTTTTGTGTATTCCTTAAATACATTGCTGCCTTGTCTTTGAGAACATAACGGGGCCCCATTCCCTCCTCACTCAGGGGACTTCTTCAGAGATGCCCGTTTCCAGCCTGCAATTAAAAAAGAACCAAGTCGAAAAATCTTGCGAGCGCTCTGCGACTGTTTTTACAAGCTAGACCTGAAGTCCCCACCCCACCCCCTTCTCTACCGGCTTCAGGGAGGGCTATAAAACAACTTTTCAGCAGCACCTGAAATATAACAGTTGTGTAAACAGAAATGGGGCACAGTTACCAGGGCAGGCTGGGCTCGCTCATGTAGTCAGAGACATTTCAAAACAACTGTCTGTGGGAAAATAATGAGGGCTTTCTCTCTTGGAAAAAAAAAAAACCAGAGTAACCCCTGAAGAGTTATGGGAGAGAGCTGGCCTATGGTTAACAGCTGGGTCACACCAAAATATATACCAACGGATGCCTTACCAAATATAGTGCGAAGACGGAAACCAACAGTCCAGGAGAAAGCGACACAAAGAAATGGGGGAAACGGAAAGCAGACAGATAAATGGGTCGGAGCACATGAATAACTCGGCTAGGATTATGTAACTCTCCTTGGAGCTCTTGTTTGTTTGTGGCAGCTGTCGTCCGGCTCTTAGGCGCTTCAAAACTGGGAAGAGCGATACTTCGCGATGACTCGTGTTGAAAATGTGGGATTAAAATGGTATAACGGATTGCTTTTCATTAATTCTCCAAACTGGCTGAGTTCAGACTGGCAGTTTGTAGCGGGAGCCAGTCATGGCAAAAAAGCCCCAGAACAAAGTGTTCCGGGTTTTCCTGGCCACACGGGGCCAACTGATGCGGGAGCATACTGGGAGGAGGCACGGGGGAGCGTTCAGACTGCTGGCCCGGAGGTGCAGCTATAAGCAGCTTTTTCCTGCTAAATCGGCTGGATGCCTATGTGTGTATGAGCGCATGAGCGCTCATGCGTTCATACACACATAGGCATCCAGCCGATTTGGGGAGGATCCCGTTGCGCCAGCACCACATTGGGTGGTAGAGCAGAGCGCAGCCAATCATATCTATTGCTGCTGTTTTATGCGCAATGTGGGTTGCTCCCAGCTTTTCGGCTGAACGTTCACACTTCCGGGAAGCGGAATGAAGCGGGATAAAGGCGCTCTCTGGGATTTGCTACCACTTGCAATGGGTATCTTTTTAACGCAGGAGTGAAGCGGAACAGCACGGGTTGCCTACAGGTGGGGAACGCCAGGCTGATGTGCCTGTGTGAACCCCCCCTTTAATCCACTTGGGAAACGTGGCTGAAACGTGGCTATAGTCAGGCAAATTGCCAGTCTGAACTCAGCCACTGTGTTTCCAAACAGGGTAATGATTCTAAAACCAGCCGCTCTTCAAGCTCAGCGGTCTTTTACAGATGGCCATTTTTTTTATTATTATTTTCTTCGTATTACAGCTGCAAGCCTCTCGAAAGGGCATTGGAAGCTCAGCTCCTTCTGGACTCAGATGCAGCTGTACTGGGACAAAGGTTCAAACCTGCCCTCTGCCCTGAAAGTTCACTGGGGCCCTTTCCGCACTTGGATCTCATCGCTGGTTTTATCAGAGTTCAACTCGCGACACAAGACCTTGCGTTTATCCCTGGTTATAACAGTGTCCGTTTATCCCGGGACAAGTGTGGGGTGAAACCGGGGTGACCTCAATATAATGTGGAAACAAAAAATACCCCGAGATAATTACAGGGATGAACTCGAGTGTCGTGTAGAATGCAAGTTCGGGGACAGGGTTGAACCAGGATTTAGTGTTTAGTGTGGAAAGGACCTGGGTGACGCTTAGCACAGTCACTCTCTCTGAACCAAATCTACCTCTCAAGGTTGTTGTGAGGGTAAGTTGGAGAAGTGGGAAATGATGTGTGCACTAACTACGAGGAAAGGTAGGGTAGAAACATACTGAATGAATGAATGAATGAATGAGTGAGTGAATGAATGAATTAATGAATTAATGAAAAGTGCTCCAGAATTTTCCACCTTGGTTTTCATTATTGTCTCCCAGACCATATAAAAGCACAACATAGACTACCAGCGATCCACTTTAAGAATCACTGACCTAGAATGGTGGTGAAAAGTACGGTCAAGTCACAGCCGATTTATGGTGACCCCACAGGGTTTTCAAGGCAAGAGACGTTCAGAGGTGGCTTGCCATTGCCTGCCTCTGCAGAGCAACCCCGGACTTCCTTGGTGGCCTCCCATCCAAGTACTAACCAGAACTGACCCCTGCTTAGCTGCCGAGAGGTTATGAGAGTGGACTAGCCTGGGCCATCCAGGTCAGGGTAACCTAGAAAAGCTACCAAGAAAGCAGATAACAAACACCCACCACAGGAGACTGCCTTGACCAATGGGTGGCCCATAGATTTATGTATGCTCCTGCCCAGCAATGCACAAATGCATCTACTTCTCCATGACATCCCTTTCTCACTTAGGGCTAGCACTGCCACTCAACCAGTACTATTTCTGGAGATCCCCCCACCCTTGATCGGTCCAGGGGACCATTTGATTCACCCCGGCCACTGGTGTTATCCCTAGAATCTGCTTATCTTAGCATCTCTCCAAGCACTGCTGTGAAGTCACAAAGGACATCTTGTCCCAGGTTTTTCCACAGAGCCCGTGGGCAAGTTTGATTCCCCCTTCCAAGGTCCCCCCATTCTTCCTGGTTCTGGCCCAGTGCTATTTCTGGATCATACATTCAGTTGATCCAGTTGTCTCACTGTTGCAGTTGGCCACAGGGCAGTCTCCCAATGACTGGAAGATTGTTACCTATTCCCAGCAAAACCAGGAAGGCTGAGAACTCTGTTTAAGACTCTGAACCTGCTCACAGCAACCCTTTCCCCTCTGACAAGAACCAGAGGTTGCTATATGTCAAACATATGCTCTATGTTTATGTCAATTGTGTTTGGTCCTGGTTTAATGTGGTTCAGGGTTCCTAACCTCAGAGATATTGAATTGTACCATGTTATATAGATTCAAGACTTCTTAGTTCAAATATTTGCTATGTCAAGGGTGGAATGTTTTTAAAGTAGAGTTTTAGTGCACTTTGTGATAAATACATATATTTTGTTTAATTTATCTCTCATAATTTTCTCTCACGCAGCCTTTGGGTACCCAACTTTGTTGGGTCCCTCCCCTCCCCTTCTGTTTTGGTAAGCGTCATTCTTCCCCCCATAATTTTCTTTTCCAAACCACAAAAAGCCAGATAAAGACTTTGAAGCCAATAAGTTTATGTGTTCCCATGTCTGGAGTGACATGAAGAGGAATTAAAATAAAACCTTTTTACTCTCTGGGCTAAGGATATGTATGTCCATTATAAATATTTATAAAATTTTAACTGTTTGAGGTCACTTCTTAGATTGTTGGGCAGAGAAGGCCACAGACGTTTACAAGCTGGATGCTAGAAAACCAAAGGGTCTGCATGAAACAGAAAAGCATTTTTTTCGTGGCAGATGAAGACCCGAGCGGGTGGCGTTTGCCGATTCTGTCAGTGACAAAAGACAAAGGCAGGATGGCAGTCCCCGTTTATTAATTCTCTCTCCAGTTTATGCTCTAGAAATTACATTAAAGGAGATGGCTGGAATAGCCGGGGAATGACGTAATGCCAGTTCAAATCCAGACCGTAACTCTTTATTATTTTCATTCCTGCTTCCACAATCAAAACTTTCAGGGCTGCACGGAAAGTTCAGACAAAATAACGAATTGTTGAAATTGCAGCTCTTCTGGAAACAATTGAGCAGCTTCTATAAAACACGGCACTTTTCAAAGCAAAAGCTGAGCAGGAGGCAGGGAATAATATTTCTTTTTGTATTTAAGCTTTTAAAATATTTCAGTCCAGTGGGGGGAAATGTCAATTCGAAACCTTTGAAGAAACAGCTGGACTGATTCAAACAGATCTTGCTGGTGACTGGTGTTCGCAGCATAAGAGGGATGTGAGTGGAAATTTACAATGACTTTGTTAGTAGTCAGATAACCTTCTAGGACTTTCTCTGTGGCCACGACAAAGCAGCCCATGGCAAATATATAGATATATATTCATATTCAATACATCGGTGTAACCACAAAAACTCAATTGCTAGATCTGTAGGACAAATTAAATGTTTTACACAGTAAGGTTGTTATACTTGGCTAGGATGATTGACCCCTCTCCGACATTGGCGTTGTGCAATGCCAGGTCTATAAATAATAAGACCACAATCCTTCAGGATTTTCTGCTGGAATAGAATAATAATAATAATATACTTTATTGTCATTGTACATAGTACAACGAAATTAAAAGTGCAATCATTTCAGTGATCTACAACAATAACCATGCGCACTCACACAGCCATTCACAACTGCTTCATAGCTCCCCTAAAGTTCACATAGCAACTAAACCACTGATGTCCCCAATTCCAATCTCATGCAGCATTTAGGGCAATTATGGCTCTTGGATAAAAACTGTTTTTTAATCTATTTGTCCTTGTTTTAATTGTCCTGTATCTTCTGCTCGAAGGCAGCAATTCAAACAAGGAGTGTTCAGGGTGTGATGAGTCCTGCAAAATGTTCTTTGCCTTTTTCAAGCATCGAGAACTGTACAGTTGTTCCAGGGATGGGAGAGGCCTGGCTTGCGTGACCGAGACCTGGGTGAGAGAAGGAGAGACAGTGTTTCTCTCCCCAATGACCCCTCCTGGATTCTTGGTCCTCCACCAATCGCGGACTAAGGGGCGGGGGGGAGGAGTGGCTTTATTCATCCGGGAGGCTTACACCTTCAAGGCGCTCCCGTCTCCGGGGATCACGGGCATCAAGTGTGTCGGTCCGGTGCTGGAGGCTGAGGAGAGTATGGCGATTTGGCTGGTGTACCGACCACCCAGCGCACTGGCCAATAGTCTGCCGTCCCTGCTAGAGGCCGTATCAGGCTGGGCCCTGGAACACCCTAGGCTATTAGTCTTGGGTGATTTCAATATCCATGCCGATGACGCGACCTCTACGCAAGCAGTGGACCTAGTGTCATCCATGGCGGCCCTGGGACTCTCCCAATTGGTAACGGGCCCCACTCACCAGGCAGGGCAAACACTCAATTTGGTCTTTGCAACGGGAGTCACTGTGGACCAGATCACTGCTTCGGCAGTGCCATAGTTGGACCACTATGCCTTGAAGGCCCAGCTGTTTGGGTGGCAAGCTTATTTGGGCTTGCCCATGGAGTCAAATGGATCCTGTGCGGCTTCAGGCAGCTCTTCGGGATCCTAAGCCCCTTGGTATCTCATTAGATGAGCTTGTAGAGGAATGGAATAGTCGAATCTCAATAGCCATCAATGAGATTGCTCCCCGGCACCCTCTGCGTCCCCGGGCCAGGCCCGCCTCATGGTATAATCAGGAGCTGCAGCAGATGAAATGGGGGCTGAGACGGCTAGAGAGGCAGTGGAGGCGGGTTTGTGATGAAGCTACAAGAGCACCTTATAGGACGTTTATGAGATCCTATGAGATGGCCGTCAAGGCCGCGAAAGGACAGTATTATGCGGCCATGATTGCGTCCGCAAGCTCACACCCAGCCCAATTATTTAGAACAATTCGGTCGATTACGGCTCTGCCACAAGGCAGATTAAACCATAGGGAATTGGATATTAGCTGTGAGGTTTTTGCAAGCTATTTTGCGGATAAAGTCTTGTCGCTCCGCCATGACCTTCCTGCCACAGTTGATACAGTGAATGAACTCGAGGCTTCTAGCATGTCTTCTGCTCACATTCTGGATTATTTTGATCTGCTCAGCCTAGAAGAAGTTGACAGATTGCTCTTAACTGTGAGGCCCACCATGTGCATCTCGGATCCGTGCCTGTCATGGCTAATTAAAGCGGCTCATGAGGGGCTATGGGACGCCATATGGGGGATTGTCAACAAGTCCCTCTTTGAGAGACAGTTCCCGGAGGCACTTAAGGAGGCAGTGGTGCACCCCCTCTTGAAAAAAAAAACATCTTTGGACCCGGCTGAATTGGCCAACTATCGGCCGGTTTCCAACTTGCCCTGTTTGGGCAAGATAATAGAGAGGGCGGTAGCACTTCAGTTACAGAGCTTTCTGGATGACGCTTCTATTTTAGATCCCTTCCAGTCTGGCTTTCGCCCTGGGCATGGGACAGAGACAGCACCGGTCACCCTCACAGATGTCCTCTGAAGGCATCTGGATCGGGGCGGATCGGCAGTGCTGTTGTTGTTAGACCTGTCGGCCACGTTTGACACGGTTGACCATCAGCTACTGATCCACCGCCTCGCTGACACTGGAATCCAGGGACTAGCCTTACAGTGGCTGGCTTCCTTTCTCCAAGGTTGGGGACAAAGAGTGGCACTGGGGAATCAGCTGTCCCAGAGACACCCACTGGAATGTGGAGTGCCACAAGGGGCAGTGTTGTCCCCGATGCTTTTTAACATCTATATGCGCCCTTTTGCCCAGATCATCCGGAGATACAGACTGGATTGTCATCAGTATGCAGATGACATCCAGCTTTATCTGTTGCTGGACGGCCAGTCTGACTCCAAACCGGAAGTCCTAGATCAGGCATTACAGGCTGTAGCTGGTTGGCTTAGGCTGAGCCGGATGAAATTGAATCCGCCGAAGACAGAGGTCGTGTGCCTGAGTCACAGCGGTCCGGGGGTAGGGACCGCACTCCTGACCTTCAATGGGGCGCCACTGGTGCCAGCACCGGAGGTTAGAGTTTCGGGGTGCTTCTGGATGCCTCTCTAACAATGGAGGCCCAGGTTGCAGCCACTGCCAAGTCAGCCTTTTACCACCTTCAGCTGATAAGGCAGTTGGCTCCCTTCCTTGAACATGGTGACTTGGGAACAGTGATCCACGCGATGGTCACCTCAAGATTGGATTACTGTAATTCCCTCTACATGGGGCTGCCCTTGTCACAAATCCAGAAGCTGCAGCTGGTGCAAAACACCATGGCCAGGCTGGTGATGGGACTTCCAATACGGGAGCACATCCAGCCTGTGCTCAAAGCATTGCACTGGCTGCCTATAGCATACCAGATTCGCTTCAAGGTACTAGTCTTGACCTTTAAAGCTCTTTATGGCCAGGGTCCGACATACCTGAGGGACTGCCTTTCCCCATATATGCTCCAGAGAGCACTGTGTTCAGGGACCCAGCACCAACTGGTCCTCCCGAGTATCAAGGAGGCCAGATTGGCAGCAACTAGGGCCAGGGCTTTTTCGGTGGTGACTCCACTCTGGTGGAATGAGTTCCCGGAGGAGATCAGGGCCCTGCAAGACTGAGCTCTTCCACCAGGCCTTTGGAGCCGCCACCACTGCTACCATCACCACCATTACTGCCAATAACAGCTGATAGTTATGGAAGCCCTGAGCCGTAGGTCCCTGAGACTATTGCCCGGTTCATCCCTCTCTCCCCCAAAATGGAAGCGGACCAACAGAACTACTGAATGTTGGAACTTTCTAGCACTTTAATACTGTTGATATTATTGTATGATTCATTTAAATTGGTATTAATTTTGATTAATGTGTTTTATGTATTATGAAGTTTTATCTTGTTGGAAGCCGCCCCGAGCCAGCCTAGGCTGGAATGGGCGGGATGAAAATCAATAAAATAAATAAATAAATAAAATTATATACAACTTCAGAATGTTGGAATGTGCTTTATGTAGCTTCTTAATAATCCTCACTACCGCAGCCCCACAAGACATGACCTGGTGAGTTTGTGGCAGGAGCCAGAATTGAAGGAGGCGTGCTTCCTTTTGTACGGAGCTGGTGATCAACCATCGTGATGAGAGTGTCTGGGACTAGGATCTGGCCGATCCAGGTGAGAATCCCCACTCTGCCATAGAAGTTTGCTGGGCGACCTTGGACCAGTCAACATAAGAACAGAAGAGAAGCCATGTTGGGTCAGGCCAGTGGCCCATCCGGTCCAACACTGTGTCACACAGTGGCCAAAACCCAGGTGCCATCTGGAGGTCCAGAAGCAGGGCCAGAACTCCAGAAGCCCTCCCACCATTGCCCCCCCACGTCACCAAGAATACAGAGCATCACTGACCCAGACAGAGTGTTCCAGTCCCACACTCTCTGCCTAACCTACCCTTTAGGCCATTTTTTAGCCAGTTCTGTCTCTTGCAGTAGCCATTTTGCGGCTGCACCCATCACACTATGTCAGACTTCTAAAGTTCCCTGCAGGCTCAGAATGACTGGGGACCCCTGCCTTAGGGACAAAAAAGATTCTGAGGGTATAAGCTTTGAATCTGTAAGGAGCTACTTGTATCTACCTAAAAGATATAGGTCCCTTTCATATTACCGTCCTAAACCGGATATTATCTATTGTCGGCCTGGTTCTGCGTAAAGCAATACAGGGACAGAGGTTTCATACAGAGAACTGCATTCCATTACTGAGCCGTCTCTGAAGCGATCTGGCCATTTCAAACAGCACCACGCATTTCCCCCCACCCTTTTTTGCCGCACAATCTTCCTCGAACTTTTTTTTTTTTAACGTTCTAAGTTGAGTTCTAAGACCAACATGGCTACCTATAGTGCTCAACTGGGAGCATTTAAAAAAAAGTTCAAGAAATATCGTGCCATGAAAATGGGGGCGGGGGTGGTGTCGTAGAAAGCGCTATGGACATGATGAACAGCGCACCGCAGCGATCCAGAAGCACGACAAAGAGGTGAAAACGGAAGAAAGCAATTTCCCTCAAAAACGGTTCAACCACACTTCGCTAACCTGATGCAAGTGGCTTTGCATGGAAAGGTAAATAAAATCTGTTTAGCAGCCAGTTACTAAAACGGATCTGTCTGAAATGACACACAAAAAGAATCCATTAGCAACGAGCTACGAAAACACAATACAAATTCTGTTTGAAAGGAGTCATCATATAAGTAAGAAATTTAAGTTCCTATAAACTCTGTTATGCATGTGCAACGTCCTCACTAAGACGTTGTTTGCTTGGGAGATGAATACACATTTCAGGAAAGAGCAGACGGACCTTAATTAGGCAAGAGTCAACCTCACTGCACTGCCAAAAGCTTTGACTGAAGCAGGATACGCAGCATTCTCGATGGTCCTGTCATTTAATGTAACTGAAATTTCAAAGAGATTATCCTGATTTCCCCAGTAATTTAATTTTTCCCATTTTGAGGATGGCACTTGCATCCTCAAAATAAAGAGAAATGGCCAAGGATATGACTTAATTAACTTGTGGAAGGAGGATATTACAGGAGAACACTGGAAATAATTAAATCTTGTCCACAGAGAATTCAGTGTGATTAGGGTAACATCTACATCAACAGCTAAAAAATGGATATCGTCTTCATTCATTTCCACCCATAGCATTACTATAGCATACATTTTGGACAATATGGATCTCCGTTACAGCTAAGCCATTTGTGGATTAGGAGAATTTGGTTCTAACTAGACAAGAAGTTGACCCATTCTTAACCTCAGATTAAAAATCAAACAATTTAGCAACTTTTTCAGAAAATTCTGTTTATGCCTTTAGCCCAATTTCTCATCCAGTCTTCTGGTGTTGTTCTTTGTCAAGGTCAAGACTAGGGCTGTACATTGTTTGTCTAGTGTACAGATCAAAACAGGACAGAACTGATGGATACAAATCTGACATTAAAAATCGCAATATCCAGAAAGCAATGGGGAGACATTGGGCTTTTTGGTGTAGTGGTTAAGCGCGTGGACTCTAATCTGGGAGAACCAGGTTTGATTCCCCACTCCTCCATTTGTACCTGCTGGATTACCTTGGGCAAGCCATAGTTCTTTCAGAGCTGTTCTCTCAGGAGCAGTCCTCGAAAGAGCTCTCTCAGCCCCACCTACTCCACAGGGTGTCTGTTGTGGGGATGGGAAGGGAAAGAAGTTTGTAAGCCACCCTGAGACTCCTTCGGGTAGTGAAGGGTGGGGTATAAATCCAATCTCCTCCTCCTCCACCACTTCTTCTTCTCCTTCTTTTTTGTACATTCACATTTTCCTTGCTTGCGTGTTCCTGTTACTTTGGGGATTTGTTTTCTGTTCCACACATGTTTTGCTCCCTCTAGTGTTTGATTCGATATTACATCATGTTACATCCGGCATTATCTCCCTGAAGATTTAAACTACAAGTTTTGATGCTGGACAGGCTTGCTGTTTTTATGACTGCACTGTGGGCCTAATGTTGCTGATGTCAAGGTTACCATCGTCCTACCAAAAAACCAACAACTTTTAAAAGGGAGAATCCAAATTGAAAGTGTTGGACTAGTGTTCATCATGAGTCTTAACACACTTTCCCTAGATTTGAACAAAGATCTGGGTTTCCTCACACACACTATAGGTGTTAATACCTTAGCACAGGGGTCCCCAGTGTGGGGCCCATGGGTGTCTGCTGACACCTTTTCTGGCCCCCACCAAGTAATTTTAGGAAGTGGATGGTGGGAGGTAAGGCTTTTGCCCAGCAAGGCTTCTGATTGGCTGTGCAGATTTTTTTCAAATGTTGCTTTGGCAGCAGCTGCCACCGCAGCACAAGAAATCTTCACAGTTAAGCTGTGGCCACCGTTTTGTCACTGGCTCCGCCTCCTGCAGCAGACATTTTATAGCCATGTCTACCATACTGTGTCAGAATTCTAAAGGTGCCCACAGGCCTTATCATGACCCACCCTTGACAAAGGTTAAGTAGTTCAGCTGACCACGTTCCAAACCACACCTTCCTCAATAGATCTGATTTTTGCATTGATTTACCTACTCCGCACATCTATTGACAGTTGAAAACAGTCTACGCTAGCTCTGAGTGAATTGATTCCTCCTTGGATTGGTCATTGTTTCAAGCTAGCCTCTCTTTGTAACATCTCCCCCTCCTGGCCTTTCTGTTGCTTCTTACTTGAAGTATAAATATATCTGCTATGGATGTCCACTCCATGTTATCTGATGAAGTGAGCTCTGATTCAATACAGGTTATAGTGGAATACATTTTGGCAGTCGTTAAGGTGCTGCTGGACTTCAGTTTATTTTTTAGGGAGATTCTTATTAGATGCAACAGTGAGACCCCACTATAAACTCATCCTGAGGTGTCAGAGAAATAACCCATTGATGACTCAAAGGCTGTCGAACTCATGACACAGGCAAAGCTTCAGTGCGGTGATGAAAAATCTTGGGAGAATTTCTGTCTCCCATGAAGCACAGACACTTGGCTTTCAACAGTTTTCCATGGCTTTCTAAAGTGCAAGTGTTATTTAAGGGAAAGGGACAGCGCTAGCTGTCAGAGTTTCCCCTAATTACACAGGGAACAATGCCGTCTCCATATTACACGGGTGCAAACAAAAAGAGGAGAGGAAAGCTCTAGTCTACACTTGAGAATTCATAGCGAGAGTAATTATTGCCAATTATTGTGAAAGGCTGTTGTAGTGTTGACATTTGAAGAGACGGCAATGTTGAGAAAAACAAAGGACAACATTAAGCCAGATAAAAATAGCTAGACAGAAGCTGGAATACTGTTTGCAGATATAAGCAAGCTCCGTTTTAATCTCCGTAATTCTGAGGAATAAGCTCTGTCCAAAGGGATAGGGTTGCCAACCTCAAGGTGCTATATCAAAATGAGAGCTCACGGGAGGAGATTGTATCAATATGTAGGGGATGTAGTGAATACATACAACTGGGAATGTAGTAAATATGTTGTAATATAGTGGATGTGACTTAGAAGTATATTTTCAGTTTCACAGCTAAAGAGTACCAGCTATCTGAAAAAACAAAACGTGAACACGGCAGTGAAGCCAGCGGTGTATAGCTGCTGTTCATACAAGACATAGAACCTTTGCTCTCCTGAAGTTTTTTTATACAAAGGATTTGTGGACTTCATTTTAGTTTTCCCTTTGTATCAAGTACTTTTTGATCCTAGCTCTTTAAGAATATACAAGGGTTTGTCGAACTTTAACAAAGATTTAAAACTGTTTGAATTGTTTTGTACAATATAGTCTTTCTGCTTCTATTTGTAATTCATTCACGGAGTGTCTTTATATTGATACAACCTCAAGGTGGTGGCTGGGGATCTCCTGGAACTGTTACTGATCTCAGCAATCAGTTTCCCTGGGAAAAAATGGCTGCTTTGGGAGGTGCACTCTATGGCATTAATACCCTGTGGCAGAACAGTTCTGCTCTGGCTTGCAAGCCCCGTTCCACCCAACTCTCCTAGGTTTCCCTGGAGGAGCTTTTCATCCGCTCAGTTCAACCACTGCTGCCACCTGACCTTTGTAGGAATTGCCTGCTGGGAGGGTCAGGACTTCCAAGTTCTGAGGCCTTGCCTCTGTGTCTCCCGCTGCCCAGCGCTTGGTCACCACAGGGACCATTTACTGCCTTGTGACATCTTTGGAGGAATAGTCACTTGCCAACTGCCTGCCTTCTCCATAGTGCTGCTTTTTAAATAGCGTGTCCAAGATGGCGGAGGTCTGTGTGGTACAGAGAACCACTATCAGCATCAAAAGTTATAAAGTATTTATTTAAAAGATAATGTTCACAAGCACAGCAGCAGATTGAGCAAGGGATTCAAAAGAAAAAGGTAAAATGCAGTTCCTCTGTCCCTCCATGTATACATGCCCTATCTGTTATTAAATATAGCACAGGCTCCTGAGCTTAGAATTTTATAAATCTCTACAGAGTTGCTATTACCTTGCAGCTTCCTTCAGCTGTCCAGGCCAGCATATGACAATGACCTCCTCCTCCTCCTCCTCCAGATCTCAGTTAAGAGTTCTGTCTGCTCAGCACCTTGCTTCTAGGAATTTTACCTTCTCTCTTTCCCCTCCCACTAATTGGTCAGGCCAAGTAAAAGAAGCTTTTCCTGAAGGCTCCAGAATTTTCTTCCTGAAGTCTTTCTAGTCTTAATTCCTTCAACATTCTGTTCCCTGCTAGGTGCAGGGAAATGGGCAGACTGGACCATCCTAGTGTCTTTAATTGTACCTATTAGCATTTTTAAGAGGTGAGGCTGGAAAGTCATTGAATTGACTTCTCCCTTCCTGCCTATTCTCTGCCCATTCTCGGCCCAGAGAGAAAAGCTTTTAAAAGGTGAGGTTGGCCATTTTGATTCTCAGACAGGGCCAAGGTGAGCCTTAACAGGACCAGAGAGCACCAAACATCTCCTTTGTTCTCGTTTTCCTTAAAGATTTATCCCTTTTTTAAATGAGAGGCATTGTGGAGGCAGGGTTGTAGTATTTGCCAACAGGCTAGGAAAAAAGTCATTTCCTTTTATTCAGTGTGTCAGAATGAGAAGCTGATGCTCATCAGGACACTGTGGTAAATAACATGACCTGGTAAATAACACCCCATCCAGCCTGTATTTAAGCGACAGGCCATTTCTTTTCTTCCAGTGTTTGACAGCCCTCTGTGGAGTAGTTGTTAGGATTTGACTAGGTTTGCATGTCCAGATCCCCACTCTGCCGACAACTGTGCTGAGTGCCCTGGGCCAGTCTCTCTGTCTCAGCCTAACCTGTCACCCAGAGGGGCTGCCTCTTCTTAATTGGGGGAATTAGCAAAGGAGATGGAGCTTTGCAAGTGGAGAGTAACTAGCGGGATCTCCACCAAAGTTTACGGGGATTTTTCCCTTAGAGGAATTCCCAGAGATAAACTAGACTGTAGCTTAACCAAGAAAGCTTATTTTTATTGAAAGAGGAAATAATAAAATAAAATGCATACAGAAATAAATACACACTGGGAAACACAGACACATACACACAAGCAGTGTTCTCCCTAAGCTGAGTTAGTGTGAGCTAGCTCACAGTTTTTTAGCCTCCAGCTCACAGATTTTTGTCTTTGCTCAGGAAGGATGGCTCCAGAGCAAACCCATTTATGCAGCAGCCAAATCACTCATTGCACACAAGCTAATAGAAATACAGGAAGCTGGAATTATAGATTGGGCATGGGGGGAGGTTATAGTTACCAGTCTAGGAAAGCAGAGGTCTGCAGAGGAGGCTGTGAAACGAACCAGTGTTTCTCTGGGCAGGAAAGGAACCCAAGTGGATTTGGGGGTTGTCCCTGTACAAGGTTCTCTCTTTCTTGCACCCTCTCACCTCCAGTCCAGGAGATAAGAAAGGTGCAAGTCTTTGTTACTATGCCAGCATGTGGAGAATCTCATGTCTGTCCCACGCCCCTCCAGGAGTGAGAGAAACCAAAGACCCACGTGCTTCAGGGACACTGAAATCAGTATTCTGCCACCAGGACCTATTTAAGGACGTTCCCAACTCAGACAGGAGAATAGTCCCACCTCCTGCCAGATTTCTGGGAATTAACAACTTATCAGCTCTGGGCTAGAGTTGCAGATAATTAACACACAGTAGTAGACCTCAGCTGAGCAGCCCCAGGCCACGAGATTTAGCCCGAGAGATCCAGTTACAGCACATGAGTCAAAATCAGATCAGTTTAATCTATATAAGATCTTTATTAAGCAAAGCAGTTATATGACAAGAGACTTGCAAAGATTAGAAAACAAAGAACAAGCGTATATTTTTGTACAGCTCTTACTAAACATAAAAATATATCATAATTACCAATCCTTGGTCCAGTGACCAGGTAGAACAAAGTCCATTACCCAGGGAATCTTCAAGATGAAAGCCATGCTTGCAGTGGGCAATTAAGGCCAGCTTGTTGCCCACTAGCAAAATTCAGTGTTGCAGGTTTGTAATCCAAACAGAGACTAACTCTTAGAAAGGGGCCCTCCTTCCAAGAGAGTTCTGTGTCTTATTCCATAGGCTGAAGACAAATCCCCTCCTACCTCTGTCACAATTGAGTATGGCCATTTACCCAATCACAACAGAGTAGAAAGGTGTGTCTAACTATGTAGGAGCCGCCATAGCTTATGTGCTGACGGCACGTACGCTGGGCTTTGAAGTTTGGGGAGAGTCTCAATGTCTGATCTTCCCCTCAGAGGTGCCAAAGTGGCTTTTGAAATGGATATTTAGGCCTGGCATCTGTGCATGCCATTTGGTCAGGTGTCAAAAGTCACAGGAACATGTTCTCAGCTAAGCCATTTGGGCCTAGTATGAATGAACCAGGAAAGTTTTTGAAAGTTTTTTCCTATACAGTCCCGTCAGTAGGCACCCAATACACATGCACTGCATGGGGCAAAGTGTGTCCAGTTATATGGCAAAATGCTACCTGAGGACATGCTGAAGTGATTGTCCCTAAAACAATATCCGATGGTATTAGCTGGAAATGAAACCGTGTGTTGAGGAAAGGCTGAATAGTGTTTCCAGGAATGGACAAAGACCTGGGGAAACTTGTTCTATTTTGCATGATGATTCTGAAAGTGTTAATAATGTGATATTTTACATGATGAGTGTTAATGCCTTTCTGGTTAGATTGCTGAATGCAATGATTTCCTCTGAAGACCCTTCGAGCACAGGATGGCAGAGGCTGTCAGGGTATCTGAGTAGCCTCCTGATTAAGATGAATAGGCAGGAGAAAGCATGACCAGGTGTGATGAGATCATGCCAGGGAAGGATATTGTTTCCTGAGAAACCCATTGACAAGATTAGATATCTCTCTTTAGGGTGGGGAGTGAACTATTAGCAAGTCCACGACCCAGGGTCACCTTCCCAAAATAGTTTCTCAGGCTTGTCTCTTACCAGTGTCCATTTTGTTTGTATCCAACTCCATCTTGGTTCCATTTCTGGCCATGTTGTGTAATACATACATATGATTTTGGAACTGATAGTTAAAAGAGGGGTGTTTTCTACAAACTGCCTTTCTGCAGAAGGGGTCTGGATGCTAACAAACCTACCTCATCAAGCTGTGAAGAGAAAATGGAGGAAGCGACAACCAGTTACACTGCCCTGGGCTAATCCTAAAGTGGACAACAGGCAGTGCAAGACCCTGTGTGGCTCCGGATTGCTGCTGAGCGGGGCTTCCTGAGTTAATGAGTGGCCACTCATGTGCACAACTTTGAGCCTGAAGTCACCTTTGGTATTCTGACCTAACGTGATGGGCACAGCCACAAAATGGCTGCAGAAAATGGCTGCCACAGGAAAGAAGGACAGAGAGAGAAAGTGTCTTTGTATCTAGGAAATGTAGACTTTGTATAATTCAAGCAGTCACAAATCTTTATCTTATTTTTTGACTAAGCAAACTGAAGCAAAAGGAAACAGGAGGGATGCAAAGCAGGAAAGAAGTGGCCGATCCTTCTTCCCTTCCACCCCCATAGCTGTTTTCACCCTCATCAGGAGGTAAACCCCTCTTGAAGATGGCTTGGAGCCCCACTGGAAATAAAAGCAGCTGGGGAGGGAAAAGAATAACAGGATATGGTTGCCAACTCTGAGTCTGGAGATTCCTGGAGAATTGGGGGCAATGTTGGGGAGGCCAGAGTGCAGAGAGGGGAGGCGGTTCAGCTAGAATGTGAAGCCACCAGGTCTACCCTCTACCAGAACTTCCATTTCCCCCATGAAAACTGATCTCCATAGTCTGGAGATGAGTGGTAATTCCAGGAGGGCTCCATCCCCCACCTGGCAATCCTATATCAGGGAGAAAGGTTTAAATACAGGGGCACACACCTTCCTCTCTGCTTTAAAGTTACACCCTCCCAATGATAACTTTGACACGAAAAAGGCACTTTGAATGCTACACATAAGCTTGACTGTAACTTCGAAGAGCCATCAGTGCTGTGCCTCCACAAGAAGAGCCATTCATGAACTCTGAAGGGGGGGGGCAGCTGTTGAAAAGAGAAGCATACAGGAGTCTTTTTAAAAACATTAAAAAAAGAAATGTCGAATGAGCTCAGAAATGTTGCCAAGATTAACACTCCATTGAAAAAGAGTGCCAGTTTTAAAAGGCAGGCATCCAGGGCAGATGGTCCTTTGGGGCCCAGGACATTCAAATCATTCTGCTGTAGAATGTAGATTATGTTCCCAGTTGGCAGAGGGGGGCGGTGGGGCTCCCCCCGCCACAGTTCAACACAGAGATAAGTGCTCCGACGTTCATGAATAACCTCCTGAATACTGTTGTGTTTGTAAAATATCATCAAGTCACAACTGACTTATGGTGACCCCACAGGGCTTGCAAGGCGAGTGATTCAACAGAGGTGGTTTGCCATCACCTTCCTCCGCAAAGTCCTCCTTGGCGGCCTCCCATTCAAGTGCTGACCCTGCTTGGCTTCCAAGATCTGGCAACACTGGGCTATACTGCACCATTCCACATCCCCCCGACGGAACATTAGACATATATAACAGCAACACACAGGCAAAACGAAATGTAAACACTTCAAAGTAGCAATGTGAAAAAGGAAACTCACAGAAAACCATCAAATGCAACCATAATACCTACCAAGGAACTTAATCCTGTAATGGAAAAAAAGAGAGAGTCTGCTCTAAATTCCAGCAGCCAACTGGTCCACTGATCCGTTTCAAAACAGTTTCCTCTTCACGGACAGTCTGCTTCCTGTCCAGGAATCAGACAGTGCAAATCCAAGGACAACCTATGAACTGCTTAGGAGAGCAATGGAGCCCCTCACAGTATGAAATGGAGATAAAATGGCAGAGCGCAACAATATACCCCAGTTGTGCCACATCATTGTAAACCCAGTGCCAGTCCGGCTGCACTGATGCAGGGATCAAGGGAAACAGCAGAACTTAATAACAAACAAGTCAAGTTTTTAAAAGGGGGTAATTTATAGTTCATACTGGCATGCCCAAAAATATTTATTGTCACCCCACACACACACACTTTGAAAAGACTGTCCTTATGAATTGTTGAATCAACTGTTGACATAACCCTGCAAGCAAGTACATAGTGTATTCAAGTGATCCTGCAAATACCCACAGACTTGGTTTATTTTTTAAAAAATGATTTTTAATAACTTTTTCTTTCCCTCTGATTCCACTTGGTGAGATCTGGCAGGAGACTGACTGCTGTTTGCGAACCCCAGGTCTCAGGTTGCCTTGTACTGGGATATCTGTTTAGCATCGAAGCGTGATACTAACTGCAGTAAATAAATCTCCCAAGAAGGGTATTGCCAAAAGAAAAAAGTACACTTACATTTATTTCAGTAGATCCAGTTCACATTCAGATTGCAGTCGGAAGAAACCTAATCCGAAGAGGACTTTCCCTATCACAAATGGTCAGCTAATCTGGCATCTTGTGTGGGAGTATGAGGGTATTTGTACCTACAGGAGAGACCTGCAGAGCCGTGTTCCCTCTAAGCTGAGTTAGAGTGAGCTAGCTCACAGTTTTGTAGCCTCCAACTCACACATTTTTGTCTTGGCTCAGGAAGGAGGGCTCCAGGGCCAACTACTGTATGCAGTAGCCAGATTGATTACTCACACCTTCAATGGCAGTAGCTCACAAAGTAGAGTTGTGGCTCACAAGATTCCACAGCTTAGAGGGAACATTGCTGCAGCATCATGTGCCTCCATGTGTATGCGAATGAGAGGAGAGAGACAGACAGAGAGATAAGAGGGGTCAGAGGGCAGCTCTCAGGTTAAGACAAAGGCATCCCATTCAAGGAGATAACATCCAGACACACTTAGAATGACAGACCGAGACGGGTCGCTGCATCAGTCTGCAGCAGCAGAAAAGAGCAAGAGTCCAGTAGCACCTGAAAGACTAACAAGATTTGTGGCAGTGTGTCAGCTTTTGTGAGTTACTGCTTACTTCTTCAGGTACAGCTAGACTGGGACAGCCATTTGTCCTATACATTGGAAAGTGGAGTGATTTCAGGTGTCAAATGACACTAGCAGGCAAATGACAATAGCAGGTGAAAGACAATAGCAGGCGTGATTAGGTGTGATATGCAGAGAGGTAGCAGGTGTGGAGAAATCAGCATTGGTGATGAGACAGGAAACCTAGGTCTTGATTCAGTCCAGGTGGATGCATTGTCTTGAGCTTCATTATCAGTTGGAATTCAGCAGTCTCTCTAATCTACCTTTGGAATTCCTTTGTAGGAGAACTGCTACTTTTAGGGCAGCAACTGGAGGTCCTGGAAGGTTAAAATGTTCCCTCAATGGTTTTTGAATATTGTGGACCCTAATGTTGGACTTATGTCCATTAATATTTTTCTTAGAGGGATTGGCTGTTTGTCCAGTGCGAGGGTGGAAGGGCATTGCTGACACGTGATGGCATATCGATCACATTAGAGGATGAGGAGGAATATGAACCCGAGACGGTCTGGCTGACGTTGCTGGCTCCACTGATGGTGTTGCTAGGATTTATATGAAAGCAAAGTTGACATCTTGGTTTGTTGCAGGCCTTGGTACCAGAGTCCACGTGACTGTTAAGTAGTTTATCATTGCATGTGAGAAGTTGTTTTAGGTTAGCAGGCTGACTGTAAGGAAGAAAAGGTCGGCTGCCCAGTGCCTGTGTAAGGGAAGTATCACTAACCAGCATGGGTTTTAGGTTATTAAGAATGAATTGAACTAGCTTGAGTTGTGAGCTATAGGCAGGCCCATAGCTACTGTGAGGCTTTTGGGGGCTACGCCCCCTTTCTTAGAAGTGGAGACTTATATGGATTTCTCCTGTAAATGCTTTTTTCAATCATTTAAAAACATTTTTTTAAAGTCTTGTGCTCCTTTAAGTAGAGTGGGGTGCTGTAGTTGACTAATTCCTCCTCTGAGCAAGGGGTTGGAGTAGGTGACCTCTAGGATCCCTTCTATCTCTGTGTCAAGAAAAACTAGTCTCCTTTAAGAGAGTTTTTCTGCCTAAGTATTAGCTTTCTTGACTATAGAAGTCATCACCCCCACCTGCCAGCTTGTTATCAGAATGGTTGCTCAGGCTGGCAGAAGTGATTAACTTGCAGCAGCTGAGAACGGTCATCTAAAGTGGTTGACAGTTTGCCATTTGGAGATTTATCCTGGTAACAGCTTTCCATTGGCTAAATGATTGAAAACACCTCTGTAGAACAGACAGCTTGAGAAGACTCAGAGAGAAAAGAACTGTCTTCAACTTCCACCCTGCTGCTATACTTCCAGAGACTCTGCTCATCAGGAACACCGCCTGAGATGCCAGAGCAACGTGCCAATAGAAAAAGTAATGAGTAGAATAGCTAGTTGGGATTTTTGTTTTGGTTTGCATTCCTCGCTGAACTGTATACATTCTTTCCCCATCTATGTGTGTGTTTTTGTTATAGTTTTATGTGTTTTTATACAAATTGAAATGAGCTTACTGGCCAAACCCAGATAAGTATTTCCACTGCCACGCCTACCATCTACCAGAAAATTTATTCCCCCCCCCTTCTCAGCCTGCTGTTGTCACAATCTGGGGCTAAGATTTGCAGAAGCTTCTATGCTTGGATTTTAAAAGGCTTGATTCCACAGTAGCTGAGTCATAGTCCTCAGAATTCTGGGTTTACTTTCTGCACTGAGAACTTCGGCCCCACCAGAAAAAAATTTGCCCCACAAGCCACAAAAATCCTGCTTACGGGCCTGGCTGTCTGTGTTCTGTTGTCATTTTCCTTGGCCTTGCAGCAAGCTGCCCCTGGGTATCATTCTGGCCTTTCCAATCATCTTTCTTACCATATCTGGAGGATATTGTAGCTGCAGAAATGCCTGCTGTAGATCCTTCAAGTGAATATCTCTGTCTGAGAGGTTGGAGCAGATGTGACTATAGCGTAGGGCTTGGCTATACACAATGGAGTTCTTTGTCCAGTTCTGGGCACCACATTTTAGGAAGGATGTTGACAAGCTCGAGCGTGTCCAGAAGAGGGCAACCACGATCATGAGAGGGTTAGAATCCAAGTCTTATGAGGAAAGGCTGAAGGAGTTGGGTATGTTTAGCCTGGGAAAGAGAAGGCTTAGAGGGGACATGATTGCAGTCTTCAAGTATTTGAAGGGTTGTTATGTAGAAGATGGAGCAGATCTATTCTCTCTTGCTCCGGACTGCGAGACTAGATCTACTGGGTGGAAATTACAAGGGAGTTGAGACCGGTTAAATATCAGGAGAAACTTCCTAACTGTAAGAGTGGTTGAGCAGTGGAACAGACTGCCTCGGGAGGTGGTGGATGCTCCTTCGCTGGACATTTTTAAGCAGAGGCTGGATGACCATCTTTCGGGTATGTTGTAGGGCTATCTTTCTGCTATGTTCCTGCAGAGTGCAGGGGTTGGACTAGATGGCCTGCAAGGTCCCTTCCAACTCTAACATTCTATGATTCTACGATGTGGTTGGGGTGGTAGCTGGAGGCATGTAGATAGGTTTGCCAATCTGTCGATTTCCAGTATAATGAGGTCCTCTTGTATCCCTCGTGTATCCATACTGTGGTATCCAGGAAGTTTATTTCTTGTGTAGAATAATTCCTAGTTAGATTGATGGTGGGGCTGGAGTTGTGAAAAGGCTGGTGAAATCTCTCTGGGGCTTCTTTGCCGTGGTTCCAGACAATTAAAATATCACCAATGAATCACAAGTAAAGGAGAGATGCCAATAGGTAAGAATTCAGAAAACAGTGTTCTCGATCTGTCATGAAAATGTTGACATACTGTGGAGACATGCGGGTGCCCGTGACCGTGCCATTGATTTGGAGGTATAAGCTCTCACCAGACCTGAGGTAGGTATGGGTGGGATCACGCATGCAGTGTTCAGTGGCGAGATCTGCTTTGGTGTTGTCAGAGATGATGTTTCTAATGGCTTGTTGTCCATCCTGATGGGGGATGTTGGTGGGACTCGACATCCACAGTGGCCAGAATGCTGTTTTCTGAGAACCGGTCGATGGAATGCAGTTTCCTCAGGAAGCCTGTGGCATCACGGACATAGCTGGGGGGTATTAGTAATGTATGGTTTCAGGATAGAGTCCATATATCCTGATGCTGCCTATGCTCGAGACAGTGGGATGTCTAAGATTGCCAGGTTTATGTATCTTTGGCAGGAGGCAGAAAGTGCCTGGTCAAGGTTCTTGGGATGTATCCATATAAATGTGTTCCTGCATATGTGCTGGTACTTCCTTCACGATCTTGTTGAGTTCTCGCTGGTACACATGCGTAGGGTCTGAGGAGAGTGCCCTGTAGAAACTGGTGTTTGAGAGTTATCGCTCAGCTGCTCGTGTATAGTTTGTCGTTTCCGTTATGACAACGGCTTCTCCCTTATTATAATACCTGGATGATTTTTCAGGCTGCCGATGGCATTCTTCTCTGGGAATGGCATAGCAACTCCCCCCCCCATGACCAGGCATGCTGAGTCACTCATTCAAACATCTTGGACTCAGGGATCGCTGTGTACAACCCCTCAGAAGCAAGTCCCATTGTGTTCGGTGGTGTTGGTGTTGGTAATGGTTCTTGTGTGGGCACAATCGGGATGAAGGAAGGAACATTAGATCTTCGTCTCCTTCTCTTGACGCCCTCTTCCCCCTCCCCGATACCTGTTATGGCAGCCTTTGAGGTGCCAGGGAAAATGTAGTCAGGCACTCTAGAGCAGGGGTGTCAAACTCATTTGTTATAAGGGCCGAGTCTGACATAAATGAGACCTTGTTGGGCCGGGCCATGTGTGTGTCATAAAATGTAATGCCAGGTAGCGGAGATATAAACTTTGTAAAGGACACAAAGGTGTTTTTTTTAACTTAAAATAAAGACATGCTAAAACATTAGCTCTGTAAGCTGCAAACCTACTTTTGATTTATTGACATTCAGCACAGAAATCTCCTGCTCAGAGTTCTGAGTCTAGGACCCAGGTGAAAACATGAAATGGCGGAGTGATTAAGAGAGTCTGGCGAAGCAAGTGATGATGCAGCAGCAGCAAGAGCAGAACTAGAAGCAGGAGACGGCCAGTTCTTCTTCTTCTTCTTCTTCTTCTCCTTCTTCTTCTCCTCCTCCTCCTCCTCCTCCTCCTCCTCCTCCTCCTCCTCCTCCTCGATGGAAATCTCCTTCCCACATGCTGGACTTGCTGCTAGGGTTGCCAGCTCTATACGGCCAGGGGCCTGCATATCTTCGAGACCGCCTGTCCCCATACGAGCCCTGTAGAAGATTGTGTTCTATGAACCAGCACCTTCTGGTCGTCCCTGGCCCTAAGGATGTCCAGCTTGCCTCAACTAGGGCCAGGGCTCCTCTTGTATCACCCGCAGCTGCATGTGGCCACAGTATCTTATTCCAGTTACACTTACTGAAAATTTCATTAGGAAGAAAATGCTACCAGCGGGTTCAAGCTACAATTTTTACTGCGTTTATTGAAAGAGAAATTATCCTTCTTTGGAGACCCAATGGGAAAAATACCCTGAATAAAAGGAGTGGAATGCAGATCTTTTTCTTCTTTTTTTAAAAAAGACTCATTGGATAAATGTTTGGATGGGGAAATATGTCAGCTAAGCCCGCAGTTTTAAAACATGATTTCCTTGCAGATTGCCTTCCAGAAATCCTGCATTGCTGAGCCCCTGACTGTATTTGCTGACCTTTGGTTGTTTCATCAGATGCGTTCAAAGTAAATTCCTTTTGATCTCTTATTTCCCCCCCATCCTTGGGATAATCGGTTTGTTCGAGAACAGCACTGCAGTTGGGGGGGGGGGCGACGTCTTGATACGGACCTGGAAATGGAAGGGCGAGCAAAAGGCACTTTGTTTCAAAATGAAATGAAGACATGATCTCTTGATACTCTCGCTAATGCGTTTGGCTGATTTCTGTCAAACCGCTCAGGAGTAATCACTTAAGAAGGGGAAGTTTAATTTTTTTGTGTGTGCTCTATTTCAATTCTCTTGGAAAGAAATGCAAACGAAAATAATGTTTTATCTCGAATGCACGAAGAGCTCTACGGCTGCGTCCCATCACCTGAAATGTAACACAAATGTAGTGAACAGCTCTGAAATCCCGAGTCTCACCTGCTTCCCCCACCTCCGGGCCCAAGCTGGGGTTGCCAGCTCTGGGTTGGGAAATAACTGGAGATTTTAGGGGGTGGAATCTGGGGAGGGTGGGGGTTGGGAAGGGGAGGAGCCTCAGCAAGGTATAATGCCATTGAGTCCGCCCTCCAAAGCAGCCATGTAGTATGGAGGCCCAATGCCTTACAGATGTGGGGATATGGGGGGTCAGTCTTACAGGGTTTTGTCTCACTTCTCCACAATAGGGGATAGAGGGTGGCACCTGTAGAGACGGTTTCACCGTGTTAGCCGTTGGTATGCGCAGGGCTCTTTTTGTAGCAGGAACTCCTTTGCATATTAGGCGACATAACCCTGATGTAGCCAATCCTCCAAGAGCTTACGGTAGCCCCTGTAAGAAGAGCTCTGTAAGCTCTTGGTCGATTGGCTAGAATAGGGGTATGTCGCCTTATATGCAAAAGAGTTCCTCCTACAAAAGAGCCCTGGGTACGTGGCGTCCCACAAGGGGCTATCCTCCCTCCTATGTTATTCAATATCTATATGCTCCCCTTGGGGGCTGTATTGTCATCAGTATGCTCAGGGCTTTTTTTGTAGAAAAAGCCCAGCAGGAACTCATTAGCATAATAGGCCACACCCAACAGCAGAGACTCATTAGCATATTAGGCCACACCCCTGACAGCACAGCTCATTAGCATATTAGGCCACACCCCATGTTACCAGAAGTGTGGTCATCCAGCCACACCGACCTTTTGCTTCTTATTCTGTTTACCTTGTTTTTTGTCAAAACCCAGGGCTTTTTTTGGAGCAGGAACTCCTTTGCATGTTAGGCCACACACCCTTAATGTAGCCAATCCTAATGAGTTCCTGATGTTGGGTGTGGCCTGTTATGCTAATGAGTTCCTGCTGGGCGTGGCCAACTCAGGAGCCAGCCGGAACTCCGTTCCTGTGTGTTCCTGCCCCAAAATAGCCCTGAGTATGCTGATGAGACCCAGCTGTATCTGCTGATGGACCAACGGATGCCACTGCCAATACGCTAGCTGGGGACTTGGAAGCCGTGGCCAGTTGGTTAAAGCAGAGTTGACTGAAATTGAATTCAGTGAAGATGAAGGTCCTGTGCCTGAGTCGGGTGGGGGGGGGAGATGGGATTGGGTATCCCGCTCCCATCTCTTGATGGGGTGCCATTATCACCAGTGGCAGCAGTGAAAAGCTTGGGCGTGGTTCTGGATGCCTCGCTATCAATGGAGGCCCAAATCACAAATGTTGCCAGATCAGCATTTCACCATCTTAGGCGGATCAGGCAACTGGTTCCTTATCGATCTCCCCACGACCTAGCCACAGTGACCCATGCGACCGTCGCCTCCAGGCTGGATTACTGTGATGCGTTCTATGCAGGGCTACCCTTGAGATTGACCTTTAAAGCCCTCTGAAGTCTGCGACCAACATACCTTCAGAACCATCTCTCCCAGCATGCCCCTCAAAGAGCGTTATGTTCTGTGGACCAACATCTGCTGGTGATCCCTGGCTCAAAGGAGGTCCACTTAGTGTCGACCAGAGCCTTGTTGGAGATTGCAAGTTCTCTCCTTGAAGTCATGGAAGAATTTGCATGTTTGTTTATGCATACTGATCTCCTAGCTGTTTAGGGAGAGACCCGATAGCAGACCATGCAGAGTTGGTTAATCAATAGATCAGAAGATGTCCCCAGGTGGAAACTCGGAAAGGTTATTGCTCTTTGACTCTAACTCTGTCTGGGGCAGGCACATGTGGTTTAGGCTTTAGAAAGTCAACATGTAGATTAGTGAAGTCAGAGAGGATGTTAATCCTTTGTTTTTGTTTCTAGTGTTTCCCAGTGACCCTTCCCTCATTAGTGAAGTAAAGTTTCTTGTCTAAAAGCTAATACAAGTGTCCTACTGCATTTATTACCTGAAATCCCTAACAAGCCTTCTCGGCTGTGGCGCCAGCCTGGTGGAACACTCTCCCAGCAGAGATCCGGGCCCTGTAAGACCTAAAGCAGGTTCGCGGCCCCTGTAGAATGGAGATGTTCCACCAGGCCTATGGTAGAGGCGGCAGAGATCGAACAATAGTGGCCTCTCCCAGTGCGTTTTCCATCTTGCACTGTTTACTCGTCTTCCCAGCCCCGCATTATTGGTTACCATCTACAGTGCAGGTATGTGGTGCTGACTCAGGAATACTGGATTTAAATGGCGGCATAATTGGTATTCTAAATGGCATTGTCGTCGGATTTTAATAACTGTTCATCCCATTTCCTAATAACTGCCTGATCGAGTTCTGTTGGGAGCACCTGACGTAAATATACCATCTTTGGAAGTATAAAGATTTTTATTGCTCTAATTCTCCCTAAGATACTCAAATTCTTATTTTTTCACTCCTTCAGTTTCTTTGTTATCTTTGATCAGACCTTATTATAATTATTTTTTTGCAGCTTCTCTATATTTCTGTCAAGATATACTCCTAAATATTTGATCTTCCTAACTCCTGATTTCATCCCCGTTCATTCTAATATTACTCTTTTAATTTGTCTATCTACATTAATAAACATTATTTCAGATTTCTTAATGTTAATTCTGAGCCCCGAGCTTAACTTAAAATCTTCTAAAATAATTAATAATTCTCTTATTGCCTGTAGTGGATTGCTTAGTGTCAACAGGATATCATCCGCAAAGAGATTCAATTTAAGTTCTTCCTTGCCTATTTGGAATCCCTGAATTCTACCACTATTTCGTATCCTGTCCGCTAGGGGTTCCAGTTGGATTTTAATAACGGTTGATATTTGGTTGATTTATTGTATTGTTATTGTATTACTGTATTTTATTGTTGTAACCTGCCCTGACCCTTGCATTGCGGGGGGCAGGGGGAGGTGATATAGAAATTCAATAAATAGAGAGCCAGTTTGGTATAGTGGTTAAGTGTGTGGACTCTGATCTGAAAGAACCGGGTTTGATTCCCCACTCTTCCACTTGCAGCTGCTGGATGACATTGGGCAAAGCCGTAGTTCTGATAAGAGCTGTCCTTGAAAGAGCAGTTTCTGTCAGAGCTCTCTCAGCCCCACCTACCTCACAGGATGTTTGTTGTGGGGAGGGGGAGGGAAAGAGGATTGTAAGCCGCTCTGAGACACTGAGTGAAGGGCGGGATATAAATCCAATCTCCTCCTCCTCCTTCTTTGCAATTAGTCCTGCTGGCGTAGAGAGTTCAGCTGGCATCCTGCAGCTCTCCAGCCAGAGCAGACTGGTCATATGCTTGTAATGTCCCTGTCAGAGATTTCACATTGCAGCGATTCGGGGGGGGGGAAATCAAACTGTTTCTGTTTTTTTTTAAGACATTGCACCGTGGACCCTCCAACAGCAAATATTATATATATAAAGGTTTTGCTGGGAAACAAACATTCACACCAGGAGATTTGCAGCTACTCTTTCCTTGGCTATAGAGATTTGTGGTGTGATGACAGGACATGTCAAGGCACAAGAATGTTATCACCGGAAACCTGAAACTGAGACCTGCCGGGGGTACAAATGAGGCTGTCTCTGAGGAGGTGATTTGTGTCAGCCAAGTGTCTTGTGCAAACTTTTCTCAGACCAAAACACAGCCACGCCAGACCACCCTGTCCTCTGCAGAGCTCAGTATGCGCTTATGGTCCATCATGATACACACCCCGTTGTGTCCCTTTTTGGTATGTACTAGAACATCAGATGTGGTTTGACAGCAAACCCCACCACATCAATGTTCCCTCTAAGCTGAGTTAGTGTGAGCCAGCTCACAGTTTTTTAGCCTCCGGCTCACACCTTTTTGTCTTGGCTCAGGAAGGAGGGCTCCAGGGCAAACTAATTTAAGCAGCAGCCAAATGGCTCGCTCACAACTTTAATGCCAGGAGCTCACAAAGTAGAATTTTTGCTCACAGGACTCCACAGCTTAGAGGGAGCATTGCGCCACATACCAAGTGTTCATCTGCAATCCTATAACACAGTGGTTTGTTTTTTTGGCTCGGTTAGGGCTTTGTTACCCTGCCATTTCTCCAGGGAGTTCAGACTTCAGCATCCTGCGTGAGGACCCTTGTTTTGACTTTAATTCCTTTGCCGATCTCCAAGCGTATTGAGGTTTATTTACATTGGAGGTGGGGGATGCAACGGCAAAGTGGACTCCGCTGCCTAATACGGATGCCAGTGGCTGGCTCATAACAGGCAACCTCTGGGCTGCATTTGCCGTTCCGTGCATCTGCTCAGTAAAAACCTGAAAGTGACCATTGATCAACGATCGACGAATTCCCCTAGTCTCTATTGTACATATCATAGAGACTGGGAATATACCTGGAGCGTTTTGCGATGTCTTTTCGCCTATGTCCTGCCCACCAAAGCCTCCCAGGGGTTCCAGGCATGTACCCGGCAACCCTACAACCCAAAGCGTTCTTTTTCAGAGGAGTACTTAACTTCACAGCCTGGATCGTTGTTATTTATTTAATTACTTCATTATTTGCATTTATATCCCACGCATCCCATGAGTGGGCTCAGGGCAGGTAGCATCGTATCAGGGCTCTTTTTGTAGCAGGAACTCCTTTGCATATTAGGTGACACACCGCTAATGTAGCCAATCCTCTCAGAGCTTAAAGTAGCCCCTGTAAGAAGAGCTCTGTAAGCTCTTGGAGGATTGGCTACATGAGGGGTGTGTGTCGCTAGGCTTGCCAAGCCCCCGCTGGGGGCTTGTAAATTCCCGCCCGGGAGGCCCATTATCTGCCGGCGGGGGATCGGGGCCCAGGGGGAACTTCACCCCCTGCAGGATGGCATCCCCAACATGATGATGTCACCCGGAGATGACATCATCACACTGGCCACATTGTAGGAGGGACACTCTGTGAATCGAGGGAAAACTCTATGGTTTTCTCTCGAGTCACGGTGCCCCCAGCCCCAACGTGGGTGACGCAATGACGTCACTTCTGGTGATGTCATCGTGGTGCGCGTGTGCTTTGCGTGTGCGTAGGGAGACTCCCAACAGAGCCAGGAATCCCCCCGCTTTGCAGGTAAGTCAACTTGGCAACCCTATGTTTCGCCTAATATGCAAAGGAGTTCCTGCTACTAAAAGAGCCCTGATTATAATAAATACAATTTCAATTTAAAACACAATAAAACATTATAACAATTAAAATAATGGGTACAGCTTGAAACAGCATCAGTTGGCTATAAAGTTCTGGCCTTCCGAACTTTAAGCACAACTTAACCCAGGAGTACGGACCATCAATGCGAAAGGACTGCATTAACACCCTTTCCAAAATAGCTTCTGCAACAGCAAAATGGTGAAGGGTCCGTGTACACGTGCAGCCGGCGGAGCAGATAATTCAATGCAGGCGGGAGAAAAATCAAGTGGTGGCCTTTCCCTTGGTGTGAAATACGGGGCTGTTTACAAATGCACAAGAGTGTCCCTGTTGTTGTATTGGAAGGCAGGAGAGGGAGACAGGAAGGCCAGAGGCTGCTTAGAGGGGTCGGGGTAGGGTGATGCCCAGGGCTCCTTTTTGTAGCAGGAACTCCTTTGCATCTGAGGCAACACCCCCCCTAATGTAGCCAATCCTCCAAGAGCTTACCGTAGCCCCTGTAAGAAGAGCTCTGTAAGCTCTTGGAAGATTGGCTACATTAGGGGTGTGTCGCCTAATATGCAAAGGGGTTCCTGCTACAAAAAGAGCCCTGGACTGATGCCTATTGGGTCATTGTGGTCTAGGCGGGGTACAGTTCTTCCATTCTGCTGCCAGGGAACCCTATCACACCGTGCTTCAGCTGCCAGTCCCTACCAGTGCGTGTATACAGAGCCATCAAGTTGCAACTGACTTATTGCAAGTGCAACCCTGCATGGTTTTTAAGGCAACAGGCTTTCAGAGGTGGTTTGTCATCGCCTGCCTCCGTGTAGCAAGCCTGGACTTCCTTGGTGGTCTCCGACTGAGACCCAGTTTGGTGTAATGGTTAGGAGCGCAGACACTCATCTGGGAGAACCGGGTTTGATTCCCCACTCTTCCACATGCAGCTGCTGGTGTGACCTTGGGTCAGTCACAAGTTCTCTCAGAGCTGTTCTCTCATGAGAACCACTGATATAAAAGTCCAGAAATTATATGTACTCCTGACATTTTCTCAGTGGGAGGCAGGTCCAATTACTGATTTCAGCTTTGGCACCAAAGCAGAAAATTGCATTAACATCCTTTGCTGGGACCTGGATATTTGGGGGCAGGGGAATCCAGTATGAAAATGGGTGTGGCAGTTTCCCTGGGTCCTTAGAAAATGCTCTGATGGTAATCTAGCTTTTCTCTACTCCTTGAACAGTAAGGGGAAACAAGCTGGTCGTAGGGATCTGTGCTCCTGAGGAAGGTGTGGGCAGGAGCCCTAGCTCAGCCATAGAGCCTCTGCTTGGCATGCAAGAGGTCCCAGGTTCGATCCCCAGCACCTCCAGCTGAAAGGACCAGGTAGGAGGTGATGGGAAAGACCTCTGACCTGAGACCCTGGAGAGCCGCTGCCAGTCTGAGCAGATAACAGTAGCCTTGAGGGACTAAGGGTCTGATTCTGTATAAGGAGCTGTGAAGTATGAGACTTAAGGCAGCAGCTCTATTTACAAAGGTAGGAAACAACACAAAAACAGGAGAGCGACAGGCCCTCTTTTAAAGTATCCGGGTTGGCATAGCCACGCCCCTTGTTGCTTAAAGAACCAATCAAAACAGTAACGTAACATCCAATAAGTTCATCTCCCTCCATAACCTTCTAGCATCCTGACTGGCCTGCTACGCAGAGTAGCTAATCAGAGTTTGTTATTTTTGATACCAGGCCTAGATAGGAGTGAGATTCAAGCTCCGGTTATTTATGTATACCAGATATATAACAGGAGCTTTATGGGTTCATGTGTCTGTGTGGCCTGAAGTCAGAGGAAGAGCGAGGCACGCCATCACTGGTTGCGGTCAGATGGCAGGCGTAGCGCGATCTGGAAATGCCTCTAATTTAGCCTTGTCTCCTTGTGACAGATTTTTTGATCGCACATTCTGCCCTCAGTGCACCTCACAATGCATTCACCCCGCATTGGGTTGATCAGACGCCTTCCCCCCTTTTTAAAATTCTGTGAAAAGTGCATGTGCCTTCAGGAAACTCCTCTCACGCCTGCCATGTTTTTGGTTTTTGCGCCAGAGGAAAACTGTTTGGGATATGTCAGGGGAAGGAAAAAGTTCTGGAGATGAAATCTTGGACACCAATAGGTGGCACAATGCGAGGGACTATTTTATCCTAGGATCCATCTCGGCAATCAGAATTGAGAGGGCTTTTTACATTGATTTTATAGACGGGCAAGAAAACATAAGGGAATTTGGGTTAGACCAAATGGTTGAGCGAGTAAGTGCCTAAATGGAGCCTCTCAGCCATCATTCAAATATGCAGTTATGCGCATCTCGCTAACCACCTGGGGGAAAAAAGCCTGAAACGAGAAAGGAACAATCAGATGTCCCCAACGCCTTGATTGTGCGATAGAGCGGTCAGATATCCAGAGAGGTGTGCTGAAGCTGCAAATGAGCATCTGAACTGGACTTTACCTGGTGTCTAATCTGTTTCAAGATGAGATGCGCACGGGAAACCGACTCCTCCGTAACGGGAGGCCGATGCTGACATTTGATGGTGCATTTTTAATCTGTTAGGGATTTGAAACGAAGACGGACCAAAATGCATGTCCAGCCATGACCCCTGTGTCCCTAAACGGTCGCTATCCTGTGCATGATGGAGTCGGGGCCAGAGAATGACTTGGGCCAAGGCTGCAGATGGCAGCCTCATCCGTAGGTTTCACGGGAACTTTTCATTTCTCTAAATCACCGTGCACAAGCACAGCATTTATGAATTACTGTGCTAACGTGATGGGGAGGAAGAGTTCTTTTGATCTTGAAACGTGAGAATCATACTCGGGACAGCTGTTTATCTCCTATAGTTGTTGCCGAGCCAATAGCCGCGGTGCGTTTCCTGGCAAGCGTAACCTTTGGTACAAGGGCTACCGTTAATGAGGCTCCAGGCTTAGAAGCGGAGCCTGGGTCACGCTTTCATCATTTTACTGCCATTCATTTAACTAGTAAGATTTTTATTATTGTTATTATTCATATGGACGTTCTTTGTAATTTCATATATGGACGTGCAAACTCTTATATCCTTTAATCTCCCCCTGCTGTGTAAGACCCCTTTCTGGAATTAACAAGCGAAAGAGACTCTCTGGCTGGAAATAAACGCTTGCCAAAAAAATGCCTTCACAGCATTCGGTCATAAAAAGGCAAAGCTGTATTCTAGCTGAACTTAATGGGGAGCTTTCTTACTGATGAGGGTTGCCAGCTCTAGGTTGGGAAATACTTGGAGATTTTGAGGACGGAGCCGGGGAAGGGCAATGTTTGGGGAGCAGCCATTCTATCCAGGGGGATTGATCTTGGTTGTCCGGAGATCAATTTTAACAGCGGGAGATCTCCAGGTGCCACCTGGAGGTTGGCAATGCTACTCACTGAGTACATCTTTTACCTAACACACCATATCCCAGGCTTCTTTTGTGGAGCTCAGTGTAGCAAATATGTTTCTTTCCTCTCACGACAAGGTCACAACAACCCTGAGCGTCCCCAGGCAAATTCTGACATGCAATTTGGTGTAGTGATTGAGTGCACGGACTCTAATCTGGGAGAACCAGGTTTGTTTCCCCACTCCTCCACTTGCAGCTGCCGGATGACCTTGGGCAAGCCATAGTTCTGTCAGAGCTGTTCTCTCAAGGGCAGTTCTCTCAGAGCTCTCTCAGCCCCGCCAACTCACAGGGTGTCTGTTGTGGGGAGGGGAAGGGAAAGGAGTTTGTGAGCTGCTCTGAGACACCGAGTGAAGGGCGGGGTATATATCCCATCTCCTCCTCTTCCTCCTCTTCTTCTTCGCACTGTCAAGCCATGATTCATTAATCTTTATGTACATTCAACCACATTAGAAAAAAATCTCACAATGAAACATGCAATGCTTTTCAAAGATGGATACTGAGGGAATTACAACTAAATGTAATAGGAGTAGCAGGCAAATGTGGAAAGGACCTTTGACAGGGAAGTCCAGCATATCAATGAAATGGTTAATAAATGCCTGGCTGTTGGCCACAGGGATCCATGCTATGATTACCTTGAGACTGGACTACTGTAATGCTCTCTACCTGGGTCTACCATTAAGGACAACTTGGAAACTCCAGTTCCTGCAGAATGCTGCAACCTGTGTACGACTGGCCACCAGGCCTAGGAAAGATGGAGCTCGGGGAGGGACCTCAATGAGGTATAATGCCATAGATTCTACTCTCCAAAGCTGCCATTTTTCTCCAGGACAATTGATCTCTGTTGTCTGGAGATCAGTTGTAGTTCCAGGCGGTTGGCAACCCTACTTGTCAGGTACTTAGACGTTTGGGTTGCGTTCGGTCTAATGGATCACGTACTGTGATCCTGGTCTCAAGAAGAAGAGTTTAGAAAGAAAAGAGGCAAACAGTGTCCTACAAGAGAGGAAATACTCAGGTTTGGTTCAGTTCTTAGGAAGAGGAGGAGACAGCAAGGGACCTCCACTTCTACTGTAGAAGAGACTGTTTCCATGGTTGTGGTGTAGTCAGGAGATTTTATGATTGTCTGGCTGCCAGAAGTTCTAGCTCTTTAGCACTATCCAGGGTGCACCATGAGGAAGTGGGCAAGAATTGCACCCCTGGATGGGACCTTGAGCTATAAACACCATCCTACCAATGCAGCAGTGAAAATAGGCACGCGAAACAGCATTCTCCAAAAATTATGTGGTACAACTTGGAGCATGTCTGCTACAACATTTAGATGCTTGGCTTTGGGGTTGGTATGCAGTACTGTGGAATGGGGTGAAGAAGAAGAGGAAGTAGAAGAGGAGGAGGAGGAGGAGGAGGAGGAGATTGGATTTATACCCCGCCCTTCACTGCCCAAAGGTGTCTCAGAGCGGCTTACAAACTCCTTTCCCTTCCCCTCCCCACAACAGACACCCTGTGAGGTAGGTGGGGCTGAGAGAGCTCTTTCAAGAACTGCCCTTTCAAGGACAGCTCTGATGGAATGATGGCTTGCCCAAGGTCATCCAGCAGGTGCAAGCGGAGGAGTGGGGAATCAAACCCAGTTCTCCCAGATTAGAGTCCGCACACTTAACCACTACACCAAACTGGCTCTCGTGTGTGGCTCAACATCCTCCATGTCCACCAACTTGACATCTAACTAAACACAACAGTGAGAAGCATCAGTGGATGTATTAAACCTACTCCGACCTATTGGCTGCTCACGTTGTGCCACATTGCTCCCCCACATCTCTGGAGACAAGATGATCTTCTTTGTGAATACAGAAAGGTCATCAGGAACAGAAAGTTGCCACCCTGACCTGGATAGTTCAGGCAAGCCTGATCTCATTTGATCTCGGAAGCTAAGCAGGGAGCCGACTCTGGCAAGTACTTGGAAGGGCAACCTCGAAGGAATACCAGAGGTGGGACGCAGCTGCAGGCTAATCAAGCCACCTCTCTGAAAGGTCCAAGTCCCCAACAGGGGTCGCCAGAAGTCAACCATGACTTCCAGGCAAGCACACAAACACAGGCACACACAAATATATGGGAAAAAAAGAAAATGGAAAGTTGCCCATCCACAAAGACATGACTGATGCCGACCTATCCAGGCTAAGATCCCAAAACTCAGCAATAAGAGCTACCCAAATCCTGCAATCACAAAATTTTGATCTAGGGAATGAATGGTTGTGAACATGGAGGCAATCAGTTCCACCCGATATCCATAACCTGATAAACACCAATGAGAGGCTCTCAGGATTTGACTTTCCACGTAAAGTATGGAAGACGGCTAATAGAACACGAACAGGCTTTGGTAGTCGTGCAGACCTGTTTAAATGGGGCAAAATACCTAGTGCCACTTGGACCTATCATCACAGAATGACTATTAAGGTAGCTAAAGTTAGTGCGGCGGCAATCTCTCGCTTCTGTTTCTCTGATCAAGGTAACCAGTATGTGCCAGCTGCACTTAAAGCTTTTAATGCTTAAACTGGAGCTCAGTTACTGTATGGGGTGCCTTTCTGGATTAATCCAATTGACACTTTGGTGGAACGGGTCCACTTTGCCTTTTTGTGAAAGATCATGGGGGCACCTATGTGTGTTCCAAATGCCGCTTTATGTTTGGAGCATGGACAGAATTCGTTGGCTACAACGGCATGGATTCACACCATTAAATCTTGGTTTACGACTCCACTTCAACTCTGACCCCTTTAGTGACATGTACCGACTTCTTTCTGAATCTAGTTGGCTATCTTACATCGAAGCCAAAATATGTTCCTTGAATTTATCCTTAGAATCCTTATTTTTGTCTTCTGAGTCTGAGGCTTTTTTACAAATAAAATCTAGTTGATTGGGTTCTGAGTTACAAACACCAGTTTTGGTGTAGTGGTTAAGTGCGTAGACTCTAATCTGGGTGAACCGGGTTTGATTCCCCACTCCTCCACTTGCAGTTGCTGGATGACCTTAGACAAGCCATAGTCTGTCAGAGCTGTTCTTGAAAAAGAACAGTTTCTGTCAGAGCTCTCTCAGCCCCACCTACTTCACAGGGTGTTTGTTGTGGTGAGGGGAAGGGAAAGGAGTTTGTACGGTGCTCTGAGACTCCAAGTGAAGGTTGGGGTATAAATCTAATCTCCTCCTCCTCCACCACCACCACCACCACCATTACTACTACTACTACTACTACTACAGCTTGGCTAATAGAACCTGTTCTCCCTTAAACTTAGGGATTGTTCCAGATACAAAACTTCCAGCTGTATACCTCCATCAACTCATAGCTCCAAATTTGTGCAGAGCCATCTCCTTGGCCAGACTTAACGTTCTTTCTTCCGCTCTTCTATCTGACAGATTCCAGGGGATCCCCTCTCCTAGCAGGTGCCGTCCTTGTATGAAGGACTGTGTCAAAACTGTCCCCCCCCCCATGCTCTCCTTCAGTGTCCGCTCTATCTAGTGCCCCATCGGGATCTCTTGTATCCCACATTAGCTCAAATTTTAGAGACCTCTGGTGATTTTAAGGTTCTTTTTTTGCTTGATAATCCAGATATGGAAATAACTGAAATAGTAGCAAGATTTCTTCTCAGTGCTATGGTTATACATCCTGATAAGTAATACTAAATATTAGGGTCTTTTTTATGTTTTTACTCTGTTTTCTTGTGTTGTAATTCCAATTTTACTTCATGTGGATTTTGTATTTTCTGATCTGTAATTAACCTGACCTCCTACTGCATGTACATGTATATATGCCAAATAAAGGCTTGTCTGTCTGGCCTTTCAGGAGACTTGGTGTGAAATCTGGCTGTTGAAGTGTCTGAAAAAAAGAAAAATAGGGGGAAAGGGACAACTTCTAAGAGTTTGGCTCCTGTGAGGCTGGATGTACTTTTCCTGTGAGAAAGATATACAAGTTGCGCTCTGGCAGGGAACGGTTATTACAACCTCTCAGGATCACATTATCACTCGCTGTGCCATTTTGCCTGAGGGCCGCTGGCTGGGCATATTCAGTGACTCCAAAGAGACGTTCACGATACAATCCTTGACAGATTTTCTCCAGCCTAAACTCATGATTTCCATGAGCTTAGATGGAAGTGACTATGTATAGGATTGCACTGCCTAACTCAAAATTGTCCAAGGTTTCCACCATCTTTCTAAGAGGCTTCATTTCCTGTCAGCTTCTTCAAGTCTAACTTTTCTGTCACCTGAAACCATTTGAATCCTTTTGTGTATTTGAAAAATATATGGAAATGGGAGCTCTGTCATTCCTTTTAAAAGAATTGCAAGCCAAACATTGTTAAGAGCAGCCAGTTAAGGAAGAGGGAAGACTAGGCGTTGTGGCAGCTATCAGGAGAGGGGTTCTGAGGCAACTAGTTGCCTTCTGGACTGAAGAATATCCAGTCCCCCACTCCGGCCATCCTATAGATTCTTTATACCCCAACCACCCACAATAGAGTTGCCACCCCCACCCCCCGTGGCAGCGGGAGTCCCGCACCACCAGGCCCTGCTGCTGATCAACTGGCCAGCAGGGGTAACTTACCTGGAAAAGTGGCCATTTTCTCCAGGTGAACTGATTTCTGTCTCCTGAAGATCAGCTGTAATCCTAGGAGACCTCCAGCCACCTCCTAGAGGCTGGGTAGACCGAAAGAGCGCACAGGCAAGATTGTATAAAACAAAACTGAACCACACCAGGCTGCCTTATATTACAGACTCTCTATTATTGTATAATAAAAGTGATATGTAGCTTAAAGGAACTTAATAATACTTATATATCAAATGCATAACCTTCCTGGGTATATAACAAAGTATTTTAAAGGCTTATTGCAGTTAAGAAGAACTTGCATAATTTTTTGTCTGAAGACACCTCTTGTGGCTTGACTTCAGGTAAGGCTGCAGTTCTTCTGAAACCAAATCTCAGCTGGCTGGCGCATTCCGAAAATTTTCTTTGTCAAAACCAGTATGAAGATTACAAACATAATAATATGAGTATATTTACATTTATGTTCAAGTAAATCCCCAGACACAGCATATCCAATACTTACAAAGCCTATATCGTTCTAAAGAGTCACCCAACTTTCATGGCATCGGCCTGCAGACAGTGAGTTCCGACTTCTGGCGTGTCTTTCATATGTGTAGACCGCCTTAGCTATTGTGTGTGGTGATTAGTCATACTAAACATTGCTGGGCCTCGAGTTACAACCACAAAAACAGCCAGTTTTACAGCAGAGATGAAGTCCTGGGAATAATAGAGAATCTGTGATAATAAGTTAGAATGGTGTGTTTCAGTTTTGTTTTATACCTCCTAGAGGCTGGCACAGGCTGACGTGTGTGTGTGTGTGTGTGTGTGTGTGCTACAATCATAATTTATTCATACCTACATGAGCCAATCAGATCAGAATTCCAGATGCAAGGAGGGAGAGAATGACTTCTTAAAATGTCGAGAGCGAGTGAGGCAGGCATGAGGATGCTTGGAAGGCCCTGTTAGGACAGGTTTTTAACTAGATTCTTAGGTTGACTGTTTTCAGTTACAGAGTAAGTTCGTACTTCTTCTTCTGCTAGGGAACAGCTGGTAGTTAGTGAACTATGGCCTATCGTGCCTGCTATACAACCAAGGAGACTCTTTAAAAACAGTTTGTATCTTCCAGTTTCAGTAAGAGTTTTGACTTTTATACTGTGTTAAGAACATAAGAACATAAGAGAAGCCAATGTTGAATCAGGCCAATGGCCCATCTAGTCCAACACTCTGTCACACAGCGGCCAAAATATACCAGGGGCCATCAGGAGGTCCAGCAGTGGGGCCAGGACACTAGAAGCCCTCCCACTGCTGCCCCCTCCAGCACCAAGAATAGAGTGCAGCACCTGCCCCAGACTGAGAGTTCCCATCTATACCCTGTGGCTAATAGCCACTGATGGCTCCATATGTTTATCTAATCTGTATGGTTGCGTGAAGTAATTGACTTTGTGACCTGTGGAGGCATCATCCATATAGAAGCACAGAGTTGGCAGGGGCCAGACAGGCCATCTTGTCCAACACTTTGCTCAATGCAGGATCAGCCCAGAGCATCTTTGACAAGTGTTTGTCCAGCCGCTGCTTCAAGACTGCCAGCAAGGGGGAGCTCACCACCTCCCTAGGCAGCTGAATTCCACTGCTGCACAACTCTGTCAAAAAGTTTTCCCTAATATCCAGCCGGTACCTTCCCACCCTTAATTTAAACCCATTCTTGCGAGTCCTCTCCTCTGCTGCCAACAGGATCAGCTCCCTGCCCTCCTCTAAGTAACAGCCCTTCAATTGCATCAAGAGAGCCATCATGTCTCCCCTTGACCTCCTCTTCTCCAGGCTGAACACTCCCAAGTCCCTCAGCCTTTCCTCGTAGGGCTTGGTCTCCAAGCCCACAATCATCCCCATCTCTCTCCTCTGCACCCACTCCACCCTGTCCACATCCTTTTTGAAGTGAGGCCTCCAGAGCTGCACACAACACTCCAGTTGTGGCATGACCTTTGTTTTCAGGCTCATGCAGAGGCCTGAGGTCACCTGAGCCAAGCTACTGAGAAGATAAACTCTTGAGTATCTATAGGGTTCTGTTGCACCTATGGGGGGAGGTCTAAACAGGCAGGTGACTCCCATTGTGCTATAAAACTCTTCCAGGTACCCCACAGATAGGGTTGCCAGGTCCCCCCTGGCCACTGGTGGAGGGTGGGGGGTGGGGTCAGGTTGCAAGATCCAGTTTGGGGAAATCCTTGAGATTTGGGGATGGAGCCTAGGAAGGACAGGGACTCACTGGGGTACAATGCCACAGAGTCCACCCTCCAAAGCAACCATTTTATCCAGGACAACTGATCTCTGTAGTCTGGACAGGAGTTGTAATTCCAGGGGATCCCCAGGTCCCACCTGGAGGCTGGCATCCCTACCTCCCAGGACATCACACCATATGAATCCAGGTGTCACGCATGTACCACAAGTTGAGATTTCTAGCAGTTTGTTAATTAAGTCTTCAGGGCAGCTAACAGTTTGAAGGATTTGGCTTCTTGGGCACCCTAACATCAAATAATCATCAGTCGCCCAAACTGTGCTGTAGAAAACAGATTTGTTATGTAAGGACAAGGCTGGTAGAAAATGAAACAGGACAACAATCCCAGACTCTTCGCCTTTTCTCCATCAAAAAGTCAAAGAGCTGAAAGATATCGTCTTCCTTCCAGCACCACCTACTGGCCAGAGAGTTCAATTTGTTTTTGTAACTTTTAACGGCCAGTATTCCTTTATATGGATGATGCTATAGTTTATTGCCCATAAAAATATAGATAGCAGTAACTGTGCAGAACTGTTCTTCTGTATGTGGTCTGAAGCCAGCTTTTAACCTCACAGATATTTTTTGAATACAGGACCCAGGGGAAGCGAAGAGGCTGAGATATTTGGGAGAAGTGACGTGCAGAAATAACTATAACCAAAGGTCAATTTTTTGCTGCATTAAGCAGCAAGTTTGGAGACACGTTATCTGAAGGTCAATTCAAGCTTAGAGCATACACCCTAGGCACATTTTCCACCCATCCCCTGCCATCAAAAACAGTCTTCCTTTTCAAAAGCATCCATCATGACAGCAGTTGCTTCGTGTAGTGGTTAAGTGCGCAGACTCTAATCTGGGAGAACCAGGTTTGATTCCCCACTCCTCCACTTGCACCTGGCTGGATGACCTTGGGCAAGCCGTAGGTCTGATAAGAGCTGTTCTTGAAAAAGAGCAGTTTCTGTCAGAGCTCTCTCAGCCCCACCTACCTCACAGGGTATAGATAGGAACTCTCAGGCTGGGGCAAGTGAGGCTCTGTATTCTTGGTGCTTGGGGAGGGGGCAGCAGTGGGAGGGCTTCCAGTGTCCTGGCCCCACTGCTGGACCTCCTGTTGGCATCTGGTATTTTTGGCCACTGTGTGACAACAGAGTGTTGGACTGGATGGGCCATTGGCCTGATCCAGCATTGGCTTCTCTTATGTTATGTTCTTAACCAACATGGAGAGACAGTTAGCATTAGTCTAAGACCTGGCTCATGGGTGGCTTGGCCAACATGGCGGGGGCAGGGGGTTACGAGAGGTCCGGGGGGGGGGCGAGATGGAACACGTCTGTGTACACAAGAAAGGTCTCTTTGGTAAAGGAGCAGACACATTTTATTAATTAACACATTTATATCCCACCTTCCCTCATGGTTCAAGGCAGCTCACAGTAGCAGTTAAAAACACAGATCTAGGTGAGTAGCCACATTGGTCTGAAGCAGGAGAACAAAGTTGGGAGTCCGGTGGGGCACCTCGAAGACCACCGAAGTTTAATTCCGGGTATCAGCCTTCGCATGCAAACTTTCACTTGCAGGCTTTGTTCATTTAAAAACATTCAGCTTAAAACCAAAAACAAAACGACCAACCCCAAATCTCTCCCCTGCCTCCCTCCCTTGCAAGATGCCTGCCATTCAAACCCCCTCAAAAGTCCTGGCAAAATGGGCAGGCCTTGTAGCACCTCCTGAAGAGCTACCGGGAGGGGGCTCTCCTCACCTCTTCAGGGAGCCCCTCCCACTGATCTGGTGGAAAAGACCTGGGCTCTGGTCGATGCCGGACGGGCCACCCTAAGTGGTGGGCAATCCTCCCTCTAAGCTGTGGAGTCTTGTGAGCAAAAATTCTACTTTGTGAGCTACTGGCATTAAAGTGGTGAGCAAGCGATTTGGCTACTGCATAAATTAGTTTGATCTGGAGCTATCCTTCCTGAGCTAATGTGTGAGCTGGAGGCTAAAAACCGTGAGCTAGCTCACACTAACTCAGCTTAGAGGGAACACTGGTGGTGGGATAGGCGACAGACGGCTGCTGGGTGACTGTAGTTGGCACACAGGGGGAAAAAGGATGAGGGAATAAAAACCAGAAAGGTCAACCACAATTTCAGTTATTTAATATTAATCAATGGAGTAGTGAAACCTTTTATCCATAGCAGGGGTTTCACTGGCATCTGAAGGGTGGCCTAGAAGACGACCCAGGAAAAATACAATGGGAGAGGATCCTCTTAAGACTTGGGAAGGCTCAATCTGCCCCACGGGTCTCTTTCCTTGTGAAGGGAATCGGAACCAGGGCTGCCCTTCGCTGTTTCTCTACTTGACAGCAGCCGAGGGAAGAGCGGAAGAGAACCGGAATGGGGAAGGTTTCCTCAGGCTGGTGTGAAAAACTCATCCAGCTCCGGAAAGGGGCCACAGGGCACCATTATTTGGCTATGCGGAAACCATGGGGAGGGGAAGAAGTCAGTTCCTTGCGACCTATGAAAGGCAGGTCAGGGATGAGACTCGTGGGAGGCAGTGGGCTGCCTTTTTCCTCCGGGTAATCGTTTTTACCTCTTTCGCAAGACTGGAGCTATCAGAAATATTCCCTCTTCCCCCTTTGTAACTGTCTTCTAGAGGTCTTTATTTAAGCTGTAGCATTATAATAGGGTGTTTACTTTCGCTCTCTCTCTCAGCAAAGTTGAGTAACATGATAACCGGTGTGCTTCCAAGGAAGGGGCCACCCCCCCCCCCGCTTTTATTTTGTGTTATTTTCTTCTGTGCTGCTTAACTGATAGCTTTATTTCTGATGCTCTTCCTAGACCGTGTTCTGTTTCTCGGTAACGTGCCGAGAGAGAGCAGCAAATTTCATTTATTAACAGGGACGTATATGTACTTCAGTAGCTGTGGATCTCTTTCCTGGTCTTCAGGCACTGAAATTTTCTTGAGGCCTAGCTACACATAGTGCTGTAGAGCAATAAAGATTGCAGGAACCCCTCAAGCTCCCACTTCTCCAAGCAGAATTCGACACCACACCCTACACTCCTTGAGTTTGAGACCACAATACTCAGGAAGATTCTAGTAGTCAACACATCCCTGTGTATTAGGTCTACATCTTAAATCTAGTTCATTTTCACTTCAAAACCAGCTGTGTGCTTTTGCTTGTAACTCAGACTAGCTGTTCTAGATAGGAAAATTAGACCACAGAGTACACAGGTACGGAAGGACCGGTATCAAGATTTGCTCAATGAACCAGTTTGCTTAGCATGAACGGTGCACTAACAGCCTTCTTTTAAAATACACTCCTGTCATTGCGCTGCCCTTCGAACAGCTGTCTTCTAGGAATATAAACAAAAGGTAAGTTGTGAGACTAAACATTTGCATTTTTGCCATACTGGATATTATACAGGAAACCAGATAATTGCTTCACTGTTTCGTTTACGGTGACTGTCGCCTTTTTACCTGTCATTTCTTCAACTGTGGTTTTTGGGGTGCATCAATAGAAAGTTTGTCACAGGCAGGAGGAATTGGGACGGGGCTCCCCCCCCGCCCAAAAAAAATACTGATTTTCATGCAGAAATAAAGATCAAAAGGGTTTCCCAGTGATGGGGTGGTCTGGGCCTCTGATTCACCATCACAGTGTGTGTGTGGGGGGGTGGTACCTTTGTTACATTGAACCTGCATCACCAAGTGTATAAAAACTAAAATTAGAGGCAGGGGTAGCAAGATCTTTGCAGCTCCTGGCCCTTAGGCCAGGCTCAGAATCATAGAATCACAGAGTTGGAAGGGGCCTTTGAGGCCATCTAGCCCAACCCCCTGCTCAATGCAGGATCAGCCTAGAATATCTCTGACAAGTGTTTGTCCAGCCGCTGCTTAAAGACTGCCAGGGAGGGGGAAGCTCACCACCTCCCGAGGCAGCTGATTCCACTGTTGCACAACTCTGACTGTAAAAAAAGTTTCCCCCAAGACTCAGCTGGTACCTTCCCGCCCTTAACTTAAACCCATTCTTGTGAGTCCTCTCCTCTGCTGCCAACAGGAACAGCTCCCTGCCCTCCTCTAAGGGACAGCCCTTCAAATACTCCAAGAGAGCCATCATGTCCCCCCTTGACCTCCTCTTCTCCAGACTGAACATTCCTAAGTCTCTACCTCCTCCTCCAGTACTGTTCCTGGGGGTGCAACTTTCCAGCTACCTTCAGTTCTTTGTCTGGGTACTGGAATCAGATGGTTCTTCCTCTCATCTCTTCAGCCACAGGGCCCCCTACTAAGCTAAAAGCATCACTCAGACTGCTGGAGGAATGGGGCATACCTCATAAAAATGGTCACGACGATGCCACTTGCTTAGGTCCTTGAGACACTGCTGTATTCAACTGATCACAGCCAACATTCGTGTGTTGTCAAGAGTGACTGATTTCGCACAAGGAGCTGCACCGCTGTCACGCCTCCCTTTGCCCCGTTTCCATCAGTCAATTTCCCACTCGAAGCCGCGGGGCTGCATTTTGACCCGCGGCTTTGCCCGATTTCCCCGCGGTTTCATGATCCTCAAAAAACAGGATCACAAAACCGTGGGGGGAATCGGGCAAAGCCGCGGGTCAACATGCAGCCCCGCGGTTTCGAGTGGGAAACTGACCAATGGAAACGGGGTAAAGAGAGGCATGACGGCAGAGCAGCTCCTTGTGCGAAATCAGTCAGTGAGTTTTCTCTTTCCCCGATTTGTTTTTCGTTTTTTTGAGACGCCATCAATAAGGTGGTGGATCCTATCAGATTTTCTGCTCCTCCGGTTCTCCTCCTCACTTTGGTCACCGTGCAGGGGTACCCTGATCCCCAGCAAACCTCGTGGGTGATCAAAAGGGGCTCCCTTTCTCCTAGTAGGGGATGGCTCAGTGTTCTCCCAACTATGAGAAGTTAAGTTTTATATTTAAAGAGTTACTTTCTTCTTCGTAAGGAGAGAACGACCAGCATTGCCAAAAGAATTTTTGTTTAATAAAACTTAGATACAAATACCAACAGATACTGAGATATATTTACAAGTGAAGCAAGACTCTAAAAATATTCTTCTGAACGTAGAAGGCTGTAAATAAAAATATGAAGCAGCTACCAACACCGAAACCCTTTTGTCCCTTCCTTATTTTGGCATCTTGAGAGGAGATGTTGGCCTGGATAAAAAGCAGTAGGTGGGGCGGCTGTTCAGTTCACGCAAGGGCCGGAATGAAATACTGAAGGGAAACCTCCTCCTGGAGCAGGATGAAGTGAATAATCCTCTTGCTCACGATATCTGCAAAAGACAAGCCGTGTTTTGAAAAGATGCCACCAAATGCCACACCTGGTGGCTCACGAGCAGTGGCCAGCTCCGCTAGTCGGGGGGGGGGCAAGCCGCTCGGGGTCCAGAAACCCCCAAATGGGCTACGATCTCTTTGCAATCCCCGAGCCGTTGGCTGGGGAAAGCCCTCCCCCCTTAAACGATAGACTCAGGTGGACATCCAAAGCAACGAATGGTATCAGCGAAACGAGCTCATCATAAAATCTAATGAATCACGTTCGATTTGTAAAGAGCACAGCAGTAGAAACGAAGATTAAAAACCACTAGAATGGTCAAACCAAAGGCTGGATAAACTGGGCATTAGCCAGACTCTGGATAGTAAAGAGTGAGAAAGCCTGGAATACCTACTTATAAAGAGGATGCTCCACGTTCAGAGGCACTAAACCTCTGAATCCCAGAGCCAAGAGGCAACATCAGGGGAAGGCCTCAGCCTCAAAGCCCGTTGCTGGCCCTCAAAAGGAACTGGTTGGCCACTGTGTGAGTCAGGATGCTGGAACAGGTGAACCACTGGTCTGAGCCAGCAGGGCTCTTCTTATGTTCTTATGAGGGGAAGGCCTCGGACTCTCTGCCCTGCTGTTGGCCCGCCAGAGGAACTGGTTGGCCACTGTGTGGGACAGGATGCTGGACTAGAGGGACCACTGGCCTGAGCCTGCAGGGCTCTTCTTATGTTCTCAATGTCTGGTGGCCTCCTCAAAAAGCCGAGACAACCCCTTGCTAATATCCTCAGAGCCTGTGGCAGAATAGAAGAGAAACGGCATTCCTTCTGTCACCTTAAAATAGGATATACAGGACTCCTGGGATCAAGCACAGCATCAGGCACCCTGCCCAGAAATTTTCTAACTGCAGCTGTTGTAAGCCCTCTCCAACTAAGGCCAGTTACTGTTCTGGCCACCACATTCTGGTTCAATGATTTTTTGAGCATTATTCAGGCAGCCTATCAGGGATTACAGGGCAGTAGACCAGCCTGTAAGTAAGCAGGATGTTTATGTAGGAAAACCAGTTTGCTTACATGGCAAATGCACCCCCATACTCAGCAAGAGCGAAATACCTGGAAACATCACAGTACAGTTACATTCCAAATCAGAATTGCTCCACACTAAACTCATCAAGGCATTAGGAGATTCATAGCTGCTTCCAAACCAGCTGTTGTAGTCTTGGGAACACAAAGGTTTTCAAATCTTCTACTCTTAAGAACCTAACAACATATGAGAAGCCCTGTTGGATCAGGCCAATGGCCCATCCGATCCAATACTGATCCATCCTTAAAAGCCTTCCTTCAGCTTCTACTGAATGAAGTGATGCTTATGCCAGACGAAGGCTCCTGAGACTGGAGGAAGGCATCATGCTTTGCTCAGCAGAGTGGTTGGATAGGGGTAGGATCCACCCAAGTATGTATTGCTTCCACAGTGTAAGCTGTGTGCTCATGGCAAGTGCAGTGACTCACTGACACTGTCATGTGCTTCTGATCTCTTACACTTAATGTTAATTGTACGTAAGTTGTTTTAAATTTTGTACATGATTTTTATGGTACAGTGTACCAACTAGTGTAAGCCGCCCTGAGCCTGCTCGCAGGGAGGGCGGGGTATAAATTGAAATGATAAATAAATAAATAAATACTCTGTGTCACACAGTGGCCAAACCCAGGGGCCAACAGGAGGTCCACCTGCAGGGCCAGAACTCCAGAAGCCTTCCCACTCTTGCCCCCCCCCAAGAATACAGAGCATCACTGCCCCAGACGTAAGAACAATGAGAAGCCATATTGGATCAGGCCAATGGCTCATCCAGTCCAACACTCTGTATCACACAGTGGCCAAAACTCAGGTGCCGTCAGGAGGTCCACCTGCAGGGCCAGAACTCCAGAAGCCCTCCCACTGTTGCCACACCCAGCACCAAGCATACCAAGCATCACTGGCCCAGACAGAGTGTTCCATCTATACCTTGTGGCTAACAGCCACTGATGGACCTCTGCTCCAGATGTTTCTCCAGTCCCCTCTTGAAGCTCTCTATGCTTGTGGTGTTTTAAAAAAGGACGTCCAAAGACACATTCACACACGATAACTTGGGGACTTGCTCATGCAGAAGGGGCAGAGCAGGGCCTTCCAAGAAAGTCCCGTGATTCGCTTTCTACACACAGCTCTCCGGGGCAGCGTCGAAAGAGCAAGCCAAAAAGAGCACTCACTGCACAGGGCCTTTGTGGGATTCACTTGCTGCCCGGCAAGGAACTGAAGAAGCTTCTTGATGTCGATGCGGGCCTCCGCCATGCTCTCCGGGTCCCTCCCTTGCGTGGAATTTTGAGAGCCGTTCCCAGAAACTACAGATTCACACAAAAAGAAACTTTCTGCTAACTGCAAAACCACCTTTCGAGATCAGTTATAAATCACTCTGCAGACAGCTTGAGGAGGCAACTAGTGGGGGAATCAAGCTGATTGTGCGTATTATGTGTGAGAATACTAATATTCTTGTCACATCGACCCTGCAAGGGTGACCATCACTGCCCCTGATTTATATGAAGGAATTCTGACTGAAAGAGTGTAACCTAATCCTTTGGTTAAGTAGAAGAAGAGATTGGGTTTATACCCTGCCCTTCACTACCTGAAGGAGTCTCAGAGCGGCTTACAATCTCCTTCCCCTCCCCCTCCCCACAACAGACACCCTGTGAGGTAGGCGGGGCTGAGAGAGCTCTCTCGAGGACTGCTCTTGAGAGAACAGCCCTGAGAAAACCTGTAACTGACCCAAGGTCACACCAGCAGCTGCATGTGGAGGAGTGGAGAATCAAACCTGGTTCTCCCAGATTAGAGTCCGCGCTCCTAACCAAACTGGCTCTCAGCAAATTATAAAGATTGGATGATGATCACATGGGTACCAGATTACTGCTCCAAAGTCAATATTATAGATGCTCTGTTCTGGGCATGGAACAGGCGTCACTGGGGTTGGGCAGGAATGCACAGGAACGGAGTTCTGGCTGGCTCCCGAGTTGGCCACACTCACCAGCAGAAGCTCATTAGGATTGGCTACATTAGGGCTGTGTGGCCTAACATGCAAAGAAGTTCCTGCTACAAAAAAAGCCCTGGGTTTTGACAACAAACAAGCTAAACAGAATAAGAAACAAAAGGTAGGTGTGGCTGGATGACCACACTTCTGGTAACATGGGGGTGTGGCCTAATATGCTTAATGAGCTGTGCTGTCAGGGGTGTGGCCTAATATGCTAATGAGTTTCTGCTGATGGGTGTGGCCTATTAAGCTAATGAGTTCCTGCTGGGCTTTTTCTACAAAAAAAGCCCTGGACACCTACATGTTCAAACAATTAGCAGCAACCACTTATAACTGGTCCGTCCCGCCAACCAAAGTGCCCAATAGTGGCTATCCATACCTGATTTCCCCATTATTTTATTTGAAATTACAATGGCGTTCAATCATTTCCTTCCACACACTTTACTACTACTGAAATTGAAGGGGGGGAAATAAGAGAAACAAGGCTCTACCGCAAAGAAGCTCAGCTAAACTTTCATCTACAACATTCAGAAGAATGGTTGCAAATGTGGTTTTTGAAACAGTTCTAACGGTTTGAAGTGATGATTTCCTTGCACGCCACCCAGTTAAACTTGTCGGATTCCATTATTTAAGGCCCCATCTCTGAAAGGGGAATGAAAAACCTACCCCAGGGAGGATTTCCAAGTTCTTTGAAATGAGTGGTGACAGACACGAGTTCGGTTTCTATTTTCAAGTTCATGTCCCCATTTAGATTTGCTTCTATTACCTAAAAGGGAAGGAAAACAATTGTTGTATTGAACCACCAGCAAGTACGCTCTGCTAGCTCACCTTTGTTCCAAAAAACATAGGTGGGCCTGAAAATATACCTACAGAGGCAGCAGCAACAGATGCACAGACAGACAAATATATCACACAATCCACAATATACAGTATTTACTCAAACAGACTAGTTTTATTTTTCAAGTTATGCCATCAAAATAGGGGGAGGGCCATTTTACATAAATTACAATTAAATCCAGCAATACTGGTGTCTGTGTATATAACTTTTTTGGGGGCTTCTCTTACATTCAGGGTTATCTTGGTATTGAGAAAATATGGTCCTGTTTGAGAGAGAGAGAGAGAGAGAGAGAGAGAGAGAGAGAGAGAGAGAGAGAGAGAAGAGAAGAGATTGGATTTATACTCCGCCCTTCACTACTTCAAGGAGTCTCAGAGCGGCTTACAATCTCCTTTCCTTCTCACAACAGACACCCGGTGAGGTAGGAGGGGCTGAGAGAACTTTTTTGAGACCTGCTTGTGAGAGAACAGCTCTGAAAGAACTTGCACCTGACCCAGGTCACACCACCAGCTGCTTGTGGAGGACTGGGGAAGTTTGGTGTAGTGGTTAAGTGCGTGGACTCTAATCTGGGAGAACCGGGTTTGATTCCCCACTCCTCCACTTGCACCTGCTGGATGATCTTGGGCAAGCCATAGTTCTGTCAGAGCTGATCTTGAAAAAGGGCAGTGTCTGTCAGAGCTCTCTCAGCCCCACCTACCTCACAGGGTGTCTGTTGTGGGGAGGGGAAGGGAGAGGAGTTTGTAAGCCGCTCTGAGACTCCTTTGGGTAGTGAAGGGTGAGGTATAAATCCCATCTCTCTCTCTCTCTCTCTCTCTCTCTCTCTCTCTCTCTCTCTCTCTCTCTCTCTCTCTCTCTCTCAAACAGGACTGTATTTTCTCAATACCAAGATAATCCTGAATGTAAGAGGGCCCCCTAAAAAAGATGTATACACAGACACACAAGTATTGCTGGATTTAATTGTAATTTAATTTAATGGCGTAACTGGAAAAATAAAACTAGCCTGTTTGAGTAAATACTCTTCTCTTCTTCTTCATTAGAGTTCGTGCTCCTAACCACTGCACCAAAGTGGCTCTCCAAAAGGCAGGCAGTGCATTGAAACGACAACTGTATTGTTCACTTAAGGGCCCGTGGTAAACCAACACCATAACTGCGGCATGGTTGCCAACTGACCAGGAGGGGCAAAAGCACAGCACTGGTCTGCTCCTGTGTCTCCCGCGGTAACTTACTTGCAGGAATGGAGTGTTCCGACAGGGAGGCAAGCCCCACCACGTGCTGACGTCTGCAAACTGTGCCGCTGTTAAGAGACACAGGAGTGGGGCGTGTGTGAAATGCTGGCGACCTTAATTCCAGACCATCCAGCCGTGTTTGCTCAAGAAACTGGCAACACTGAAACTGGGGGGGAAAAGGAGCAATACTGCACTGACGGACGTTCACACAAAGTCAGTTCAAGGAGGCAGAATGTGCGGTTGAGCGGCAGCCAACTTACGGGACCCTTGTTGGGTCTTCAAGGCAAGAGGCAAATCCGGGTGGCTGGCCATTGCCTGCCTCTGCGTAGCAACCCTGGACTTCCTCCCCTCCAAGGACTAACCAGGGCGGACCCTGCTTCGTTGCTGAGATCTGAGGAGATCGAGGGAACCCGGGCCATCTAGGTCAAGGCTGGTTCAAGGTAGAGGCCTACGTTCCCTCTAAGCTGTGGAGTCTTGGGAGCAGAAATTCCACTTTGTGAGCTGCTGGCATTACAGCTGTGAGCCAGCAATTTGGCTACTGCATAAATCAGTGTGCTCTGGAGCCCTCCTTCCCAAGCGAAGACAAAAACGTGCGAGTTGGAGGCTAAAAAACTGTAAGCTAGCTCACACTAACTCAGCTCAGAGGGAACCCCTGGTAGAGACAGCCAACGTCTGTGTTCTCAGAGGCTGCTAGCTTCCCCACCGGGGGGGCTGGCAGAAGGGAGTGGGTGGATCCCAAGTGTGGCTGACCTTGGTAGCTAGCCATAATTTGAGTTAACCGTGGTACGGCTCCTTTCCTGCTAAAGGGGGCGTGGCTTTCATCTCTCCCACCACACAGCACTACAGCGCCCAGGAAGGCCCAGGAACCTCCTTCAGGATGGGAACTCTGCTGAACACTGAAGCAGAAACCCACCCTATGGAGCGTGGCCAGCCCTCCAGGGGCCATTCAGAGCACAAATAACTCACTATCGAGTTGCTGAGGTTCTTCATCCTCTCCACGATGCTCTTCATGGTCTTCAGGACGGGTAAATAAATGCTGACCTAAAAAAGCAGATCAAGTGCGTTGGAGACATAGACACACATCACAAGCACACACAATATGACTGGCTGATGGCTTCTAGCCCTGATGGAACAAAAATCTACCGAAACCGATTTTAGAAATATCTACAAGATAACATGAGACTCTTGGGAGAACAAGGCACATTTATAAAAGAGAAGCTGCCAACGCTGGGCCCAGGTTGGGCATTATGGGCAGGGTGATCCTATAGCTGCGTTCTCTTTTGGGAAGAGATATTTTTCCAAATGGTGGAAATGTGGGGCTCGAGGAAATCCATCCACTTATGCCGAGATACTTGAAAAGAAAGAAAATTTAAGGTGGAGTTTACGTACAACTGTCATCAGGAGTTCAAACAGCACAGGCATGAAGATCAAAAAGAAAAACTCAAGCTGGCCAATTGATATGAACAAATTCTGGCTGATGAATGGCCTTCTGACATGCTACTTTAAACAGAGAGGGAAGGATACAATCCAGGGCTTTTTGTAGAAAAAGCCGAGCAGGAACTCATTAGCATAATAGGCCACACCCAACAGAAAAAAATAAAAAACAAATTAGCATATTAGGCCACACCCCTGACAGCACAGCTCATTAGCATATTAGGCCACACCCCCATGTTACCAGACATGTGATCATCCAGCCACACCCACCTTTTGCTTCTTATTCTGTTTACCTTGTTTGTTGTCAAAACCCAGGGCTTTTTTTGGAGCAGGAACTCCTTTGCATGTTAGGCCACACACCCCTCATGTAGCCAATCCTAATGAGTTTCTGCTGTTGGGTGTGGCCTGTTATGCTAATGAGTCCCTGCTGGGTGTGGCCAACTTGAGAGCCAGCCGGAACTCTGTTCCTGTGCGTTCCTGCCCCAAAATAGCCCTGATGCAATCTCTCAGCATATTCGAAGTTGCTTTCTTTCAAGTTGCTTTCCTCCTCTGCACTGGCTGGGGAAGGAAAGACCAACTGGGATACTGTAGCGGGAGCCACACAGTATGTCTGAAAGAGCCGCATGTGGCTCCCGAGCCACAGTTTGGCCACCCCTGCACTACGGGATAGTGAGTTCTGCAAGTCAATTACCCATTGTGTAAAGTCATACATCCTTTAGTCTGCTCAATTTCAGCAAAACGGTACAGGAGAAAAGACAGAATTATTGCCTACTGAAATGTTCCTTCCCCCTCCGTTGAGAGTGCATTGAAAAAACAATGTTTTATCATGGGGAAATTAAAAACGACGACAACACTCACATCAAAATCGGGCACAACCGGCTCCCGGTAGTCACTCCACAGTTTTCTCGGGATCACCCTGACTGGAATGTCATGAGTCACGATGCGGCTACTGCTGGACAAGGACGGCTACGGAGATGGAAAGATGTGAACTCAAAAGGCACTGTTATGTTTAGAGAGACCTGATCGCTACAATGACACTGGCCACTTTGCTTCTGAAGACAGGAATCTGTCTTTTGTTCTCCAGTCCATCAAAATCAGTTTTCTCTGTAGAAGATGCTCCTGCTACGGGTATGGCTGAAATTTCATGCATAGTAGAGGGATGTGGAATGGAGGGCGGGGGGGAGATCTACAACTTGATCCTCCCACCTTTTGACTCCCCTCCCATAAAGGCCACTTCCACACTGTCATTTTTGTCACTCATTTGTCCCTATAGCTGCAGGGTCCCCCAAAAATGTGTTTTGAAGAAGAAGAGATTGGATTTATACCCTGCCAATCACTACCCAAAGGAGTCTCAGAGCGGTTTACAAACTCCTTTCCCTTCCCCTCCCCACAACAGACATCCTGTGAGGTAGGTGGGGCTGAGAGAGCTCTGACAGAAATTGCTCTTTTTCAAGAACAGCTCTTATCAGAACTACGGCTTGCCCAAGGTCATCCAACAGCTGCGAGTGGAGGAGTGGGGAATCAAACCCAGTTCTCCCAGATTAGAGTCCGCGCACTTAACTACTACACCAAACTGGCTCTCTCTAGTACTCCCAGAGGGAACAAAACACATGTGGAAAAAGGGGGACAGGACCCAAAGCAACAGGGACAAAAGAGTGACACAAATGAAGGTGCGGAAGTGGCCAAAAACAATAATAGGGGTAAAGCCAGGGGTGGGGGGGTGTTCTCCCTCCTTGGCTCTCAGGATGTTAGTGATCTCCAGTCCTGAGAAGAACAAAAATGTTCATAAACTTGGACATTGATGAACTGCTATTCCAAACCCATTACAGATAGCAAATGTAGGCAGAGAAGTCCAGGTGTAGGGCAGGGGAAGTTCGAACTGCAGGGCCTTATGCTTTCTGGGAAGGATATTGGTACTAGAGGCCCCAGGGAAACAAGCCACCTGCAACAGTGGAGAGGATTTCTACTGATCGTGACGAGGCTCGTTCAACACCACTGGAAGCGTCTTCACCTCCTGCATGGAGCTGATAAGGGACGCGGTCTCCTAGCACGTTGTCGCGGCAGGTGTCGACACAATTAAAAACACGCATACGGACCGAAAAGCGTCAGAAACGAACTCAGACGTCAATAGCAACTGTTCTTGCCTTTACAAAGGAACTGCGTATAATACAGAGAGTAGGCGCAGATGTTTGCAAATGGCCCCAGACAAAGAGACCCCGGGAACACAACAGTGCAAAGGAAACATCTGGTGGCATACCTATAGAGACAGCTGTGATGGAAGAACATACGAAGATCCCTGCTGGATCAGACCAGTGGTCCATCCAGTCCAGCATCCTGTCTCACAAGGTGGCCGACCAGTCCCGGCACCGTGGAACTGGCTCACATAGTGGCCAACAGGGCATAGAGGCCGAGGCCTCCCCTCAATGTTGCCTCCGGGCTCTGCGATTCAGAGTCTTAGCTCAGGGGTGTCAAACTCCTTTGTTACAAGGGCCGGATCTGACATAAATGAGGCCTTGTTGGGCCGGGCCATGTGTGTCACAAAACGTAATGCCATAAAGACATAAACTTTATGAAGGACACAAACACAAACATTTTTTTGTTTACTTAAAATAAAAACATGCTTAAAACAGTAGCACTGTAAGCTGCAAAACGACTCTTGATTTATTGACATTCACCACAGAAACCTCGTGCTCAAGAGTTCTGAGGCGAGGACCCCGGTTAAAACATGAAATGGCGGAGTGATTAAGAGAGCCTGGTGAAGCAAGCTAGGATGCAGCAGCAGCAGCAGGACTGGAAGCAGGAGATGGCCAGTTCCCCTGTGGGCCTGATGGAAGCCCTCCAGGGGCCTGATCCAGCCCCCGGGCCACATGTTTGACACCCCTGGTTTATCCTACAACTGATAAGAATGTAAGAACATAAGAAGAACATAAGAGAAGCCAATGTTGGATCAGGCCAATGGCCCATCCAGTCCAACACTGTCACACAGGGGCCATCAGGAGGTCCATCAGTGGGGCCAGGACACTAGAAGCCCTCCCACTGATAAGATAGAATAAAAATGTCAATATATTATGAGAAAATGGTAGAATGATGAGTAGGTTGTTATAGCATTTTTTAAAGTTATAATTTTTATTTATTTATTTATTTGGATTTGTATCCCGCCCTCCCCGAAGCTATATACTTTTCCTAAAAATCCAAGTATTTGAATCAAGGATTGTCCTTTGTATTTTTATACTACGTTTTGGCAATCTCACCTTTTATTCTATCCCCTTACCCCTTTATAAATTCTGTATTCCCTCAAAAAGTTTAAAATAAAAATTATATTTAAAAAAAACCCCCAAATGTTCGTTCATTTTGAAAGTCATGAACCAGTGCTGTTGGTGGAGTGACAAAAAAACTATTTACTTATTTTATTTACATTATTTGTAGTCCCCCCTTTCTCGGGAGCTCGAGGCGGATTAGAAAACTAAAGCTCAACTAGGTAGCCTCTACAGACCCTTCGGGGTCCTCGCCCCATTTGCCCTCCCCCCCCAAATCGTGAATTCTCATTGGTGAGCCTCACGTTTGTAACGGCTTGTGCTCAGCGGCTGGATGTGGCGGTTGCAGTTTTAGAAGAGGAGAGACAGCAGGCCCATAGCCAGGATTTTGTAATTCAGGGGGCCTTTAATTAAGTCAGGGGGCACTGATGTCACAAAATAAAATCAAACAAGAATTTTAAAAACTCACTTTTGCAGTGTTTGCACTCTGCCTGCCTATGCAGGGAAGCCAGCCATGCTTGGGGAAGGGGAAGCGGTGGGGAGTCTTCCGGGCAGCCCTGAGAGTTGGTAGTCCTCTGGGTGGCCCAGAGAGCCGGGGGGACTGGGGGCTGGAAGTCAGGGGGCCTTGTCAGGAAGTCGGGGGCCAGGCCCCCGAATGACCCCGTGTTGCTATGGGCCTGAGAGACGGGCACACAGAACACAAGGACAAAAGATTCGACTGAGGCAGGGTAACGATTCGGGTGGGTTCCTAGTCCCTTACCAGCTCCACAGCGACTGTGAGGCAGGGGCAGTGCTTGTTTGTCAACTTGATTTTCACGGCCTTGGCATTCTGGGCTGTCTTTAAGGCTCTGGCGAGGTTTTCGGGCGTCAGCTCCAAGTAAATCTCGTTGTGTTCGGGGCCCACCCCTTCCATCTGGAACTCATCAAAGAAGTTCCCCTAAAACGACAAAGGGGGAAGAAGGAATGACGGCACGGAGAATACTGGCTGCAGACCGACCACTGAATGCCTCCGTCCCTTGGCAAAGCGAGTCCCGCTGGAGAAAAGAGGAAGAGGCCAGTTATCACCACCAGGTAAAGGTAATGGTCTGTAATTCAGAGAAAGCAAAAGGTATGCTTTGTTGGAAATGGCACTGTCCGGTGTATAAAGAAGAAGAGAAGAAGACCCTGAAGGGAGCGGTAGAAGGACAATTAGATAGGAGAGTGAGGTCAGCCTCTCTCTCCTGATACGTGTCCTTCCTTGTCTGTCTCCAGATTGCTACTCTTAGGGAAATTTCCCCTTCTCCTCGGAAGCACCACACTCAGTCTCCTCTCTCTCTCAGCCAAAGATGTCATTAGGAACCGGTCACTGTCTCTTCTCTTTCCTATCAAGTATATTAGTTCCTTTCTCTACTCTTTAATCAGGTTGTGCACTGTTGCTGTGTTAATTACTCTGCCAACATGTCTCCTCATTAGGGGTGCCAGGTCTGGGCTGGAAAACACCTGGAGACTTTGGGGGTAGATCCAGGAGAGGGCGGGGCTTGGGGAGGGAGGGGCCTCTGCATGGTCCGATGCTATATAGTCCGCCCTTCAAAGCAGCCATTTTTTCCAGGGAAGCTGATCTCTGTTAGATGGAGATCAGTTGTAAAAGTGGGAGATCCCCAGGCCCCACCTGGAGGCTGGCAACCCAACTCCTCCTTCTCAGTGGGATTTGCACACCCTCACCCATGCCTGGAATGCATCTTGCCATGAAACAAGGTCAACCACCACCATACCTAAAGGACAATAAAAGGCTTTTACTGTATTTGTGTGCCTCCTTATTGTTGCCTGGTCACCCTCCAGCCCTGGGCGCAAAAGGACTTTTTTGCTCCAAGTACCCATACTTGCTAAAGAATGCTGCACAGCCTGAAAGACGGCTAATCAAACTGCACACATTAGCTGTCTGTCGTTCCAAAGGCCAATGCATGTTTTGTGTTGGCATAGTGTAATGAATAAGAATTAAGGCACCAAGGGAGAGGACACATTTTAACAACGGATCACATCCTCGAGTGAACTAACCATCCGGCAAACATTTATCACTCACTTCCAGTTTGGTGTAGTGGTTATGAGCGCAGATTCTGATGTGATAGAACCGGGTTTGATTCCCCACTCCTCCACATGCAGCTGCTGGTGTGACCTTGGGTCAGTCACAAGTTCTCTCAGAGCTGTTCTCTCATGAGCAGTTCTCTCAGAGCTCTCTCAGCCCCAACTACCTCACAGGGTGTCTGTTGTGGGGAGGGGAAGGGAAAAGAGTTTGTAGGCCGCTCTGAGACTCTGAGTGAAGGGCAGGGTCTAAATCCAATCTCTTCTCTTCTTCTTCCTCTGAGGAGGTCAGGGCAGCATACAGATTTCTCCCATCCCCACAACAGCCTTGCGAGGTATGGCAAGGTGCTGAGAGAGTAAAAGGCCCAGCTGAACGGGAATTTGAACTGGGGTCTCCCAGATCCTAATCCAGCCCTTTAATCACTGCGCCACCCTAGCTCTCTAGCTTTGGGTCTCCAGTTCCATCTTTGGTGTCTCCTGTTCAAGGGCCAAAAAGGGGCAGGAACAGAAAGATTCCTGCCTCCAACCCTTGAAGAGCTTCCGTCAGAACAGGAGGTCATGGTACAGGACGAAGCGAACTCTCGGCTGGTGAAGCAAGCAACTCATGCCTCTTAGCCGAGGGTCAGCCTCCAAAGCAAATCCCCCCTTGGCCGAGAACTCACTCTGTATTACACCCACCCCTTCCACTTTGAATACCAGACCACGAGTTCTCTTCGGCAAAACAACGGGGGGAGAGAGCAACTTGCAAAGCAGTGCAGAGGACGGTGCTTTGGTGGTTAGTTCGGTGTAGCGGTTAGGGGTGCGCACTCTAATCTGGGAGAACCGGGTTTGATTCCCTGCTCCTCCATATGCAGCCGCTGGTATGACCTTGGGTCAGTCACAAGTTCTTTCAGAGCTGTTCTCGGGAGAGCTCTCTCAGCCCTGCCTACCTCACAGATCATCCGTTGTCGCCTCTACTATTTATCTTTGGATTGGAAACGTTGAATGATTTAGTCAGAAATAACAAAAATATTACAGGTGCCAAGATAAAAAAAGAACAGGTCAAATTGCAAGCTTTTGCTGATGACTTAGTGTTTATCTTAGAAGAACCCTTAAATTCGCTGAAGTTTCTACTGCAAGACCTACAGGAATACGGACAAGTGGCAGGGCTAAGAATGAATACGAAAAAGACAAAAATTATTACGAAAAACTGTTCTAAGGAACAGTCTTCTGTAATTCAAAATAGTTCGCAAATACAGATAGTTGATAAAGTTAAATACCTAGGAATAATTTTGACAAACAACAATAAAGACCTACTTAAGAATAATTATACAAAACTCCTAGAAGAAATCAAAAAGGATTTAAATAGGTGGCAGGGGATGCATATCTCCTTTTTGGGTAGGATAGCTACAATTAAGATGAACATCCTACCACACTTTTTATTTCTAGCGCAATGCCTACCCATTATTATAAATAAAAAATTCTTTGATGAAATAAATCGTTTGGCAAAAGCATTCATATGGAATGCTAAAAAGCCAAGAATAAATAGGAAACTACTTACAGACAGTAAAGAAAAGGGTGGTCTGGGTCTTCCAAATTGGAAGTTATATTATCAAGCGGCATCAATGGGTTGGATCAGAGACTGGATTCTTTAAGAGGAGGAAAGGACCCTGCATTTGGAAGGATTTGATCTACCCATGGGTTGGCACGTATATATCTGGTATAATGTAGATATAAGACAGCAAGTTTTTCAAGATCATATTTTTAGAGGCCCCCTGATCAAAACCTGGAAGGAAATTAAAAATAAGTCTTACCATAGAATACCAAAGTGGCTATCCCCAACGGAAGCTTTTATTCTCCCCTCTTTATGGGGGAATGACAAAAAATTGACTTACGAGATGTTATTGACAGAAAAATAACGATCTTAGACCTCTGGACTCACAAGTATTTCAGAAAGCAAAACTAACCATATGGGAAAAAATCCAAATAAATTCTAGATATAGTAAGGATAAAAAAATTAGTTTCCAGAATTCTAATACCCAACTGGATAAGATTTGGTTTTCCTCTGCTGATAAGTTGATTCAAAAGCTTTATAGATTTTTATTAGCGGAGGATCTATTGGATGAAGTCGTCAAGTCAAACATGATAGCTTGGAGCCAAGACTTAGGACATAATATCACATTGGATCAATGGTCTAGTTTATGGAAATCGCTTAGATTCCTGAGAGCGACAAACTATAAAGAGAATATTTATAAAATGTTTTATCGGTGGCACTGGACACCTGATAAGATAGCCAAATGCTACAAAGGAAACTCCGATATCTGTTGGAGGTGCAAAAAAGAGGTAGGATCCTACCTTCATGTGTGGTGGAATTGTAAAAATATTAGACCCTTCTGGAAAATGATTAGTAAACTAATAGAAGAAATTTTAAATGTTAATATACAATTTACACCCGAAGTATTTTTGCTTAATATTCCCCCGACAGGACTTAGAAAAGAAGATATAAGAATTACTCTATACATAGCTACAGTGGCAAGGATATTAGTGGCAAAATGTTGGAAGAAAGAATTGCTTCCACGCAAGGAAGAAATTATTAGTAATGTACTAGAAATTGCTGAATCGGATAAATTAAGCATTATTCTCTCAGGGAAAGATGATTTATTGTATGTGAATAGATGGGATAGATTTTATAAGTGGATGGAGAAGAGAGTTTGAAAAACTACCCACTGTAACCTCAAATGATGTTATCATATCTCTTTGTCTTTGTTTTATTTTTGTATTATTTTGGAAAATATATAAATAAAAAGAACAACAAAAAAAACAACAGATCATCTGTTGTGGGGAGAGGAAGGGAGAGGAGATTGTACACCACCCTGAGACTCCTTCAGGTAGTGAAGGGAGGGGTCTATATCCAACCTCTTTTTTTCTTCTTCCCACAGCGGCTATTTTCTGCTCAAAACTAGCCCCCCCCCCATCAATGCTCCCTCTAAGCGGTGGAGTCTTGTGGGCAAAAATTCTACCTTGTGCGCTACCGACAGCAAAGTTGTGAGCGAGCGATTTGGCTACCGCATAAATTAGTCTGCTCTGAAGCCATCTTTCCTGAGCTAAGACAAGAATATGTGAACCAGAGGCTAAAAAACTGTGAGCCAGCTCACATTAACTCAGCTTAGAGGGAACACTGCCCCCCACCCAGGGTTCAAGAACCATCACAAACACAGGTCTGAAACCCAAACAAGGGGAGGGGATGGAAAAGGGAAACGCAGCAGGCAGGGAAAGGGTTAATGCCTCCCCCTCCCTGCTTCTCCCCTGCAGACAGACCGGTCCCTCCCAGTGCCCCTGTGCAGAGGGAGGTTCAAGGAACCAAGCGGGGAAACAAGATGGCGTCGCTGCCCTCTCCAGCCCGAACTCTCACCTGGCTGAGCTCACACCACATGCCCACCCCTCCATTGGCCACTTTGTCGCTCAGGATGAAGTAGAGCTTGTCCACCGTGAGGCGGAGGGCGCAGGTCTTGGTCAGCTTGGCGATGGTGTGGATCATCCCTGCCGAGAGAGAGGAGTTTCCAGAGTCACCTCCCTTCGTTCACAACCCCACCAGTCTGAGAAAAGCCCGGCTCCAGAGAGATTCAGGCGCGGTAGCTGTGTTGGCCTGAAGCAACAGAACCCAGTTGGAGTCCAGGGGTACCTTGAAGACCAACAAATTTTAATTCTGGGTATCAGCTTCCGTGTGCGGGCACCAGAATTAAACTTTACTGGTCTTCAAGGTGCCCCTGGATTCCAACTTGGTTCCTTCTCCAAACACCTGATGTTGAGAGAGTTGAAAAGGCCCACACAGCAGAGTATAGAGCTAACAAAACATCCCCTTTAAGGACATATTTCTGGCAAGATTTCTAACCACTGTAAGGGGAAAAAAGCAATTTAGCTATTTGGTATAATGACTGTTTTTACAGGATAACTGTTAAGTGGGGGGGTTTTGCACTCAAGTGGTGCGGTCCCTTCCAGCACCTTAGGACCGTACCACCTTCTTTACCCTACTTGCGGAGCAGGCCAGAGTCCAACAGCTGAAATGCACAGCAGGGAGTTTCAAAAGCGTGATGTTCAATAGAGCTACTCTGTTCAATAGGGCTACTCAATGTCCTCGTTTTAAAGGAGACACCCTCTTTATTTGGCGTCTGTCCTCTTTTGGGCTTTAAAAAAAAACCCTGATGAAAATGCCCTCTTTTGGGGCTTGGAAGGGTAGGAATATTCCTGGTTAGTAGCAACTATCACAACTGAAACAGTAGGTGCCTCTGATGTGAGATTTGTCGTAGTGATCACTTGTTTGAAGTAGTCAATTCAGAAACAGAACAAAGTTTGGAGTCCAGCGGCACCTTTAAGACCAACCGAGTTTAATTCTGGGTATAAGCTTTAGTGTGCAGGCCCACTTCTTCAGATACAGTGAAACAGACTTCCTCATGCCTTACGTATAGGTAGAAAGAGGATGGGGGGTTAGCAGGCCCGTAGCTACAATGGGGCATCTTGGGGCTAGGCCCCCCGACTTGCTAGCAGGGCCCCCCTGACTTCCCATCCAGCCCAGGGCATCACGGCCTTCTCCCCTGGATTAATTTGATTAGCCAGTGCCCCCTAAGAAATTTAAATGCTTTAAAAATCCTGGCTACAGGCCTGGGGGTTAGCTGCCAGGAAGGGCTAATAAGAGTCAAGATGCATAAATAACTGAGCAACCGGTATACCTAAGACTGGATTAATACAGTTGGTAAGACTTGTGAATAGCAGCAAATTTGTATACCATCCCCCCCAAAAAAAAAAGTTTGAGAAAGAAATGTGAGAACTGAGTTTGAGTCCAGTGGCATCTCCAAGGCCAACAAAGTTTAATTCTGGGTAGAAGAGAGAACTGGGTGACTTAGCATGTGCAGATGCATACTACTTCAGATATATTAAAACATGGGGGAGGGGTTAGTTGCCAGGAAGGGCTGATTCGAAAGCCAGTTTGGTGCCGTGGTGAAGTGCGCAGACTCTAATCTGGAGAACCGGGTTTGATTCCCCCACATGCAGCTGCTGGTGCGACTTTGGGTCAGCCACAAGTTCTTTCAGAGCTGTTCTCTCAAAAGCAGTTTCTGTCAAGAGCTCTCTCAGCCCCACCTGCCTCCTGGGGTGTCTGTTACGGGGAGGGGAAGGGGAAGTGGACTGTAAGCCCCTCTGAGACTCCTTTCGGGTAGCGAAGGGCAGGGTATAAATCCAACCTCTTCTTCGAGTCCCGATGCAGAAGTCACCGCGCAAAGAGTGCAGCTAAATTCGCCCTTCCAGGCAACTAAGCCTCCTCCCCCGCATATGTGAAGCTTAAGGAGGCAGTCTGTTTTTAACCAGGCACAGAGGAGGAACGCAAGCAGAAGAAGATGGAGCTTCTACAGTCCCTGAAAGGTGTGTGTGGGGGGGGGCAGAGTTCCCCCTGTAAAGTTTGCACCATGTTAGCCGGCGGCTGCTAAATTCGCGCTCCGGTGAAGGAGGGAGGGACGGGAAAAGAGCGGACGGGGCATCATCCCGGCTCCTCCCCCCACGGGCCCCGCTCACGGGTAAAGTGGTTGAGGCAGCTCACGTCGACGATCCGGGCTCGGAAGCGCATGGCAGAGGCCGCGGCTGCTCCGCCGGCGCCCTGAAAACCCGCCCCGCCGGCACAGGGGCCGAGAGTCGCCAACCGGCACTTCGGGTTCCCATTCGAACGTCGCCACCACCTGCAGGGCCGGCGCTGTCCGCTCCCGAGGCAGGAAGCGGCCGCGCTAGGCCTTCGAAGATACTCTATGATCTCCCTGCCGCCTATAGAGAACCGGAAGTGTCGCTGAAGTCACAGCTCCCCAGGAATGAAGTTGGAGTCCCGTGGCCCCGTGAATACCCCCCCCCCAGTTTACTTCTGGGGAGCAGCTTTCGAGGGCAGATTCTGCAATGGCTTCTCCTTCTGTTGTTCTATAAAACCCACGTTGGGACAGAAATTCCTCTCTGCATCGCATGCTGGCTTCACTTCGGATTTTATGGTACCCTCCACTCTGCAGGCCACTTTCGAGCTCTTTGGTCGTCGGATTTTATGGTACCTTCTGCATAGAATCTTGGCCGTTTTTATGGCCTGCTGTAATGAATCCATATAACAACACAGCGGAAACCTCCCAGTATATATGAATCAAAAAACACACAAACTGGGGAAGTCGCTTTCATATGCAAAACGTATAGATTAGAATAGTAAGCACATCAAGTGTGCAAAAGACAGGAGGGCCTGGCCTAATCTGGTCCATGGGGTCGGGAAGAGTCGGATTCGACTGTGGGACTGAACAACAACAAGTGTGCAAACAGAAATATATATATAAAACATCCAGTATTACAGACCAACAGTTTACAGTCCAACAGTGGTGGAAAACTGTTGACAGGACTGTAAATTGTTGGAAAACTGTCGACACTGTTGGACTGTAAACTGTTGGTCTGTAATATTGAATGTTTTATATATGTATTTCTGTTTGCACACTTGATGTGTTTACTATTCTAATACATACTTTTTGCATATGATAGTGACTTCCCCACTTTGTGTGTTTTTTTTTTTTTTGAAATAACTCTCCTAAAAAGGAGAGAATTTTATTTTTTATAAGAAAAGGGTAAGGTAGACAGATGGGAAAAGAAAAAAGAGCGGAGTGAGTTTTTTTCTGTTAGTAAAGGTTAGTTTTATTTCTTCCAATTGTCGGCATCCATCACGGTTGAAAGATCTTCTTTTCAGCTTTACAAAGTCCAAATCAATTCTGTTAGTAAAGTTAGTAAAGTCCACTGGGGTTAAATCAAATCTTTTCAGATGTTACACGAACAAATTCCTTTTTAAGTCTCTCCAATTATCATTAAGTCCTTTGAACTTTAGTGCCTCCCGTTCCGTCACTTCCTTCCCCCGGGCCGCCGTCTTCTTCAAAAATCCAAATTTTGAGTACTGCTTCCTCCTCTGTGCTGGCATGTCTCTTCAGAAATTTTTTAATCCATCTTCTTTCGCTTCTTTTTTCTTGTTGTTTCTGGCAGTCATTTCTCGCTGGCTCCATTAACACTCAAGTTGAAATTAGATCTCCATTACTTGCTAAGTTCAACACCCCTTTCTACTGGCAGAGTATATCCTTTTTTTAAAGGCGGAGTAGGCTTTGAGAGCCTTATCCGCCTCTTCTTTTTATTTATTCGCTCCACTGCCAGATAGAGGTGTCAAGACTTTCATCAAAATAAATCTGAGATCTTCTTTCCCTTCTTCATCCATAGCTTGGAACTTTAGCATCAAATTAATTTTCTATACATTTTCTGCCATCAACCTTGTTAATTCCAACATTTATTTTTGTAGTCTGATGAGAACAATTTCCATTTTAAAAACGTTTCATTGATATTTTAGATTTACTCCAGCAGGTGGCGCAGTATCTCAGTCTCTTGTTAATTGACAGCTAGTTCTGGGGGGGGGTTGACTGGAGCGGAAGTCCCTCCTCTCTTCTCTTCCGTTCTAAGCAGGATTGTGTGTTTTTTGAGTGCTGTAATGAATCGCCATGGAGCTGCGGTGGCTCAAGTGAACTGCAGGCTGTGGAAGGTCAGTAGTTCAGCAGTTCGAGACCTGGGTGCCGCATGATGGGGTGAGCTCCTGTCTCTAGCTCCAGCTCCTGCCAACCTAGCAGTTCGAAAGCAAGAAATTGCAAGTAGATAAATAGGGACCACTTTGGTGGGAAGGTAACAGCGTTCCGTGCACCTTGGTGTTTAGTCATGCCGGCCACATGACCACGGAAACGTCTTCGGACAGCGCTGGCTCTTCGGCTTTGAAACGGAGATGAGCACCGCAACCCTAGAGTCGGATTCGACTGGCTTTCGAGCAAGGGAACCTTTACCTTTACCTTTAATGAATCGGCAGACCAGGTCCTGTTTGACTGTAAGGTCTATAACAATTTCCGTGAATCCTTCCTCTTCCTCTGCTTTAAACAGCAGACAGAGATCCTGCCTTCTGAGGAGTCTTCTTTCTGACGGACACCATAACCTTACTTACCAGGTGGCTGGATTTGGCTGGCCTGCTGCAAGGCGCGGGAAAACTGTAATAGCTCATGTAGTGGACTGTTGAGATTTCAAACTTTTGAGTAGACATTGTAGTACTCTACTGTATTCTGAATAATTTTGTCATGAGGCATTGCTCAAATCGTACTGTGAATGATTTTATTATTGTTGTATTGCCCCAATGAGGCATTTTATTGTCCGTAATTTATGTTCTGGTCATAGACCGTGAATAAAAAAAGAGCCAGTTTGGTGTAGTGGGTAAGTGCGCAGACTCTAATCTGAGAGAACTGGGTTTGATTCCCCACTCCTCCACTTGCAGCTGCTGGATGACCTTGGGCAAGCTGTAGTTCTGATAGGAGCTGTCCTTGAAAAAGAGCAGTTTCTGTCAGAGCGCTCTCAGCCCCACCTACCTCACAGGGAGTCTGTTGTGAGGAGGGGAAGGGAAAGAAGTTTGTAAGTCACTCTGAGACTCCCTTGGGTAGTGAAGGGCGGGGAATAAATCCAATCTCCTCCTCCTCCTCTTCCTCCTTTTCTTCTTCTGCTGTTTAGGGGTGACTTTGCAGGCAGTACGCCATTGCCCAAGGTACTTGGATGTAGTTTTGAGGGCTGCACTTGTTCCTCCCTAGGGTTGCCAGGTCTGCGTTGGCAAATACCTGGAGACTTTGGGGGTGGATCCAGGCGAGGGCGAGGTTTGGGGAGGGGAGGGGGCCTCAGCATGGTGCAGTGCCATAGAATCCACTGCCCAAAGCAGCCATTTTCTCCAGGGCAGCTGGGCTCTGTCAGCTGGAGGTCAGTTGCAGAAGTGGGAGATCTCCAGGCCCCACCTGGAGGCTGGCAACCTTATTCCTCCCAGCTGAGAAAATGTGGAGTGAATGCAGAATCGCCCACTCAGACAGACTTCGCCAATACATCTGAAGAGGTGTGCATGCACCCGAAAGCTGATCCTTGAAGAAAACTTTGTTGGGGGATTCAAACTATGTTCCGCTGCTTCAGACCAAACCGGCTACCCACCTGTCATAATTCTAGGAGCTCTTCAGGTTCCACCTGGAGGTTGGCAAGCAGCACAATAGGCAGTGCTTATGGGGAAGACGGGGAGGAAGAAGGGATCCTGCTGGCCCTTCGGATCAGGACAAATGGAAGGCTGGGAAATCTGCCTGGAGGAGCCTGGCAGAGACAAACCTTGCATGTTTCAGGAGGCGAGTTCAAAGGCTGGTACTTTTCAGGAGTCCCAAAGAGGGAGCGTGTTTTCCTCCCTCCTCGCTGCCGTTCTGCACCTCTCATCTCTGCAAAGGAGGATTCCTGAACCTCAGCCTAGGTGGAATTGCCATGGACTCAGAAGACAAGAACATGGGTGCTCCCCAATTACTGAGGGTTCAAAGTGTCCATGCACATGAAAGCTGATACCCAGAATTAAAACTCTCTTGGGCTTCAAGGTGCCACTGGACTCAAACTTTGTTCTGCTGCTTTAGCCATCACTTCACAGAAAAAGAGAAGAAGAGATTGGATTTATATCCTGCCCTTCACTACCCAAAGGAGTCTCAGAGCACCTTACAATCTCCTTTCCCTTCCCCTCCCCACAACAGACACCTTGTTGTGAGGTAGGTGGAGCTGAGAGAGCTCTTTGAGAACTGCTCATGAGAGAACAGCTCTGAAAGAACTTGTGACTGGCCCAAGGTCACACCAGCAGCTGCATGTGGAAGGGTGGGGAATCAAACCCGGTTCTCCCAGATTAGAGTCCACACCCCGACCGCTACCCCAAACGATCTTGCCAATAGGGAAACTGCCAGACTGGGCCCATTTCATCCCAAGGAACAGACCACCCTCGGGCTATTGAAGAGCACAAATCCCGAGAACAAGTCCACCATAAAATACAGATGTATGAATTATAGTATCATGTGGTGATGCCATTTCAATAGGCAGAAACTCTTTTTAGAACTGTGTTTACTGAGCTGGAAGACAAATACACCGAAAATGACTTCAGTTGTGAATATCTTGTCCATTTTCTTACTATTGGATACAGTTTTAGGTATAATTATAATCTGCAACTTTGTTTATTATGACCTAGTAGTATTGCTGGTACATTAACAATGCAATCCTAACCAGAGTTACACCTTTCTAAATCCATTGAAGTCAGTGGGCTTAGAAGGGTGTAACTCTGTTTAGGACTGCACGGTTAGTGTAAAGTTCAGGCAGACAGATATTTTTAAGAGAAATAGCCCCTATCTCTTGCCTGTTTAGTATGTGATTTCCCTCCCCATTTTTTTTGCTTTGTGAATCACTCAGCAGCAGGGGGTAGTTGGAAATAACTCCCCCCCCCCCGGCTGATGAAAGTGAAGAATGAAAAGAACTTTTCATAAGCATTTCATGGCCCGTGATGCACATTTCTTTTTAATTAGGAAACGGCACAGCAAATTCACAGCCGCTTGGCAGGGCAACTCCGTTCCTCTTCCAGCAGGGGCCAGCCACAGGATGCTGCTTAGTCGTTTGCTAAATATCCGTGGACCCTGAAGCGATAGAGGCAGGTGTATTTCGGGTGTCCCCAGTTGCTTAGCACTTTCAGTTTCACGTGGTTTATACTTTCGGAAGAGTTACCCTGAAAGGAAAAGAGTATATATTTTAAGCACGGCCTTCTGGGTCAGACCAGTGGCCCGTCTAATCCAGCAACCAACAATGGACAACCAGTTGCGCTGGAGAGCCAACAAGCAAGGCCCAGAGGCCAAGGCCTTCTGCTGATGTTGCCTCCTCGGGCACTTGTATTTAGAGGTCTGCTGCTTCTGTAGATGGGGGCTCCCTTCAGTCACCAGGGGTAGCAGCCATAGATGAACCTCTCCTCTAGGAATTTGCCTAACCGTTTTTAAAAACCATCTATGCCTGTGGCCATCACTGGGTCCCCCTGCCAGTGAATCCCACAATTTAATTACTAATTGAATAAAGAAAGAATTCTGTTCATCTGTCCTGAATCTATTGGCCAACAACTTCATTGGGTGCGGCCAAGTTCTACCAACAGCAGAGAAAAAGCTCTCTATTCACTTTCTTTACCCTGTGCATGATTTTATCAGCCTCTAGCATGGTCCCCCCACCCTTGGCTGTTTCTTTTGTTGACTGAAAAGTCTCAGCCTTGCCTCCTTTTACTTTCTACTTCCTGCTCTTTAGAGCCAGCTCTTCTCATTTTGGCCCTTATTGCCCAGCTCTAGCTGGTACCATTAAATGTCATTATTCCTCAGTTTAGTCTTCCCTAAGGTAGGACTGAGGTAGGGTACCCTAAGGGAGGGGCTGTGGTGGCTCAGAGGTTAAAAACGCTGAGTTGCAGACGGGAAGGTCGGTAGCTTGGCAGTTCGAGGCCCTAGTGCCGTGTGATAGAGTGAGCTCCCGTCTCTGGCCCCAGCTCCTGCCAACCTGGCAGTTCGAAAGCAAGAAACTGCAAGTAGATAAACAGGTACCGCTTCGGTGGGAAGGTAACAGTGTTCCGTGCACCTCGGCGTTTAGTCATGCTGGCCACATGACCACTGAGAAGTCTTCGGACAGCACTGGCTCTTCGGCTTGGAAACAGAAATGAGCACGGCCCCCTTGAGTCAGATTCGACTACCTTTCAAGCAAGCGAAACTTTTACCTTTAAGGTAGGACTGTGCTCTGATTTCCAGAAGCTCCTTAAAGACTTACAAAACTTGTGGTGGGCTTTGAGCTTTTGTGAGTCACTGCTTGCTTCTTCAGATACAGCTAGAATATGAATCCATCTGTTGTGCAGCGAGAGCTTCGAATGAACAATCATTGTTAGAGGGGTTCCTTGCAGCTACATTCAGATTGGCTGCCCTTGCCAAGCCGGCCAATCAGGTGACAGAAGCGTAAATGATGCCATGCAAATGAAGGCTCCAAGCAACTATGTTCCTATTGGTCTACTGGTATTTTGTGGGAGTGTTTGGGCTGGGGTTTCTGTATATAGTTGTGGCTCACCGCATGTGTTGTTGTTGTTTCGTTGTTGTTTTGTTGTTGTTCATGACCCTTCACGACCCTGAAGAATGGATGCTTTGAACTATGGTGCTGGAGAAGACTCTTGAGAGTCCCTTGGACCGCAAGGAGATCAAACCAGTCAATCCTAAAGGAAATCAACCCCGACTGTTCCCTGGAAGGCCAGATACTGAAGCTGAAGCTCAAATATTTTGGCTGCCAAATGAGAAGGGAGCTCTTGCTGGAGAAGACCCTGATGCTGGGAAAGCTTGAATGTCAAAGAAGAAGGGGACGGCAAAGGATGAGATGGCTAGACAGTGTCATCGATGCAACGAACGTGAAATTGAGCAAACTTCAGAGGATGGCGGAAGACAGGAGGGCCTGGCATGATGTGGTCCATGGGGTTGCGAAGAGTTGCTTCTGAATAAAGAGCTATGTTGAAAATACTATGGCTTCTTGAACCCATTACTTAACACCTTCTGTCCTATATAGGATCTTTCCAATGTATAGGACAGATGGACTCATTCTAGCGGTATCTGAAAAAGTGAGAAGTGACTCACGAATGCTCATACCCTACCACCCATACCCTACCATTTTGTTGGTCTTTAAGGTGCTACCGGACTCTCTTTCCTACTGCTACAGACAGACTAACAGGGCTACCCATCTTGGTAGATTTCCAGAAACAGACATTTTTCTTCAGGTTTTATAACGTTTTGTTTTGTTGAGAAATCATAGTGGCCTGTACCCTACCCCTCCACTGAGCAAAGCTGGAAGCCTTCGGCCAGCCTAAAGAGAGTTTCTTCAATGGAAGAGTCAACAAGCATTAAATACCCTCTTGGGTGGCATTAGACTTGTGTTGTTCTTTTCCATCGTGCTCCCCATACCTTCAGTTCGAAAGTCTGAATCAGATGTCCTTCGGCGTCATAAGCAAACTGGCCCAAGAAAGTTCCGTCCTTGTCTTCTCCTTTTAATCCCTGGGGGGGAGGCAGGAGGGGAGGCGTATCATTAGCAATCAAAGAACTGGTTAGATCAGGAAGCACAGGATTAGATTTCCAAAAATTTTGAAGCTCAAAAAAACCCCCAGGTTTTTCTGGGGGGAAACGGAAATTTTTGGAAAATTTGAAAAAAAAATGCTACATTAGCACTTCTTTTTTCTTTTCCAGATTGAAAGTCATTCTGTTACTTTAGGAACATAAAATATGACTATGGACAATTTTACTTGGCATGAAATTATCACAACTAGCATATTAAAAATATAGTGTATCCAAACAATTATTACAAACAGAATTTACTTATTTTATAATATATATTTGTACTTGTAACAAATGGAGCAACAATCTCCTGAACTGTTTATTAGTTTATGTGGAACAAACAAAAAAAACTCCACAAAACAATTTTTAAAAATCCAGAAGTAATAATTATTCATATTTCTTCTCCACAGTATTAAATAAAAATTTAAAAAACCATTCTCATAAAAAGAATTGCAGAGGGGGAAAGTGTATAGAAGGGAGTGTGGGACTAAGTTTCACAACACAACACAGGGACTAAGTTTCCATGAATGGGCATGACATTTAATCAGAATCATTTTTCTGAGCTGTAATTATCAGTATCAGTTTCAGTCTCTGCTTCTGCAGCTTCTGCCTCTGTTGTGTCTGTCATTATCACGTTCCATAATCAATTTTTTTTCTTTTCTTTTTCCAATTTTTCGGAAAAAACCAAAAAGGTCTTCAGGAAAAAAAATGGTTTTTCCCCCAAATTTTTCCAGTTTTTTTCTGGACCTTCACATCTCTATACAGGATGCCGTTTCAGGGGTGGCAGCGTTTAGCCATTCTGCTATTACAAATAACACAAATTACTCAGTTTCTTAGTACTTCGTAGGCGAGAATTTTGAATGATCGGAGAATATTATTATAGAGGCATTTGCGTAATATTGAAAGGATCATCAAATATATGAAGTCTAGCTGTATGATGAGACTTGGAAATCCCCTCTAACATAGGTAGTAAATCCCTTTTATTTGGTGTTAAAGTGCCAATACTTTGGGAAGCTGTAGGCAGATTACAGGATGAATGACACAACTTTTTATTTTGGCCATCTGAATATTGCCTGTCTGGAGTTTCCAGCTGAAGCAGACTTAGATACACCCTCATTCCACAGAGGAGACTCAACTTTTCTTTTGGTAAGTTAAGTGAACTCTGTACTTGGATCAGAGTACTGAAGTATTTATATGTGGCCATCACAGATATGTTTTCTGTTTAAATACTTACGCATCGCCCCAGTGTGACATATTCTACTAGCTATCTACACGTCATCTATCCCAATGAGAGTTTAGTGAATTAAACTGATCAATGATGGGAACGCATGCATACTCTGATAGATTTGTTGGTATGGTATTTAGACCATTGGGTTGAGTAAACATCAAAGTTTAAGATTTCTGAACAGCATTTGTGTGCAAAACACATCTCTCGTATAGACTGACAATAGCAAAGTGTTTGGAATCTATTCTAGTTAGTGTCTTATATAATCAACAGAATGAGAGTTGTTAAAAACCTGGAGATTACCTTCTTTCATATATAAAAAAAGAAAAGCTGCAGGTTAAAATAGTTCATTGAGCCTTTTTTTAAAAAAAAAACCTTCCCTAAATTCTTGAATGAAAACTCAAAGAGGATGCTTACATAGATGGCAAAATCTTTGGGAGCGCTAGAGATTTCTCCGGTGGGGGACATGCTCTTAGATATGTGGTCTATTGTGACAGCAGTTGGGATAATTGTCATGGCTAGTTTAACGACAGCTTCACCCTCGTGTCCGGGAAAGGGCCAGCAGTTTCCAGGGGAGCGTTCAGGCTGCAAGAGAACACAAAGCAATTTGGAATGGTTTGATCACCGCCTGGCTAAGCTCTGTCGCTGCTCTATTTCAGCCAAAGCCAATGAATTCACAATGATTAATTTTGGCCCCTTTGGCCCACTTTAAAATGATCACAGATACTCCGTGAGCTGAAAGTTTAGCTTGAGTACAGCTCAAAACTCTCTTTAAAATCTTGATTGTTAGTGAAAGCATTTAACATCCTGGACAGCGAACAGCATCTGTGTCAATTTTGTTTTTTCCTTTTTCCTCTCAGTTTCTTCTTTGGTTTCCTGTCCAGATCTTCATTTAATCGACTCTAGTTCTCCTTTTACTTCTCTCTCTCTGTCGCCGTCCAATGCATTCTATATATGTTACCAAATGGTGCCTCGGACACCTAGTGGGTTGGATCCAGCCAGCCTTCTCACTCAGTCTCCCTGGCTTGTTACTGCCACCGCCCATCTTGCTTCTGTCCCCTCCCCCAGTCCTCACCATAGTGTTTGACGGGCAAGGACCCCCCCCCCCTTTCCTTTCTCCCCGGCAGAGAAACTGGCTGGATCCAACCCTATGACCTGGCCAGACCCAGAGCAGCTCTCCAAGCAATTGTTCCCAAATCTCTTTAACAGAAAAACAGTCACGGGTTGACAGCCGCGATTGTCAGGGTATTAGAAATGACAATGGGCTGGGGCAACAGAGAGAAGAATGAACTGATGACAGAGGCAGTTTCCAAGGGAGGGATTTGCCCGGGGTTCAGCGCCATTGGGAAGTGGAGTTTTTTGTGCTTCCCCATAGCATTGTGGTGCTTCCCTGCGTCACTTGACTTTGGGGGGGGGATCTTTTCAAACCTGCTTTGCTGTGATGATTTTTTGGAAAAGACTGCAGCAAAGCCGGGTCAGTTGCCACCTGGGTAGGAAAGTCCTGCCAACACGGCAGACATTTTTCCGGCTTCATTGCCCGCGGCAGCCCCCCTCTCCCTGAAGGCCATCACAGACCTTCTTTGAGGTTGTTGGTTTAAAAAAATAAAATAAAAAATCAGCACTTTGGCGTATTGATATGATGGTATCTTGGTATGTCTACTTTTTTTATTTTTGCCGTGAAGTCACAGCTGTTCAAGGCAAGAGATGTTCAGAGGCAGTCTGCCCTTGCCTGCCTCTGCGTAGCGACCCTGGACTTCCTTGGCGGTCTCCTATCCACATGCTAACCAGAGCTGACCCTGCCCAGCTTCTGAGATCTGATGAGACTGGGCCAGCCCTGGGCCGTCCAGGTCAGGGTGGCATCTATTATCACTCGAGGGGGAAGCAGACTCAGAAACCACCTCCACCCCTGCAGTGTTGGGCGGGGGGTGGCCACCATGGGAACTGGGGCAGGGGGAAATTAGGGGAAAGTTGCTATCTGGAAGTTCTGTTTCTGCTGGGCTGCACCAAGAGCTTAAGCGACACCAGGGCTTCTGTTAAATAGTGGGGGTTCCATGGGTGAGCAGACTCCCAGTCTAGTGATCAGCTCTACTATAGTCAGTGATTTCAGCCAGAACAGGACTGTAGACCAGAGCCTCAGCTCGGTTATGTTGTCTGCAATGGCCACGCCCCAACACACCCCACTCCCAACGAGAGGCTATTTACAAAACTTTACATCTTTAATTGGTTCCTGCCAGAATCCTGTCAGTCTATTGTTATTCAGCTCCAAGCTCACCCTGTCTCTGGCAGCACTGTCCTACACCTTGATTGGTTCCTGCCACAATCCTGTTGGTCTATTGTTATTCGGCTCCAAGCTCACCCTGTCTCTGGCAGCACAGTCCTACACCTTGATTGGTTCCTGCCAGAATCCTGTTGGTCTATTGTTATTCGGCTCCAAGCTCACCCTGTCTCTGGCAGCACAGTCCTACACCTTGATTGGTTCCTGCCACAATCCTGTTGGTCTATTGTTATTCGGCTCCAAGCTCACCCTGTCTCTGGCAGTGCAGTCCTGCAGTGTTTCAGTCCCAATACATAACAGCTTCCATAGGAAAGCTCTGGGAAAGGTGATAGGGAAGAAAAGCAGGATGGGGTGGAGATTTCAAAAAAGAATGCCTGAAAGTTTCGTTCCTTTTTGTACCTGAAGAATAACATTTGGAGATCTCACATAGGGGAGCACCTTGATGGGGCCCCAGAAGTAGTTTCCTCCCTCATGGCGATAGGTCCTCGTGGTCCTGGACGGAACAATGCAGGCACCTGTAATCAAACAGGTATCCAATCATGCGTCGAGGTTTAAACAGGGAGGTGCAGCATGTGAACAAAATCTCAAGCGCATAATTGTTTATCGCACAAGAATAGACGGAACAAATAGCTTCGCTCAAAATGTTGGGCTCTTTTAAAAAAACCCAACACTTATTTTTACAAGAACTGCAACTTGGGATATGGGAGAATTAACCCTTTTTTATTAATGTAGCCGGGTTGCGATAGTTGGTACCGATAGTGATCGAGTGGAGCCATCCGGAAGTTAAGATAAGAACCCAAGGTGTCTTGTAAGCCACACCTCCTGGGTGGAACAGAGTTTTGAGTCCAGTGGCACCTTTAAGACCAACAAAGTTTAATTCTGAGTATAAGCTTTCAACATATCTAAGGGGCCGCTTCTTCCCATATCCGCCTTGAAGAGCATTACACTCAAAAGATCAACACCTCCTGGTGGTCCCTGGCCCAAAGGACGCCTGTCTTGCCTCAACCAGGGCCAGGGCTTTCTCTGTCCTGGCCCCAGCCTGGTGGAGCATGCTCCCTATTGAGACCAGGGCCCTGTGGGATCTTCTTCAATTCTGCAGGGCCTGCAAGATGGAGCTGTTCCGCCAGGCCTTTGGTTGAGGCAGCGGGCGCCCATCTATGGCCTCCCTGAGGCTGCTGTCACCCACTTCCATGCTAAATCCCTTCCAGTCTGGCTTCCGCCCAGGCTATGGAACAGAGACAGCACTGGTCACCCTCACAGACGACCTCCGGAGGCATCTGGATCGGGGCGAGATGGCAGTGCTGTTGTTGTTGGACCTGTCGGCAGCGTTCGACACAGTCGACCACCAGTTACTTGCCCATCACCTCGTTGACACGGGGATTCAGGAGCTTATCTTGCAGTGACTCGTCCCCTTTCTCCAAGGTCGGAGACAAAGGGTGGCAAGTGGGGAGCAGCTGTCCCAAAGGCACCCACTAACTTGTAGAGTGCCTCAAGGGGCGGTGCTTTCCTTGATGCTATTTAACATCTATATGCGCCCCCTTGCCCAGAGGCATGGGCTAGGGTGTCACCAATATGCGGATGACACCCAGCTCTATCTGTGATCAGTCTGACCCTACCCTGGAAGATCTGGATCGGGCGCTACAGGACGTGGCTGGATGGCTTAGATTGAATCAATTGAAATTGAATCCAATGAAGACGGAGGTCCCGTGCCTGAATTGGAGCAGCTTGGGGCTAGGGATCCCACTACCGGCTTTCGATGGGGCGCCATTGGTGCCAGCGCCGAGGGTCAGGAGCTTGGGAGTGCTCCTGGATGTCTCCTTAACAATGGAGGCCCAGGTAGCAGCCACTGCCAAGGCAGCCTGTTACCACCTCCGGCTGATCAGGCAGTTGGTTCCCTTCCACGAATGCAATGATCTGGCTTCAGTGATCCACACAACAGTCACCTCGAGGTTGGACTACTGCAATGCTCTCTACGTGGGGCTGCCTTTGGTGTGACTCCAGAAGCTGCAGCTGGTGCAAAATGCAGTGGCCAGGCTGTTGATGGGGCTCCCTGTGCGGGAGCACATCCATCCTGTGCTAAAGTCATTGCACTGGCTGCCAATAGCATACCGGATCCACTTTAAGGTGCTGGTTTTGACCTTTAAAGCCCTTTATGGTCAGGGACCCGCCTACTTGAGGGACCGCCTTTTTCCGCATGTTCCTCAGAGAGCACTGAGATCAGGTTCACAAAACTGCTTGGCCCTTCCTGGGCTGAAGGATGCCAGACTGACATCAATGAGGACCAGGGTGTTGTCCTTGGCGGCCCCGACCTATCGGAATGAGCTCCCCGGTGAGATCAGGGCCCTGCGGGACATGTCACAATTCCGCAGAGCTGTGAAAACGGAGCTTTTCCAGCAGGCATTCTGATAGGAGTTGCAACCTATCAGCCAGGCCCAGGGTCGACCTAGAGCTAGAAGTTACCTACAGTGGTAGCATCGCTAGATGTGATATTGTACTGCCATCGTTATATTAACTGTTTTAAATTGTTTCTTACTGTTTTTATACTGAAATTATTGTTTTATTGGTTTTATGTGATCCGCCCTGAGCCTGCCTTGGTGGGGAGGGCAGGGAAGAAGTTAAATAGATAAATAAATCTGTCGGGACTTCCGATCTCAGCGATGGTCATGGCAGTCATCTTCTCCCGGGGCTCTGGGAGATATCTGCCAGCGTCTACAGCTGGGTGGGGGCACGTACGACCACGTCACCCCAGGAGTCCCAGGGTGGGACTTCCAGCCAAGGGGCACTAGAGGCCCCCCCAGCACACCTACCCGGAGAAGGGGGCTACTCCTTGCCCCAACGGGCCTGTCGTAGAGCGTCCTGAATGGGAACAAGATCAGCACACTGGAGCAAGCGCACGGTGATCCAGTGAGTATGAATGTGGAGAGACAACCACTGAAAGTGTGAGTCAAGTTTAAGTGAGAAGCACTCGCGCAGTTGTGTCCCCCTGGCGAAAACAGACTTCCCCCTGATAAGCACTGCTTGCAAGCGATTTTAAAAATCTGGAAAAGGGGGGACAGCAAGGGAAAAGCGGTGGAAGTGAAGTAAAGAGTTTGCATGAGCTTACCGGCGTGATTAAGAAAAACAGGTTGCTTACCTGTAACTGATGATCTTCGAGTGGTCATCTGTGCAGTACCACACATGGGTTGGGCGCCTGCGCACGACCTCGTTCGGAGAAACTTCTAGAGCTTTTCCTCAGAAGAGCTTTTGGTGGGCTCTCCCCCCGCTCTGGGGGAGGAGACATGCACTGCGCATGCCCAGAGCAGGAGAGAGAGCCGCCTCCCACTCAGTTCCTTCGACCGCCACTGTCAAGGCCAAAGAACCCAAAAACAGGACATCTGGAGATGCCAGCAGCGGGGAAGGCTGGGTGGGATTGTGGTACTGCACAGATGACCACTCGAAGATCATCAGTTACAGGTAAGCAACCTGTTTATCTTCATCGTGGTCTCTGTGCAGTCCCACACATGGGTGATTACAAGAGCTGAACCAGTTGGAGGAGGGAGCTGGCAGCTGCAAAGGACACAAAAATACTGGTTAAGACACAGCATCACCATCAAAACAAATCACCCACGGGTCCTACCTGAGGGTCCAGCAGGGTCAAGCGAAGAGAGATCACAGTACCGTCTGACCAAAGGCAGCATCCCGCCGAGCTCGGACGTCGAGTGCGTAGTGGGTCACGAAGGTCGATGCCGAGGACCACGTAGCAGCCACACAGACGTCTTCCAACGGGACACCGGCCAGGAAAGCGGTGGACGTCGACACCGCCCGAGTGGAATGGGCAGTGAGACAGGTAGGAACGGGTTGACGCGCCAGCTCATAGCAAAGGGCTATGGTGGAAGTCACCCACTTAGAGAGACGTTGAGAAGAAATGGGTTCCCTCGCGTGAGGGGGCCATAAGCTAGGAACAGCCGAGGAGATTTACGTATGGGCTGTGTCCTGTGTAGATAGAAAGAGAGCGCTCTGCGCACATCTAGACAGTGCAGGGCTCTCTGAGAGGCATCAGTCGGGTTCGGGAAGAATGTAGGCAGAACAGACGACTGAAAGAGGTGAAAGGCAGAGATGACTTTAGGGAGGAAGGAAGGATCTGTTCTAAGGACCACCTTCTCCCTATGAAAAACGGTATAGGGGGATCGGCCCTAAAGGCAGCTAGTTCCCCTACTCTGCATGCAGTGGTAATGGCTACGAGAAAGGCCGTCTTCCAGGACACTAACCTGAGGTCGGCGGTAGCCATCGGCTCGAACGGTTTAGCCATGAGCTGAGAAAGGACTAGAGACAAGCTCCAGGAAGGCACCAACGGTTTCCTAGGCGGGCACATGCGAAGAAGACCCTTGAGGAACGTCTTGGTGAGACGGTGGGAGAACACTGATGAGCCTTGGATGAGGGGGTGGTAGGCGGAGATCGCCGCCAAATGAACCCTCAAGGACGAGTATGCCAGGCCCGCATCCTTCAAATGCACAATGTAGGCGAAAATCTCACGGAGAGATGATCGAATTGGATCGAAGGAGTGATCAGTAGCATAGGATTGGAATCTGTTCCACTTGAACCGATAGGAACGTCGAGTAGAAGGTTTCCTAGCATTCAGGAGGATTTCAGAAACCTGAGGCGGGAAGTCTAGGGCTGGATCTTCCAGGCCGTTAATTTGAAAAATCCCGGATTGGGATGGATGATTCTCCCTCGGGCCCGAGAAAGGAGATCTGGGATGACAGGGAGGGGGCGGAAGGATCGACAGGAGAGTTGAAGCAGGTGCGGGAACCAGATCTGGCGTGGCCACCACGGAGTGATCAGAATGCAGGAGGTGCGGTCTGCACGAATCTTCTGCACGACTCGAGAGATGAGAGGGAACGGAGGAAACAGATAAAACAGGGTTCCGTTCCATTTGTGGAGAAAGGCATCCCCGAGCGACCGAGCAGACAGGGGACCCCTGCTGAAAAACAGGCGACATCGAGCATTGTCGATGGACGCGAAGCCGTTGACAGATGGGTGACCGAACTCCCGAAACAGAGGCCGAAGATACCGGAGGGGAATGGACCATTCGTTGTCCGATGAGGCAGAACGACTCAACCGGTCCGCATCGACATTCTGATCCCCGGGAATATGAATCGCCGAGAGCGTGATGGAGTGGCGGAGGCACCAGGACCAGAGGTCTATCGCCAAGGTGCAGAGACGAACAGAGGCAGTGCCGCCTTGTTTGTTGACATAATAAACAGCCGTGGTGCTGTCGGAAGCCACTTGGACGACACGGCCTCGGAGGGTCGGAAGAAAAGACCGGAGGGCCAGGTAAATTGCTTGCAACTCCAGGTAATTTATGTGGCGAGCTGCCTCTCGAGCAGACCAAGACCCTTGAACAGTAAGCGTTCCGCTCCGGGCTCCCCAACCCGAGAGGGAAGCGTCCGTGGTCAACAACAAGTCGGGAGGAGGAGGACGAAATGGCATCCCGGAAAGGAGGTGGACAGGTTGAGCCCACCACTCGAGGGAGGCGAGGACGGTTTGTGGAATCGACAGAATCGTGTGCCAAGGCCTCCGGAGGGGATCGAAGGCTCGTAGGAGCCAGAGCTGAAGCGGCCGCATCTTCAACCGGGCGTTGCGGACAACGAACACCGTAGAGGCAAAGTGACCCAGAAGCCTCATGACTGAACGGGCGGATTGTTGGGGACACGTCTGAAAGGCGGACACCATCGCCCGAATGTCGGAAGCCCTGGACTCTGGAAGGAAAGCCGCTTCGAGGTTGGTGTCGAGTCGAGCCCCGAGGAATCGAAGGATTTGGAGGGGCTGAAGGGAGGACTTGGCGTGGTTGACACAAAGGCCAAGAGCACGGAGGAGGGAGAGAGTCTCCCGAGTGTCGTGGAGCAACTGAGTTGGCGTTGGAGCTACGAGAAGCCAGTCGTCGATGTAAGGATAAAGAGTGACTCCCCGTCGGTGGAGTTCGGCCACCACCACAGCCATCAGCTTGGTGAACACCCGTGGAGCTGTAGAAAAGCCGAAGGGAAGCACCCTGTACTGGTAGTGGGCATCTCCAACGGCGAAGCGGAGAAACCGCCGATGTTGGGGACGGATCGTGACATGGAAGTATGCGTCTTGAAGATCGATTGACGCGAGCCACGCTGCCCGCGGAAGGAGAGGAAGGATCGACTGCAGAGTGACCATTCTGAATTTTTGATACCGAATGTAATGGTTGAGATCCCGAAGGTCCATAATTGGTCTGAAGCCGCCGTCCCTCTTGGGGACCAGGAAATACTTCGAGTAGAAGCCGAGAGTTCGTTGCGCCTCCGGGACGACCTCGATGGCCCCCTTGGCCAGGAGAGCAGAAACCTCGAGATCGAGGAGGGGGTCTGGAGGCGTGACGACAAAGTGTGGGAGGATCGGAGGCGAAACGAACTCTATGGCGTACCCGACCCGCAGGATGGTGAGGACCCAAGAGTCGGTTGAAATTTCTTCCCAGGCTGGTAGAAAGGGGAAGAGGCGGGTACGGACGGAAGGAGTGAACGACATTGGAGAGAGACGGTGGGGACAGTCAAACAGACTGCTTAGGCTGCGGCGGCTTTTTGGTGGGTTGGGAACGGTGTTTGGAAGGAGGACGGGAGTCGTACGGTTTCCTCCTCCATTGGGAGTGAGGTGCCGGAGATAGGTATCGCCTGGAGCCGGAAGGTTTCCAGGAACGGTTTCTGGGACGGGAAGGTGCAGCCGAGACTCCAAGGTTTCGGGCCTGCTTACGACTCTCATCAACAGCCTTCAACACTTCATCGGTGGTGGAGTGGAAGAGGCCGTTTCCGTCAAAGGGGAGGTCTTCTACACGGAACTTGACGTCCGGTTGTAGGGAGGTGCCCCGCAGCCAGGCATGACGCCGGAGAGCGACAGAAGACACCAGGAGTTTAGAGGAGCAGCTGACTGCATGACGAACGGAATTGATTTGTTGCTTTGATATGGCACAAACCTCAGACAAGGCAGCCGAGAGAGTGGGACGGTGCTCTTCTGGAACAAACTCCAGGACAGGGCGAATTGCATTGGCAACGTTGAATGCATAAGCAGATAAATACGACAGATAAGTATCGACCCGGAGATTCATGGAGGCCAGAGAGTACATCTTCTTGGCCAGAAGATCCAGTTTACGACCCTCACGGTCAGGGGGCGTGGACTGGCGGGCAGGCTGCCTCGATTTCGAAGAAGAGTGAACCACCATGGAGTTCGGTGGTGGCTGAGAAAGGAGGAATTTGCCAGGAGCATCCTGGATCCTGTACAACCCATCATAACGCCTCGAAGACCGGAGGGATTCGAAGCCGGGTGTTCCCATGACTCTTTCAACATAGAAAGGTGGACAGGCAGCAAAGGCAAGACGGGAGACGGAGGAAGATCAGCCTGGACCAATCGGTGAACGACGTCGGTCACTGCTGGGGACTCCGTAAAGCCCTGAACTTGGAGGGCAGTCGCCATCCTGGTAACGAGCTCCAAAAATGCCTTAGGGCCCTCCGTAGGTGAAATGGACCCCGAGTGTCGAGGCTCGTCCTCGATCCGAGAGACCTCGGGATCGAACTCCGCCGAATCCGACCCGTCCGAGATCGACATAGGAGAGGAGGACCGGGGTTGGACAAGGTCGACGACCGGATGGTCGATGGCAGGACGGTGTCGAGGTCCCATTGGGGAACTCCTCGGGGCGTCCCGATTTCTGGGAAGGTCAGAAGGCTGTTCCCGAGAGGCAGAATGAGCCGAGGCCACAGATGCCGAGCGCCGAGGGTGGTCAGGGGCGTGGGCCTGATCTCCGCGTTCCGAATGCCAGATTCGGTCATAGCGGTGTCTCTCCGGTGTCGGAGACCTCGAATAATAGTAGGCCGCATCCGGACGCTCCCGACGGTCTTCGCAGGACCAGCATTGGTGGTCAGAGGCGGAATCAGACGACGACGGGGATTGCCTACGGATCAGGCATCGACGACCAAGTCGAGATCGGGACCGAGCATGGTGGTGCACAACCAGACCCTCGTCCAAAGTGTGGATCGGGGTAGTGGAGCGCCTCCGTGGAGACCGGGAGCCTGTTCGCGGAGACAGGTGCGGAGGCGATCTGGTCAACTGGCCCAACGGTATCGTCTCCGTAGGTGACGAGTGGGGGTGCTGCGGAGTCTGTTGTCGAGCTGCAGACTTATGAGATGTAGAGGCAAGGGCCGGCATCGACGTCGACAACCCAGTCACGACGATGGGGTCCACTTTCGAAACCGAAGCAGAGGGCGTGGCTTTCGACCTCGAAGGGGTCTTATCTTCAGCCCGCTTAGGTTTCTGTTTCGGTGCCTTCGAGGAGGTGTCCGATTTCTTGGCTACCGAGACCTGGGAAGCTCCCGAAGACATTGTGGGACGCAGAGCCGATTCAACAAGAAGAGCTTTGAGCCTAGCCTCTCAATTACGGCGAGCCTGACGAGTGAAACTCGCGCAATGAGGGCAAGAATCTACTCTATGGGCCTCACCCAAACAAACTAAGCAAAGGTCATGCCCGTCGTTGGATGGAATTTTAGCAGGGCAACGACGACAGACCTTAAAGAATTGAGTCTTGCCCATGCAGAAATACTCACCAAGTCTCTAGAGAATTGAGGGGGAGGGAAGAAAAATAGACAAAGATTTTTTTTTTTTTAAATATTATGTAGAAGAGAAAGAAGGAGATAGAAAAATAAACAGAAGCAAAGAAAGATATACTCAGCTGAGGTAAATGGAGGAACGACAGGAACGAGGTGTGAACACGAAGGCGGTCGAAGAAGAACTGAGTGGGAGGCGGCTCTCTCTCCCGCTCTGGGCATGCGCAGTGCATGTCTCCTCCCCCAGAGCGGGGGGAGAGCCCGCCAAAAGCTCTTCTGAGGAAAAGCTCTAGAAGTTTCTCCGAACGAGGTCGTGCGCAGGCGCCCAACCCATGTGTGGGACTGCACAGAGACCACGACGAAGATCTTCCAGAGACTTTGATGAACTTTTGTTAACTGTAACCAATCCCCAAAAATGGAGCTGCTGAAAGGCGCGAGAGACAAGATACAGAAAGTTAAACCTCCTTCCGGAAGTTCCAGCCCTCTAAGTTCGGTGCCTAGACAGGACCAAACTGCGGAACTCTAAAGGTTGCTGGCGGAGGCGCTTCGCCCTCTACTGGAGAAAATCACAGCTATAGATAATAAGCTTGATGCTCAACAAGCACAGACGGTGGCTAACACAAAGAAAATCGAAAAAGCGGAGTGGGAACTTAAAGAGATTGGTTCCAATTCGGAAAAAATGGATACAAAGTTACAGGCGCTTGATAAAAAGTGCCAAATTGAAGAGTCTCGAGTATTACAGCTGCAAATGGAAAAGGCAAGCTATATTCTGAGCCTTCAAGGGATTAAAGAGGAGAAAGGAGGGAATCTATATAAAATCGTTGGTGACTTGCTGGCCCCTTTGGCAGATATGACATCGGATCATCTTCAAAGAGAAATAGATATGGTTTTTCGATTGTATTCAGAATACATTCAAAAGAATAATCTGCCAGGGGAAATTACTATTAGATTCTCTTGAAGAAGAACAAGAGATCAGCTCTTGAAAGTGACCAACGGAACTACCCTGAAGTGGAAAGACAAGGAAATTAAAGTTATGAAGGCCATTCCATTTGAGATAAGACGAAAGAGGAGGAAATACAGAGACTTGGTGATATTTCTACAAAGCAAGAAGGTTGCGTACAGATGGTTGGTTCCCGAGGGACTAATCTTTTGGTATGCAAACGGGAAAGAAAGGATTGATTCAACGGACAAGGCTTATGAATTTTTGCGTCAATATGGACGTCCACCAGGAGAGGGAGAAGGTACTCCAGATGGCACCAAGGAGAGCGAAGAAGGAGAGACTGGATCTTCCTCAGAGGACTCAGAATCCGAATTGGGAGCTGCAGCCCTTAAATCAAGCTATCATTTAAGGGGGAAAGGGGGAAAAAGTAGTTTGTTAATGCTCTCTGGAAGATGTTAGCAAGATATATATTAGCAGGAGGCAGCTCTTTATGAAACTATATCTGTATTAGCGAGTGAAAAATGAATAATATTTTAGTGAGATGATTATTTTCAGTGGAGGTCAATTCACATTTACGAGGCAGATTTGTATCTAAATTGGTTGTATGATCACCAACTCTTGGGATTTTAGAGGCTTCCTTTCCTTTCTCCCGTAGATTGTAGTTCCCCACCCTGGAATTTTCTGTTGTAGTTTTGTAGTAAATAGAAAAAGTAATAAAAAATCCCCTTCGGGGGGCCAAAATAAATCAATAAATCTGTCACCTGTCTACTGACCACCGACAACTGGTCTTTAACTCATTGTATCATCGGACCAGAATTTTATAGCCGACTTATGCTCTTCCAAACTGTACCCATTGTTTTAATTGTTATAATGTTTTATTGTGTTTTAATGTTTAAAACTGAAATTGTATTTATTTCAGTGATGATGTCACCCACCCTGAGCCTGCCCACAGGATGGGCGGGATATAAATGCAAATAATAAATAAATAAAATAAAAATAAACCAGCTTCTTCTGGGATATGCCTGCAAAATGCCACCTCTGAATCCAGTGGACGAATAACAGCTGACTGTCTTGAACCTTCAAGAACATCTGGAGGCCAAATGTCAATCTGGGAATCGATCTGGCTGCAGTGCTTCGCCTCTCTGGGATCCCAGCTGACAAATGTATGAGAAGATCAGCTCAAGGAATTTCTCCTTGGATATTATGGCCTTGAGTACAGTTGATGTGATTGAAGGAATGAAGGTGTTTGAGGGGCCCATGTTCCCTTGCAGGATTATCCAACAGGCAGCTTACTCCATCCTCAGCCAATTGAAATCAATGGGGTTTCAACTGGGGTAATTCTGGAAGGGATTGTACTGCTAGCCACTAAATATTTCAGTCTAGGGCAGAGACAGGCCTGTAGCCGGGATTTTTTAAATCAGGGGGCATTTAAATTTCTTAGGGGGCACTGGCTAATCAAATTAATCCAGGGGAGAAGGCTGTGACACCCTGTGCTGGATGGGAAGTCAGGGGGCCTTGCCAGCAAGTCGAGGGGCATAGCCCCGAGATGCCCCACTGTAGCTACGGGCCTGGGCAGGGGTGTCAAACATGTGGCCCAGGGGCCAGATCAGCTCCCCAGAGGGCTTCTATCAGGCCCGCAGTGGAACTGGCTGTCTTCTGCTTCTTCTTCCAGTTCTGCTGCTGCGTCATCATAGGTTTGTAGCTTACAGATACACACCTGAACAGCATACCCCAGATTGCAACAGCACAGACATTTCGATGCGATAATTCAGAGCAAGAGGTGTCAGTTATCAGACACTGTTAAATAAGCAAAATATTGCAAGAGTGCTAATGTTTTAAGCATGTTTTTATTTTAAGTAAGAAAAAACCCTTTGTGTGTGTGTCCTTTATAAAGTTTGTATCTCCATTACCTCGCATTACATTTTATGGCACACGTGGCCCAGCCCAACAAGGTCTCATTTATGTCAGATCTGTGCTAGGGTGCTCCAGGACAAGAACAGCAACAGCTAGGAATGCTTTTGGACCAACTAGCTTTGTGGAATCGGGAACCTGTAGTTGTCAGACTAGCACTAAGCTACATAGGTTCATTCCTCAGGGCTGGTCTATTAGAATGTGGGAATGCCTTTGAAGATTTTTAAGAGGCTGTAGCTGGCACAGAAGGTGACAGGCCCCGGGAACGCTGCACAGGCATCCTGTAGACTTCATGGTGTTTATTCTAACCAAGACTGGACAGTTCAATGTTATGTCTGACCAACACAGATTTCTAAAAGACCAAGTGCAAGAGAGTTGGTTTCTAATAATTAGCGCTAATACCTAAGGATCCGAGGGCATAGTCAGGCATTTGAACGTCGTCTTCGTCCAGTTTGTCCATCATTTTTTTCAGCACCTTTTGAACACTCTGTCAATAGACAAGAGGTAAAAAATGTATAACACACACACACACGCCAGTACACCCGCATCTCTGTGCCGAGCAGGGAGATGTCAATAAAAGCAAAAATGTGCAGCCCTGAAGGCCAAAGCTTCAGTTGTGGTTGCAAGAGATATCTGCTGCTTGGTTTCAAAGAACAGTGCGCTCAAGGGTCATTTGGAGCGGGAGCGCGCAGGAGCGGAGCTCTGACAGTTAGAAGCACAGGTGACAGTGGCAAGCCCCGCCCCCAGCTCCCAGCAGAAGCGCAAAGCAGCACGTGTAGCATTCCTCCTGGGCCCAGATAGGCTACTCTGGGACTGGAATGACAGCCCCCAGAGTGGAAAGACAGTCCCTAAGAGTGGAGCCTGAGCAGTGGGTGGAGACACCTCCAGTGATGTCAGGGTGTGTGGTATATGCAAATAAGTTATGCTACTGAGCTCCTGCACCTCTTTTTCTATGAAATAACCCCTGGGTGCACTGTTCTTTTAGGGCATGGCTCACCTGCTTGCTCGCTGCCACAGTTGGAGTCTGCAGTGTGCCTGGATGTAAGCAGAAAGGCTTCTGCTCCCATCTGCCTCTCCACTGTGGAATTCTTGCCTGCTTCCCAGCTACGTAAGGTAGAGGCAATGATAGGCAAGGCGCAAGGGGCTGCCTGTGGACTGTAGTGCGCATTAGGGTGGCGGAGATCTTTCTGGGACCTCGACTTTGGAGAAACTTGCCAAATCGGCTAGCCACCAGTGTTCCCTCCAAGCTGAGTCAGTGCGAGCTAGCTCACAGTATTTTAGCCTCCGGCTCACACATTTTCTCTTAGCTCAGGAAGGATGGCTCCAGAGCACACTGATTTCTGCAGTAGCCGAATCGCTCGCTCGCAACATTAATGCCAGGAGCTCACAAAGCAGAATTTTTGCTCACAAGACTCCACAGCTTAGAAGGAGCACTGCTAGCCACTGCTGGTTTAATGCTTGGATCTATCCATATTCCCCCCAGACAAAGTTTATTACTGTACATAGTTAACTTGTATGCCCCCTTCTATTTCTTGGGGGTGAGGTTAATACTACTCTTCCTTTTGGGTAAATACGGCGGGGTGGATCCAGCCATCCTCCAAGGGGTCAAGCCCCCGTCTAAGAAGCCTCCTTCCAACCTAAGTGGCCAGAGGAACCACTCGGGTTGGAGGAAGGATTTCAGCTTTGCTCACTGGGGTGGAAGGACGGGGAGAGGGTTCTCCCCAGTCTCTCTCACTGTTTATGGACTCCTGTTCCTGCTTCTTACCCATGTGGTGACGCCTTTGCTGGTGTAGCTGCGCAGAACTTCACTGACGGCATGACGAGCCATGCTGTCCACATCGGAGCTCAGAACACGCAGCTGAGATTTCAGCGTGTGCAGCTCCTCCTTCAGACGGGGGATTTCACCTGCCTTTCTTTCCAGGATGTGGGTAGCCTTTCTAGAGAGCAGCAAAAGGAGAAGGAAAAGTGATCGAAAGTATTGCTCACTCCCTTCCTTCAGGTATGCAAGGAATTCTAAGAAGACCGCTCCTTCTTCTTGTGGTCCCACTGAATTCAGAGGGCAACAGCAGCTGCCAACTGCTGAGGTCCACCAGTCAACATCTCTTGGTGGTCCCCGGCCCTGGGGACGTCTGACTTGCCTCAACCAGGGCCAGGGCTTTTTCGGCCCTGGCCCCCGCCTGGTGGAATGAGCACCCGAGTGAGATCAGGGCCCTGCAGGATTTATTGCAATTCTGCAGGACTGTGCAAGACAGAGCTCTTCCACCGGGCTTTCGGTTGAGGCAGCGGGCATCCCCCTCCCTCCTTGGGTTGGCCCCATTTACAGCTTGGGTCAGCCCCTATTTTATAGCCAGGGTCTGAGATCCTAAACTGTACAGATCTCTGAGAAATTTATTCCCAGGATTATCAGCCACTGAGGTGACTGGCTTTTTATAAGAGTTGTATGTTTTATATGTTTTAACGTGGTTTTAATTGTATTGTATTGATATTGTTGCACTATATTTAGATTGTTGGAATCTGCCCTGAGCCTGTTAAGGGGAGTGGGGGATGCAAATCCAATAAATAAATAAATAACCCTAAAGCCAAGGAGCCCCACCTTCAGCACCACCTCCCATCTCTACATTAAGGTCGAATCTGCATTTGTCTTTCCCACTGGTGTCCCAGCCTTCTGACTCCGTCTTCAAAAAAACTGTCTACATTTGCTTTCATTTTCGCACTTCAACTGTGCTAGTATAATTTTACCCGTCTGCATACATTTATTGCCCTCTCATGGTGGCTCCATTGTCATTGCGCCTCCGCACCGCTTTAAATTAATCTTCTCCAAACAACTTTCAAACAAGCATAGAGAAAGAGGGTGTCACAGCAGCACGAAACTAATTTAAAAAAGCAAATGCAGATTCGACCTAAGTCACAATGTAGTGAGTGCGCTGTCGATACACTGAGACAATCTTATCGCCAGGACAGAAGTACTTGCCTGGTATTTATGGGGAAAAATGTAAAAACGTTCTTACATGAGTGACCTTAGATCCCTCGTTTCACCCTGTAAGGGGAAAAATATTACAAAATTCAGACACGCAGGCCATGAAGATTAGTCTACAATAATAGATCACTAGAACGACGGGAAGTAGATGTCTAACCATGACAGCAAAGCTGCAATTTGATGCTAACTTGGGACATGAAGAACAGTCTGGGAAGGCCAGAGGTGGTAGGAAAGTGCCAGCAAGCTGCAGCCGACGCTGTACAGTTTCAAGGCAAGGAACAAACAGAGGTGGCCACTGCTTGCCCCTGGGTAGCAGCCATAGTCCTCCTTAGTGGTCTCTCATCCGAGGACTAACCAGCACCAGCCCGGCTTACCTTCCAAGAGCTGATGAGATCGAGCTAGCCTGGGCCGCCCAGGTCACTGCAAAGGCCAGGTACTATCCCATTACTGAGGATAGTTCACTGAGGCCAGTTTGATGTAGTGGTTAGGAGTGCAGACTCTAATCTGGAGAACTGGGTTTGATTCCCCACTCCTCCACATGCAGCCAGCTAGATGACCTTGGGTCAGTCCAAGTTCTGTCAGAGCTGTTCTCTCAAGGGCGGTTCTCGAAAGCTCTCTCAGCCCTACCTACCTCACAGGGTATCTGTTGTGGGGTGGGGAAGGGAAAGGAGATTGTAAGCCACTCTGGGACACTGAGTGAAGGGCGAGGTATAAATCCAATCTCCTCCTTCTCCTCCTTGTATACAAACCTGATCAGTCCTTCAATAAGAGACCACCAGGAGTCCATGGAAGCTCTTAAGTCAGAAGGACCCAGTAACAAGTTCAGAAGTGGACACAGTATGAGAGATGACTTGTCCTTTCTTGCCTGCTAACTTTGATCTGAAGAACACCTTACTTACCTGAGGGACCGTCTTTCCCCACACATTCCCCAGAGAGCACTACAGTCAGGGTCTCAAAACCATTTGGCCCTCCCTGGCCCCAAGGATGCCAGGCTGGCATCAACTAGAGCCAGGGACTTTTCAGTGGTGGCTCTAACCTGGTGGAATGAGCTCCCAGAGGAGATCAGGGCCCTGCGGGACCTTCTACAGTTTTGCAGGGCCTGTAAAACAGAGCTCTTCCACCAGGCCTTCGGGTAGGAAGCTGCACCTAACAACACCCTGTGGCCTATACCGCCATCCAGCCTTGTGCTTGCCAACAGAAAATCATCTGCTGATGGCAATTTATTACGCTTCTGCTACTATTACACCGCCACTGCCATACAAATGGCTTTTAGCCATTATGTTGTGTTCTTATGCTGCATTTTATCTTGATATTTATCTTCTTGTTTTTATCTCCTGTAATTTTATGTAAGCTGCCCTGAGCCTGCTTTGGCAGGGAGGGCAGGGTACAATCAAATAAATAATAAGCTAGATGTACGGAGCATACATAAGAGAAGCCGCTTTAAATTTGTAGAGGAAATGGTGGGCTTTGAGGTACCCGGTGAAGGGTTAATTCTGCTTAAATGCCCTGGGACTCTGAGTAATCATCCGTCCTCTGCCACATTTTGCGTGTGTAAAATGCCGTCAAGTTGCAGCTCACTCAGGGTGACACCACCGGGTTTTCACGGCAGAGGCGGCTGGCCACTGCCTTCCTCTACAAAGTCTTCCTTGGTGGTCTCGCTTCCAAGTACCGAAACTCCTTAGCTTCCAAGATCTGACCAGATTGGGCTATACCATACCATACGACCTGTGCCATGCTTTTACACTACACTTTTTAGAAGCACTTCCCGTTTCTGAACACTTTAAATCATAGATTCGGCATCCCCGCACATCAAAGGCAAAGCACCCAGGGATTTTCAGGTGCAGGATCGGACAGGTTCTAGTCAGGAAACATCTGTGGGGAAAGAAGCCTCAAAGAGAGCTGCCAACAGGCCGGGGGAGAAATGGTCGGTCCCTTCAGCAGAGGTTTAATGTGAGGAAATGGGCATCAGAGGCTTTTTATGGCATGGAGGGGAATAACATCCCATGAAGTTTCAATTAAAGAGGCAATAAATAGGAGTCCGGAATCAATTCTCTCGAATCTTAGAAATGAAGAAAATGTACAATACACATCAAAAAAGGATTGCATTATTGTTATGTATTGGGATTGAATCATCCCTGCTTGAATCACCCCCGAGACTTGCTGAGCTTGGAGCAAAAGAACAATAGCCGACCAGGACTCTGGAATAAACCGATCAAGTAGGAATGTTCTATCACTGGGAGTGGGGTGTGTTTGGGTGTGGCAATTGCAGGCTATTTAACAGAGCTGAAATCCCTGAATAAACCCGAGCTGATCACTGCAGTGCATCTAGAACCCAGTATTTAATAGTTATTATTATTTGCAGCAAAAACAGCTATCGCATCAAAATGGAAATCGGAACATAGACCTACACTAAGTTTATGTGTAATTATGAAATTAATATGTAATGAAGAAAGCAATGGATATAGTGAAATCAAGAGATGCTGATGCTGGGTATAGTGAATTCTCTATTATATGGTTACCAATTTTATCATATTTTGTCTCTCAAGAAGAAATACCAGATGTAATGAATACTCTCCATTTATGGCAACTGATCATTTTTAGAACAACTAGTGGACGGGTGCATCTACAATTAGTTAAACCCAGGGGTCTTTTTGGGGGGAGCGCACAGGAGCGCAGCTCTGGGAGCTCAGGAGCCAAGCCCCGCCCCCAGCTCTGTGTCCCTGGGAGTCTTTCAGGCAGCCGAATGTCAATTTCAACTCCATTATATCTTATGGGCCATTGAAGTCAATGGTGAAAACATAGGGTATATTCTGGGGGCTGGAGGGGAGGGGGTTTGAGGGAGAGGTTCCAAACTCACAGGGTAGCTGATGGAGCCTCTCCCAAGATACCCACCAAGTTTCAAGAACATTGGACCAGGGGGTCCAATTCTATGGGCCCCCAAACAGGTTGCCCCTATTCCCTCCATTATTCTCAGTGAGAATAATGGAGGGAATAGGGGCAACCTGTTTGGGGGCCCATAGAATTGGACCCCTGGTCCAATGTTCTTGAAACTTGGTGGGTATCTTGGGGAGAGGCTCCATCAGCTATCCTGTGAGTTTGGGTCCTCTCCCTCAAACCCCCTCCCTCCAGCCCCAGAATATATCTTATGTTTTCACCATTGACTTCAATGGCCCATAGGATATAATGGGGCCGAGTTGCCCCCAAATTTCTTTCAATCCTCCTTTCCTTCTCTCTTTTTCCTCTTTCCCTCCTTCTTCCCTTCTCTCTTTCTTTCCCACCTTCTTCTCTTCTCTTTTTTCCTCCTTTCCCTGTTTCCCTCTTTCTTCCCTCTCTTTCCCTCCCCTTTCCTTCTCTTTCTTTCCTTCTTTCCTTCTCTCTACTCTCTCTCTTTCCTTCACTCTTTCCTCCTTCTGTGGCCCAACTCTCATGAGAAGGAGTTTAAATTTTAAACCCCTCCTCTCTTAGCTCCCCCACGCAGACCAGCTGGGGAAGGGAAGGGGAGGCTTTTGAAGATGCCTCCCCCTCTTTTGCTTTCCCTTCTGACATCACTTCTGGTGATGTCAGGGGGCGTGGCATATGCTAATAGCCTAATAGCTCATTAGCATACCATATGCTAATGAGCTCCTGCAGCTGTTTTTCTACGAAAAGACCCCTGGTTAAACCACCTGTGTGAATCTGTTTAGACCAGGGTGAGCCATAGTACATTTTCAAGAGCCTCGACTTAGCTGACAAAGAACACAGGATACCCCAGGAATCTCATGAATTCAGTACCTTCCCTCATAAACCCTTGAAGGCAAAGCCAGAAAATGTTTCCTGTGCTCAATGTTTTTTCATTGCTTACCTAGACAGAAATCGTTGCTGTCGAAGAATGCTGTAGATCCCTTAGTTGGATTTTTAAAAAAAATATCTGTGCCAGCTTTCCTGGCTAATTGGTAATGGATTTTGTCTTAATCCTTAATAAAGGTTTTATTTTTTAAAAGAAAAAATAATAAAGAGGCAGGACACTTTTTTTCCTCCAGGCAGTTGGCAACGCTAGATAGTCTGCCTATTATAGTATGTTCAGCATTACATTTGGGCCTTTGCTAAAAATCTTTCCCTACACTGAACACGCAAAGCTGCCTTATACTGAAGAAGACCCCCTTGGTCCATCAAAGTCCATCCTGCTGACTCAAACTGGTGGCAGCTCTCCAAGGTCTCGGGCAGAGGGTTCTTTTCATGTCACCCGCTGCCAGCTCTTTTAACTAGAGACACCGGGGATTGAACCTGCAACCTTCTGCATACCAAGCAGATGCTCTGCCACTGAGCCACAGCCCCTTCTGACATTCAGCCATGCAGGAGAGGATTTAAAAGGCACAGCAGTTCACAAACCACCACCACCGTCTGCCTTTATTGCAGAAGTGGTGGTGTCACCGCAAAAAGTCGGTCTCGGCACTTGATCCAACACAAGCGCCACGCTTATAAAGGACAGACGCCCTAAGAGTGAGATTCCCCAACATTAGTCAAACCGGGGGTGGGGTGGGGGATAATATTTTAATTCTGAATTGGGATTGTCCTCGATTAGTGGCCCTGCTCCGCAGGCTGACATGCAACGATTCAGCCAGTAGTTTTGTTTTGTTTTTTTTCCTGGGAAGGAGAGAAAGCGATGGAAGAAGCCGCTAAACCAACAGGAGCAAAAGCAGAAGGAAAAAGTATCTGCCTAATTCTGAATATAACAGAGTCCAGTCGTGAGACATCCTATGTGACGCTTCCAAGGATGAGCTCTGGATGTAAAATCAATGAGCCAGGGCATCTGAACAAGACACGATTTCTGACTTAACAGTAAGGGAGGCGGAATAATTAGTTTCAATAATAAAGGTACCTGGATGCAGTCACAAAGGGAGAAATCCTTCCAGTCTTCCCCAAGGAGCTGAAAACATCTATCAATCAGTCCTGTGTAAGAAGCACCTGTGAGTGATAAAAAAAACAAACCCATATTGCAGCAAATTGGATATTTTGCCCCCAACTCACCTTTTTGGCATAACCATTGGAGAGAGGAGGACTACATGAGGATGAGAGTCGCAAGAAATGATCCCTCATCAGTCAAAACTGGATCCACCAGGGTAACTTTCAACAGGCTTAATCTGCGCTTTTCCTTTCAACACGGAAATCATTTGTAGTCTGGCGACAAGCAGGCCTGGTGCAGATGTGGAACACTGCCTCCCTGGGATGCCAACAAGCCCGGGGAAAAATGCCCTGTCTGAAATCTGATGAGATCGGGCTAGCCTGGGCTATCCACAGAGGAAATCGTGTGCGGAAATCGGCAGATGAAACTTTTAATGACATGAAGGGAAGTGAGACTCCAGTCCAGTAGCTCCTTCAAGGCCAGCTGCAGTTTTGGCATATAAGCTTTCAAGAGCCACAGCTCCCTTCCTCAGATACCGAGAAGGTGAGTAATATCAAGGTGGTAAATGACACCCTGTGAAGCCTCTCTTAAAGGGACAAGACTCTTTTCTCCAAGCTGCTGGCACCCTGACCACAGTTGTGGTGAAGAGTCTTTTATTGAAGAGTCTCAGTTTACTGCCAGGGCCAGCCCATCATTGTTAAATTTTAGACCATCGCCTAGGGTGACGGCTCGACGAGGGCACCATTCTGGCCGGCCTCGTCCCCTCCTTGCCCCACGCAGGAAGCCTCCCTTGCCGGCTTCTTGCTCCGTCCCCGGCAAGAGACTCCCCTCTTTGTAGCCCCCCAGACAGAAAGAGAAGGAGGCGGGGGGGACAGGTGTGGGGAACAGCCCAGGACGTTGGGAACTGAATGAGCCATGCAATGCCGCTCAAAAAGTTGCCGCCAGAAAGTGCCACTCGCCCTCTGCCACGGGTGGGGGGCAGAATATATTCTCCCCTAGTGGGTGAAAAAACCTGGGGCCATCCCTGTTTACCGCTATGGCAGAAAGCTCACCAAAAACCAACAGGAACAGGGTGGTCCAAGGCACAATCTTCCAAGACCAGCTGAGAAACAACAAAGAGACAGAATGTAGTGTCACAATCAGTCATCGAGAACTTCAATCAGACTGCTTACAGCCAGGCTCTAGAAGGCCCACAGTTCTGGTGTCATGGAAGTCCACGGCCACTACAGTGAAGCTCATGGATTTCAGGTGCATATGCATCCAGCCCTTGTTTTGGTATAATAATTAAATCCATCGTGGTTGCCAGACTACCACCTGGAGAATGTCCCTGTATCCTTTAAATCTTGGGTCCTGCTGTTCACGGAGATGTGGACTGCATACTTCCTCCCGCTGCCACCAAGAGAGGCAGGGAAACAGAGAGAGGACAGCCCCAGTTTGAATATTGTACCTGCACAGAAGTATCCAGTGGTGTGAATAAAGACAGATATCATCTGCATGTGCCTACCTCTCAGCAGGTGCTGGGATCAAACTCCTTGGTCAGTTCCCTTGCTCCTAGATCAGCTTTGAGGCAGAGGGCAAAGCATTTAAAAGGAGAGGGACTTTCTCCAGGTTGCAGGCTTGAGCAGGAGTTATGTGTTTCTCCCCTTGGAACCGTGTCTTATCAATTATTTATTTACTTATTTTATGTATTTATAGCCTGCCCATCCCGCAAGCGGGCTCAGGGCAGGTAACATCCTATCAAACAGTACAATAAATACAGTTAAAAAATGTAAAGCGCATTAAAACCGTTGGTTACAGCGCAAAACAAAAGAGGTTCCCTGGTCTGTCGGTAACCGATTAATAATGGCCAGTTGTACACTATGTACGTATTGACAAACTATGCGATAAGCTGATGAAAAAATCCAAAAGAACTCCAGAAATTGTTTAAGGTAAGGAGAAGTGGTTCTGGTTACTATAAATGGCTCTAGGACAAAAGCACTTTAATGTTGTTTAAGTACTGCGGGCGCTTCCTCCACGGACAAGAACTGTGAGTCGGCATCTCTGTTCAAGTGCCCATCCGATGGCAGCAGTGAGCTTTCGTGGGCCCCTCCCACCATAATAATATCAGTATTAAGAATTATTTTCGATATAACTTTAAATACTTCAACATTTTATTTTTTTCGGTTTTAGGCAAAATGTAATAGATTATCGTGGGCTCTAAAATTTCATTTTTTTTCTGACTTGGAAAAAAAAATCAGAAATGTTTTCCTCGAACCTAAAAGTTCATTCCCCCACTTCTGACTTTAAAAGAAGTGAAAACATTTTAATGGGCCCCTAAAAGTATCTTGGGCCCTAGGCACTGTGCCCACTCTGCCCCATGGATAAGTTGGCCCTGGCAGTGGGCAGCTTGGGCATGGGGCAGGGTGGTGGCGAATCGTCTCGATCCCTCTTTATCTAATGTAGCCCTGGAAATCCAACAATCCATTACTTTCCCCCTTTTCAGAAACTTGGGATCTGTTTTGAACCAATTCTCTTTTGATTCAAAGAGAAATCCGAACAGAGGAGGAGCAGGAGGGGAGTTTCGGCCAGATTTCAGAATTTCATTCTGCAGATGCTCAGAGGAAGGCCATGTCTTTCCAAACCTTCCCACCCCTCCTGCTGGAGTCCTCCTGTGGGGTGTAACATCAAACGCTCCTGCAGGGTTTGAAGTTACAAAAGGGTGCTGGGAGACACAACAGAAAACTGCAAAGACAAATTAAAGATAATAAGAGGAACCAATGGACGCAACTAAAAAAGTGAACTTTGGAAAAAGAAATTCCACTCTCTGTAGCAATGCCTGTGTGTGTGTGTGTGTATGCAGGGCTTCTTTTGTAGAAAAAGCCCAGCAGGAACTCATTAGCATAATAGGCCACACTCTGACAGGAGAACTCATTAGCATACTAGGCCACACCCCCATGTTACCAGAAGTGTGGTCATCCAGCCATACTCACCTTTTGCTTCTTATTCTGTTTGCCTTGTTTGTTGTCAAAACCTTTTTGGGAGCAGGAACTCCTTTGCATGTTAGGCCACATGCCCCTAATGCTGCCAACCCTAATGAGTTTCTGCTGTTGGGTGTGGCCTGGTATGCTAATGAGTTCCTGCTGGGCGTGGCCAACTCGGGAGCCAGCCGGAACTCCGTTCCTGTGCGTTCCTGCCCAAAAATAGCCCTGTGTGTACATATGTGTGTGTGTGTCTGTGTGAAGACACCATTCCCACCTGTTTGCTGCTCCATTGTGATTTGTACCCTGATTTGGAAGCAGTCCATGTGAGGCCAGAGCTGCCTTGGTGCAAGAAAAGCCCATGCTTAGTTACACCAAAGATCATCTTAACCTAGGGTTGCCAGCCTCCAGCTGGGGCCTGGAAATCTCCCGCTTTTACAACTGATCCCCAGCTGACAGAGATCAGCTCCCCTGGAGAAAATGGCTGCTGTGAAGGGTGGACTCTATGGCATTGTACCATGCTGAGGCCCTTCCCCTCCCCAAACCCCGCTCTCTCCTGGATCTACCCCCAAAGTCCCCAGGTATTTTCCAACCCAGACCTGGCAACCCTATTTTAACCTCCAGCCTGCAATAGTTTATGCCAGAATAAAGTGTGTTAGTCTTTTAAGTGCCACTAGATTCCTGCTTATTTTTGTTTTGTTTCAGCCAGAGTGGACACAGCTACCATTCTGGTGGTGTGGAATTGTAGATCAGGCTGTTAGATTAGATTTTTCAATACATACTCTAGAAACAATTTGTGTTCTCTTTTACCTGAATACAATCCTGCAGGCTTTTTTCCCTAAGCAAAATGGAGCAATTAGGCTTAGGAATACCACACTGAAGAGGACCTTGATGATGCTTCCTAGAAAGTACACACAATAGTGCAATGAAGCCACACAACGCACAGTTAGAATGACTTTACAAAACATATGGCACACCATTTCCTTTTGTATTTCTGTTCACATATTTATCAGATTTCTACAGTAGATGAAGTGAATGTGGCGTGCCGCAACTGCTGGTAACTTCCCCGGGGAAAACAGGATACGTTAAGAGCATGGTCCCGGCAATGTTCAGCAGTTTGGGGTCCTATTAATTTCGACACAAAGCATATGTTTACATTTTTCTTACCAAAATCAAGATCGTTTGCAAGTGCTTTCCTGGCACAATTAAGCCCCAATTATGAATATGGTGATGCAAATTACGGAAATATATTTTTGCTAATTTGTTAAAAGAAAATCAAACAGTACGGCAAACCTATTGTGGGGGCCAAGCACCAGAAGTTTCCCTGCAGCTGACATATCGTGCAGTCCTAAGAACTTTCCTGTTCTGAAAAGACCGGAGTAGGATTTTGTTTAGGAGGATGCTGATAATTCAGCAAATGACTTGGATGACTTTCTGTATTTTTATTTATTGCAGTTGACCAAGGGGAAAAGCTGCCAGAGGCTTTTTATGATAGGGTTAAACCCTAACACAAAATCTAATCTGTTTTTGGCAACACTTACTTCCATTTAAATAACTTGAGATCGCACTTATGGGATTATTTCATTTTAGACAAAATTACAGATAATATACAAAAAATAACTTCTCAGACGTGACATTCTAATCTACTAGAAAAATGGCTTTCTTTTATTGAAAAAGAATTCTGAAATCAGAATACTTTCATAACTTCCAAAAACTATATCTCTCATTGCTTTTAATTGAAACTAGTACCTCACTAGAAATGTTTGATTAGAGTGTTCTTATTCCTTCTCCTAAATATATTTTATTCTTTTTATTTCTTTTTCATCTTTTTTTAAAAAAATGTTCATATAGCAACAAAAAATATTGTATTATCTTGTTACTTCATGAGTTATGTTGTTTGTGATATATTGTTCGTATTTAATTAAAAATAAGAAACAAATAAATATGCAATACACAAACTTAAGATCATAGCAATGCAGCCCAACCTTCTGCACATTTACTCAGAAGAAAGGTAAAGGTTTCCCTTGCTCGAAAGCCGGTTGAATCCGACTCTAGGGGATGGTGCTCATCTCTGTTTCCAAGCCAAAGAGCCAGCACTGTCCGAAGACTCCTCCATGGTTATGTGGCTGGCGTGACTAAACGCCAAGGTGCACGGAACGCTGTTACTTTCCCACCAAAGCAGTACCTCTTTATCTACTTGCAGTTTCTTGCTTTCCGACTGCTAGGCTGGCAGGAGCTGGGGACAGAGACGGGAGCTCACTCTGTCACGCTGCAGTAGGGTCTTGAACTGCCGAACTACAGACCTTCTGGTCTGCTGCTCAGCGTCTTAACCTCTGAGCCACCGCGGCTCCATTTACTCAGAAGTAGGTCCCAGCAATTTCAGTGAGACCGCCAAGTATGTCTACATTGGGATGTATAGCTTTAGAAATAACTCCCCAAAATGTTACAGGGACATGTAATTGCATATGTACCTTATATGAAATGCAATTATGAAAACTCAATGTGAACCTTGACTTTAAACTGTCCTAACCTGCGCCTTCTGAATATAGTCACTTGGTTGAAGTTCTTTTGAAACAAAAAGTTCATTTTGGTTTTTCTGTTGACCCCAATACTGGAGTCCTCAGCCACTAAGGACATTCAAGTCACCAACAGACGCACTGCAAATCCATTGTTTGATGGGTGGCTGCCGGGTGAACTTGTGCTATTGAGGAGTAGGGTTCCCAAGTACTTATCGCAAGGGGGCGGGGAAAACATGCTCCCTGGCTGGACCATTCCTCCCTGTAACGCACCATGCTGTCGCCAGGAAGTGACGCCAGGTGACGCTCTGGCAATGGGGCTGAAAACTCAATGGTATCATCGAGTTTCCAGCCGCATTGCCAGAGTGTCGCCAAGTGTCACTTCCTGGCAACGCCATCGTGCGGCGCATCTTTCCTTCCCCCAGGGATGGTCCAGCCAGGACATATCTGTCCCCCACCGAAATACAGTAAGTTCTTGGCAAGCCTATTGAGGAGGTATCAGGGGAATATATAATTTCTATCAGGGCTCTTTTTGTAGCAGGAACTCCTTTGCATATTAGGCGACACACCCATAATGTAACCAATCCTCCAAGAGCTTACAGAGCTCTTCTTATAGGGGCTACTGTAAGCTCTTGGAAGATTGGCTACGTTAGGGGTGTGTCGCCTAATATGCAAAGGAGTTTGTGCTACAAAAAGAGCCCTGATTTCTACTGTACTGACATGGTTTTTCAAGAACCACATTTCAAAATGCAATGAGTGTCCAATCCTTTTTGTTTTGCTTCCACCATTTCTGACTGACAGACAATCATAAAAGAGCCAGACTTTACCCATTTGGGTTCATACACCATCAAAGATGCAAAAGCAAAACTAACTCAGCCATAACAGGAATTTTACTCACTCTTGGGTAGCTGCGCATTTCTCTGCGTTTGATTGAAGAGTGGGTGGCTGCCGGCACAGCTGAAAGATAATAGGTGAAAATCAGATTTATGGGATGATCAGAAGGTTTGTATTATGGAAGAAAGAAACATTTCTTTCAATGAGGACATAAGGACATAAAGAGAAGCCAATGTTGGATCAGGCCAATGGCCCATCCAGTCCAACACTCTGTCACAAGTGGCCAAAAATACCAGGTGCCATCAGGAGGTCCAGCAGTGGGGCCAGGACACTAGAAGCCCTCCCACTGCTACCCCCTCCCCAAGCACCGAGAATACAGAGTATCACTTGCCCCAGAGTTCCTATCTATACCTTGTGGCTAATAGCCACTGATGGACCCCTGCTCCATATGCTTATCCAATTCCCTTATGAAGCCGTCCAGGTAAGTGTCCTTACCTGGATGGCCCAGGCAAGCCTGATCTTGTCAGATCTTGGAAACTAAACAGGGGTGGCCCTGGTTAGTATTTGAATGGGACGCCACCAAGGAAGTCCAGGGCCGCTCCAGAGGCAGGCAATGGCAAAGCTCCTCTGTTCATCTTTCGCCCTGAACCACTGTAAGTTGGCTGCAGCTCAATGGCCCTTTCCGCCACCAGTCTTCCAACTCATACTTTGAAAACGTGTAACGAGCAGAAAGATCTGTAAGACTGCCAAGATCCTGAGTGGGCTGTTCTAGCTTTACCATGAAGAATCACAAAGCAGTTACTCTAGGCAACTGATTCCAAAGAGGCATTGGATACTGGCTTTTGCTCTCTTCATCGTTTTTTTCAGAAGTTCCAGTTGGGTTTGGTAGGTGCCAATATCACTGCGATTTTTCTGCTTCAGGTGCAAGGAGGGAATCCTCAAGAGGAGGGAATCACAGGGGTCTTCACACCTGGCCCAGATACGAAGGAAGAACTGCAAGCTGAAAGTCCTTCTGACTCACCCCCACATGTGACTCGTTTAAGGGAGCAGCAAAACTTATCAACCAGGCGAAGAGAGGCCAGGCTACAAGGGAGACGCTCAGCTGGCCCAGAGTGCTAACAGGAGCCTGGCCGATCATGCAGCTGGCTAATTGGTAGCAGCATTTAACTCCACACTCTGGGCAGTACTGTTAGCCAAATTGCTCTATTTTTAAATATAGCAATTGGTTTATTATTATTATTATTGGATTCTCGCCTGTATATACAGAGAATGCTGCTAGTCTGTAATGGTTTCCAGTAAAAGACACAGAGACCAGGTATAATTAATAAAATATTATTTTACTGAATATAATCCTTATTTATTCATTCACAAACACACAAACAGTATTCAAGCATTCACACAGAGAAAATAGAACTAAGAAAGCAGAGGGGATTGATGGCTTATGGAGAGGTGATACTACCTGTCAGATGTGCAGAGGTCCATGGATTCTGGCCTAAACTCAGAGAGTTCAGGGGTGGCCTGCCATTTTGGATCATGGCAGAGACACACACGGTCTGAGGCCATGTGAGTTCTGGGATATACCCACTGTAAGACAATGCAGCCCAATGGGTGGCCCAGGGGGCTGGTCCCAGGTGAGAACAAAAGATTTCCTGGACCAATGATGAGTCCCAGGGGTGTGTGATGTCAGTAGAGGCAGACCTTAGGTTTGACCAATGGGCTTCCAGAGAGGCATGGTCTGGATTTAACAATAGAAGCCAGGTGTTGGGTGTCTAGTTGAATGGATTATAGGACTTGCTGGCCAGGTAAACAAAAGGTGGGAGACTTCCCTGATTGTCCCTGATTAGCATCAGGAAGGGTCGTTAACAATTTGAATGCTTGACTGGGTAATCCCTTCATGCAAACGACTGGCAGAGGGAAAGTCCTTTGTCTGCTGTATGGCCCTTAATCCGTGTATGTGACATGCAGCAGGTATGTAATGGAGTCCCTCAGAGTAAAAAGACAGCTTTTTCCTTTCTCTATGGGCTTCTACCTTGGCATCCATTTTACAGTCTAGACAGACCATGTGGCAACAGCAAACAGTCCATAGCAAAGCCCCATAATGGCGTCAGGGCTAACATATCCCCCCTTGCAGACGTGGCAGCGTCAGATGACATCGTCTGCACATACACACTTTGATGGAGACTTCCCGGTATCTTGAGGGACAGAGGCAAGAAAGACAAAGAAACACAAAAGGCTGGGTAAGGTGCTGAAGAGTGCCAGGTGGCTTCTAAAGACTTACCTCTGGAACTCATTGTTATTCCATGAGCATAATCTCTGCTGGGTGGAGGGGGAAGACTTGCTCTGAGGTCACCTTATGAAACCTGAATATGAAATCCCTTTTGCAGACCACTTGCAGCCCAACTCTGTGGTCAAGCTGAGAGTGCCTGGCTTTTGGGGACTTTGGTTCAGGTTAGAAAGTAGGGCACCCCTGTTTTGGGGCTACCCAAGAATAAAAGGCAGTGCCTCTGGTAACAATTCCCCCCCTTGAAGCCGTCTTTAGGCGTGAGCCAAGATGGCTTCACTTCAAATGATGTTTTGCTGCCGTTGGAGTTCCATATGACCAGAAAAGAAAGGAGAGCCGAACAAGGTTAGAGAGAGAATTTACAGGGGAAGGCTCGGTGAGGGAGTCAGGCATACCGGCTATAAAAATATATCTCTGGGAACCCAAAAGGAAATTTTTTTTTAAAAAAAAATGTTTTAAAATAAGGAAGGGTGAGTGCCTCTGTGTATGTGTTTGCAGGGACCTTCTGCACATCTTCCAGAGAGACATGACTACTGTACATAATGCTACCTATAGCAAATCTAATGAAGGCTTCTAATTATTATAAAGCAACAAAAAGGAAATGCAAGACATCCTAATAATTCTAAAAACTTATAAGCTAAAAACATATCTAACTCAAAGGTTATCAAAATTCCTAAACAATTAGACAAATACAGAAAGCAAAAATTGGTGGGTTAAGCAAACTTAAAAGCAGAAAGATAACTAAAAGCAATGCAAATGCTATGCTGGAAGAATTGAGAATGAATGTGTGTAAAAGCATGATTACAAAACATTTAGAACATGTGAGCAACAATATGAAAATGACATGGACCAATGAATAAATACAGTCAGTGATACAAATCAATTTGAGTTTCAGTTGAACATTACAGATAAATGTGGGTAAGGAACATTGATACATTTTTGAAACCACCCCCTAGGTACCTAAGTTGCCAGAAGGCACAGGCAATCTGAGCCTTAGTGTTTCATGCTTTCAGGGACCAAAAAGCAATTCTTGGGTCCCAAAGTAATAACTGGGTGGGTGCCATGAGGTATTTGCAGCTGGTTGTGAGAGTTGCCTGCCCTTGAGGTGGCATCCAATGTCCATGAGATGGTTTGCAAGCAATTTGCAGGTCAGCAGTGGCTGGAGGACCAGAGAAGGCAGCTGGTAAGTTGGCAGGTCCTTTGCTGAAACTGGAGCAAAGGCAAATTAGGAGGCGACTTGGGTGCGTAGCAAATAGGGAGCAATGGCTTTCGCAAGACCGAGGTCTTGTAGGCTGAACAGGAATCTTGGAAAGTTTTTGATGCATATGCATAGCAAGAGTATTCTCCAGGTACAACTGGAAATAGCTGAACGTTCAGTTTTATTTTATTATGGTGACCAGAGCAGAGTTCCAGGTGAAGATGTGCAGTTTGGAGGCGCCAAGAAGTTATAAAAATGGCCAAACAAAAGAACGTTTCAAAAAAAAAGGAAGTTAGATTGCCATGGCTGTTGTAGAAAAAGTTGGGGGCCCCCAGGGAAAACTGCCGGCTTATGGGGGTGGGTCATACCCCAAAAACAAAGCTAACAAAAAGCTGGAAAGCAATAATTATTAACACACATATAAAACAAACAATTCCTAAAATAACTTATAAGGTGTGCCTTTACTATCAGGCATAAGACTTCAATTGCAGGTTCAGATTTTCAGTTCCTGCAGATATGAAAGAACTTGAGAGACAGATTAACAGGTTTGCATGGATAGAAAGATGCTCTAGCCATGCAGGGATAAAACTTAAATAGGAGAATAAACTTAGAGCATCAGGTACTGATTGTGTACCTCAAAGAGGAAGCCCTTAAACAAAATAAAGATGAAAGAATCAAGTAGCTAAATTACAGACAGGATTGAAAATCCAAGAGAAGAGAAGAGGCAGTAGCCCTTGATAATTCTGCATGATTTAAGAAGTCGGCCAAAGATCACACCACAAGAGAAGAGGAAAGAAAGAAAAAAAAAGTTGTCTCTGGCACAGGCTTTGTGCCAGCAAATAGTTCTTCTGAGCATGTACAGAGTTTCTTTCCTTGCTAGTAGAAACTGGGCTGAAGGGGGCCTGGGCATATAGATTACTAGAACAAAATCAGAAGGGATGTGCTGCCAGACTTAAACCCTTTAAAATATTCTATGGTAGCTATATATAAACTGATATCAAAACTAAAGAAACGTTAGCCCTAAAGGTGGGGCTTTAAGAGAACAGCTAATTCCAAAACCAAAAGAGTATTTATAAAACCTTAAAGAGATGAAATAGTTCTAGATCACACAAATTTACCAAGAAATTTTAAAAGAGATTCCCTTCTATAAGAATGGGAAGATAAGACAAAGCTAAAATCGAGATGCTGTAATAAATTAATGGAACAGAAACAAATCTATTTTAAAATCTATTTTTAAATGTACCATTTTGAAAGTAAGGGATCTCTAATCATGAGAAATTCCAAGGAAGAGGATGCAAATAAATGTATTTTTAACTTTCTAAAGAAAGATTTCCATTAAAATTAAAAGGGAACAATATTACCATGTAAAAACAATTACAAAACGGACCTTTAAAAAAAACAAAAACTAAACTTTGGAATGGGGGAAGGAAGATGACCTTCCTGTAATAGACAAGGAATTACAAATTCAAAAGGGAAGAAAAGATCAGTCTTCTCTATGCATTTTCATTCCCCATCTATGCTTTAAAAACCAAAGGAGAAAACATTTTTTTCTTTTCTGTGCTCCCCCTAGTTCCTTTACAGAGGGAGATTTCTCTTAACAAAAGAAGGAGGTGCAATTGTTACCCTCCAGAAGGGCCATTAATCTAGCTAGGAGCCTTCTTATCTTGTCCTCCTTTGGGTTTTCCCCTGGAAGGTGGCAAGTCAGCGGGTTCATTTGAATTTTAAATGGAGAGTGAGAGTCTTACATTTTCCTCTTCAATTTGAGACAGAAAAGTCAGAAGAAAATTAGTACACATTAATCATTAGTACATTCCCTACATATTAATACCTTTAGTAGTAATTAGTTAGAAGGACAAATCTTGATCAGTAAATGCTCTCTCTCTCTCTCTTGAAGCTGTATTCCTGCGCTGACAGGCATGGAGACAAAGTTGGGCTCGCCTCGAGGGGCATCTGGCTCTCTTTTTGTCTTCCTGTGCTGATCACAGTGAAGAAGGGGGGGGCTGCTAAAGTTTCCTGATTAGGCAAGTGTTAAATTTCCACTCTTTTGGCTGTTTTAAACATGACTGAAATGGATCCAATTCTCTCCCAAAGGCATTTGGGAAGAGAATGGGATTTCTAGAATTCTATCTTTTAAAAGGTAAAACCAGAGGTACAGAATTTTCTCAATTTCTCTCAATTATGCCAGTAATTATAGAAAGACTATTTCTGATGCTACATCTGTATTGGACTTCATCTCTCAAGCATTTAAGCATGTTTTGGGAATTTTGGTGACATAGCTGCACTGTCCACTGAATTCAGGTTCTTTCTGGGGCCTGAGTTCTGCAGCTAAGGTTCCTTACTTACATAAAAGTTACAGATTTTTGGACCTGTTGGTCTTGCTAAGTGCTGAGCAAGGCTGCCAGGTCCAGGCAGGAGATTCCTGGAGATCTAGGCTTGGGTCGGAAGAAGGATGAAGACTCCAGTGGGGCAAAAGCCATAGTCTTCCCTCTCCTCCAAACACTCATTTTCTGCAGAGGAACTGGACTCTGCAGCCTGGAGATTTGCTATAACTCCGGGAGAGCTCCAGGTCTTGCCTGGAGGCTGGCACTACCAAAGGGAGATGCTATTCTCTGGGCAATAAGCTAAGGGGTGAGGTTTTTCCTTTCTTTCTCAGTTCTTTCCACAGGGAAGTCCTGTGTGCACTCCATTCCTTGCCCAGTTTGGAGTTGGAATGGGGGGAGGTTTTACTTTAGGCATTCACTGTCTTATTTATTTTGCTCCAGCCATTAAGTGGCTGTACTTAATGACTGCTTCTGTTTCTATACTGAGAGTTGGCCTGGTCATTCCCAGAAGTTTCATTCTAGCAGCATCACATGGGGTGCAAATGCAACCAGGGTCTCAAGCTGCTGTTTCAGGGGAATTTAATCTCAGCATGGCAAGACTGGTGACTTACTTCTGCCTGCTGGGTTTTACTTAAGAGGCTAGGGAGCAAGGCAGTTTGATTTCTAAAAAGACTGCCTGGCATTTTGTATATTCTGTTACAATTCTATCACCCTTTCCAGGTCTCCTTCCATTTGGGAAAAGGGGAATTTGAGAGAGAGGATCTTGATTACAAGGTCAGACTTCCTCTTCTTTTTAACTTAGCATTTTTGCTTAACTTCAGATTCTCGGATCTGAGGAACAAACTTACTTTACAAACCAAAAAGGCCAATGGCCACCAAAGGGAAAAAGACCCTGATTCCTGGGGTCTCAAAGTCCATGTGGGATGCTGGTGTGCAGCTACCCACACACAAACAAACATTCAGCTTCTGGTTTCCAAGTGTTCTAAAACTTGGATGTTTCTAACCAGTAAGGATTCTACAGCTCACTGGCAGGTTCTCTGGCTTATGGTTCCCAAGTGTTCTAAGACTTGGATTATAGAAGGTTTTAAGGCGTTCCACCCGTGACCAGGAAAACCAACTTAACCCGGGAGAATTTCAGGATATTCCCATCCACTATATAGAAGGTTTTAAGGCATTCCACCCGTGACCAGGAAAACCAACTTAACCCGGGAGAATTTCAGGATATTCCCATCCACTATATAGAAGGTTTTAAGGCATTCCACCCGTGACCAGGAAAACCAACTTAACCCGGGAGAATTTCAGGATATTCCCATCCACTATTCCATCTGGTTTTTCTAGGCTAGACCTCTGTCCCCGCCGGGCTTACCATTAACCCTTTTAATTCGGAGTTTTGAGCGTGGGCTTGGCCTGGGCCTCACGTCCCTTGCCGGATTACTCCTTTAAACCGGTCTATTGGGGTTTTTGGATACTCTATCCACCGGGATGACCTCCTACTAACCCGGGAAGGTTTCAGGGCAACCTACAACCTAGGGTCCTCGGAATAATATACTCCAGCGAGCGGACCTCTTTGCTCACTTTAATTCTACGCTCTGCTAGCTAGTCAAAGCTGAAAGGGACAGGGAAGTGGGCTTCCAGAGACTCTGGAGGACGGTTGGAACCTTGCTGCGGCTCCTCTTAGTTTACAGTTATGGCTGCCTGCGCAGTGTGGTGTGCTGTAGTGTGGTGCAATTCCTAACACCCTACACTATTGGTCTTGGTTCCCACCCCACAAAATAGACCAGGAGTTGCTGAAGGAGACAAAGGGGGAAAACAGCCTCCCACAACAGAAAATGCTCTCTAGCCAATCACACAGACAGCAACCTTTCACACAGGTCTTTACTGAAACCACACAAACAGCTTCTTCTCCACGTCTGGCCATCTGAAGAACACGTGTCGACTAGCATGCACGTTCAGATGGTCAGGGCGAATCCCAGCGGTGCCTCCATTTTCTGTTAGCCAAATTGCTCTATTTTTAAATATAGCAATTGGTTTATTATTATTATTATTGGATTCTCGCCTGTATATACAGAGAATGCTGCTAGTCTGTAATGGTTTCCAGTAAAAGACACAGAGACCAGGTATAATTAATAAAATATTATTTTACTGAATATAATCCTTATTTATTCATTCACAAACACACAAACAGTATTCAAGCATTCACACAGAGAAAATAGAACTAAGAAAGCAGAGGGGATTGATGGCTTATGGAGAGGTGATACTACCTGTCAGATGTGCAGAGGTCCATGGATTCTGGCCTAAACTCAGAGAGTTCAGGGGTGGCCTGCCATTTTGGATCATGGCAGAGACACACACTCTGAGGCCATGTGAGTTCTGGGATATACCCACTGTAAGACAATGCAGCCCAATGGGTGGCCCAGGGGGCTGGTCCCAGGTGAGAACAAAAGATTTCCTGGACCAATGATGAGTCCCAGGGGTGTGTGATGTCAGTAGAGGCAGACCTTAGGTTTGACCAATGGGCTTCCAGAGAGGCATGGTCTGGATTTAACAATAGAAGCCAGGTGTTGGGTGTCTAGTTGAATGGATTATAGGACTTGCTGGCCAGGTAAACAAAAGGTGGGAGACTTCCCTGATTGTCCCTGATTAGCATCAGGAAGGGTCGTTAACAATTTGAATGCTTGACTGGGTAATCCCTTCATGCAAACGACTGGCAGAGGGAAAGTCCTTTGTCTGCTGTATGGCCCTTAATCCGTGTATGTGACATGCAGCAGGTATGTAATGGAGTCCCTCAGAGTAAAAAGACAGCTTTTTCCTTTCTCTATGGGCTTCTACCTTGGCATCCATTTTACAGTCTAGACAGACCATGTGGCAACAGCAAACAGTCCATAGCAAAGCCCCATAATGGCGTCAGGGCTAACAGTACTCTTTGTGGAAGTAATGTCAGTTGTGTGATGCTTGCAGCTACTTAGGTTTGGCTCTTGCACCTAGACCTCTGGACCCCCTGGGTTTGGACTTGGCTCGGTGCTCCTGGCCCTGGCTTGGCTTTGGACTACATTTCTGGTTAGTGATTTTGGACTTGGCTCTGTGTTTCTGGCTCTGGACCCCAGCTTGGCTTTTGAACTTTGCACTGTCTTCTTGGCTCCTGACCTCGGTCTCTTCTGGACTCCCTTTGACTGGCACCCCAGCTTGTGACACTGACCTTATCTTTTGGTCTCACAGGTATCACCATTATATTCCCAGACTCCTAGCACTTGAGCCTCATGAGACCTGTAAGCCTTGCTTCCATATGCTTCATTATTTTCTAAATCTGTCACATGCTCTTTGCTACCGTAATCCCATCCCTCTGGGTCTGGCAAGCCTTAGACATTTTGCACAACTCTTCTTCCATTTAATTTGCACCATGCAGTCTGACATATGCAAGCTTCCATCGGCCTGAAGCTGTCACACCATTCGTGAAGACTCATTCACCAGCCCAGCTTGCCCTAATACTAGTTTTTGTCGAAAAGATACCTGCTGTTATCATCCTTCTGGGGCTGGATTCGGAGTGACAGAGAAGTTGTTCACACAGCATAATGGTGGGATAGATAACCTAGATAAGTTATGGGGGAAAATGCACTCAGGAAACAAAAATTATATGGGATTCCACCCACTGAAGTCAAGTGAAAGGAAGTTTCCGGGGTTCCCAAACTTTTAGAGACTTTGGGTGCATTTGAAGTTATGACACAGTGCGGTGGGAGCAGCCACAAAATGGCTGCCACAGTTTACCTTCAGTCACACAGTGTAGGTCTTCATGCTGTGTTGGCAGCTGCTGCTAAAGCAGGGTTTTTAAACATCTGCAGAGACAATCAGATCTCCAACAGCCACTCAGAAGCCTTGCTGGGCAAAAGCCCAACCTGGCCCCACCCAGTTAAAAAATTGGTGGGAACCTCTGCCATAGACGCTTGGCTGAAACGCTGCGACTCCTTCTCTGAACAGCTGAACCAGCACATTTGGCAGAACGCGGAGGAAACACGTCGTTTCCTTCTAATTGTATATGCTTCTTGAATACAAACATGCTACAATAAGATAGATTCAGGTGGGGGGCAATACTCCCTCTAAGCTGTGGAGACTTGTGAGCAAAACTTCTACTTTGTGAGCTACTGGCATTAAAGTTGTGAGCAAGCGATTTGGCCACTGCATAAATTAGTTTGCTCTGGAGCCATCCTTCGTGAATGAAGACAAAAATGTGTGAGCTAAGACAAAAATGTGTGAGCTGGGGGCTAAAAAACTGTGAGCCAGCTCACACTAACTCAGCTTAGAGGGAACACTGGTGGGGGGTGCTGCCAGACTCCAATTTCATTCTCACATCTCTTTGTTAACTCGTGCATTTGCGTGCTATTTTGCTATCATCCATCGATCCTACTGGCCACCCATTCCCATTCCAGCTCTGCAGATGCATTTGGGCTCTGGGTGGCCTCTCCTAATGGCTTATCCCCACCGCCCTCTTTTTCCCCTGTAACTGTTCCAGTTTTGTCTGAAGAAGTGTGTTTTGCACATGAAGGCTGATGCTTTGACTACAACTTTGTTGGTCTCAAAGGTGCCAGTTGACCCCGACTTTGTTATGCTACGAGAAATTAGCCATCCTGAAACATACTTCTCTAAAAGTTGTCGGTTTTCCAAATCTGAACTGTCATCGTTGCCGCCACTGTTTGTTTCATGAGACTCTTCTATTGAATTGCCATTGTTTGAGGTCCTTGGGACTCTGCGCATATTTTAACATGCAGGGATGCTGTTGAAGCAAAGATAAATGAATGAGGAAAAGTACTGCTACATTCGCTACTTCTAACAGACTGCAATGTGGAATTTTAAATTTAGGGGTGGCAGAAACAAGTCAAACCCTGCAATTATTTTGAAGTGGTCTTAATTTTTTGTTTTAATGTGTTTTAATTAACTACTAATTATTGTCTTTTGTGATGCCGAATGGCCTAATTATTTGTTGTGATCCGCCCTGAGGCTGTTCGTGAGGAGGGCAGAATATAAATTTGAAGAATAACTAAATAAATAAATAAATATTGTCCCATGGAAACATGTCTCTTCAACAACAGAATGACCAAACAGAATTTAAATACGATAGTTAAGAATAACCCTAAGAGGTTATGTTATACACTTGGGAATTACCCAAGATTGTGGAAATCATTACATATGAGTCGGAATTTCTGTTAATTATAAGAATGACTATAGTGCCCCAAATCAGTTATTAATATCATTTTGAAGTTTGCAGTATGACTTGAACATGGGAAAATGTATGGCAAAAATGAATTATCTCACTTTAGTCAATTCACGGTTGTCTACTGAAAGTACTCAGGAAAGATTCTTCAAGTGCGAAAGACTAGTACCAGTAAAGCACCGCATCTGACAAATATCATTCACTCCTGGGGCAGCTTGGGTTGCCAACTCCCAGTTGAGACTTGTCCAATACCAGAGGATCATTCATGTTCCCAGTCTGACCAACTGGGGCAATGAGATACTCAGTTCTTGTTTGCTAGCCAACCATAAATATTCCACATTATGGCTGGGGATTCTTTCTCTGCATTCTTTTGTCTCTTTCAAAAAACAAACTGGGTGAAACTGCCCAGCTGGACATTTCCCTCTACGCTGAGTTAGTGTGAGCTAGCTCACAGGTTTTTAGCTTCCGGCTCACGCATTTTTGTCTTGGCTCAGGAAGGATGGCTCCAGAGCAAACTAATTTATGCCGTAGCCAAATCACTTGCTCACAACTTTAATGCCAGCAGCTCACAAAGTAGAATTTTTGCTCACAAGACTCCACCGCTTAGAGGAAGCATCCCAGGGTACCTTCTGCATACCATCAGACTGCTTCAAATTGTTCAGTAATAATTCATTATAAATGTGCATAATAATAACAACATTATAAAAGTGCATAGATTGTGGCAACAAATGAACTGAGCAGCACAAAAGTTTTTTCCCCTCTGTTTGTGTCCTTATAAAGCTGTTTGAGTGCTTTGTGCAAATGAAGTGCTCAGTGAGTGTCCCAGTTTCCATCCCACACAATTCTCCTTTTCAGGAGCTCAGCGTGGTTTAGGTGGTTCTTCCTGCCTCCATTCTCCCCACACAACCACCCTGTGAGGTAGGCTAGGCTGCTAGAGAATGACTGCTCACCCAGCAGTGAGACACACACTACCCCTCTGGACAGGAGCCCGGGACTTTGTACATCAGGGATGCCCCAATGTACCATCACAATGAAACGGGGAAGTAAACTAAATCCATCCAGCCAAAAAACCTGAGGAAAACTCTGAGGTCAGGATATACCTGATCCAAGCCCTACCTTCTAGCCCCTATAAAGTACTGAGACACAACTCCATGGTTGCCAACCTCCAGCTGAGGTGGGATTGCCAGCCCTGGTTTGGGGAATACCTGGAGATTTGGGGGGTGGAGCCTGATGAGGGCGGGGTTTGGGGGTGGGACCTCAGTAGAGCATAAGGCCATTGAGCCCACCCTGCAAAGCAGCCATTTGCTCCAAGGGAATGGATTTCTGTAACGGGGAGATCGCCAGGCACCATCTGGAGGTTTTTAAACAGAGAGAGATCACGGGATGAGGTGAAACAACTAAACTATACGCAACCGTGGTATGATTAATACATTTAGTATTAATAGTCTTGTAAATATTTCATAAGTAGTGTTCACATCCTTTTTATAATTACACTGAAAAGGTAAAGTGCCCGTTCAACGTGTCCTGAAAGACTTCCCAAAGTTTTAAGTTTTTAAGTTCTGTTCCGTAATCAATTTGTGTGTCCATATTTCACTTCCAGGGTGCATGCATGCCCGGTGGCTCTGCCGACAGAACAGCTGTGACTTCCCTGTCCTTGCTTTCTCAAGGCAGAACCCGCACTGTCTCAGTGCTGTAGCCAAATTCTCAATTCATTTGTTATCTTTAGGTTCAGTAAACCTAGTCGGAGCAATGTTCCTCAACACTGCACAAGTGAAATATGGACATGAACCGATTATGGAACAGGACTTCAAACTTTTAAAACCTTGGGAAGTCTTTCAAGACACACAGGCACTTTACCTTTTCTATGTAATTATAAAAAGGATTTAACCCATCTAGTCCAACACTCTGTCACACAGCAGCCAAAAATACCAGGTGCCATCAGAAGGGCCAGCAGTGGGGCCAGGACACTAGAAGCCCTCCCACTGCCCTAAATGTATGAATCATATCACAGTTGTAGGTAGTTGGATTGTTTCACATCCGGGAGGTTGGCAACTCTAGGCTGGGGGCTGGAATTCTCCTGGAAATACAACTGATTCCAGCTAAGGATGTTTTGAACTACTTATTGCAAGCCGCCTGGAACCAAAAGGAAAGGCGGGATACACATGTTTTAATAGACAAAAAACTCCAAAGGTCAGAACCCTCGGGGAAACGGTGGCTTTGGAAGGTGGGATTTAGGGGATCGAGCCTCCCCGCTAAGCCCCTTCCCCTCACTCCCTCCTCTGCAAGCTCCGCCCCCCAAAATCTCCAGGCACCTCCCAAACTGGAGATGGCAACCCCGTGCCTCCTTCCCTCTCACAAGACTGTACAAGGACGGGTAAAACTGGGAAGGGGGGGGGCCGTGAACCGTTACAGGGGGCAGCCACGGCCCGTTCCTGATTGGACAGGGGCCACAAGGGGGCGGGGCGGGGAGAACAGGTTCAAAGACAATCCGCGCGCGAGAGAGAGGCGCTCCCTTCACATATATATGTACACACACACACACCCGCCGGCCTCGTGCCTCCTTCAGTCACTTCCCTGCGCTCGCGCCGCCTCTCTCCGCCGAGACTGGAGAGCGAATGAGGGAAGGCGGGGCGGGGTAGAAGAGCGTCCGTTGCCATGGGGACGCCGATTGTTTGCGTTCGCCGCCGCCGCCGCCGGGCTCTTTCCGTTCGAACTTTTGGGCCGGCGGGAAGCCGGTAACGGGGCGCGCGCGAGGTTCTTTCGCCTCCGGCCCCCCGTCGCAGCCGTGGCCACGGAGCTGGGCGGCCAGTGGGAGCGGTGAGGGGGCCCCCTTTCTTCTTGCTTGGGGGTTTTCCGAGCTGTCTGAGAGCGTTGTTATTTCTGTGGTTCCCGTGGGAGGGGTTGGTGGGTCCGCCTTTTAGCCTCCCAACAGCCCTGCTAGGTAGGCCGGGCCACTGGAGCCTCTCCTCGCGCCAGCCCCGGGAAGGATGAGCGCCCTGGCGACTGTCGGGGGGATTTGAACCCGGCGCCGCCCTCGCGTTGCCCGGTTTTGCGGTGGCCAGCTGGGATTGGGAATCGGGAGGTTCCTGGAGGCTGGGGGCAATGCTCCCTCTGAGCAAAAATTCTACTTTGTGAAGCTACAGGCCTTAAAGTTGTGAGCGAGGGATTTGGCTGCTGCATAAAATTCGTTTGCTCTGGAGCCACTCCTTCCTGAGCGGAGACAAAAAAAGTGTGAACTGGAGGCTAAAAACCTGTGAACTGGCTCACACTAACTCAGCTTAGAGGGGACACTGGTGTGGGGGGGTGGAACCTGGGGAGGGCAGGGCTTGGGAGAGGGGGCTCTTCAGTGGGGTATAGTGCTGTAGCGTTCGCCCTCCTGAGCAGCCCTTCTCTCCAAGGGCTGTCCACCTGGAGGTCTGCTGGAGGTCTGAGACATCTCCAGGCCCCACCTGGAGGTCATATAATGCAGGCTCTTTCATTCATCATCAGAATGGACTGTTGATAGTGAATTGTTTATTGTGATTAAGATATGTACTGTTGTAGAGACACATGCACTATAATAAGAAAATGTTGACGTATTGAACTTTCCATAGTTGTAAGTTCATGGTTCTTGTATTTTGTGATTATACCCACCTGGAGGTTGGTAACCACGACTATGAAGGTGTTTCAGATTACAGGGAGAGGGGACGTGTTTGCTGAGTGAAAGGAAGTTAAATTTCTTTGTGCATGGGGTGGTGGTTGTGTTTTGGGGTGGGAGAATGTAGTTCTGTTAGAGTTCTTATCCCCTGCCAATAAGAGGTACCTTGCTGAATCAGACCAGGGGTCCATCTAAAGAGTGGCTAAACAATTGCTTTAGTGTGCTAATAAAGGCACACACCCCTTCCCGCATCAGCAAGCACCCGGTACCTTTTAACTGGTAATCACAGACACAAATCTAATTAGATGTAGTGGTTGCTGGCGTAAGGTTGAGAACAGTGTTCCCTCTAAGCTGAGTTAGTGTGAGCTAGCTCACAGGTTTTTAGCCTCCAGCTCACACACTTTTGTCTTCGCTCAGGAAGGATGGCTCCAGAGCAAACTCATTTATGCAGGGGCCAAATCGCTCACTCACAACTTTAATGCCAGTAGCTCACAAAGTAAAATTTTTGTTCACAAGACTCCACCGCTTAGAGGGAGCATTGGTTGAGAAGGTACCAGATCTGATCCTTACCTGTCGTGCTGATCAAGGCACAGTGTCAGTGGCAGGAAAAGGGGGCAGCCTTTTTTTTGTGTCTCCCCCATATATAGACTGGTATTCTTATAACGAAGGGGGGGTTTCAGTGACATTCAAGTAAAATACAGCAGTTGCGGAGAGACAGTAGATCACAATTTACAGGATGTGCCGCAGGGCAATTTCTGGCAGACCTTCTGATGCGTGTTGGTTGGTGAGATTCGTGCCAAGAATGCTTCAGGAGGTGGGCCATGGTCTAATTCAGCAAATCGCTACTTATGCTCTGAAGCAACTGCATGTTTGGGATTATCTAATGCAGATGATAGATTCAGGTGGGGAGCTGTGTTGGCCTGAAGCAGCAGAACAAAGTTTGAGTCCGGTGGCACCTTTAAGACCAGGAATAAAACTTTGGTTGCGATCAGATGCACAAGTAGCCGCATCCTAGGTGTGAATGCCAGGTGGATTTAAAGGGCACGAGCAGACGCGAAGATCTGGTCAGCGTCTGGCACCTGTCGGCAATCCGCTTTCCTCCGCCACAGAAGTGGAGTAAAAAGGCACTAGGGAAAGTCCACTATCAAACGGGTTGCTACGGGCCACGGACGGACTTTCCCCTGTGTGATCGCTCCAGTCTGCTCTCATGGCGTCGGGATGGTCTGATCAGGCCATCCTGACTCCGTTCCGTCGTTTTCCCCCCCTTCTCAGTATGCACATCATCACATCCTCCATAGGGAGCCCTCGTGCTGAGATGCGATTAACTGATTCCCCGTTTAAGCGCATCGGGAACAAATGGCAAAAAAACCCCCCATGACTCACCCGTGGTTGCATCTGATCACGTGGTGGCGGGCTGCCCCCGCAGCTTCCAAGGACTGTGTGACTGCGCAGCTGCGGGCCAAATTCCTACGGAGCAAATAGCCTTGCCCCCCCCCCCCCCGCGTTATCTCGCACGTGTGACCGCAACCTTTGTTGGTCTTAAAAGTGCCTCAAAGGCCTGTTAAGTGCCACTGGACTCAGACTTTGTTCTAATGCAGATGAGTTATATTTTAATTGCTAATAGATTCTCATACTCGGTTGCTTTGCAGATTTAAAAGGCACTGGTGGATTAGGGGATACGTACACATGCGTCCGTGTGGACCATGCAAAGTTGAAGTTGTTCCACCTTAGAAACGAAGTGTGTCCGTGTCCTGTGATGATCCGAACATTAGGATGATGCTTTATATCTAAGCATGCTGCTTAAAAGTGGTCGAAGGAATGGAATCTACCAGCACCATGTGGTGGAATGTGCAGTCAAGTAGCGGCTGACTTATGGCGACCCCTCGTGGGGTTTTCAAGGCAAGAGGTGGTTTGCCATTGCCTGCCCTCTGCATAGTGACCCTGGATTTCCTTGGTGGTCTCCCATCCAAGTACTTAACTCGATCTGACCCCTGCTTAGCTTCTGAGATCTGATGAAATTGGGCTGGTGTACATCTTGACTGCAGGAAAGGTTCCGCAGATCCCCCAAGTTTTTTTTAGTTCAAATCGTTATTAGCTGTCTGGTAAAATGATTCTTTTCTTAAATTTCCTCCCCATCGTGCAGGTATGAGGAATACAAATAAAGAGCCCCGTGGACCCCCAAACCGATATGCACCATGTGGTAAGTAGACTGCATTTAAATATATGTGATGCATCCAGGGATGGGCACAAACCAGAAAAATGAGATTCAGTTCATGGCAGGCCCCATTCATGAACCATGGACCGTCACAAATTTTTAGCTGCCTCATGAACCAGTTCAGTTTGTGAGGTGGTAGAACCCCCACACATACACCTGATACCAGGCTCGCAGGAGATCTCTGGCTGATTCTCGTCTACCTGCCCTCCAAGTTTGGTGAGGATTGGATTTACGGGGTCCAAGTTACGGCACCCCAAAGAAGGTTCCCCCACGAAAGTGCTTCCTGGGGAAATGACTGCCTGTTGACCTGCCACGAACTTGACTGCAAACCGCGAACTGGCCAAAGTTTGCCATGATCTTTTGTTTGTGAGCTGGTTCGTACCCATCCCTACTTCTCACATAAAGGGCATCAACACTGCATATCGTTACTCAGAAGAGCTTTGAGCATATTCAGAGTATCAGAGCACAAGGCCTGCAGACCACATGATCCAGAAATACCCATCCATAATTAGCGGAAGCCATCCCAAGTGCATCTTCTTGGAAATTAAGTCCAATTTTATGCAATGGGGGCTTACTCCCAGGAAAGTGATCTTGGGAGTGCGCCCCCCACCAGTTCCAAAGCAAAAGGCAAAAGAGCTGTAAGCAGAGAGTCAGCTCTATCAGCAGCACTTGCTGGCAGGCCTTCTGGAGACTGGAGCTGAGCCATAACCGTTTATCCTGCTGCAAAGCGGCCCATTACCATGGTGACCAGAGGCTAGAGTAAAGGGATGGCCACTGTAAGTCTGTACAGGTAGAGTGTTGGGTTTCTCACCCTTATGGGGGTGCCATATTAGTGTCTTGGATTCTCTAACCTTGTTGAGTAACAGAGACGAACAGCGAATGAGATTAAGGATCTGAGAAGCAGGAGGAGGAATGAGGGCACCTTCTGGGCTAAAGCTCAAGAAGCGTAGATTTCAATCCCTCGCTGTCCTGCAAACCTTCTGGAGAAGAGGAGGTTGAGGGGGGGCATGATTGCTCTCTTTTAAGTATTTGAAGGGCTGTCAATTAGAGGAGGGCAGGGAGCTGTTCCTGTTGGCAGCAGGGGAGAGGACTCGCAAGAATGGGTTTAAATAAAGGGTGGGGAGGCACCGGCTGGGTATTAGGCAAAACTTTTTGACAGAGTTGTGTAACAGTGGAATCAGCTGCCTAGGGAGGTGGTGAGCTCCCTCTCCCTGGCAGCCTTTAAGCAGTGGCTGAACAAACCCTTGTCAGGGATGCTCTAGGCTGATCCTGCATTGAGCAGGAGGTTGGACTAGAAGAGAAGGAGAAGAGGAGATTGGATTTATACCCTGCCCTTCACTACCCAAAGGAGTCTCAGAGCGGCTTACAAACTCCTTTCCCTTCCCCTCCCCACAACAGACACCCTGTGAGGTAGGTGGGCCTGAGAGAGCTCTGACAGAAACTGCTCTTTTTCAAGAACAGCTCTTATCAGAACTACGGCTTGCCCAAGGTCATCCAGCAGGTGCAAGTGGAGGAGTGGGGAATCAAACCCGGTTCTCCCAGATTAGAGTCCGCGCACTTAACCACGACACCAAACTGGCCTGTATGACCCCTTCCAGTTCTGTGAGTCTGTGATTCTTTGTGATGGTGGGGGAAATGTTTGTTTTCTTTTTCTAGTTTGAGGTAAAATAGGACAGATGTGTGTTTTTTTGTCTTCTACACTTAGAGGACCCTGCTTGCTCAGGAGTTATTTCTCAATATAATCATGGCCAGCTCCTGAGTAGAACGTATCAGGTCTCAGTCATGCAGCTCTAGCTTTCTTGGATGAGGTGGATTCTCTAGACCTGTTTCATTCTGCTTTCTGGCTTATGGTCTCCAAAGGAAGTGATCCACGTTGCCACCTGGATTGACTCCAAATCAGATTTTTTTTTTCTTATTGCCCTTCTCCAGACAATCTGGGATTGACACAGACTGGTGAAAATAAATCAAGATTCATTTCAGTAGAGAGGGGAATGCTCGTTTTCAGGCGTGTGCTATGAGGCAGTGCTCTTGTCAGTATAGTCTAAGAATTGGATTTTTTTTCTCTGTCCACCTGACATGTTCAGGAAACTCAGCACACAGGCAGACTGGGTAATCAGGCAGAAAATAGATCAGGGGAAAGGTTTCCCAAGAAAAGGATCTTCCCAGATATAACAAAAGATTCAGAAAATCAACCAGGCCATTGTGTTCACAATGACAGACTGGTCTTTTGCAGAATGCATCTTTCATACCAGAAAGCCCCATTGTTGAGTCTTTCTTCTATTGAAATCTGCAGCTTCCTTAGCAGGAGTGGCACATTCTGGGCATGTGTAGAGTGCTCCAAATGTATCAGATGCACATCTGAGTCCTTGACTCACTGTTTATAACCTTTCGTTGATCTATTCAGAACAAGAAGGTCTCTAAAGGTGAGATATTGTGTTGTGCTTGCTGACGTTTGTAGACAACCTGTGCCAGAAGGAATCACCATTCACTTGGTGAAGGGAGATGGCAAAACAAGTCTTTGACACGAATGCTTCACTGGAAGACACAGCTCAGGCTATCACATGAGCCTTAATCTCTACTCTTAATTTACCATTCCAGAAGAGACAATTTTGCCTTTGCTGCGTAGCCTTTAGGCAAAGTGTTCTCCAACTGAGTCATTAATTATTTTCATCATCGGGTAGGCCAACCCAGAATGGGAAGCTCTATTTTCAAACATTCCTTTCCAAAATGTCCTCCTCACAACAGAATATTATATGTACAATTAATGATCCTTCTCTTTGGCACTAAAGAGAAACTCCTGTTACGCTCAACTTGGTTGAGTCTGCTGTTCTAGCACTGAAGAAATAGGAGCAGTCGTAGCTCAATGGCAGAGCAACCTGCTTTGCTGGCAGAAGGGACCAGGTTCTGTCCCTGGCATCTCCAGTTAAAAGGATCAGGCAATAGATGATAAGAAACCTGAATACCAGGGAGAGCCGTTACCAGTCAGAGCAAACAGTGCTTACCTTGATAGGCCAGTGGTCTGACCTGATATAAGGAAACTTCATGAATCCGTGTGAAGGAATTAATTTCCCCTCTCATTTGATCGACCTTTTGGAACATCTACTTCAGTTAGTTTGAAACTGGTATGGTCTCCTTCAGTCATTCTTTTCTGTTTTCTGTACTTCCATTGTTAGAAAAAACCCTAATGCATATTGAAATATACTGGGGGGTTCAGACACGTTCAAGTGATCAGCTCATAGTTTATTAGTGATTCAGCAAGAGAAAGAAGAACCTGGAAAAGGTTACACCCAAAATATACCCCACTCCCGATGATAGTCTACTTACACTCCATTGTTTCCCAGTTGGTTTACTCTAGGGTCCCTGTCTCTCTACTGGTCCATTCTAGGATCCTAGCAAGCCATCGTTATGCGTCCTCAAACTAAGTCCTTTTTGCAAGTACAATCAGGCTCAATACGTAACACATATCATTTTATTTAAGAAATGGATACGCCTGCCTGTCTGCTAACCAAGTCAGGACTCAAAGTGGGCGTTGGGCACCCTTGCTTAGCTCCCTGTTGACTGTAGAGTCCAAATGCATCCTTCAGCTTCCTTGCTCTCCAGCTTGAAGGAGATCTCCCTCTGGGAAGAAATGCCAAATCTAGTTGCTCGGAGGCAGAGCAAAGTCTATATGAAGGAGTCACAGTCTCCAAGAGGCCAAAAAAAAAAGAGTCGCATTTCCAAATAATTCCAAGAAGTTGGTTTGGCCCCTGAGGAACTGCAGGAGAGGAGGATTTTGGAAATCCCTCCTCCCCTAGATCTTCCTTTCAAGCTTCTGTGAACTCTCAGCTGCTTGTACACGCTAATATCTGTCCCCTTTCTCCCCCCCCCTTAAATGACAGCCAAAAGGAAAAAAAATCCAGGAAAACAGATCCAAGGAGGTGTGAATATGCTCCATCACGGAATGCAGACAGCAGCTAGCCACTGTGCATTTCATAACTATGCTTTGCTTTTTAAGTGTTGGCTTCAGGACCTCCCTGTGTGAGTCCCGTTTGTCAGGAAGGCACCAGACTACAGCAAGGAAGTTGTCCACTGAATAAGCTGTGCCGGCTTCAGACCCTCCTTGCAGGCCCACTGGTCATATATTCCATTGGATTACGTTAAAATACTGGAGAAAATAAAACTGATATTTATGCTGTTACAGACTTAATGACTGCACCTTTGGAATGTGTTATATTCTGCAATTCTTTGCTAGCCTTAGACTGACTTCTTCAGCTGTAGCTCACGTTTGTTGCTTTCCTTTATCCTTTCCGAGATGGAGCCTCTTCATTCTCTAAGCTGTGCTCTTCCTCACTGGGTTCCTTGATGGCTTTAAAGGCAGTGAAGTGGCTAACTAAGCTGCCAGGCTGACAGTCCATCCTGCCATTAGGCTTTTCAGGACTTCCTTTTAGACATTTATCCCATATTTGAGTCTGAAGTGCTGGGGCAGCAGCAACAGTGAAGGGTAAGAGTCAGAACAACATAGACTCTTTGCACTGAAATCAGTACTGTGGTCATGGTCAAATGCATCCCTCAGGAGACAGGCAGGAAGCGGGCTTGGCATTTGGATGCATTTGGACTTGGCTAAGATGCGGTGGCTCAGTGTTTGAGACTCTGAACTGCAGGCCGGAAGGTCAGTACAGCAGTTTGAGACCTGAGTGCCGCATGATGGAGTGAGCTCCCATCTCTGATTCCAGGTCCTGCCAACCTAGCAGTTCAGAAACAAGAAATTTCAGGTAGATAAATAGGTACCGCTTCAGTGGGAAGGTAACAACACTCCGTGCGCCTTGGCATTTAGTCATTCCGGCCACATGACCACAGAAATGTCTTTTGACGGTGCTTGCTCTTTGGCTTGGAAACGGAGATGAGCACCACAACCCGAGAGTCGGATTCGACTGGCTTTCGAGCAAGGGAAACCTAAGATGCATTTGGACATGGCTAAGAAATTAACTGCGGCTCCCACAGTCACTAGCACCTGCTGAAAGCGGAGGAGCCATTTTAAAATACTATTAATTTTATTATATTTAATGTTTGTATATTGTTCCTAAGGCTTAATGCAATACTGTAATCACCCAGAACAAGTTGGGATAGGGGGATCAATAAGTATTATAATAATAGTAATAATAATGGCTCAGAGCACCTGCTTTGCATGCAGAAGGTCCCAAGTTCAGTCCCCAGCTTCTCCAGTTAAAAGGATCAGGTAGTGAATGATGTGAAAGGCCTCCGCCTGAGACCCTGGAGAGCGGCTGCCAGTCTGAGCAGACAATATTGACCTTGATGGAGCAATGGTCTGACTCGGTAGAAGGCAAATATATGCGTATGTGACCAGTGTGTGTGTGTGTGTGTGTCCCACAGTGCTCCCCTCTGTTTCCCATGCATTGTTTAAATCTCCACTTTTTAAAAATACTTGTCAGTCTTCAGCCACCTACTTTCCCCCATGATTTTCCAAGTTTTCGTCCTGAAGAAATTAACTGCCATATCTTTTGCATTAAAAAAAAAAATTGAGTGTCTTCTTTCTTAAATGGTGGGGACTGAAAGGACCCTGGTTAGTGACAGAACTGCGTTAACTGATGGTGAATGTCGAGACGGTTTCTTGACGCGTCATGTCATTTACGGCAAAGGATGGCCTACTTGTCACTGCACCATAACGTTTTCCTACCTACCTTTCTGCATGGACTCCACCCCCGGCTGGGCTGGAAAAGAGGGCGCTCCTGACTAATAACCAATCACAGTGAAATGTAAGGAGAGGCCCTCCCTATTCTGGCACTTGTGATTTTTCTGAAATGCAAGGGAGGATCTGCAGTGCAATAATGGTTAACACACGGAATGTCTACTTCATAGGCCTGTGTTCAGGCGTCACCTTTTCTGCACAGAAATGAGGAAGGTTAGGCTAGAAATTTCTCCATGATTTCTGAGCCATACCTGTAGTCTAAAATAGTGCAACCCAGACAGTTTTAACATCCTTAATGAGATCTAGTCGGTAGTTGTTGTGATAAATTTCATGTCTCCTTTCAGCATCCACAGTATGCTTATAATGAATATAAAATCTTTCAGAGTACATTGCATCGACTTCTAATCTGAATGGAATGTCTCCTACGGTAGGAATTGCATAGGACTAATGGTAACTCTCTTCCTTCTTGTCAATACAGATTGGTACTACCACATACCTCTGAAGCAATCAGAAGAGCCGGTTAACTCTGAAGTTCCACCGCATCCGACATCCCAGATCCCCGGTCTTGGTGATTTTGGAGACCCTCACGATGAAATTAGCTTTGGCGGGCGAAGGAAATGGATCAAAGACACCGACTCAGAATATGTAAAGCTGGCAAAGCAAGGAGGCCGGCCAGGTGATTAAGTTAATTAAACTTTCATGGCTGCCGTGGGGCTACAACTCACATAGCACAGCCAGTCCGGAGGCTGCTTTGAGAAAACTGGGAAACATGCAGTACAACAAGAAAAACGTGTGTGTGTGTGTGTGTGTTTGTGCTGTCACGAAATGTGAGCTTTCTCTTCTAGCCTGTGTGTTTGCTTTACTATTTGATTTTGGGATATAACGTAAAGAGCCGCGTGGCTCCCTTGAAATGGTTCTCCTGAGAAGGATACTTAGCATCCTAGGCAAGTCGATTCAATGAGGCTTCCTTCCAGGAAAGTGTTTGCAGAGTGGCACTGTCAGATGCTCCGGAAACAACAGCATCTGTGTTTATGTCTTCAGTCACTCCCCCCCCCCCCCGAAGTTTATAAAGATCCCGAAATGGTCATGAGCAAAATTTGTAGTCTTTCTGTGATGCACAAGTTGGCCCTGTGAAGTCAGGGCAGCAGCCAGAGGCAGCGTGTAGCACGATTGGGAGGGAGGACGCTCGCACCGGAAGTAACGTGCCCTCGCTCTCAGGAATGCAGAAGCCATTGGAGGCTGGCTGTGGGGGAAGCAGGGGGAGGCGGCTGCAGTCTGAAGAAGCATCAGGCAGGAGTGACAACGCAGAGAGTGCAGCTCCGGAGAGCCCACCGGAAGTGTAAGGAAGAGGCCCAGCAGGACGCTCGGGAGCTGCATAATACGTGTGAGAAAGGCCGGCAGACAGACAGACGAAGCGAGGAGCGAGAGGACTGAAAAGGAAACAAAGGACTGGCGGTAAAGGGAAACTGGCTGGTGAGAAGATGAGAAGGACTGATGGGGGGGATGGGCTGACGAGAACATTGGGAGAGAGCCGGATGAAGTGCGGGGGTGTGGCACGGAGCAGCTCTCTGTATGCTCTAGGCTTGCTGTAAAGGGAGGCGAAGGGGGGCGGGCATAGCAAACTGTTATACCAGAGTGGCCGAGGAGGAACCTGGGAAGGGTGGTCCTGCAGAGTTGGCATGAATAGAGGGTTACAAAATTATGCATGGGATATAGAGAAAGAAGTACTTTCCTCCCTTTCTCATGATTACAAGAACTCGTGGGCAGTCCAGTGTTCCCTCTAAGCTGGGTGAGTGTGAGCTAGTTCGCAGTTTTTTGGGGCTCCAGCTCACACATTTTTGTCTTCGCTCAGGGAAGGATGGCCCCAGAGCAAACTGGTTTGTGCCGTAGCCAAATCGCTCGCTCACAACTTTAATGCCAGTAGCTCACAAAGCAGAACTTTTGCTCACAAGACTCCACAGCTTAGAGGGGGATCTGGCGGCACTCGGTGAACTTAATGCGCAGCCGGCTTAGAACTGATAAAAGGAAGTCCTTCTGCACCCAAAGAGTCAGTAACAGGTGGAATTCCCTGCCGCAGGAAGTGGTGACTACAAGCACAGACAGCTTCAAGAGGGGATTAGATGAACACATGGCGCTGAGGCCCATCAGTGGCTATTAGCCACAAGGTATAGATGGAACACTCTGGGGCAGTGATGCTCTGTGTTCTTGGTGCTTGCGGGGCAACGGGGGGCTTCTGGAGTTCTGGCCCTGCTGGTGGACCTCCTGATGGCACCTGGGTTTTGGCCACTGTATGACACAGAGTGTTGGACTGGATGAGCCATTGGCCTGACCCAGCATGGCTTCTCTTATGTTCTTAACCCTGTTCTGAGGCCACTGCCACTGACTCTCCTTAATTTCCCCAATAATGCCACAATGATTATTTTTCACTCTGGCCTGGGACGTGTCCTTCCCTGTAAGTGTTTGCTTTTAAAATTTAAACAATGGTTAACAAGCTTATTCTGCTTTGACTAATCTTAAAAAAAATACAGAATGTCATCTGGTATGGCTTCTGTGTCACAGTCTAGTTTGATCTGGAACACACTGAGCCTCTGTATACCTTAACTGGAAGCTTATTACTAGAAATGCATTCAGTAACAGGACTACTCTGGATAACATGAGGCTGCCTTAATCAGAGTCAGGCCATTGAGCCAACTATTATTTATGCATCTCTAGCTTAAAATACCCAGCACTGCCTAGAATTGCCAGACACATCTGCAGAATTCTTGTCTAATTGGGCAAGCAGTAGCAATCCCAGGTCTTGGGCAGAAGTTGTTCCTGGGATTATTTTCCCCTTTCCAGCTCACTCACTGCTGATCCTCCTACCAGTTCTGGACATACCAAGCAAGAGGTTCAGAGTTTAAAAGCAAAGCCCGCAAAGAGCAGCTACACCAACACTGACTGTCTGGTATAGCTCGGATTTCTGCCATATCTGGGGCTCGGAGCTCTCGCTGTCATGAGTTTCAAAGTCCATCACTGCTGGGAAATGCTTCTCAGCACCATCATTCCGTGCAACCCCTGTATAGTATTGTGTTAGTGAAAGTTTTGGTTGTGCAATTTAGTCTCATGTGCAAACATTTTTGTATTTTATATATAGAAGCATTTTTATATTTATTACATTTTTATCCTGCCCTTACCCTTAAGACGAGCACACGTGGTTTCCCCCTGCTACGGTTTGTCCACACAGCCTTGTGAGGAAGATTAGACTGAGATAGAATGACTGGCCCAAAGACACTCAAAGAGTTTCTTCATATGCAGCAGTCTGAGCTGTAGTTTACCCAGTCCTAATCTAACACCCAAACTGCTATCCAGCCCTGGTAACTTGGTAGAATAACGTGTATTTCCTAAATATTTTTTTTAAAATCCACTCTACTAATTCGATTACCTTCGAATTTCTTTAAGATTTATTGAGACATTTTACACCTACTCCACGCAAAGTGTCCCTGGGGTCCTACACGGCACCGGATTGGTACATGCATCACAGCAAACCAGCAATGGCTGATGACTCTAGGTAAGTCCTGGTAATCCTCGTTAATCTTGTTAGGAGGGGAACTGATGAGTGTTGAAATGAAGGGTCTTCTGCACCTCCTAACAAAACACAAAATACGTAACGGTGGCCCTTTGTCCGCAGGCCGCGGGTTCCAGCTATGCCAGATTACATGTCACATGAGGAATTCAAGGCCGAACAACTTGCCAGCTACGAGCCCAAAAGGGGGCCTTTCGATTTTGATATGAAAAGTGTTTGGCAAAGAGATGCTGATGACAAAGAAAACAAAGAGAGAAAAGAGGTATGAGCTGGAGATTCCCAGATGACTGGCATTCTTCTAAGGCCCAAGAAAAAAAAAGTTAAACTTGCCGTGGCCTGGGGTAAGGTCCACCAACTGCTGATTATCGTTTCTGAAAGCCTTTTAGGAGTACAGGAGAGGTGAAAACAAACCAGGACAAACTTGGGCATGTCTCCCCACCCCGTATACAGCTTGTAACTTGAAAACTTCCTCATTTAGAACTAAATTAGGCAAAACATGGTGTGTTCTCTTGCATACCCCCCCAGAATTCTAAACCAGGATTTAACTGTGGTTTAGAATCCTCTTTTCTGTTCAAGAGAACAAACCACAGTTTGTTATTTTGGCTGATTTGGACATCACAGCAAGTTGCGCCTAGTTTTGAACTGGGCAATCTAGAGAGAGGGAGGAAGTGTGCGTGCCCCAAAACTTTCTAAATTTGATCAGGGCATCTGGATATACTCTCTGGATCCCATATTACTGAAAAGTCATGTTTAAGCATTTTAATCGCATTCAGTCAAGTTTACACTTAAGACTTACCGGTGAACGCAGCCGTCTTAAAGTATGTAACTTTGCCAGGACTGTTCTCTTAGTCTTTTTTACATGATTTGTAGAGTCTGTGTATGGGGTTGGGCATAGCCAGATTTTCTACTCTGTTTCTCCCAGTTTCCCTCCATATTACAGCCCCCATCCCCCCCCACCTGTGACTTTTGTACATGTGGACCCCATGACTCTCAGCACTGCCTTTTTTTGTGGTCATAGAGAGACCCCCCTCCTTCATCACCAACTGAAAAACTGGCTGGATCTAACACACAAAGCTTGTTTGCCTGATTTTTCAACCAATATGGCTGTGCCCAATATTGGCATAAATTACAGTTAATTTAACAAATAAAACTGATTTTTGTCCTAAGAAACACAGAGAAACTGGTACGGTTTCATTGTGTTGCTGAAGCCACCTTTTATTTTCATCCATGTAGTTCAGTGCAGTGAATTAAGAGCACTTTTAAAGTCCAGCCTCATTAGGGGAAAACTTGTTTGGTGCAGTTATAGAACTAAACCCTTAAGGACAACGTCCAAGTACAAAAACAATTTTCTCTCAGAGGACTCCTGTCAGGCCTGCTTAAAAACATGTCAGTCCCAAGTGGATTCTAGGTCAGATTATTCAAGACATTATGCACTCCGTTTTCTCCAGCAGCAGCTACAATGTATTCCTTATTTTTCATCTTCACTATGTATTCGGAGGGTCGTCTGGAAAATTAGGAATCTGGGGTATTTTAAAATCTGTCTTGCCCATTCTTAGATTATTTAGAAGGAAAGGTGCAGGCTTTCTCCCCATGGCCTTAAAACCTTCCAGGCAAAATTGTTGGCTCAACTCCTGTATGGTTCACAAATCGGACTTTCTGCCAATCTAAAGACCCTTGAAAGGGTTCAGTCTAAATTTCTTAGATCTCTATTTGGCGTTCCTAGAAGCACTTCTAATGTAACACTTAGGCAAGAGGCTGGGCTACTCAGAGTCGAAGCAAAGGTCTGGGAGCAGGCTATAACACTCTGGCTAAAAATTCATTACAACCCGAAGGGTTTTAATACCTTACCTTTTAGCCTCGGACCCTTACCCTGCCTGGTCCACACAAATTCTCTCTTCTATGGAAGCCTATGCAAGGCAAGAACAGCTGTCGCGCAGAGACTTCGTGACATTGAATGGCAAAATAAAGAAGCTTTGCAACCCAAGAACTTCAGAAATATAAAATCTTGGCCTGATTTTACTGCTGCCCCTTATTTAGTTAACATTACCTATGAGCCCTATAGATGGGCCTTTTCCAGAGCCTGTTTTGAGGCACTCCCTTCCGCAGTATTGCAAGGTAAATTCACTCGAGTTCCAATGCATGAATGTATATGCCCAAGAATGGCTAATATGGTGGAATCAATTACTCATGTCCTCCTATTCTGCAGACTCTATCAGGAGGATCGAGACCATCTTATGCTACCCCTTCTATCTAGATTTAGCTCTCTGCAGTCTTATCTTGACTTTAGGCCAGAAGTCCTTCGTAAATTCCTCCTAGAAGACGTTCAGAGCTCAGTGACTTACGCTGCGGCAAAATTTTGTTGCTTAGCTACTAGGAAATGTAAATCTGTCTTGTATTTGGTTTCTAAATTTATTTTTTTAATAATCTAAAATTTCTAGGGAATTTAGGGCCAAAGGCAGTATAGACTGTGGTTTTGGAAAAGTGGCATTTTCCATTTGTACATATTGTCTGCTTTAAGTATGCAAGTAACGTTTGGTTATTTTAAATTATTTATACTTTATTGAATTTCATACTGTATCTTGTTTATGATACTGAAGACCATCTCTTCTCTAGCAGTCATTTTCTTATGAATTTTAGTGGCCTGTGTCTGCCCATGTTGTCCTTTCTACTTTTGGTAGAAATCTTGCATGATTGTGTTACATTATAGTTATGGCTAGAATATTCCGCCTGTTGATTTCTTTACAGAGAATTGCCCGTCTTTGCACTTAACCTGCTTCTAAAGCTATGGTTTCAGCTGCTTTTTTCGTTCCTGCAAAAACCTTTGTTTATACTGCGTTTTTGAACAATTACTGAAAGGTCTTCATAGTATGGTATGATTTTGATTTCAGGTGTTTTACCCTTAAGCAGCATCATATTTGAGAATCTTTCAGAGGCACGTCTTGACTAATTCATATAAAGCTTCAGCATTGGTCTTACCTTCATTTTATATACGTTAAATTTTATAGTCTCTACTAGTGTGTTTTTATTAGTTACACCAACCACCAATTTCTTTTAAAATAATGGTTTTAAAATAATTCCCATCAGGAAAATGAAATAGAAGATGAGGAATCTCCCAGCAGCTCAAAAGAAGAAGTAAGTACTTCCAAAATAGAATTTGATTTGATCATTATGTCCACCTTGTGTCTACTAGGCATTTTAAAAAGGCTAGCTAAGCCAGGAAACAGGTGCTTGGACATGCCTTCATGTTAAATCATTGCAGCTTCTCCCCCCAACTCACTGTTATTGTCTCCCATTTCCTATAAGTCCCTTTGTCTTTCCTGCATGGCATTCTAGCTACCAGGTTCTATCCTTAATAAGAGTTACAAATTCTTAATCAGTTACAAACTCTGGTTTCAGAGTCCGGTGAAGACAGAACTCCTTGGTTAGCTTTAACCGCAGCTAACTTTGGTACTGGTGTGATGCACAATCCTGGTTAAGCTGGGGAATTCACTCAGTCAGGTCTGGGGATTCTGAGCAAACGAGCACAAGCTCCTCATCTCTTAATTACGTTAAAGGGATTCCTAGTAGAAACAAGCCCCGTGTGTCCCGCTGGCTGAGCAATCTGAGGCATAAACGCAAAATGTGAGTTTGGATTTTAAAATAAAACAGGAAGGCAAGCAATAATTTTAATGACTTTAGTTGGCGTACATTTACACGCCCCGACCTGGATGGCCCAGGCCAGATCTCAGAAGCGAAGCAGGGTCAGCCCTGGGGATTACTTGGATGGGAGACCTCCAAGGAAGTCCAAGGGTGCGACAAAGAGGCAGGCAATGGCAAACCATCTGAGTGTCTCATGCCTTGAAAACCCTGTGGGGTCGCCATAAGTCGGCTGTGAGTAGACAGCACTTCAGACGCGCACACACATTCCCACAGGGACCTATTCTGGCCAGAGTCTGACCTTGGCTGTTGTCCAGAGGCCAGAAGAAGATGGCTTTACCTTCGTTCACTGTTGCCAAAGCCATTTTAAAAATCAAAAATGGTGTTTTCTCATTATGTACCAAGAATAAGGCAGGCGAGAATCACGTGCGTGTGGACGAGACGGTCTTGCCTCCAAACAGCCAGGACAATGCATCCATCTGTTTGCATTATTACAGTATAACCCTACGCTGGGTTACTATAATTTAACTGTATTGAAATCGGTGGGCTTCAAAACTGAGTCACTCTGCATGCGATGGTGGTGTCAAGCTTTTCCCGTTCTTTTTAGCTGTCCCTTCCCTCTGTTTTAATCCCCTGCTTTTGTGTCTCCTACTGAATCAGATTTTATTTCCACACAGATAAAACTTCCTGCTATAACACCAAGGTATCCACACAGAATACCGCAACCTATTGCATCTAAAGAATTCCATGGAGAAAACAGGCTTTACTTCCCCCCAATGTAAGCGATATATAGTTCCTGTGTCTTTGACAGACATAATAATTCTAGAGCCTATTGTTTTGCAAGTGTAAGTAACTGTGCTAAAAAGTGTTAAAAGTGTACATTGCATTTATATTACCCTTGGTTATACTTCAGTTAATTTTGTTAAATCTTATTGTAAACAAACTTATTGCAAGTTTACCAGGAAAAAACACCTTACCTATAAAATACAGTAAGATCAAATCTGTACTTTCAGAGTCTTAAAATTAAAAAAGGCTTTGTTGGACCCACCTGGCGATGGTGGGATGCTTTGTGGTAGTGGCAGGAGCCCCACCTGGGGGCCTTTGGGGAAACTTTCCATTTGGAAGCCCTGTTGTTGCTGCGCTTTATCTGCAGCTGCCCCGGCCGTGGGGAAGCCACAAAATCCGGTCCTTGTCCGGAAGGCACCTAAACTCAAACATCCCCCTGGGCATGCCTGTTGCTGAGGCCAACATCAAGTAACTTTTGGACCATATTTAATATGCGTGATGTTTTGTGTGTGTTACGCGCCATTAGGTTGCTTCTAACTCACAACAACCCTATGAATAAATGACCGCCAGAATGTCCTGTGATTAATAGCCTTGCTCAGGTCTTGCAAACTGAAGGACGCGGCTTTTTTTGCTGAGTCGACCCATCTCATGTTGGGCCTTCCTCTTTTCCTGCGGCCTGCAACTGTTCCTAGCATTATTGTCTTTTCCGGTGGTTCTTGTCTTCTCATGGTGTGTCCAAAGTATGATAGCCTCAGCTTAGCCATTTTAGCTTCCAGGGAGAGTCCATGCTTGATTTGTCTTTTTGGCAGCCTCCTCCAACACCACATTTCAAACGACTCAACTTTCTTCCTGTCTGCTTTCTTCAGCTTTCACACCTATCCATAGCAATGAGGAATACGGTGGCATGAATTACCTTGATCTTGGTCGCCAGCATTAGAAAACTTTATATAGCAGCAGGTTCCCAGAGCATATACTGTGTGCTCAGTCCTGACATGTGATGGTGTTTGCGTTTTTATTTTTTGATTAACTGGTTCTAAGTTTCCTGAGTTCTGCGAGTCACTCCATACTTAACAGCAGCACTGTTTCCTCCCCATTATTTATCTCATTATTGTTTAAATATAATGAATCAAGAAACTACCGATCAAATAAATTAACTCCAACTCCTAGTGGCACAGTCTGTCACATTAACCATTTCGACTCATGAAAAAGCTGCAGGTTTTTTTGTTTGTTTTTTTAAATGTGCCATTCAAGATAAAGAATTGGTTAAAAGGTATCTTGGTTACCCGAGAAGAAGAAAAGATGACTGCCATCTTTTTTTTTTCCTTTTATGACTCAGTCGGTACTTAATGTCTTCCTTGCAGTGGAAGTTTGGTGTAGTGGTTAAGTGTGCGGACTCTAATCTGGGAGAATCGGGTTTGATTCCCCACTCCTCCACTTGCAGCTGCTGGTGTGACCTTGGGTCAGTCACAAGCTCTGGCACAGCTGTCCTTGAAAGAGCAGTTTGTGTTAGACTTCTCTCAGCCCTGCCCTACCTCACAGGGTGTCTGTTGTGGGGAGGGGAAGGGAGAGGAGTTTGTAAGCCGCTCTGAGACTCCAAGTGAAGGGCAGGGTATAAATCCAGTCTCTTCTCTTCTTCTTCTTCTTCTTGTAGGCCTGCTCACAAAAAAAACGAACCTGTAAACTTCAGTAAACTGATGAGCAGCGGCTACGGGGATGAGTGGCTCCAGCAACACGACGATTGGGAAAAAAAGAATCCCCAGCCTAAGGGTAACGTATCGCGATTCCTTTTATTTCCCCCTTTTTTAAAAAAATGAATGCCATCGCCGCCGCGAATAAGCAACAAAGCCAGACATAGGCTCATGCGTCTCTTAAAGCCACGATATGGCCCAGTAGACGAGCTGTAGAAAGCAGGGGTCTCCGTTCGCAGCTTCTCCGTTTACTCTTTCTGCACAAGCTCTCTGTTTGGTTCTGCTGGGATAAGATCTCTGGATTTTGTTTCAGTCGGGAGAGGTCAGGTAGAATTGATCGAGTAATGTATTTGCAGGGCATAAAGAGGAAAAAATGTCCACATGAATGCACACACTGAGTGAAGAATTCCTTCTTCTTTCTCTCTTGCAGATTCTCTTCTTTCAAGTGAGTACCAGAAGAAAATAGAAAAGAGGCAGAAAGCTAGGAAACATACATTGTCATACAAAAGAAAGCCCAGATCCCAATCTGGTCCTGAAATGGGTACCCAACATAAGAAGCCGCTCTTCAAACTCCGAATGTATGCTACCCCCCAGTCCCTATCCCGACTGCCCGTTTCTATCTTAAGAGTCGCCCCTTCCGAACATTTCACACTTCTTTTCACTGTCAAGGGGCTGTAAAAACAAAGATATATATATATTTTAACCCAAACTTCATTTCGGATGCTTTTAATGCTGGTCCTTCTGGTTACATGTTAATAGTTAAAACCTTTTGATTGCATAGAGCTGCTAGTTTATTTTCTCCTCTCGGCCCTCCTCTAATCTCATTGGCTGTGGTTCACAACCATAGGGAAGGGCCCTAGCAGCTTCCCCACCACACACAGGGAACCGCCACCCCCCGACTTCTTTTACATTTCCTCCAAGCATGAAAGCGTATAAAATGGAGTCTTTGAGGTGCTCCGAATTCAGAAGTTCTTTGCATTTGGTATAAGGAGTTCCAGAAGAGGAGACATCCCTCACTCCTCTTAGTTATAATTTCGGGGTATAGGCACTTAGGGAAAATAGCAGCATTTCTGTATAAAATACCTTATCAGTATTTTTTTGCAAATATAAGACACTGACACTTGTCTACATGTTTAATGGAGGAGTACTCATTTTTCTCTCATCTCTTGTATTGCAGATTCAGAGACATCCCAGCCAGAATCAACACAAACAGGCAATGAGTAAATGCTGATAACTCCATAGAATTACCATAAAAAAGAAATCTATTGCGGAAGATCACTGAAGGCAGCAAAGCATAATACAGTTTAGGAAGCAGGTGTCTAATATTATATGGTGATGTGTGTTAGCTTATGCACGTCTGTTTACTTTAATGAGGTGGCGGCTGAAATGAATTCAGCCCAGTGATCTGTCGCAGCGAATGTTACAAAGTCTGCATGCTTCCTTCCACTGTCGTAACGCCCGTCTCTTGAGACACTCTTTGTTTTTGAAGCCCGTCACCCCCGACTTTTCCTAAGCCCTGTTTCACAGCCGGCTCACCTCAAGCCGCACCATCAGCTTGATAGCTGGTGAACAGCAACCTCCTAGCAGTCACAGGACCCGGTTCGTCTGTATGCTGTGCTCTGGTTTTGCTCCACTGGAGAGAACGTGGTGGGTTAAAATAGATCTGCATTGAGTAACACGCTTTGGAGTGCTGAGCCTTTAACTCCTTTATGTTTCCAAGTATTAAAAATGTCATTCTTGTGGCAGTCCGTGCTTAAAAGAGTAACTAATACATATATTTGAGAAAGCTTTGTGTATCAGCACTGAAGCTGTTTCCCAGAATTAGATTGTATCGATAGTTTTCAATGCCATTCTTACGTTGTTGTGATTTATCCTCACATCATATGAACTTACTTCGGTACTTGGATTCTATTTAAATAAATGACACTAGAAAGTAGAAGCAATTGTTTTTTATTATTATTATTATAGTCACATTTGCCAGGCCACTGAAGTCTCATATTAGCTTACTCGGTTGTCCCGATGTGTCCTTTTTCATCACTGCAGGACAGAGCTCATGCAGGTGACCAGGGGAGCTCTCTCAGCCAAGGGTAGCTTAATCATTTGTGTCACGCTGCCAGGTTGTAGGAAGGATTTCCCCACACACTGGGTTTGTAAAATAGTATTCTGCAAGGGTTTATTCACAGAATGGAACGCTGGCCTTCTGGAAGTTCACATACTTGATGAGTCACATTTGGATTAGGAAACAAAGGACTCCCAGTAGCAGCTAGGACACAGACCCTACCTTGCGAAACCAGAAAATTCAGCAATGCATGCAGCAAGAAGCAAAAATTTCATAATACACATCGTCTTCTAGCACTGAGAAACGCAAGCAATGCCTGGCTAAATGTTTTATGGTATTTGGTCATTTCTGGAAATCTGTGCAATAACAACAAAAAATCGTGGCAGGTATATAAATATCTGCTTCTGAAGTTCAGACAAAGTTCAGAAGAAGATAGTAACTTCAGAATGTTTTTAGCAGGGGGCTGTTCAGAAAGATTTGTTTCCTGTGAAGTTGGAAGACTCTGGTGCTTAATTCTTCATCACCTGTAGATTGGCAGCCCTAGGGGAAAGTCAGCCGCACAGCGGGGAGTTGAAGAAAATGGTTTGATGGTTGCTGGCCCACCTCATTAGCCAGCCAGCCAGCCATGCTGAAGCTAAACAGGAGAAAGAGCCTTTTTCCATTTATTCTGACAGGAAAGTGGCCATTGGGGAGGAGGTTATGCTGAAAGTCCTTTGTTTTTTTACTCACAGAACCAAGCTTGGCAGCCTACCAACAGCCACTGAGGGGACAGTCCCTCACAGGAGTCAAGAGAACTGTCTTCCTCAGGAGAGTGAGCTGTCTGCCAGGGGGAGTGGGTGGGGAAGAGGAGCAGACCCAGCATCCGGCCAATGGCATGCGAGTACTCTTGAGTGGCGGCTGATGGGCCAATGGCTGAGGGAGGGCATTTTACAGCCAATGGGAGTGCATGGAATCTTGCGAAACCAAAAGATAATTATTTATAAAGAGAGATGGATATGTCACGCAGGGCTCTTTTTGTAGCAGGAACTCCTTTGCATATTAGGCGACACACCCCTGATGTAGCCAATCCTCCAAGAGCTTACAGTAGCCCCTGTAAGAAGAGCTCTGTAAGCTCTTGGAGGATTGGCTACATTAGGGAACTCCTTTGCATATTAGGCGACACACCCCTGATGTAGCCAATCGTCCAAGAGCTTACAGAGCTCTTCTTACAAAGCTACTGTAAGCTCTTGGAGGATTGGCTACATTAGGGCCTAATATGCAGAGGAGTTCCTGCTACAAAAAGAGCCCTGGATCATACGTGTAGCTTAACACTGTAGGTGCTCTTCCATCTGAATGAATGTAAAGGCAGCTCTTTTCTTTTGGGAGTGTTAAATAGTAAACAGTAGAGATTGCTTTAAATCCCTAACCTATCGTATTTTTTTTTATTTCTTGCATTTCATATTGTATATTTGAGCAATATTTGGAGCCTTATTTGGTGTTAAGTCACACAAGATTTATAGCAGGAAGCTGCATGGGAAGCAAAAGACCAATAGTAGTCTATAATAAAGTTTTATTTACGGCTGAAGCCAGCAATAACATTTAAACCAACAGTAGTCTCTGGGGTGGGTCAGAATCATAAGAACTTTCCAATTTTTGTGCTTTGGCTAACAATGTTTTTAAGGAAGAGGGAGTTTTTTTCACAGAAATCTTATTTTCTTGCATGCATTCGATGGAAAATGATGCTTGTGAAAATACTCTGTTAAGGAAGACTCTGATAAAGGCAGTATGAAAGATGTAATCCAGTAAACCCTTAGATGTAACCGAGTTTGCATGCAGAGAAGTGCCCTCTCCTAGAACTTAAAATGCTGCATTGACTATTAAGAACTGAGAGATGGATTTGGTGCCACAAGGCAGCAATGCAGCCGGCAATGTGGAGTTTCTTTTAATGGCATTCCGGAAATGTGAGTTAGAGGAAATGCAGCTGCTGGGTGTAACCTATTGGACACACAATTTCCAGTCTTGAAACAGCTGCCAGGGCGCACTCTCTGTGCTCACAGCTGCAGTCAAGGCCTTGAGTCTTAGCTCTGAAGACATTCATGACCTGGGATCCTTGTAGCTGAAGGGTTGAGTGGCTCCTTGAATCAACCCATCTGCACAGTGAAATCCTCACCACCATTGCTCTGGGCAGTTCCCTCTGCTCACCAGCTGTGGACCTCCTCGACTAGGCCAGGATCATTCTTGGTTGTGGTTTCGACCTTTTTGCAGTGGCCTGTTAAGAGGAGGTCTGCAGGGTGGCTGTTCATAAGAACATAAGAGAAGCCAATGTTGAATCAGGCCAATGGCCCATCTAGTCCAACACTCTGTCACACAGCGGCCAAAATATACCAGGTGCCATCAGGAGGTCCAGCAGTGGGGCCAGAACACCAGAAGCCCTCCCACTGTTGCCCCCTCCAGCACCGAGAATAGAGTGCATCACCAGCCCCAGACTGAGAATTCCCATCTATACCCTGTGGCTAATAGCCACTGATGGACTTCTGCTCCATATGTTTCTCTAATTCCCTCTTGAAACTGTCCATGCTTGTAGCTGCCACCACCTCCTGTGGCAGTGAATTCCATATGTTAATCACTCTTTGGGTGAAGAAGTATTTCCTTTTATCTGTTCTAACCCGACCTCCTTTGGGGTCTTTTCTAGAAGATGCAAAGCAGTGACTCTTCAAGGAGGACCTCTAGCAATTGATGTTTGTTGTTGAGAGGAATGAGTAGCCCAGCTTCTTTGATGGTTTCTGATCGGGTGATTTACTGATGGCGTGTCCTGCCATAGCTGGCTTCTTGTGGCTTGTGTTTGAATGCTGTTTTGGCTTGGAGAATGTCTGTGTGTGTGTGTGTACAATTAATGCAGACAGAAATATGTCTTGCAGCTGAATTAGGAGACTGCACATATCTCTAGGTCCATGGTTTAATCAGCCATTGTTTATGTTCCAATCAGACAGTGCCATCCGAAGCAGAGTTGCATCCTTCTAAGTCCATTGAAATCAGATAAAAGGAAGCACTTCTTCACCCAAAGAGTGATTAACACATGGAACTCACAGCCACAGGAGGTGGTGGCAGCTACAAGCATGGACAGCTTCAAAAGGGAGTTAGATGAACATATGGAGCAGACGTCCATCAGTGACTATTAGCCACAAGGTATCGATAGGAATTCTCAGGCTGGGGAAAGTGATGCACTGTATTCTTGGTGCTTGGGGCGGGGCAACAGTGGGAGGGCTTCTAGTGTCCTGGCCCCACTGGTGGACCTCCTGATGGCACCTGGTATTTTTGGCCACTGTGCTAACATTCTCTGTAGATTATTCTCTGAAAGTTACTGCAGTGTAGCGGTCAGAATATTAAACTGGGATCTGGGAGACCCAGTTTTGAATCTAAAATCTGCCCTGGAAGCTCATTGGGTGATCTTGGGCCAATCATACACTCAGCCTAACCCACCCTGCAAGCTTGTTGCAAGGATAAAAACAGATGGGAAGAATGATGTTATCAGCCCCTTTGGGTCCCTTTGAGGAGAAAAGTGGGGTATAAATATATAAATAAACAGAGCAATATTATTTTCATCCTACAATGCAAGACTCATATGCCACACTACAGCAGGCTGGGTGGAAAGGTATTCCACTAAGTACTTGCCTAGGGCACAGTTCATCTCAGGCAGGTTTGGTAAAAGCCCGGGTTAGTCCATTAGATGAGGGTTACATTATCACAGCACACTAATCCCTCAAGTGGTTTTGGCTCTTTAAATGGAGGAAAGGAGTTTAAGCATGTCTTTGGAGAGCATTTTCCCCTCCCGAGTCCCTTAGACCCTCGGTCTCAGGAGGCTGCTTTCTCGGCCAGCTTTTTAAAAGGAATTCTGTCTCAAGTTTGGTGTAGTGGTTAAGTGTGCAGACTCTTACCTGGGAGAACCGGGTTTGATTCCCCACTCCTCCACTTGCACCTGCTGATGTGACCTTGGGTCAGTCACAAGCTCTGGCACAGCTGTTCTCTCAAGGACAGTTTCCGTCAGAAGTTCTCTCAGCCCCACCTACCTCACAGAGTGTCTGTTGTGGGGAGGGGAAGGGAAAGGAGTTGGTAAGCCACTCTGAGACGCCTTTGGGCAGTGAAGGGCGGGGGGGTATAAATCCAGACTCTTCTCTTCTTCTTCTTCTTCTTCTTCAAAGCTTCCCAACAATGTCCTGTTTTCACGAACAGTGGAAGATGCAAGAGCGTGCCTTCATTTCCTCCTCTGAAGATACACAGGAGTGGGAAAACTGCAGTGGAAAAACTGATTGGTATCGCTCAGCTTCCAGGCCCCTCCAATTGTCCCTCTTCCCGTTTCTCAGCCATGTTCTCCAGAGGCCTCGAAGTGTTAATTCTAGGGGATTGTCTGCAGGAGCTCCCTCATAAAGCATAGTCTTCTCCCAGGCAACAGGCATCCCAGTGGGCCTCCTGTGGGCCACACTGCAGTGTGCTAAGTAAAATTCCAGCATAGCAGGAAGATAAGAACACAAGAGAAGCAGGCCCCGTAGCCAGGGTTTTGTGGCTTGTGGGGCAGATTTTTTCTCTGGTGGGACTGAAGTTCTCAGTGCCGAAAGAAAAGCCAGAATGCTGAGGACTATGACTCAGCTAGTGTGGAATCGAGGCTTTTAGAATCCAAGCATAGAGGCTTCTGCAAACCTTAGCCCCAGAGTGTGACAACAGCAAACGGGGGGGGGCGGGGATAAATTTTGTGGTAGGTGGTAGGCATGGCACTGGAAATACTTGCCTGTTTGGCCAGTAAACTCCAATTTGTATAAAAACATAAACCTTTGTTTACAAAATCAAAGGACAAACAACACATAGATAAGGGAAAGAATGTATACAGTTCAGCAAGGAATGCAAACCAAACCAAAAAACCTAGCTGGCTATTCCCACCACTTTTCCTATCAGGTGCGTTGCTCTGGAATCTCGATTGGCGTTCCTAGTGAGCAGAGTCTCTGGAAGTATAGCAGAAGGGTGGAAGTTGAAGAGAGCTTTCAGGCAGTCTCTCCTCTCTCTGAGTCTTCTCAAGCTACTCTACATGGGCATTCTTAATAATAATAATAATAATAATAATAATAATAATACTTTCTATTTATTGATCGCTTTTTCCCACACACCTGTGGGCTCAGAGCGATTTACAGTTACTCATTTTTGACAATTGGACTAACAATATTCATGGGGGGATAGGGGAGACAACATACAATTATTTAATCACACACTGTAGCTGCTTGGGAGGATTCATCTTGCAGACTGTGTCAGACGTGATCCGACGACATATCTTCATGGGCTGGCTGATGACGTCAGGACTCACGATGTTGCCTTGTCACACTGCCAATGCCTGGCCAATTTGCTCCACTGCAGGGAATGCCGACACAGATTTTTCCACCTTTCAATCTCGCAGCACAGCAGGTGCCTTCCCACAGCAGCCAACACTCCCCGAAGGGATTGGTGTGCCCACCCCTAGCAGGTGGTCCCCAATTCATCTACTTGCTGAAGCTTTCGAATCGCTGGGTGGACGATGAGCTAGGGACAAGGCTTGGTTCCCCATACCAGCGCGGGGCTAGAACTGACAAAGCTTGGCAGTTCAGATGTTATAGTTATGTAGGGGATTTACCCACTGCGCCACCGCTCCCCACCATTTAGCCAATAGAAAGCTTTTACCAGGATAGATCTCTAAATGGCAAGCTGTCAACCACTTTGAATGACAGTTCTCAGTTGCTGCAAGTGAATCACTTCTGCCAGCCTAAGCAACAATGGGGATGATGACTCCTATAGTCAAGAAATCAAACACTTAGGCAGAAAAACTCACTTAAAAGAAGACCAGTTTTTTGATACAGAGTTAGAAGGGATCCTAGAGGCCACCTACTCCAACCCCCTTGCTCAGTGCAGGAATTAGTCAACTACAGCACCCAACTCTGCTTAAAGAAGGGCACACCTTTTTAAAAAATGTTTTGAAATGACCGAAAAAAGCATTTACCGGATAAATTCTTGTGGGGCTGTGCCTTTAAGAAAGGGGACAGAGCCCCCCCCATACCCCACCATAGCTATGAGCCTGAAGAGAAGCCATGCAGCATCAGGCCAGTGGCCCGTCGAGTCCAACACTGTGTCACACAGGGGCCAAAACCTAGTTGCCATCAGGAGGTCCACAAGTGGCGCCATGTTTAGTTTAGTTAAGCTCGTGTGAATATTTTCATGGCAGTAAATTACCTGTGTTAATGTTGGGAAAGTGTAATCATGCTCAAAATGTTTTTTAAAAAACCCTTCTAAATACTTTATTATGTTGTTGGAGGCTTTCACGGCCAGAGTTCATTAGTTGCTGTAGATTTTCCAGTTTGTGTGGCCGTGGTCTTGGCACTGTAGGACCTGATGTTTTGCCAGTAGCTTTGAATGGCATCCCCAGAGGTATAACACAGAACGATGGTGTACTCTCTGTGTCAAGGTGACACACAGAGAGTACCTTGACACAGTGAGTACTCCCTCTTTCTGTGTTATACCTCTGAGGATGCCAGTCACAGCTACTGGCGAAACGTCAGGTCCTACATTGCCAAGACCACGGCCACACAAACTGGAAAATCTATAGCAAATTTGTTTATTATCTGGATCGGAAGATTATGAGGCCACTGTGCTGTTCCTATACTAAAAGTAGAATATCTACATGCCCCAAGGTACCTTGGCGAAACAAATAGAGTCTAGAGTCCTACTAGTACTTAAGTCTAGCATTTTATTTTTTAACATATGCCTGCCTGAGTCTAAGGCCATGGAATATAAGCCTTGCCATGGCTAGTGTTACCCTCCTATCATTGCCAGCCAAAAGACATGGCAGATGGAAATCATGTGAGCAGCAGGGAAACCCGCTCAATAAAGGCAATATGAAATTGGCTCTTACAGAAGAGTACAGATGGCAAACGAAACAGAAAACGAGCTAAAGTTTCAAGTCACCGCTCTGCCACAAGGGCAGAGTCCCCGGGGGCGGCTAATACCCTCAGAGCAACCTGAGAGTTCTGCGAGAGGCAAAGCATTTGTTCTAGCCAGGAAGAATAATTGGCGAAAAAGTGGAACCATTTAGAAAGGCAAAGGTAAAGTAAAGGTTCCCTTGCTCGAAAGCCAGTCGAATCCGACTCTAGGGTTGCGGTGCTCATCTCCGTTTCAAAGCCGAAGAGACAGCGCTGTCCGAAGACGTTTCCGTGGTCATGTGGCCGGCATGACTAAACACCAAGGCGCAGGGAACGCTGTTACCTTCCCACTGAAGTGGTACCTATTTATCTACTTGCAATTTCTTGCTTTCGAACTGCTAGGTTGGCAGGAGCTGGAACCAGAGACGGGAGCTCACTCCGTCTTGCGGCACCCGGGTCTTGAACTGCTGAACTATTGACCTTCCATAGCCTGCAGTTCAGTGTCTTAACCACTTGAGCCACCGCAGCTCCAGAAAGGCAAAACGATGTGGCAAAACAAGAAAAAGAGGGGCGGCAGGCCCTCCCCTGGATAGCCCAGGCAAGCCCGATCTTGTCAGATCTTGGAAGCTAAGCAGGATTGACTTTGGCAAGTTACTTGGATGGGAGACCTCCTTGGAATACCAGCAGTTGGGGGGCTTTATTCAGCCACGTCTCTGGTCATCCTCCAGGCCCCCGGTAGGGGTCAGTCACCAGAGGTCGCCATGACTTCCAGGTACACACGCACGTGTTAAAAAAAGATTAAAAACGAAAAAGGGGCGGAAAGGCCCCCCAAAAGAGAGAAAAGTCTCTTGGTATCTAAATTAGATTAGTAAAGGTTTCCCTTGCTCGAAAGCCAGTTGAATCCGACTCTAGGGATGTTCACACAGTAAAATCCAGTTGGAAAGTGCATTGAAAGCGTACTGGAAGTGGATTATTTACTGTGCGTGATCGCAGCCTCAGTCTCTCTCTTCCCTTTCTGTGTCCAAATCCACAGTACCTCCTTTCTTCCGTGGCAGAAAGCTGTAACCTTGTATGACCAGCGTGACTGGCTGACCTGTGCTGCCTGGAGACCAAAAGCCTGCTCAACGGGAACTGCATCTGGGTCATACAACCTTATAATTCAGAGATCTGCAAACCAGGGCTTGTTCACGCCGGGCCCAAACCTGGTTAATTGGTGGGCTTCGGCACTCTTTCCGTCAGGCAGGATTCAGTTTGAAGATGAAAATCTTCAGCTAACTTCCAATTTCTATAGCTGTGCGTCCCGGTACAGGTGCCGTAATGTTCTGAAGTTAGTCCCCTTCTCCAAGTAACCTAAATTCTTAATCATGGTTTAAAAATGGGAAAGAATGTGGTTATTGGGAAGGAAAATCCAACACATCTATGCTAGCAGATTTAAATTAGCTGAGACTTCATCGTTCAGTTTTGCAGTGCAGCCTAACTAGAGGGAGGGAATGTAGAAATTAAATTAATTAAAATGAATTAATTAATTGATTTTAAAAGGTCCCTGCCTGTCACAAACAAACTGGTTTGTCTGGGGCGCCACGGAATTGTTCAAGCTGAAGCATCCAGCAGTTTCCCCATAGAATCCTACACCTAAATTAACTTCACCAACCTTTCCCGGAATCAGTTCGAAGGTCATTTAACAGCTTTCCTAACATATTTAGTTTGCTTATGGTCTGCCCTTAGATTAGAGAGGGTTGGACATATCCGTGGAGAAGAAGTGCTTCAGTGGTAAGTAGCCATGGTGCGTTAAGTAAATCTCTAGACCCAGAGGCAGCGACCCTTTGAATACCAGTGCGGGGAACCAGCAAGAGGGGAAGGCCTCAGACTCTAAGCCATTGGATGGTCCTCCAGGACAACTGGTTGGCTGTTGAGTGAAACAGGATGCTGGACTAGACGGGACACTAGTCTGACCCAGCAGGGCTCTGTACGTGTTTATTTACAGTCCCCCTTTCTTACCAGGGCTCAAGGCAGATTACGCAGAATGAGTCAATGCCGTCAGCAGGATGGGGACCACTGTTCCCTCTAAGCTGAGTTAGTGTGAGCTAGCTCACAGTTTTTTAGCCTCCGGCGCACACAATTTTGTCTTCGCTCAGGAAGTCTGGCTCCAGAGCAAGCGAATTTATGCGGCAGCCAAATCACCTGCTCGCAACTTTCATGCTAGCAGCTCACAAAGTAGAATTTTTGCTCACAGGACTCCAATGTTCCCTCTAAGCTGGGAAGTCTTGTGAGCAAAAATTCTACCTTGTGAGCTACTGGCATTAAGGTTGTGAGCGAGCAACTTGGCTGCTGCGTAAATTAGTTTGCTCTGCAGTCATCCCTCCTGAGCTAAGAAAAAAAAATCTGTGAGCTGGAGGCTAAAAAACTGTGAGCTAGCTCACACTAACTCGGCTTAGAGGGAACACTGCAGGACTCCATGGCTTAGAGGGAGCATTGGACAAGGGACATCCAACAAACATTGCAACAAGGTTTAGATTGTCAGGATCTTGAACCAACCAGGAATTTGAAACCCAAACTGTTGTTATTGTTTGCATTTCTAGTGCTTTCTCAGTGGGACCCAAAATGGATTACAAGCATGATGAAATTTTAGTCAGTCACTAAGTGGATTACGAAATATAACAAGTCAGTGAATGGATTACAGGATATGTATGATAACATTTAAATCGATTCCTAGCATGAAGATTCCTAGTGCGACAATAATGCAGGGGATCTGGGCTTGTAAAATGAGACGAGGGGACCAGAACAGTGCAGACGAACATCTGTGTAAAGTGCCAAGACCATCACTGTAAGGAAGACATCGTCCCTAATAAACATCACCTTCCTGTGCAGAACAGTCCCACTGCGGCTTTGCTCCAACACGAACACCCTCCTGAACAATCCTGTTATGCACATTTTACAGAAGTACAGACGTGCAGGGGCCTTTCCTAATAACCTCACGTAGACCGTTCTACAATACAGGAACCACCGTTGTGCTACTGATTTAATTCTGTTCCTAAGAACTGCGATTTCTACCGTTATGTTCCCTGGAACAGATGGATGTGATTGCAAGTTAGAAGTTAGTGAAAATGCCGTTTCTCAAAACAAGATGGGTAGCCGTGTTAGATTGTCGGTAGCAAAGAAAAGCGCAAGAGTCCAGTAGCACCTTAAAAGACTAACAAAGGTTGTGGCAGGGGATGACCTTTTGTGAGTCACGGCTCCCTTCTTCCTTAAAACAGTATTTCCTGCTTATAGAAATTGCATGTGTCTTTGTTATTTCAGGATTTCCCCGAGGTGACTTCCTCTTGCGTGTCTTCCAGTTTCGCTGCATTGTGTAAAGTACTAACTGAAAATCTCGGGAGTGTAGTTCAGGGAAGTGCAAGCTACAATTACCTGGAACACCTAGATCCCTTTCCCTCCGGTCAAACAGCTCATTCATTCTCCCACCTTTTTTGAATTGCAAGCGCACTGCATGAATTTTAAAAGTCATTATCTATCCGTGACTTTTTAAATGACAGTACTTTTTAATATCGTCTTTAAAGAAACATGGTCAGACAGACAGACAACCTTTATTGGCATACCAGAGAAAAAAGTATATTAAAATTTAGGAATCTGTTGTATACTAACACGGACCGCACATGCGGTCGGGGTTTACACATGGCCATGCAAATGGGTGTAGCTTCGCATCGGAGAACAATGCTGAGCACAGATCCTAGAATGGACCAATAGAACGGCTCGGATTCAGGAAAGGACCTATGGGATTTGGGTATGATCACAGACCTATCACTTGGAGTGGGTTGTGGTTTTGTTGGGGGATTTAAGCCGGTCTTCAGACCAGCTATTTTGTCTTTAGTTTGTGCTTTCAAATAAACCTTATGAGCTGATTTCACTACAACATGTTTCGAACCCAGTACTTTATAGAATCCATCAAAAGTGTGGCTGTCCTACAGCCAACAAACAGACAAAAGAGGGGAAAGAAACATGATCAAAGCCCTGTGCACAAAGAAAGAGAGATGGGAGACCTGTAACGTGTAGATGTATGCTTTCAGAGGCAGGCTGGGATATTGGAGCAAGTTGAATGGAGTGGGCTCCCTCTCCATGACCATCATTGTTGTTGCTCCTGGCTACTCGCTCTCTTTTTTTTTGTTTACTTCATTGGGTCTCCCAGTAGGGACCCAAAACAGCTTCTAATTTACCCTCACAACAGCCTTGTGATGTCTGGAGTATGTGACAAGGTCTAAGGCCAGCCAGCCAGCTTGAACACACTTGAATCTGCCTTATACTGGATCAGACCGTCGGTCCATCGAGGTCAGCACTGTCTGCTTAGACCGGCAGCAGCTCTCCAGGGTTTCAGGGTGAGGTCTTTCCCATCACCTATTGCTTGGTTCTTTTTAACTGGAGCTGCCGGAGATTGAACCTAGGGGGCCTTCTGTTTTGCCACTGAGCCATTTCCCCTCCCTTCCCCATATCCTCCAGGGCCTCAGGCGGAGGTCTTTCACATCACCTACCGCCTGGTCCTTTCAACTGGAGATGCCAGGGATTGAACCTGGGACCTACTGCATGCAAAGCAGCAGATCTTCCACTGAGCCACAGCCTGGTGGTTCAAACCCGGCTGTCCCAGAGTCTGATACACGATTCCACCAGGCTGAATGTTCAAGGGGCAACCACTTCCTGGATGCTTCTGGATATGTCCACATCATACCATACATGGGGAAGTGTTACAATATCACCACACACTTTTAAGCTAGAGAACTCTTTTAGGCAGGCCCAAGAGTTTCTCTGCATGGTTTTTTTTAAAAAAAAAACTGAATAGGAATGGGGGGTTTTTTTTCCCCAAAACCTTGATTCTGTGTCTGCCCCTCCTGCCCAAAAGCAGATGGCTCTTCTAGGTGGGGGGGTCATAAGAACATAAGAGAAGCCAACGTCGGATCAGGCCAGTGGCCCATCCAGTCCAACACTCTGTCACACAGTGGCCAAAAATACTAAGTGCCATCAGGAGGTCCACCAGCTGGGCCAGGGCACGAAAAGCCCCTCCCCACTGTTGAGCAGCTGCCACGACCGGTCCTTCTCCTGCATGAGATCGGCACCTCACCTGTGCTGAAGGTGGTGGTGAAGAAACCTGAGCGCCAAGCAAGGAGCAGGTGGGGTCCTGCCCTGCGAAGAACCCAAAGGATGCTTCCACCCTTTGGTGGTGGGTGGGTGGAGGCAGGCAGCGCCAGGGCCCGGCGGCAGGTCCCCTCCTCCTCCCGTGCGGCACCAGGGGATCCGGGTCTCGGCACACAAAGGCCTCCGTCCGGGGCCTCCCCTCCCCGCCCACCCCCGGCACCGCCGCCGCCCCCCAAATCCTCCTGGGGCTGCCCAGGCGGGAGCGGCCACCCTCCTGCAATCCGGGCTTTTTACACCCTCCGCGGCCCGGCCCGGCGGAGCTCCGTCGCGGGCCTTTCCGCGGGCAGAAACTCGGCCGCCGCCCTCCCCCCGCGGAGGTGGCACCAGGGCGGCAGCGGAAGGCGGGCAGGAGCCCGGTCAGGGAAGCCGCCGGCAACACCCAGGCGCTGCCGCCGCCCTCCTGACCCGACCAGCCCAGCGCGCTGATTGCTGCCGGTGGCGGGAAGAAGGACGGAAGGGAGGGAGGCAGGAAGGGCCTCCTGTTGGCGACGGCGTCCGTCTCCCGCCGGCCGGAGCGCCTGGAAGTCCCGAGCCCAGCGAGGCCCCTGCACTGCAGCCCCCCTTCTCCTCCGCCTCCTCCTCTCTCCACGTGCGGCTCTTCCAGGTAGGCTGGCCCAGGAGGAGAGGCGAGAAGCAAGCGGGCGGGAGGCGCGGGGACGTGCGCGCCGTGCCAACCTGCGGGCACTTCGGTCCCCCGGGCCGCCGCCGTCCCGCTGGTCCGCTGCCTGCCGAGGGGCTCGCCTCCGCCCGGCCCGTTAGGAGGGGGCGGCTCCAGTGCGCCCTCTAAGCTGTGGAGTCTTGTTGTGAGCAAAAAATCAACTTCGTGAGCTCCCGGCGTTAAAGTTGGGAGCGAGCGATTTGGCCGCTGCGTAAATCCGTTTGCTCTGGAGCCCTCCTTCCCGAGCTGAGACAGAAAGGTGTGAGCTGGAGGCTAGAAAACTGTGAACTCACAGGAACTCAGCTTAGAGGGAACGCCGGACGGCTCCCAGGCAGCCAGCCAGCCAAGCGCTCTGGAAAGCGAAAGCGCCGCCGCGGGGGAACGCCGGGAAACCGAAGGGAGCTTCCTTTGGTCGGAAAGCGGCGGGATCCGGCGGGGGGAGGGCTGGGTGGCTCCCTTCGGATTGCAGAGAGATCCCGGTGGGAGCCCGTGTTCCTCTGTCCTGAGCAGGAGGAGGGAGCGAGGGTCCTCCAGTCGCGCCTGAAAGACTGGCACAGATTTTAGAACAAAGTTGGAGTCCGGTGGCACCTTGAAGAGCCAACCAAGTTTTAGCCAAGGTAGGAGCTTCCGGTAGTTCCAGCTCCTGCCAACCTAGCAGTTCGAAAGCAAGAAATTGCAAGTAGATAAATAGGTACCACTTTGGTGGGAAGGTAACAGCGTTCTGTGCGCCTTGGTGTTTAGTCATGCTGGCCACATGACCACGGAAACATCTTCGGACAGCGCTGGCTCTTCGGCTTTGAAACGGAGATGAGCACCGCAACCCTAGAGTCGGATTCGACTGGCTTTCGAGCAAGGGAACCTTTACCTTTACCTAGGAGCTTCTGCGGGCATCGTGCACTCTTCCTCAGATACTGGAAAGTGGGCACGCCCACAAAAGCTTCTACCCAGACTTCAGCTTTGTTGGTCTTAAAGGTGCCACCGGGCTTCAGCTTTGTTCTCCTGCTTCAGACCAACACAGCTGGATCTAACACAGGTTTCTGATAGTCCTTCAGGTGCCACTGGAGTCTTGCTCTTCTCGGGTGGCAGGTCTGCGTTGTCAGGTGCCCTGCTGAACCCCACCAGCCTCTTCTGCCGGGTCTGCCTTTTGATGTCTTCCTGAGCGCCCTCACCCAGTTTCTTTCCCCTCTCAGGACCTAATGGCTCCTTCAGCGAAGAAGAGGAAGACGGAGGATCAGGCTTCAGAGTAAGAACTCCATCTGGTGCTAGTCAGAAGGGCCAGGGATAAATGGGAGGCCCTTCTGTAATTTCTCCTCAACAGTGATATTTCCAACAGATGGGATGTTAGGCATTAACCATCTTGTCTTTTTAAAACCTCTGCTTTTCTTTTTCTTTCTGAGAGCCAGTTTGGTGTAATGGTTAGGAGCATGGACTCTAATCTGGGATAACCAGGTTTGATTCCCCACTCCTCCACATGCAGCTGCTGGTGTGACCTTGGGTCAGTCACAAGTTCTCTCAGAGCTGTTCTCTCGAGGGCAGTTCTTGAGAGAGCTCTCTCAGCTTCACCGACCTCACAGAGTGTCTGTTGTGGGGAGGGAAAAGGAAAGGAGTTTGTAAGCCACTCTGAGACTCCTAGTGAAGGGCGGGGTATAAATCTAATCTCTCTCCTTCCTTCCTTCCTTCCTTTCTTTCTTTTTTGCTAACCTCTGGTGCCCAATGTTCCCTCTATTTTTCCCCCCTACTGAGTGGAGCAGTTCATATCCTGAGCATAGGGTTGCCAGGTCCCCTTAGCTTGCTGGGGGTGGGTGGGGAACATCATGTGACCAATGCTCCCTCTCAGCTGTGGAGTCTTGTGAGCAAGAATCCTACTTTGTGAGCGCCTGGCATCAAAATTGTGAGCGAGCGATTTGGCTGCTGCATAGATTAGTTTGCCCTGGAGCCCTCCTTCCTGAGCTAAGACAAAAATATGTGAGCTGGAGGCTAAACAACTGTGAGCTAGCTCACACCAACTCAGCTTAGAGGGAACATTGCATGTGATGTCCCTGATGCGATGATGTCACATAGAAGTGACGCCATCACATCGGGGACGTTATATGGCAGTGCTCTGCATTTTGTGCAAAACACTATGGTGGTTTTTTTTGCCTAAAACCATAAGAGTTTTGTCCCAAAAGCAGAGCGTTGCTGTATGACGTCCTGACGTGACAGTGGCAGGTAGAAGCCTGAAAATTTAGGGGAACCTGCATTTAGACCGGGGGTCTGGCAACCCTACCCGAGCAGAGTACGACTGTTGTAATCTTCAACTGGGCAGTGGGCAGTGCAAGGCCCTGCACGGCTCCTGATTGCTGCCGAGCAGGGCTTCCTGAGTCAATGAACGGCTGCTCACACACACACAGCTTAGAGCTGAGGTGTCAAACTCATTTGTTACAAGGGCTGGATCTACCATAAATGTCGTTTTGTCAGGCCGGGCCACGTGTGCCATAAAAGATAATGCCAGGTACTGGAGATATAAACTGTATAAAGGGCAGCAGCTGGCAAGCTCCAAGTTGGTGTGTCCTCACTGCAAGGCCCCCTGAGGTGGGAGAGGGGTGCAGAGGAAAACCCACAGAGGTGGACCGGAGAGGCAGCCGTGCCGTGCCGTGCAGGTGCTCCCACAATGTCTGACTGTTGCAGACGAGGTTGTTCTGCTGTGCTGAAGCCACAATGGAGTGGGTCCGCCCACTCCCCTCCCCAGCACTCCCTCCCTTGCACAAGCTGCTCGTAGGCCCCATAAGAGCCCCGGACGGGCTGCATATGGCCCTCAGGCCTTACATTTGACGCCCCTGGCTTAGAGGGAACACTGTAGGGTTTCTGTTGTGTGGTGGGTTCGATGCATTAGAGATCACGAGATGGGGTGATGTGAAGCATAATTATTTACTGGACACAACAACACAGAATACCGGCTGGGTGGCCAACTATATATAGACCGGGGGTGACACCCCTAGGTCCCGTTGGCGGGTTTAAACTTCCCGCCACAGTTCCCATTGGTTCCCCAGAGGAAGGTTCGGGAGCCTAGTCCCTATTGTTATTTGGGACCAGGGCTATTTTTGGGCAGGAACGCTCAGGAACGGAGTTCCAGCTGGCTCCCGAGTTGGCCATGCCCAGCAGGAACTCATTAACATAATAGGCCACACCCAGCAGCAGAAACTCATTAGGATTGGCCACATTAGGGGCGTGTGGCCTAACATGCAAAGGAGTCCCTGCTACAAAAAGAGCCCTGGGTTTTGACAACAAAGAAGGTAAACAGAATAAGAAGCGAAAGGTGGGTGTGGCTGGATGACCACACTTCTGGTAACATGGGGGTGTGGCCTAATATGCTAATGAGCTGTGCTGCCACGGGTGTGGCCTAATAACCTAATGAGTTTCTGCTGTTGGGTGCGGCCTGTTATGCTAATGAGTGTCTGCTAGGCTTTTTCTACCAAAAAAGCCCTGTTTGGGACTCAAGCTGTGGCTCTGCCGCTGTCCCCCCAGTGGTGGTCAGCAGACACAACAGTTTCCAAGGCAAGAGCTGGCAAGTGGTGGTTTGACATTGCCTGCCTCTGCATAGCAGAGGCCTTCCTTGGTTACCTCTCATTCAAGGACTAACCAGGGTGACCCTGTTTAGCTTCTGCGATCTGACGAGGTCGGGCCAGCCTGGGCTATCAGGTAGCTATTTTATTTTGGGTCGCTGGAGCAGAATCTAAATGCCAACACAAAACTTTTTATGTGTTTTGGAAATTCAGCATCCGTAAATGTGAGAGAGTGAGGTAGGTAGCCAATATCTCTGTCTCCTTTCGGCATCCGGAGCCCAGCGAATGTGGAGTATGCTCACATGAGACTGCACACCAGGGCAATACCTCGAGGTGCCAGAGTTTTCCAGGCTGGGAGCAAACATTCCAACTGACCTGAGAGACTATCCAGGGTACCAGGTGTAAGCGGAACCGTTTCTGTGCTGTGAATTCATATTGTCCTTTTCTCCGGCAGAGAAGGAGCCATCCACGTTCCCAATCCTCACCTTGAGAAGATAAAAGAGGACTTCCTGTATCACTTTGCTCTTGGCACCGCTACCCATGATTTCCCTGCTTTATTTGGAGATGTAAAAGTAAGAGAAGTACTGTCTCATAGGAGACACCACTAGTATTTCTTATTTATTTCTTATTTATTTATTGGATTTGTACCCTGCCCTTCCCGCTAGAACAGGCCCAGGGTAGCTTACATAAAATGAAGTAGCTAAAACAACAATATAAATAACTAGTGAGAAAAGCCCGTTGTGGCAACAGACAACGGGCCCTAGATAGGAAGAAAGGGCGGGTGGAAGGAAGAGAGGGAGTGAATTAGAGAGGGGGGAGGCAGGAAAAGGGGGGGGGAGAGAGGGAAAGAGGGGGGAGTCAGAGATAGAGTGTGGGGGGAGTCAGAGACAGAGTGTGTGGGGGGAGGCAGAGACAGAGTGGGGTGGGGGTCATGGCCATAAGTAAGTAAGTGAAGGAAGGAAGGAAGGAAGGAAGGAAGGAAGGAAGGAAGGGGAAAGAAAGCCAGGAAGGAAGGAAGAAGGGTAGAAAGAGAGAGATTGAGAGAGAGTAGAAGGGAGGAAAGAAGGGAAGGAAGCAGAGGAGAGAAGAAAGCGGGGAACAGAGTGAGAGAGAGAGAGAAAGTGGGGAGGGGAGAGACAGAGAAAGGAAGACAGAAGAGGGGCAGGGGGTAGGCACGAGGTGGGAGAAGGGGCGGGGGGCCTGCGGGAGCTTCTCCCATGTGGCAGGATTGGTGGGGAGGGGGAGAAGTGAAGGGGAGGCCTGGCGCGCTGCAGCTCCCTAGCAGCCACAGCAGGCCATCTCCTGGGCGGGTGGGGGGGAGGAGGGCCTGATTCCGGAACACGGCGGGCCTCGTTCTCGGCAGGTGGGCAGGCGGAGTGGAGGCCGTCGTGATGGCTCCCTGACCATCGCGGCCGGCCTCGTCCTGGGTGGGTGGAGTGGAGGCCGGCGCAGCGGCTCCCTGGCCGTCATGGCCGGCCTCGTCTTAAGCGGGTGGGCGGGTGGAGAGGAGGCCGGCGCTGCGGCTCCCTGGCCGTCACGGCCAGCCTCGTCCTGGGCGGGTGGGCGGGTGGAGTGGAGGCTGGCGCTGCGGCTCCCTGGCCGTCGCGGCCGGCCTCATCCTGGGCGGGTGGGCGGGTGGAGTGGAGGCCGGTGCTGCGGCTCCCTGGCCGTCGCGGCTAGCCTCGTCCTGGGCGGGTGGGCGGGTGGAGTGGAGGCCGTCGCGGCAGCTCCCTGGCCGTCGCGGCCAGCCTCATCCTGGGTGGGTGGGCGGGTGGAGTGGAGGCCGGCGCTGCGGCTTCCTGGCCATCGCAGCCGGCCTTGTCCTGGGCAGGTGGGTAGAGTGGAGGCCGGCGCTGTGGCTCCCTGGCCGTCACGGCCGGCCTCGTCCTGAGCGGGTGGGTGGACCGAGTGGAGGCCGGCGCTGCGGCTCCCTGGCCGTCGCGGCCGGCCTCGTCCTGGGCAGGTGGGTGGACCGAGTGGAGGCCGTCGCGGCGGCTCCCCGGCCGTCGCAGCCGGCCTTGTCCTGGGCGGGTGGGTGGACTGAGTGGAGGCCGTCGCGGCGGCTCCCTGGCCGTCGCGGCCGGCCTCGTCCTGGGCGGGCGGGTGGAGTGGAGGCCGGCGCTGCGGCTCCCTGGCCGTTGCGACCGGCCTCGTCCTGGGCGGGTGGGTGGACCAAGTGGAGGCCAGCGCAGCGGCTCCCTGGCCGTCGCGGCCGGCCTCGTCCTGGGCGGGCGGGTGGAGTGGAGGCCGGCGCTGCGGCTCCCTGGCCGTCGCGGCCGGCCTCGTCCTGGGCGGGTGGGTGGACCAAGTGGAGGCCGGCGCAGCGGCTCCCTGGCCGTCGCGGCCGGCCTCGTCCTGGGCGGGTAGGCGGGAGGAGTGGAGGCCAGCCTGATTGATAGTTCGAGCGGCCAAACACTGTAGGCACGCATCGAACATTGCCGACCCAAAAGACAAATATTATAAGGAGAGATATCTTAAAAGCTTAAAAACAACATAAGGTGCCGGTGAATAACTTAAGTGGCGATGGCAAGAACAGGGTAGTATCAACATACTACTAAATGCAGTTGGCAGGGCTGTTTTTGTAGCAGGAACTCCTTTGCATATTAGGCCACACACCCCTAATGTAACCAATCCTCCCAGAGCTGACAGTAGCCCCTGTAAGAAGAGCTTCGTAAGCTCTTGGAGGATTGGCTACATCAGGGGTGTGCCGCCTAATATGCAAAGGAGTTCCTGCTACAAAAACAGCCCTGGCAGTCGGCAATTGATTTTAAAATCACCACCAACAGCTCAGGCTGTCGGTGGTGGTATCGGGCACAGGGGCCTTGATATATTGGGTGCGGCTCCTTAACTAAAGGCCTGGAGGAAGAGCTGTAAAAGGACCTGCAGGGAGCTCGTTCCATCAGTGTGGAGCCGCTATTGAGAAGGCCCGGCCCTACTTCATGCCAGCCTGATGTCTTTAGGGCCTGGAAGGACCAGATAGTTTTGGGATCCTGTCTGGGGAACATGTGGGGAAAGGCGGTCCCTCAGGCAGGTAGGCCCCTGACCATAAAGGGCTTCAAAGGTAAACACCAGCACCTTGAAGCGAATCTGGTGTGCTATAGGCAGCCAGTGCAGAGCTTTTAGCGCAGGCTGAATGTGTTCCCCGCATGGGGAGACCCTCTCTCATCCTGCACTTTTACATACCTTTGATTTCTGAACATCAGGCGTGAATAGAAGAATGAGGCATGCTGGGACTCCCCTTGGGTTTTCACAGTCTCAAACAACATCTTAAGCCTGAAGGAGAAGACTTGCTCTGTGGCTTCTAGTCCCATATAAGTGTCTCATTCTATAGCTTAAATCAGGTATCCACAGTCTTTTCGACCCAGCAAGCACCTTTGAAAATCTGACACAGGGTGCTGGGTGCAACCTCAAAATGGCTGCCGCAGGAGGCGGACCCAACGGCAAAATGGCTGCCACGTGAGGCGGGCCTAACCGCAAAATGGCTGCTGCGGGAGTCAGAGCCAACCGCAAAATGTCAGGGACTGAAGGTCATGCTTAAGTGCAGTAGTAACTCTTCACCTTTTCAGCGGAAGCTCTGTTTAACACGTATTGTTTTAAAATACTTTCTTGTACACACACAGTTTACCTTCAGTCACACAGCGACCATCCTTATGCTGTGATGGCAGCTCCTTTCAAGGCAAAAGCCCCATCTGGCCTCTCTCTAAAACACTTGGCGGATGCCTGAAAAAATGTCGATGCGTGCCGTGGCCTCCCATGGCCACCGTGTTGGGGACCCCTGATTTAAGTGCTGTTATGGTTAAGACATTCTGCCTGACTCGCCGCTTGGGCCACCGCTGCCCCAGTTTCCAGTCCCACCGGGAGGTTGGCATCCCCGGTGGGGTGGGCGCCACAGGCTGGCCTGCCTAGGGCGCCCAGACACCTGAGGCCCGTCCTAGTTGTGTTCTTGGATGATTGGCTGACCCTGCTTCGCTTCCGAGATCTGACAGGAAGGCTTGCCAACCCCTTCTCTATTTTATTTATTTATTTATTTATTTTATTACATTTGTGTCCCGCCCTACCCTGCGAGCAGGCTCAGAGCGGCTCACATTTATCGGCCACACATGCCGAGTTAGCCTAAAAACATGTAAAAACAAATGAAAACACTCATACAATAAACAAAGAACAATTTAGTGCTCGCAGTAATGGTTGTTCCGTCAGTAAATTAATGGTGGCGTGTTATAAAATGTGGTTCTGAATCCCGATTCAGTGGTGTTCCGGCCTCCACACACTGTGGCTTGATCTCCACACAGGGGCCACCCTCCACCATGGAGGCTACTAGTAATGATGATGGGTTTTTTTTTTAAGTCATCTTTATTGATTTTAATATAACATACTGAACATAAAGCGAAGATACAGCGTAGTTCAGTGCCTTCAGCTACCAAAACGTTAGGTAAATGAGGAGATTCAAACCTACACGGTTATCCACTTAAGATAGAGAGGGTTGGGGAGGAGAATGTCTAGTAAGCAGGAGATGACAGGGTACCAGGTTGACAGAAATTTGGAGATGTGTGGTGTATCTGAGTGTGAATCCTTGAGTGAGTCAGAAATTTTTGCCATAACAAGGTGTTCCCATAGCTTGGCCTGCCAGATAGTGCTGTAGTGGATTTCCAGCAAGTGGCAATGAATAGGCAAGCTATTGCCAGGAGAGTTGAGATGAGTTCCCTTTTCTGGCCCTGGATGGCGTCATCCCAGTGGTTCAGCAGGAAGGATTCTGGCGTGAAAGAGATGGTTTGAGCGATGATCATCTCGATTTGTTGTTTTATATCCGTCCAGAACTGTTGGATCTTGGGGCAGGGCCACCAGCAGTGCAGGTAAGGCCCTTCTTGTCTGCACCCCTTTCCAGCACATAGAGCTTCTAGGTCTGCTAAATTTGTGTATTTGCTGGGCAGTTAAGTACCATCTTGAGAAAGTCTTGAAGAACTGAAATTTTATGTTGTGTATCTTTGAGCTATTTGCTGGGGAGCGCCAGATGGTTTCCCAGTCTGTCTCTTGCCAGTGCACACCTAGCTCTTCCTCCCACTTTATTTGGTGTCTCATTTTTGTGGGGGTGTTCACAGTGTCTGCCAATTTGTAAAGTTTAGACAGTAGACCTTTTGGGGGATTTAGGATAAGATATAATGATTCTTTCTAGACTGGTGAGTTCTCTTCGGAACGTCCCTGCTTCTATTAAGCGCTCTATGAGATCCCTGAGGTGGAGATAGTCATGGCAGTGCAGTTGCCGGTTTGCTTTGTGGTCGAAGTATACTTTATCTAGCATTTTACCATTGGTGACTAAGTCATAAGGGCGGCTCAAGTTGGCCGTTTTCCAGTCCGAATAGGCATTTCTAATCTTGCCTGGTTCATACCAGTCCTGATGAGTATAAGTGGAGAGTTGAGATACCCTGGCGGTTAGGTGTAGTTTTTTATTGTTGTCCCATGTTTTGATAGTTGCTTTCAAAAGAGTATTGCTGTTGATGGTTTTGGGTCTAAGATGATGGTTGATGGTAGTGGTGGTGGCGGCGGCTTCTAGTTGAAAGCCTGGCAGAAGAGTTCCATCTTGCAGGCCCTGTGGAACTGTACTAGGTCCCGCAGGGCCCCGATCTCTTCCGGGAACTCATTCCACCAGGAAGGAGCCGCCACCGAAAAGGCCCTGGCCCTAGTAACAGCGAGCCTGGCCTCCGTAGGGCCTGGATCATTTAACCGATGTTGTGACCCCGACCATAGTGCTCTCTGGGGTATGTATGGGTCCCTCAGGCATTGCCAGAGAATCAAACCTGGGAGGGACTTTTTGCTTGCCAAGTGTGCGCTGGACTGCTGAACTACTGCTAATCTTGGCTGTGGTTTATTTACATGCTCTCATGAAAGCTGCAATCTCTCCTGGATGGCCACGGCTAGCTCTGACTCATCCGTCCTCTGAAGCTAAGCAGGGTCAGCCCTGGTTAGTATTTGGATGGGAGACTGCCAAGGAAGTCCCGGGACGCTGTGCCTGAGGCAAGCAATGGCAGATCTCCTCTGAACTTCTCTTACCTTGAAAAACCTTTAGGGTTGCCTGGTTAGTCCTTGGATGGGAGACCCCCATTTATTTATTTATTTGACTTCTACGCCACCTTCCCCACCGAAGCAGGCTCAGGGCTTATGTACAAGATTAAAACAGATAAAAACCAGAACATTTATAACACATTTAAAAGTGCTAGTGTGCAGCATTACAAAATACGATGGCTGAACATGGTATCGGATCAATCACAGCGGGAGTGCACCAAGGAAGTCCAGGGCCGCTATGCGGAGGCAGGCAGTGTGTCAGGCTCAACAGCAAGCAAGTCCAGGCACACTTTACTTAGAAAGTAATGCTTTATTGGAATACCAGTCTGCTGCCCATCAATGCAGAGTCATTGTCAGGAATAACGGGTAGTGCATGGGGGGCTGTGTATATACTCTGATGCTTCAACTAGCCAAGCAAATAAAACCCAAGCGCGCGGGCGGGAAATCTCCCAGCGGGACATTACATCATAAACGGGACCCCCCCCCTGTAAGAGGGCCGATATATTCATACCAGCTGGGAACGCAAGCCCTCCCCTCTGTTCAAGGCCATACAGATAGCGGCTGCGAGCAGAGGAATGTCTCCCACGGTTCCTTAAGCAAAGCTAAGCTATGCGCACGCGGGTAAGCAAGGAATGAGGTTATACAGAAAACATGGCAGTTATCTGACACAATGGCAGAGCGCCTCTGAACAGCGTTCTCTCTAAGCTGAGTTAGTGTGAGCTAGCCTCACAGTCTTTTAGCCTCCGGCTCACACCTTTTTGTCTCAGCTCAGGGAAGGATGGCTCCAGAGCAAACCAATTTATACCGTAGCCAAATCGCTTGCTCACAACTTAAATGCCAGGAGCTCACAAAGTAGAATTTTTGCTCACAGGACTCCACAGCTTAGAGGGAGCATTGCCTCTGAGCGTCTCCTGCCTTGGAAAACCTTCAGGGTTGCCTGGTTAGTACTTGGATGGGAGACTTTCGAGGAAGTCCAGGGTCACTGTTCAGAGGCAGGCAACGGCAAAGCACCTCTGCGTTACTCTCTTGCCTTGGAAAACCCCGCAATGGGGTCACCATAAGCCGGCGGCGACTTGACAGCAAATAAATAAATAAAACTGTCCTCCGTTACACAACTGCAGTGGGAAGAGATGAGGCTGGAAATCATTTTGGAGAAGTGAATTGTTTTTAAATGCCTTTCAGTGTCTTAAGTACAGCATTCTAATGGTTTTGCTCTCTTGATTGATGGCTCCGCCCTGCTAGTTTGTGTGCGTCGGAGGAAGCCCCTCTCGGATGAAGAACTTCATCTCCTTCATTGCGGAAGACCTGGGAATCGGCAGCCCCGGTTGCGACCACCCCAATATCTGCGCCGGAACGGATCGCTACGCCATGTACAAAGTGGGCCCGGTGCTGTCGGTCAGTGTAAGTACGCGAAAGATCCATATCGATGGGGTGGCTGCGTCAATCAAAAATGCGCCCCTCTTTAGATGCAGGTGGGCATCTGGGTCGGTCTGAAGCAGCAGAACAAAGCTGGAGCCCAAGGGCACCTTTCAGACCAACGAAGATTAATTCTGGATATCAGCTTTCGTGTGCAGGCACATATGTATCCAAAGAAGTGTGCATGCGCACAGAAGCTTAGACCCAGAATAAAACTTTGTTGGTCTGAAAGGTGCCCCTGGACTCAGCTTCAGTGCTTGATGTGAAATTGCATTGAGCGTATTGAATTCTTTGGATGTGTGAGTGCATTGTTCCTGTCCTCTCTTCTGAAGAAGCGATTGGTGAAACAATTTTCAAGGCGACGGCATTGTCAAGGAGGAACACCCACACCCTGTATTGGCAAGAACCACACACACAAGCACTTTATCTCCACAAGCACCTTTATTCACATTGATTCGTATTATGGATTGTTTTGGAATGGACTTGAACTTTTCTGGGCAATATGCACCTTGAATGTTGGAATCAGGACTTGATATGTTTTGCACGATTTAATATATATATGTATTGGTGGCGTCCGATGATGGATTCTATGGCATGGCACCCTCCTGAAGCCCCTCCCCTCCTCAAACTCCACCCTCCTCAGGCTTCACCTCCAAAATCTCCTCAGGCTCCACCTCCAAGATTTCCCAACCCAGAGCGGGCAACCCTCCCTGGATTACAGAATTAGAGAACAACGTTCTGAAGACAGTGTAACATATAAAAACAATGCAACGGAGCTGAATTTCACAGCTGGAAAACAGTGCAAATAAAACAGTGTGCTGTGATCCTGGGCCTAAGGCTGAAGAATGACCAGTCTGTAGGCCTCAGGAGCCTCTCTGCCGGTTTCCAAAAGACCCGCAGTTCCTGAGCACCCTCCAAGCCTTATGATTGGGCTAAGGAAAAAAATGGAGGGAAAAGCTGAAGCCAGTTGCTAACGATGAGGTCGCCAACTTTGGTTTGGGAAATTCCTAGAATCTTGAATGTGGAGCCTTACGATGGCTGGGTTGGCCGAGTGGAGGGAACTCCGTGAGGTAGAATGCCATGGGGCCCACCCTCCAAAGCAGCCATTTCCTCCAGGAGACTGATCTCTGCAGTCTGAAGATCAGTTGTAATTCTGGGAGGCTGACAACCCTATATGTTTAGAGTCCAGGGGCACCTTTAAGACCGACAAAGGTTTATTCAAGGTATCAGCTTTCGTGTGCAAGGCATACTTCTTCAGATACATTGGAATGGTAGAAGAGGTTCAGACTTATAGATAGGGGCTGAACAGCAAATTAACATGTAACGTGATGAAGATGTGCCAAGACTAAAAACGGTTGTCTTTAAACACCTTCATCGTGCTACCTGTTAATTTTGCTGTTCAGCCCCTGTCTATAAGTCTGAATCTCATCTACCATTCCAGTGTATTTGAAAAAGTGTGCCTTGCAGACAAAAGCTCATACCTTGAATAAACCTTTGCTGGTCTTGAAGGTGCCCCACGGGACTCTAAATTTGTTCTTCTGCTTCAGACCAACATGGCTGACCACCTGGATCTAACCCTTTGGCCTTCCCAGTTTGGTGTAGTGGTTAAGTGCACGGACTCCTATCTGGGAGAACCGGGTTTGATTCCCCACTCCTCCACTTGCACCTGCTGATGTGACCTTGGGTCAGTCACAAGCTCTGGCACAGCTGTTCTCTCAAGGACAGTTTCTGTCAGAAGTTCTCTCAGCCCCACCTACCTCACAGGGTGTCTGTTGTGGGGAGGGGAAGGGAAAGGAGTTTGTAAGCTGCTCTGAGACGCCTTTGGGCAGTGAAGGGCGGGGTATAAATCCAATCTCTTCTCTTCTCTCTTCTTCCCCCCCTTCATTTCAGCATGGAATGGGGATCCCTTCGATTGCCATCATGTTGCATGAACTGATCAAGCTCCTGTATTATGCCAAGTGCTCCAACGTGATCGTTGTCCGCATCGGCACATCAGGTGGAATAGGTATTTCTCTAAAGCCTTTTTTAATTTCTTCTTTAATGTAAAAAGTAGTTCGCGCATATCAGTGTGCAAGGAGTAAACGAAATTGTGGGGGCCTTCCCCCCCTTATTTTAAATGTTTTAAATGTAGGTTTGGAGCCGGGGTCTGTCGTGATCACCAGGCAGTCCGTGGACGCCACCTTCAAGCCTCAGTTAGAACAGGTTATCCTGGGGAAGCCCGTCTTCCGCAGCACAGTCCTAGACAAGGAACTGGCTGAAGAGCTGATGGAGTGTGGCAAGGAACTGAAGCAGTTCAACACCGTCACGGGGAACACCATGTGCACACTGGACTTCTACGAAGGTAAGGCTGCTGCCGTGCAAACCTACCAGTTTGGTGTAGTGGTTAAGTGCGTGGACTCTAATCTGGGAGAACCAGGTTTGATTCCCCAGTCCTCCACCTGCAGCTGCTGGATGATGTTGGGCAAGCTGTAGTTCTGACAAGAGCTGTCCTTGAAAGAGCAGTTTCTGTCAGAGCTCTCTCAGCCCCGCCTACCTCACAGGGTGTCTGTTGTGGGGAGGGGAAGGGAGAGGAGATTGTAAGCCGCTCCGAGACAATGAGTGAAGGGCAGGGCATAAATCCAATCTCTTCTTCTTATTCTTTATCTGCCTGTTTGTGTTTGTTAGAAACAAAACATCTGGATTACGATACGGAGAAATAGTTAAAATCGGAATACCTGGATCACTAAATAGAGACAGAGTGGGTCGTCCCCCCTCCCCACAAAGAGGTGGTGAAATAAAGCTTTCCCTTAGAGATGCCATTTTACAGGGGTGGGGGTGGGGGAGCAGGCAATCACAGCGTCAAATGCTTCCCTGTAAAAAAGAATTACAAAATTGGCATACGGGGAGGGGAAGCAGCTAGTATACATCCCTTCTCCCTGACACCTGGTTTGCAGGAAGTTAGTTAAGGAAAGTTTGGTTGACCACACTACTTAGCTATTTGTAGGGTAGAACAGGCTCCGCAGTGTAGTGCCTGTGGATACCCCATGGTGCCAGAAGAAGAAGAAGACGAAGAAGAAGGAGATTGGATTTATACATTGTCTTTCACTACCCGAAGAGCAGCTTACAATCTCCTTTCCCTTCCCCTCCACACAAGAGACACCCTGTGAGGTAGGTGGGGCTGAGAGAGCCCTTTGAGAACTGGTCTTGGGAAAACAGCTCTGAGAGAACTTGTAACTGACCCAAGGTCACACCAGCAGCTGCATGTGGAGGAGTGGGGAATCAAACCCAGTTTTGGGTTGGTATAACCTCTTGCGACAGCCATGTTGTGGCTGTGCCCACCACCCTGTGTCAGGCAGAATTCATGAGGTGGCCACGGGCTTGAAAAGGTTGGGGACCCCTCATATAGAGACTTCCGTGTGCATATAAAAATCTGCATTTCCTGCGTCCTTGTAGGCCAGGCCCGCCTGGATGGTGCAATCTGCTCATACAGCGAAGAAGAGAAACTGCAGTATTTGAAATCAGCTTATGAGGCTGGAGTGAGGAATATTGAGATGGAATCGTCTGTTTTTGCGGCCATGTGCAACCTCAGCGGCCTCAGAGGTAATGGCATGGGCGCAGCCTTATTTCATTCTTCTATTTCCAGTATATATAACTTAGACTGGCAACGGGATGTTTATAATACTGCTTTTTGATACTTACCTTTGCAGTATTTTAATGCAGTAGAATTTTTTTTTTAGGAATAATTGCTGGTGCCGTAGAGATCTAGGCTGTATGCTGTACAGTGTGAAACACGCAGAAACAAGAGACAAGGAAGCCCTGTAGCACTTAAAAAGAGCATGATTCCCACACTCGCAATTAAATTGACATGGACGTTTTATTCATTCATTCGTTTGATTTATCGATTGCCCTCCCCTACAGGTAGGGCTCAGGGTGGTGAACGATATTTCAGTAAATCACAATCAGAATCAGTAAACAGTTAAAATCCAGTAGCTATTTCAAGATGGCGCTTGAAGACCAATCCCTGTCCTTACCCCATAAGGGAGGGCAAAAGGAAGAGAGAAAGGGGAGAGGCCAGGCTTAATGGCAAACCATTGCTGTCCTCAACCACAGGGCCTGGCGGAACATCTCTGCCTTACCGGCCCTGCAGGACATTGCCAAGTCCTGTAGGGCACGGATATCATTTGATGGAGAGTTCCACCAGGCCAGCCCCAAGGCTGAGAAGGCCCCGGCTCTGGTTGAGGACACCTGGATATCTTTTGGGCCGGGTTTGCCAGAAGGTTCTTCTCTCCAGAGTGTAATGCTGTTTGCAGGGTATACCAGGAGAGGTGGTCCTGTAGTTACATTGGTCCCAGACTGTTTAGGGCCTTAGAAGTTAATACCAGCACCTTGAACCTAATCTGTTATTCAACCAGTGTAGTTGGCGAAGGACTGGTTGAATATGCGGTGATAGTGCGGTTCTGTGAGAACCTGCGCCGCTGCATTCCGGGCCAGTTGTAATTTCTGGGTCAGTCCCAAGGGTAGCCCTACGTAGAGCAAGTTACAGTAGTCTAACCTGGAGGTGACTGTTGCATGGATTACTGTACCAGTCATCTGTACCAGGGAACCCTTTCTGCTCAAACTCTCTGCTCAACACCCTGGGCACCTCTGCCAGTGAACCCTCAGAGGTGTGATTCTGAGGCATGTTTTAGGTCATGCGGAGGATCATCCAGGCCTACACCGGCCTGGACTTGTCAGATCTCAGAAGCTATGGTTAATCCTTGGATGGGAGAACACCAAGGAAATCTAGGGTTGCTTTGCAGAGGCTGACAACAGGCTTCCCAAGAACTTACCGTAATTCGGTGGGGGATGCATACTTCTTGGCAGGACCATTCTCGGGGGGGGGAAAAGATGCGGCGCATGATGCCGTCGCCAGGAAGTGATGCCGGGTGACACTCTGGCAATGGGGCTGGAAACTCGATGTACCATCGAGTTTCCAGCCCCATTGCTAGAGCGTTGCCCGGCGTCACTTCCTGGTGACGGCATCGTGCAGCGTGGGTGTTACAAGGTGGAATGTTCCGGCCGGGGACTATGTGTCCCCCGCCGAATTACGGTAAGTACTTGGCAACCCTAGCCAACAATGGCAAACCATCTCTGTTCATCTCTTGCCTTGAAAACCCCATGAGGTTTATAAAGCTTTATAGGAATAGAGACTTCACAATGGAGCACACCCAACATTCTCCTGTGGTTCTGCATTGTGGGAGATCACGACTGGTGGGCAAGCTGTCCTTCAGGGATGCCTGGCTGCAGTTATCTTCCCACTGAGTAGCCTCTGAGAAGCTTCCAATGAATCCTAGGGCTCCCTCAAACCCAGGCTGAGAACCAGAGGTATAAAAGCAGCATAAAAGTTACACGTCGCCTGGCATTTAGGACTTCTCAGGAATAATTTTTGACACTCATAAGCAGCGCTCCCTCTAAGCTGTGGAGTCTTGTGAGCAACAATTCTACTTTGTGAGCTACTGGAATTAAAAGTGTGAGCGCTGCATAAATTAGTTTGCCCTGGAGCCATCCTTCCTGAGTGAAGACAAAAATGTGTGAGCCAGAGGCTAAAAAACTGTGAGCTAGCTCACATTAACTCAGCTTAGAGGGAACACTACTCATAACTATATTTAGGAAACAGACATTTCCAAGATAGCTTGAGAAGTTTACTAGATCCTCTCTTAGTTGAAGAACAAAAGAAGCGCTACAGTGCCTGATCTAAGTCTAATCTAGAACTCGTCCAAAAGCTACTGTCTTAGGCTAATGTCTTTTCCACAGTTGCTGCTGTTTCCTTTAATTTAAATTAAGTTTATTTAATATTCTGGGGAGTGGAGTAAACTTTAACAGTAAAATTCATAAAAACAGAGGCGTATACAACCAAGGGAAATATCAACAGGAATTCATGGCAGGGAAAGTTAACTTTACATCTCCAGTTTGATCAGAAAATTGACCCCACAAAATATTTTGGGATCTACCCCACACCACAGGAGAAGGACCTATTCTGCACCTTCCTTCCCTGAAGTACCTGGGGTCTGCCAACAAGAGAATAGAAGAAAAACACTCCAAATTCACAGACAAACTAAGGGGGGAAAGGAAGAGGCCAGAGGAACGGGCTCACCATCCCAAATGCATGTACAGACTAAGGGGGAGAAGGGGTGAGGAATCACCTTCCCAAAACCATGTCATAGAAAAAAACAGCAGGTAAAACCAATGACTCTACAAGAAAAATTGACTAGACCATCCCCTGCCACAGTGCCTTCATTACAGTGGGAGAAAGAGACAATTATTCAGGAACATATCTAATATTAACTGTATAATAACATTCCAACAACTAACTGTATTTATAGCTGCCACCTTTTCAATTTTGAGTTTATTAATATTTCCATCCTTCTTTGTCCTTGTATTCCCCAATCACTTCCTGCCTTATTTAGTTCTTAATATGTTCTGATTCCTATTCTTGTAAATGCATCCTCAGAAGGATTTTCTCCTCCTACACCTAGGGATTCATATGTCAACTTTTTAAAAATAACAGCCTTCAGAATATTTGGTATCTGTAGCGGTGTTCCCCTCTGGATGAAACATTCTGTGCAGTTAATTTCTTTGTGCGATGTTTCTAACTGGTTTGATGCAGCTCGCTGGGAGCGATCTATTGCTTCCGTTCTCTCCCGAGTTATGAGTATTCAACCTAGGGGTTGATCCTGTTCAGTCCTGAGCAACTAGTGCAGAGCTCTGCCATGATTTGGGAATATTTTGGGGGGTGGGGTTAGAATGGAGGACATTTATTCTGACAAATGGGTACTCGAGGTTCCTTGCTCCTTGGTCACTGGAGTGAGCCAGGCTGCGGTCACACACACTAAATAATCCACTTTCAGTCCACTTCCAATGCACTTTCCAACTGGATTTTGCAAGTTCACACAGCAAAATCCAGCTGGAAAAAGTGCACTGAAAGTAGACTGAAAGTGGATTATTTAGTGTTTGTGACTGCAGCCTCGAAAGACCTGGTTCTTTAGAGAGAGAGAGTGCACATTATGCGACACTGCAGAGATCTCCTTGGCTGTGGTTAGCTGGCTGACAAGCTGTGACCAGCCGTCAGCACTAATGCTTCCTATAAGCTGTGGGGTCTTGTGAGCAAAATTTCTACTTTGTGAGCTCCTGGCATTAAAGGTGTGGTCAAGAAATTTGGCTACTGCATAAATCAGTTTGCTCTGAAGCCATCCTTCCTGAGCTAAGACAAAAATGTGTGAGCCGGAGGCTAAAAACTGTGAGCTGGCTCACCCTAACTCAACTTAGAGGGAACATTGGTCAGCACTGGTAGAAGGTCTCCCTCTCTATTTTGTTCCTAGGAGCCACTTCACACATGTGAGGAGACTTCTTAGAGGGGGTATTTCCACAGTAAGCTGCTGGAAGTTCGGTAGTTCAGCATTGAGACCTGAGTGCCGCATGACGGAGTGAGCTCTCCTGCCCACCTAGCAGTTCAAAAGCAAGAAATTGCAAGTAGATAAATAGGTACCACTTTGGTGGGAAGGTAACAGTGTTCTGTGTGCCTCGACATCTAGTCATGCTGGCCACATGATCACGGAAACGTCTTTGGACAGTGCTGGCTCTTTGGCATGGAAACAGAGATGAGCACCGCATCCCTAGAGTCGGATTCGAGTGGCTTTCAAGCAAGGGAAACTTTTACCTTTACCTTACAAGAGCCCAAGCCCATGGTGCAGCAGGGGGACCAGGCAATCTTGTCCTGCCCACCCCACTGCTTTCTCAAGTAATGAAGCAATTTGAAAAGGTGCACAGTGGGGGGTGGGACACAAGATCACCTGGTCTCTCTGCACTGCAGGTTCAATCAGGAACCTTCATGGCACCTTTTAAATGGTCAACTCTTTTCTAAAATGGTGGCAGTGGTCTTTGGGTCAAACCTGTGGTCGTCATAATGTCTAGTTTTGGCCTTGAGTTTTACTATATTCTCTCCCCTACTACATCCCCCATACTACCTGGTTTCTATATATTCTGGTCCCATGGTCTTCAACGTAGCCTCTTTGAGTGGTAAATTTGAACCCCTCCTTTCTTTTTGCCCTGAAGACAAGCTGCTGAGATCCAACCCCATGTCATTCTTTAACACTCTCCTTAGGTGTTAATTTTGAAGTAAACATTTTGAGGTCTCTGGTGTTGTTTTTTGAATTTGCCAAGGTGCTGTGGTGTGTGTCACACTTCTGAACCGGCTCGAAGGCGACCAGATCACCACACCTCACGAGGTCCTGAAGGAGTACCAGACGAGGCCACAGAAGTTGGTGGGACACTTCATCAAGAAGCAACTTGGGAAACAGTGACATTTTTTCCCCTCCGTTTGTATCGTCAGTAGAAGCCGAGTGCTTCGTAATGACAGTGGGATTTATAATTCTTGCCTCCGTAATCTTCCAGAGCCATATGTTATGATTCAAACTCTCAGTTGTATTCATCTTTAATGAGCTTATGAGCATTATTTTCCATTTGTTATATCTTGCAAAATTGATATGCTATTAACTGGGGAAATTGCCGATGAGTAGCCATGTTAGTTTGTAGCAGTAAAATCAAACAGGACGTCAGTGGCACTCCATGAGACTAACATAATTTATTCCAACACAATCTTATGCTGGAATAAATTTGGTCAGTCTGGACAGTGCCGGTGGCCTCTGTTTCTTGGGCTTTTTTAAAATTCATGAGGGGAATTGTGATGTTATATTAAAACAACAACAACACGCCGGTGCAGCTATTCCTGGCAAACCAGAGAACCATTCCTGTCATAGGCCCTGGTCCGAGTGAAGTAACCCAAGTCTCATTCATTGTTCTTAAGAAGGCGTATGCAGTCTGTCAGCTCCATGGGACACTCAGGGAAATTGTCAGTGCACGAAAGCACAACCAATATAAAGCCATCTAGACAGCAGGAATAAGAATAGCCGGAATAAAGTCATTAAAAGCCCAGTAGCACCTTTAAGGCCCCGGTCAAACGGGCAGGATAACGTGGGGGGTGGGGGGAGGCATGGCTATTTGTGTAGTTGCCGTTTGATCCGCGATTATGCAGTCAGACGCGACGGCGATGCAGTGGGGTGTGGTCAGTCAGCGCCAGCAGCAAAGATGATGGCCGGAAGGAAAAGCCGCAGGCTAGCGCACTCACACCAACCACATCCATCAGCAGCCCGTGGCAAACTGGTTGCTAGTACTTGTTTACAGGTACTTTTTAACTGTGGGTTTTTGGCGGGAAGCCATGGGTGCGCTACACTTGCCCGATGTGGCGGTGTGATTACGCACGGATAATCCACCCAACATCTGTCGCTCTCCTGCGGCAAATGCGCCGTGTGACCGGGGCCTACGACTAACAAACTTTATGGTAGCATAAACTTTCAAGAAACACAGCTCTCTCCCTCAGATTCTCCCAGGGGATATATGTAAAGACGGTCACTGCTTTGATATTCATGAGAGCCTATTAAAGTGCCAAAGCATTACAGAAAGAGGTCCCAACGTGGTGCCCTTCAATGGGCAGGGACAGGTGGTGCTTGTGCCCAACAGCGCTTCTGATTGGCTGTGCAGATTAAAAGGTATCCTGTTGAACAGAGCTTCCACTGTAAATGTGGAAGAGTTACTGTTACAGTTATGCCTAACCTCGCTCCCTGACATTCAGTGGTTGGCTCTGCCTCCTGCGGCAGCCATTTTGTGGTTGCACCCACCCCCCTTTGTCAGAATTCCAAGTTATGTCCACAGTCTCAAAAAGGGTGGGGCCCAGTGTTCCCTCTAAGCTGAGTTAAGTGTGAGCTAGCTCACAGTTTTTTAGCCTCCGGCTCACTTTTTGGTCTTGGCTCAGGAAGGAGGGTAAAGAGCAAACTAATCCAAGTAGCCAGATCGCTCGCTCACAACTTGAATGCCAGTAGCTCACCAAGTAGAATTTTTTCTCACACAACTCCACAGCTTAGAGGGAGCATTGGTGGGGACCCCCTGTATTGCAGCTTTAAAATGAACTCACAGTTTCCCCCCCGTCAGGGATTGGAAACAAGAACTGCAGGACATTTTCTTGTTTGTTTTAGTAATTAAAGAGATTTGCAAGATTTTGTTCGTTCATATCTGTTGTTCAGTTGCACAGTCGAGTCCAACTCTTCGCAACCCCATGGACCAGATCACACCAGGCCCTCCTGTCTTCCGCTGTCCGCTGAAGTTTGCTCAATTTCATCTTCATTGCATCGATGACACTGTCTAACCATCTCATCCTTTGCCGTTCCCTTCTTCTTCGACCTTCAATCTTTCCCAGCATCAGGGTCTTCTCCAGTGAGAGCTCCCTTCTCATTTGGTGGCCAAAGTATTTGAGTTTCTACTTCAGTCTCTGGCCTTCCAGGGAACAGTCAGAGTTGATTTCTTTTAGGATTGACTGATTTGATCTCCTTGCAGTCCAAGGGACTCTCAAGAGTCTTCTCCAGCACCATAGTTCAAAAGAATCTATTCTTCGGCGCTCAGCCTTCCTTATAGTCCAACTCTCGCAGCCATACATTACTACTGGGAATACCATTGCTTTGACCATACGGACTTTTGTTGGCAGGGTGATGTCTCTGCTTTTTATCATGCTGTTTAGGTTTGCCATTGCTTTCCTCCCAAGGAGCAGGCATCTTTTAATTTCATGGCATCTTTTAATTCCGTTCATATTACTCATTCAGTTTCTGCTAGCTCTGGAGGAAAAGAGTCATGGCTCAGTGCTTTGCGTCCACTTCCAGTACAGGACCTCAGGCTGGTTAAGTCCAAACATTTTAAAGGGATCTCAGGTAACAGGGCTTCGGACAGACACTGCCAGCCAGAATAGTGAGGCGCATGGACCAGTGGTCTGTCTAGCACAGCAGAAGGAAGCTTCAGGAAGCTCTGCATCCCTGAAGCCCCACCTGGGGAAGTTATTCAACTACCCCTCTGTATAAAACAACCGCTTACTCCAGTTATTCCTGGAATTCCTTGTTGCAAAGGCACAAAAAGCTTCCCAAGTTCTAGTATTTTGACAGCAAACAGGTCCTTACTATGATGTCATGGGCCAAATGACCAGTCATAATTATCATCTGATTTGGCCTCTGACATCGCAGTGAGAGGAATGGTGGCATTTTTCATTTCAGGGGAAACAACTGGCGGACTCATTCATGGGAGCCATCTGGCTCTTAACTAAACAGGTATTGTGCTTCCGAAGGAAAATTTTGATGAATCTATTACTTGTGATTCGGGGGCCAATAAGATTTACAATCCAGTGCGGAGTTACTGCAGGCTAAGGCCACTGAAATCAATGGGCCGAAAGACAAACTCATGGCTACAGAGCTGTTTTTACAACCGCTAACGACATTCCTCTCAAATTTACAGTGTTGTGATTTGGTGAATGCTGATAATTCACTCTAGCCACCATTTATATGAAATCCTTTTCTTTAACCCCCCCCCCCCACATTGGACCTCAAATTGATTTGATGCAAGGGGAGAAAACTCGGAGGCCAATTAGATGGTCACCTAAATTAATCCCTGTAGCAATGGATGTTGTTTATTCCAATGAATGCAAGCTTATGCTAGCGGAATTCCTGAACCAGAGGGACAGTGCAAGAAAAACAGAATTATTTCCCAATATCTTGGATCTCTTTAAGCCAGTCTGCTCAAAACCTCTAAGGCCCTCTAGATCTGAATGGAAAAACATGTTGTTTCACAAGGAGTGTAGAGACCATATTAGGGAAATCAGAAAGAAACTCTGTCTATTTAACTGTATTAATTTGGACATCCATTTATTATTATATTTTTATATCATTGAAAAGGGCGTTAAGAATTCTGATAGAGCAAAAAAAATGGCTGGCCCTATGTGGAAGAAGAAGAGATTGGATTTATACCCCGCCCTTCACTACCCAAAGGAGTCTCAGAGCGGCTTACAAACTCCTTTCCCTTCTCCTCCCCACAACAGACACCCTGTGAGGTAGGCAGGGCTGAGAGAGCTCTGACAGAAACTGCTCTTTTTCCAAGAACAGCTGTGCCAGAACTATGGCTTGCCCAAGGTCATCCAGCAGGTGCAAGTGGAGGAGTGGGGAATCAAACCCGGTTCTCCCAGATTAGAGCCCATGCACTTGGGCCAGTCACAGTTCTCTCAGAGCTCTCTCAGCCCTACCTACCTCACAGGGTGTCTGTTGTGGGGAGAGGAAGGGAAAGTGATTGTAAATCACTCTGAGATTCCGAGTAATGGGTGGGGTATAAATCCAATCTCCTTCTCCTCCTTCATTTTGCATCTGGCTCTGCATTCCTCAGCAGCCGTTTTGCGGCAGCCATTTTGTGGCTGTGCCCACCATGCTGTGTCAGAATTCCGAACATGGCCACAGGCTCGAAAAGGTTGAGGACCCTGCACTAGTCAGTTCAGGCTGCAAGGCAGAGGCAAAGGTTCAGCCTGTAGAAAAATATTTAAACTAGTAAGCGTAGGCTTGCCTTAGGATGTCAATTTTAAAATCCACTGAGATTTGTTATGCTGGTGTAGTGTAATGACTAATGGACTGAGGAATGAATCAGAAAGTCCAAGTTCAACTATCACCTCTGTCATAAACTCTCTAGATGGTCTTAGGCAGGGCTATTTTGGGGCAGGATCGCACAGGAACGGAGTTCCGGCTGGCTCCCAAGATGGCCACGCCCAGCAGGAACTCATTAGCATAATAGGCCACACCCAACAGCAGAAACTCATTAGGATTGGCTACATGAGGGGTGTGTGGCCTAACAAGCAAAGGAGTTCCTGCTCCAAAAAAAGCCCTGGGTTTTGACAACAAACAAGGTAAACAGAATAAGAAGCAAAAGGTGGGTGTGGCTGGATGACCACACTTCTGGTAAGATGGGGTGTGTGGCCTAATATGCTAATAAGCTGTGATGTCAGGGGTGTTGCCTAATATGTTAATGAGTTTCTGCTGTTGGGTGTGGCCTATTATGCTAATGAGTTCCTGCTGGGCTTTTTCTACAAAGAAAGCCCTGGTCTTAGGAAAACCATTCTATTGGTGAGGCATCAATAGTACATGGCAAATGCTCTTGAGCTGCAAAGTTACAAGACGTACCACCATGCATGGTAGGGTTGCCAACTCTGGCTTGGAAAATTCCTGGAGATTTGGGGGTGGAGCCTGAGGAGGGTGGGCTTTGGGGAGAGAAGGGATTTCAGTGGGGTATAATGCCTCACAGCCCACCCTCCAAAACAGCCATTTTCTCCAGGGGAACTGATCTCAGTTGTCTGGAGACCGGGGGGACTGCACTCTGTAGTCAGTTGTGATTTTGTAAGGTAAAGGTTTCCCTTGATCGAAAGCCAGTCGAATCTGAGTCTAGGGTTGCAGTGCTCATCTCAGTTTCCAAGCTGAAGAGCCAGCGCTGTCCGAAGACGTTTCCGTGATCATGTGGCCGGCATGACTAGATGCCGAGGCACACAGAATGCTGTTACCTTCGCACCGAAGCGGTACCTGTTTATCTACTTGCAATTTCTTGCTTTCGAGGTAATTCTGGGAGAGCTCCAGGCCTCATCCAGAGGTTGACAACCCTAATTCCTAGCCAGCCCATCCACCAAATTGTGCCACATTTTATTTCCTTGCCGGGAGCTGGGCTGGCCCCATTTGCAGGCAACTATCAGTGGATTTCCCAAAGCAAACTGGAAACTAAGTGTTGTGTGTTAATCGCAGCTCATCCCGACACTCTGCATCCCACGCTGAACCTTAAAAATTGACTGTCGCTGGTGATAAGCGAGTGGGTAGAGGTGGACACTGGCAACTCCTCCCAAGGCAATATGAAGACGTGAGCGGTGACTTACGAAAGCTCATCCCCTGCCACACATTTTGATAGTCTTTAAGGTGCTCCTGGACTCTTGCTCTTCCCCAAGGCATTACACCTTCCAAGGTTTTTTGTTTCTTTTGCTTAGGAGTCGCACAGTTGCTACGTATTAGACAGAGTACACTTCCAGCAGCACGCAGCACTGGCTGTTAGGAGTGAAACCAGTTTGTTCAGAGTGCTTTTTGATGCCTTATTTTTTTACTTGTTGCTTGGAAGGGGCACTGGATTATAACCTTGTGCGCTCAGCTTGGGCCGTCATGGATGAAAGGCTGAAGGACCACTGAAGTAAACACTGGAAGTCCTTTTCTCCCTTTCTCACAATACAAGAACTCGTGGGCGCTCCATGAAATTGCTGAGCAGTCAGGTTAGAACAGATAAAAGGAAGTCCTTCTTCACCCAAAGAGTGATTAAGATATGGAATTCACTGCCAAAGGAGGTGGTGGCAGCTACAAGCATGGACAGTTTCAAGAGGGAATTAGATAAACAGATGGAGCAGAGGTCCACCAGTGGCTATTAGCCACAGGGTATAGATGGGAACTCTCAGTCTGGGGCAGGTGATGCACTCTATTCTTGGTGCTGGAGGGGGCAGCAGTGGGAGGGCTTCTAGTGTCCTGGCCCCACTGCTGGACCTCCTGATGGCACCTGGTATATTTTGGCCGCTGTGTGACAGAGTGTTGGACTAGATGGGCCATTGGCCTGATTCAACATTGGCTTCTCTTATGTTCTTATGGGATTTAAACCACATGTTTTCAAAAAATGTCTTGCTCGGGTAATCGTTAGTAAACGAATTCCAGGCTGAGTGAGTGGGAAAGACTCAAGGTTCCGCTTCACCAGAGGGCATTTTCTCTACCCGAAGGAGTCTTGAAAGCAGCTTACAATCTCCTTCCCCCCTCTCTCCACAACAGGCCCCTCGTGAGGCAGGTTTGGGCTGAGAGAGCTCTGAGAGAACTATGACTGGCCCGAGGTCACCCAGCAGGCTTCCTGTGGAGGTGGAGTGGGGAATCAAACCCCGTTCTCCGGAGCAGAGTACACCGCTCTTAACCACTACGCCACACTGTGTACAAAGCTACCTCTGACAAGCATTTGAAAAACTTATTTATTTTTACAGTGAGAATCAAATTCCTGGTCGTAGGGCTTGCCGGTTGCCGTAGCTTTCTCTGAGCAACCGTAAATCACTAAAACTAGACAGGAGGTGCTTCAAAAGAGCCCTCAAGGCCCCATTTGTGGGGAGCACCCATCCACCCACCCTTGTGGACTGCACATGGCACAGAGACTTGCAGTCAAGTGATGCCAACAGCTCTCAAAGCATGCCGTTTGCATTTGGAGATACCGTTTCACACTTAAAATTTTAAATGTAAGATTCAAATCAAATCAAATTTATAAATATGGTTCGTGACCAGCACCAGATCAGTTACAGCAATGTACACAAGTCTTATAAATTTTAGGAAGTATACAATATTAATATTACTGAATGGCCTATGCATTCTTAAAGTCACAGAAGATTTGAAATGCTGCATCCAAAATGTTTTTTTTTTTACATTTTTCATAATAGTGAATTTTTGTTCTGCCCCCCCCGGATCAGAGCCTCCCCGAATGTTCATCCAAAGCTGTGTTTTCTTTCTGCATAAGATTTCCTTGCTTAACGACTTCTGAAATCCTGGAGATAACAGAAAAGAAATGAATTTAAGAAAGCTCATGCTTAATAATGGCTCACAGACTGATGGATTTCTTCCCAAGAGTGGCAGATTAAATAAAAAACGAATAGAGGGCATCTGTAAATGTGGCATGAATCCTTTTTCATCTCCATTTCATCTTCACAGATCCCATAGAAAATGTTGTGATGTGTCACGCTGATGAATCCAACTAGTCATAGTCATTTGCGATAAACTAATGACACAGATTGGGTCATTCCGCATACTCGATAGCCGGTCTACAACAGCTCACCGTGGTCATTATTTCTGCAAACTACTCCGCTGATTCATTTTATGCGTTGGAAGCCTATTTCTGCCACCTCGACAAAAATATTCCCACGGCCAACAAAAAAGTTGCAAAGACAATTTACCATCTAAATGCAATCTAAAAACCAATTATCGGAAGCACAGTAAAAAAATACACGTCATACACACATGCATAGAAACCTTCCCCAAACAACTCACGGATCTGCTGATCTGGGTGAGAAGTCAGGCCTGAATGAGAGCCAAGCTGCAACGTTAGGAGCAGAAGCAAATCAAACTTTCCAGACCGTCCCAAGAGAGAGGATCTTGGGTGTACTTTATAGCACATGGTGAATGGAGAGACTAGATGTAACTGAATCCTACTTTTTCTCCTGTCCAAGATTTCCTCCGCCCGTGCACCTTGGGTAGAGGTCTCCTTCACTTACCAGAAGCAGAAGCGATCGTGATCCAAATATGAGTGAGGAGAGCTTTGGCCTGACGCCGCCAGACCTCAGCATCTTCTGTGCAACGCTGGAAGAGTTTTGTTAATCTTCCTTGAGTTTACGTATTCCATAATCGATTTCTGTTCCTGATTTACTTGGGGCCAGGTGACACATTACAAAGTCCTCATGTCCTTTACATCGCCTGTCAATAGTTGTACTCCGTGAGTTCCATGCTCGGAACCTAATTCCCAGGCAGCTGGGTTGCCAGGTCCCCCCAGCCACTGGAGGGGGATATGGGGATAGAGTGGCCAGATCCAAGCTGGGAAACTCCTGGAGATTTGGGGGATGAAGCCTGTGAAAGACAAGGACCTCAGTAGCGTTCAATGCTATAGAGTCCACCATCCAAAGCATCCATTTTGGAACTGATCTCTCTAGTCTGGAGATGAGCTGTAATTTCCAGGGGAATCCCCAGGTCCCACCTGGAGGCTGGCATCCCTGCAAGGCGCATGTGTTAAAGGCAGTGATTTCAGGAAAGTGATTCAGCTTTATTTGTAACGGCAACTAGACGATCAGACAACGAGGACAAGTGGAGCACAGCTCCCTTTTTAAATGATCCGGGCTGTCAAAGCCACACCCATAGAGAAGTTAACAACCAATAGCATAACAGAGTTAAAGATCAATGAGGTCTGTTCCCTCCACAAACATATTTACAACAGTGATTGGTTCCTTTAAACAGTTCCATAGGAACGACCAATAGGAATGTTACAGCTTACGATCCATTCCTTGCATCAAGCTTAGAAAAGAATAGGCTCAGTTTCATAGTTAGAACACAACAGCATGGAGGCCCAGTATTGATTGGAGCCAGAGCACATAGGAACAGGGGGCTTAGGCCTACTGCCCTGTATCTTTTTCCTGACCTGTCAAGGCTCTAGGAGCTACGATTTGCCCTGCTCTGGAAATGTATGTGTGGTTCATCAGCACGCCTACAATTTTCCCAGTGGCACAAATATTAGCTCCTTAGAGCCATGCAAGGTCCAGAAAAGGGGATGAGACAAACGCTCCAGGCCCCACTTCTTGCCCCTATGGTCCCAATCTGGATTGGGCCCTGACACAACTAGGGATCAAGTTCCAAGCAGAGAAGTCCTAAAGCATGTCTAGTTGATAAGATCTGTGTTGTACTTGTGGTGTATATGAGGATTTTGTACCATGTGAACTGGCCCTGAGTCTATCCCATAATATATTTGTTAGGGTTGCCAGCACCAGACTGGGAAATATCTGGAGATTCTGGGGGTGGAGCCTGAGCAGGGCAGGGTTTGGGGTGGGGAGGGACTTCACTGGAGTGTAATGCCATAGAGACCACCTTCCAAACAGGCCCATAGCTACCGTGGGGCCTCCCAGGGCCCACACCCTCAACTTCCTGCCAAGGCCCCACGATATCCTATGCAGCCCAGGCCCCCGACTCTCTGGGTCACCCAGAGGACTCCCCACCACTGCTGCCGCCACCCCTTCCCTTCCCTTCCCCAACTGCCAACAGCCCCCATAGGCTCCAGCCCGGGCTGGTGGTTGGGGAGAGGGGAGGGGCAGGGCATCCCAAGCTGGTGGTGGTGGCACAGTGCTCCCAGCTGAGGGGCGAGAATCAGGCCACAGGGAATCAGGTTATGGGCCAGCCGCTGGCAGCCTCAGCCCGACTCCCGCAGCTCTCCCAAAAGGATAGCCTATAGGAGTGACCGCAGGAGCCATGGCCCTGATTGGGCTGCGGAGGGTGATGGATGGCCAGACTGGCCATGCACAAAGCCAGGTCCGCTCCACGTCTCATGTGCTCCTCCAGTGCTGCTTCTCTGTCGGGGGGCAAAGGGCGCCAGATGCTCTGGAGAGTCAGAGAGGTGCCCCCCCCCCACCTGGGACAATTGCTCCCTCTAAGCTGAGTCAGTGTGAGCTAGCTCACAGTTTTTAGCTTCTGGCTCACGCCTTTTTGTCTCAGCTCATGAAGGAGGGCTCCAGAGCAAACTAATTTATGCAGTAGCCAAATCGCTCGCTCACAACTTTAATGCCAGTAGCTCACAAAGTAGAATTTTTGCTCACAAGACTCCACAGCTTAGAGGGAACATTGCCTGGGACCCTGCCACCTATGCCTTCTCCCCCTTGCCTCATGCCAATTGGGCCTGGGCTCCGGCTATGAGACTCCCTAACTTGGGCCGGGGCAGGTCCACAGCGTGGCCAAGGCCAGCAGATCTGGGCTGGGGGGCCTCTTCTTTCTCCTCTTCTTCCTCCTCCTCCTCCTGCTGTGCCTGGGTGCCCAGCTGGTGTGCCGGCGGAAGCCAGCTTGGCTTCCAGAGTGGGTTGGTGCTTGCCCCCCTGCCCCCTCACCCTGTTGCAGCTCATGGGGAGATCTGCTGGGGCAGAGGCCAGCCATTGTGCCTCAGGTTTTTTACTATTACTTCAGTGCCCCCTGACTTATTTAAAGGCCCCCGAATTAAAAAATCCTGGCTATGGGTCCTGCTCCCAAAGCAGCCATTTTCTCCAGGCGAACAGATCTCTATTGGCTCAGTTGTAATCCCAAGGGATTTCCAGCCATCTCCAGCCACCCTCTGGAGGCTGACAGCCCTGTGTTTGTATACGATTATAACGGACTCATTCACATGTGCATGCCCATCAGCTGTCTATCTGTAGCACTGGATCAAATGTCCACAGGAACAACTCATCTCTAGATGGTGCATTCGCTTGTGAACTTCCTTTGCACCCACTCCCACCTCTTTTAAAAACTGATGTGTGTTAGGGCTTTCAGGCATAGGAAGAATCCAGTATGCATTTCATGGAGCTGAGGGCTTAGAGCAGGGGTGTCGAACATGTGTCCCAGGGGCCGGATGAGGCACCCGGAGGGCTTCTATCAGGCCCACAGTGGAACTGGCTGTCTTCTGCTTCTGCTTCTAGTTCTGCTGCTGCTGCGTCATCGTAGGTTTGCAGCTTACAGATGCACACCTGAACCAGCATATTCAAGATGGCAACAGCACAGGCATTTGGATGCAATAATTCAGAGCAAGAGGTGTCAGTTATCAGACACTGTTAAATAAACAAAATATTGCAAGAGCGGTAATGTTTTAAGCATGTTTTTATTTTAAGTAAAAAAACCCACCTTTGTCTCTGTGCCCTTTATAAAGTTTATATCTCCGCTACCTGGCATTACATTTTATGATGCACGTGGCCCGGCTCAACAAGGTCTCATTTATGTCAGCTCCGGCCCTCATAACACATGAATTCGACACCCCTGGCTTAGAGCATCCCTGCAATATAACTTGCAGCTTCGATGCTCCCCCCAGGATGTTTCAGTTCTCATTTTGCTTGTTTATTGACTTGCATTTCATATATGTCCCATCTGGTGCTTTCATGCCAGCTCCTGCACTTTCTTCCTCAGGGTCCTAACAAAGTGCAGTCATGGTTCCAGGAGGCCCAGCTGAGAAGAAGGGGGAAGGCAAGCAGACATCCAAGTGAGAATCAAAATCAGCATTATCAAGCTGGGTTGGTCATGAATCTAAGGCTGGCACTGGCTGCTGGCACATCCATGGAGTGTTCTTTATCGCTGTTTTTGGTGTATGCTTTCTGGGTGGCTTTATAATTCTTTGGGTCTTTATCATGAATGATTGTATTTTAATCTTGTTATGCAAACCACCTGGGGAGTTAATGGCAGAAAGGTTGGGTGTGCAACCTGTGAACAGATAAGTAACTGATGAATGCTGTAATCCAGTTGTTCCCAACATGGCCCACATGGGTGTCATGGTGCCTGAAAACACCTTTCACAGTGCCCACCAAATGTTTTTAGAAAGTAAGCGGGGCCTAATGGAGCTTTTGGCCAGCGAGGCTTCTGACTGGCTGCTGGAGGTTTGATTGGCTGTACAGATTGTTTATAATGTTGCTTCAGCAGCAGCTGCCACCACAGCATGAGGATCTTCACCATGTGACTGAAGGCAAGCTGCGGCAGCCATTTTGTGGCTGGCTTCACCTCTTGCGGCAGACATTTTGTGGCTGCCCCCACTGGAGAGCCAGTTTGGTGTAGTGGTTAAGTGTGCGGACTCTAATCTGGGAGAACTGGGTTTATTCCCCACTTCTCCACTCGCACCTGCTGATGTGACCTTGGGTCAGTCACAGGCTCTGGCACAGCTGTTCTTGAGAAAGAGCAGTTTCTGTCAGAGCTCTCTCAGCCCCACCTACCTCACAGGGTGTCTGTTGTGGGGAGGGGAAGGGGAAGGAGTTTGTAAGCCGCTCTGAGACTCCAAGTGAAGGGTGGGGTATAAATCCAATCTCTTCTCTTCTTCTTCTTCTTCTATGCTGTGTTGGGCTTCCAAAGGTGCCCACAGGCTCAAAAAAGTTGGGGAACCCTGCACTAATCATTTAACTCCAGCAGTTTCTGTGCTATGAACTCATCCCCATCTATGCTGGCAGGGAATCCTCCGTTCACATTCCAAACCCTCACTTCGAGAAGATGAAAGAGGACATCTTGTATCACTTTGCTCTCGGGACTGGCACCCACGATTTCCCTGCCTTGTTTGGAGATGTAAAGGTAAGAAAGCAAATAGTATACCAAAATACGACACACTTCCATGGCTTGAAATGAATGAATTTCTCCAGGGACAGATAAGTCAATTTATATGGAATGGCAAAAAACCAAGAATAAGCTTCAAAATATTACAAGACAAGAAAAAAAAAAGAGGACTAGCAGTTCCAAACATAAAATTATACTACCAAGCAGCAGGCCTGGTCTGGATTAAAAACCCAAGACAAAGAACAGTAAAACTAGAATCAGCGGACCTTGATGAAGACTTACACAATTAGAAGAAGAAGAGACTGAATTTATACCCCGCCCTTCACTACCCGAAGGAGTCTCAGAGCGGCTTACAAACTCCTTTCCCTCCCCCTCCCCAAAACAGACACCCTGTGAGGTAGTTGGGGCTGAGAGAGCTCTCTCAAGAACTGCTCTTGAGAGAACAGCTTTGAGAGAACTTGTGACTGACCCGAGGTCACACCAGCTGCTGCATGTGGAGGAGTGGGGAATCAAACCCGGTTCTCCCAGACTATAGTCAGCACTCCTAACCACTACACCAAACTGGCTGTCAAGACAAAAGTCACATAATTAGAAATGGACTTTTGAGAATATGGTTTGCACATCGAAAGTTATTGAACTCCCAAATTCTCTTCTTATGTCCCCTATAAGCATACCACAATAAGAACATGAGAAGTAAAAATGACTTTTTAACATATGGCATGATGATAAATGGTCAGGGGGAAATCATGGCAAGATATCAGAGATGAAGGTATAAACATACAATGGCTGTTATATTATCAATCAGCCTCAAGATTAAAGATCATAAATACTGAAGGCAGAGCATTAAGGACTGCATTTGAGCATCTGATTATAAAATAAAAACAGCATCTACTACAATGGATGTATAAGCTCTTACTCTAGCTAGAAACAGAGGAAGAACAGGTGAAAAAATGTATGATTAGATGGATGCAAAATTTCAAAGAACAGGTATCAGTGCAACAATGGGAATGACTATATGGAAAAGTTATTAAATCTATTGCCAGCCAGACATTAAGAGAAAATTGGTATAAAATGTTTTTTCTGATGGTATATAACTCCATAGGATATCAAGAAACATAAAAACTACAAAGGAAAATGCTGGAAATGTCAAGACATACATGGAATCTTTCATATGTGATGGATTTGTAAAAAGAATCAAAAATATATTGGAAAGAAATGCATGGAAAAATGCAGAACATACTAAAGTTTAGATTCCCAATGGAATTTAATGGAATCCTACTAGGTGTACTGCCTAATAAATTACCAATTTTTTTAGAAGAGGTATTCAAATACATGGTGACAATGGCTAAATTATTTATGCTGCAAAATGAGACTCCTGTTGAATAGTTTCTGTTTTAACCACATAACAGATGTGGCAAAATTTTGTTTTGCTGTAATTTTAAATCTGTAAACTTTTTAAGGTGCATGGTTTATGGGCTTTTAAACCTAATAAATGAAAATGAAAATGATGAACACTAAATGTCTGTCCACACTTAGAAGACTGGGAAAATAAACTTGCTGAATATGCAGTAATGGCAAAATTAAAAACCTATTTGAGAAACAGGTCAGTTAAGAAATCTGAGGAGAGATGGAGACAAATTTAGAATGAGAAGCAGTTTAAAACATTATATACAAATGCATATTAATGAGATGGAAGTAGAATAAGAATTTGTTTTAAGTGTAATATCCTGATTATAAATGTATGCAAGGAAGTGGATTTTGGGGACAGCATCTTTTCCTAATTTCTGTATTATGAGATACATATCTACAAAAATTAACACTGAGTATGAAATTAATTATAATAATGAAGAAACTAATGATGTAGTTGCAAAACAGACATAGTTATAAAGTTTGAAATTTAAAATGTTGAATATAAATATATCCCAACAGAAATAAGGACTATGGCATTTTATAAATATCTTAATAATTATAATGAACGGGATGTTGGAGAGAAACATTTTTTGTTTTGTACACTATGCCAAATATGATTATTTTCAGTATGCATAATTACATTGCATAATTCCCCCTTTCCTTTCTGTATCCTTTCTCTACTATTATTATTTTGTTTAAAAAAATAAAAATAAAAATATATATTAAAAAAGAGAAATGAATGAATCTCTCACTCTGAGAAGTAAACCTTTGCTGGAAGCTGGGAATGGATCATTCCATCACTGTCTGGAGCTTCTTTAGAAATAGCATCAGGGGTCACCCGCTTGCTTAAGAGTAGCACTGCTTTGGCTGAGTGCCCATCTCCCCCTTCATAACATGGTGTTCAATGACTTATGTTTTCCTGGTCTCACTGGCCCCTCTAGCTGAAACCAAAGCTATGAGAGAAGACCACATCCTGGTAAGATAGCGGCAAGGGGAAAGCTCAGCACAGTGTTCCTGTTATGGCAGCTGCCCCGTTCCTATTTTATTTTATTTTGTTAATGTATTCTTTCTGCCCTAAGGTAGGACGTCTGTTATCTAATTAGGGCCTGGAGATCTCCCACTGTTACAGTCGCTCTCCAGATGACAGACATCAGTTCCCCTGGAGAGAAATGACTGCTTGGGGGGGGGGTGTCAATGGCACTGTACCCTGCTGAGGTCCCTCCCCTGCAATTCTGAACCCCCCAGGGCTCCACCCACCCTAAATGCCCACATATTTCCCCACCCAAAGCTGCCAACCCTGTAACACATCACTAGATTAAGCTCATCATTTCTTGAAAACTTACAAGGAAGATCCCGTACTCTTCCCTGGCAGGTTGTTTCATTGCCATTGTAAAAAAGGCTATTTATGGAAAGGTTGTTTCATTTTTTTTAATGATTAACTTCCTGTCCCTAGCCTCAGGCAAGATTACACAGCTTTTAAAAGGCATCTCTTTTGGCTTACTCGCAGGCTTCAAATGCTGCACAGGGCTTGATATGATCATTCTACTTAAACGATAAGTGGAGAGAAACATAAGTAACCTGTGTGGTATTGCAACATGGAAGAGCTGGATGCAGGGATTGATTTGGGCTCCTGGAGCCTGCATTAACACTGCTCTCTCCTGCCAACCAGCTGATCATCTAGGAGTGCCCATAATAATATGGCTTTTCTCCATCATCGGGCTGTGCCCAGGGTTTTCAGGGAACTCTGGCAAGCCAGGCTGGTGTAAGCAGATTTGATCTGCACCCTAGAACGTCTGAGGTTCAGAAGTGTTAATTACTGGGTTCCAGACGCATTGCAGGGATCAGTGATTTCCACAAACTACAAGACAAACTAGCAGGGCTGGAGCCGTGCTTATAAAGCATGCAAATACCACACCCAACACACATACACACTCCCAGTGACAGGCTATTTACATTACACCACTTATCTATTGGTTTGTTCGTGGATCCAGGCAGGCTATTGTTCTAGAGAAGCAAGCTCAACCCGTTCTAGGGTCAGCTTGAGGAATGGCTTTAGGCTCAGAACATAACAAGAAGTATGCTCCAAAACGGATATGTATCAGGCCTCCAGGCCTTGTAGCAAAATGAGGGTTGCCATCTCCAGGTGGGGCCTGGAGATCTCCCAGAATGACAACTCATCTTCAGACAACAGAGATCTGTTCCCCTGGAGAAAATGGCTGATTTGGAGAATGGACTGGTAGGGCATTGTAGTCTGCAGAGGTCCCTCCCCTCCCCTCCCCAAACCCCAAGCCCACCTTACCCAGGCTCCACACCCAGGAATTCCCCAACCCGGAGCTGGCAACGACACAAATGCCTGCAAGTGTCCCTCTTACAGCGGTCGAGACTGTCCGACTCCACTCCATCTCATTGCACATTTCCCTGAAGACAGAAGGTCCTATTGGAGGGTCACAACAACGCTTCTATTGCTCATGTAGGGTTGCTACTGCTGGATCTAGAAATCCCTGGAGTTTTGGGGGGCTGGAGCCTCGAGAGAGTGGGGTTTGGGGAGGGACCTCCGCCGGGGTATAACCCCACCCTCCCAAGCAGCCCTTTCCCCAGGGCAACTGATCTCTGTCATCTGCAGATCAATTGTAATTCCAGGAGATCTCCAGGCCCCATGTAGAGCTGGTAACCAGGGTTCTTTTTGTAGCAGGAACTCCTTTGCATATTAGGCCACACACCCCTAATGCAGCCAATCCTCCACGAACTTACAGAGCTCTTCTTACAGGGGCTACTGTAAGTTCTTGGAGGATTGGCTACATCAGGGGTGTGTGGCCTAATATGCAAAGGAATTCCTGCTACAAAAAGAGCCTTGTTGGTAACCCTAGCGGACAGGGAGATGCCAAGGAGGAAACTTCCCTGCCTTCCCTCTCCCACTGCAGCCTCCTCTGCCCCTGCAGTTGTGCCCTTCCAGGGGAGTGGTCCTCCAGGAAGAGTGTGGGGGGCCACACTGGAGCCTAGAGTGGCCCGGGGTGAATTGGGGGAAATCTCCCTCCCTTCCGCTGCAAGTGTAAAGGCTGTTCTGTCAGCAGAGGGGGCAGCTTCAGATCCAAGCCTTCGTTTTCCATATCCGCTCCGTCTGCTCTGAGTTTTACTTACTGCTCCGCTCCGGCAGAGTGACTCATCATCATAGACCAACTGTTCTCTCCTTTTCATGCCATTTGTACTAGTTTGTGTGCATCGGAGGGAGCCCTTCGCGGATGAAAGCTTTCATCGGCTATATAGCCGAGCAGCTGGGAATCGCCAGAGCCGGTAATGACTTCCCCAACATTTGTGCAGCGACGGATCGCTATGCGATGTACAAAGCCGGCCCCGTGCTGTCAGTCAGTGTAAGTATACTAGGTATGTATGGCAATGGACTGGGTGGAAAAAGCAAGTGCCAGCCTGCTCCGCCAGCCCCAGGCTGGAAGACTTAGCAGGAACAAAGCACAAAAACCACTGGCTGAAAATAAACAAGGTAGATATATAATGATATGGAATAACAATTCAGTAAACAGAAATGTAGGAGCTGCGGTGGCTCAAGTGATTAAGATGCTGAACTGCAGGCTGTGGAAGGTCAGTAGTTCAGCAGTTCGAGACCCGAGAGTGCCGCATGACGGAGTGAGCTCCCGTCTCTGGTTCCAGCTCCTGCCAACCTAGCAGTTCGAAAGCAAGAAATTGCAAGTAGGTAAATAGGTACCATTTCGGTGGGAAGGTAACAGCATTCCGTGCGCCTTGGTGTTTAGTCATGCCAGCCACATGACCACGGAAACGTCTTCGGACAGCGCTGGCTCTTCGGCTTTGAAACGGTGATAAGCACCGCAACCCTAGAGTCGGATTCGACTGGCTTTCGAGCAAGGGAACCTTTACCTTTACCTAAACAGAAATGTAGCAATAATGGCCGAGGTGTAACCAGAATACAGAAACAAGAATAAGGAATAAAGTCCCAAATATTTCACTGTGTCTCACTCCACTTATGTTGTAATATCATAGTCCGATTTGATGTGCCTTTCATCATGGACTGGACATTCGTGCTGGCTTTGTATGTGCCTTCTACTGAGATTGGGTCCCACTGTAGCCTATTGGTTTTGAATAAGAAATACTCGAAATGCTGCAGCTTGTATCTGGACTACGTGTCAATGGTTTTCTAGGGCTTATGGAATTCATGAACGTCCACTCCATGATGAAAGGCACGTCAAATTGGACTATGATATTACAACACAACTGGAGTGAGACACAGTGAAATATTTGGGACTTTATTCCTTATTCTTGTTTCCGTATTCCGGTTACACCTCGGCCATTATTGTTATATTTCTGTTTACTGAAGTGTTATTCCATATCGTTATATATCTACCTTGTTTATTTTCAGCCACTGTTTTTTGTGCTTTGTTCCTGTCTTTGTACACTGGCTACCCTTCTTTTTTGGTTTCTGCAAGACTTAGCAGGGCACCGTGCTCACTGCTAGGGATGCCAGCCTCCAGGTGGGACCGGGGGACCCCCAGAATTACAGCTCATCTCCAGACTACAGAGATCAGTTCCCCTGGAGAAAAGGGATGCTTTGGAGGGAAGATTCTACAGCATTGAACCCCAGTGAGGTCCCTGTCCTCCCGGGGCTCCATTTCCAAATATTTCATCCATTCACTCATTTTTCGTATTTATAGCCTGCCCTTCCTGCAAGTAAGCTCAGGGCAGGTAACAACATTTCAGTAATACAAGAAATATAATTAATTTTTTTTAAAAAAATACCATAGTGTACTTTAAAATGGTAGTCACAGTCCAAGGACAGAAATTGGCTGGTTGTGAGAGCTTCCCTGGCCCGTTGGTAACAGATAAATAATAGCCAGCAGTTATTAGATGGGTGACAGAAACCTGAGGGAGGCTGTACATGGATGCCCGCTGCCTCAGCCGAAGGCCCGGCAGAACAGCTCTGTCTTACAGGCCCTGTGGAATGGAAGGAGGTCCCACAGGGCCCTGATCTCAATGGGGAACCTGTCTCCTCACTGCACCAGGAGAGCCAGGCTGGGTGTACCACTTGCCAAGCTAGGCAGGGCTGGCCAGGGCACCTCCTTCCATGTGACTTGTGGGGCAATGGCAGCTGGCTTGTGGAACGTGGTGGCCCCGGCTGGGGGATAGCTATGGGGTGGTCACAGTGGTGGGGGGAGCAGGCCACTGGCCAACCAGGACTTTCCAGGTGGCTTTTAATGGCCAATCTGCCCCTGGGTGTGTACTTTTTAGAGTTGATTGAAGTAATTTCTACCTTGCCTTTCCACACGAGCTTATGGAAATCAGAATATAATACAGAAGTTACCCCGCATCACCTCCTTGCACGTTTGTGGAGCAAATGCCGATCCTGGCTCCCACCTGCTCCATGCAAGGGAATCCGATTCCTAGCATTAGAACAACCTTAACTGCATGTCTCCAACCTTTTACTCCTTCATGCTCTCGCTGTCTGGAAGCGTCTTGCACAGTCCAGAGTTAGGGAGCTTCCTCCTGCCTGAACGGCAAATCCTCAGCTCCCAATCATTCACGAACTCAGGTCCCACATATCTCAATGCCCAAATCATGTTTTGACAACAGCTATCCATTTGGGCCTTCCTGGCAGATAGAACAAATCAGGGCTATCTTTGGGCAGGAACGCACAGGAACGGAGTTCCGGCTGGCTCCCAAGCTGGCTACGCCTAGCAGGAACTCATTAGCATAATAGGCCACACCCAACAGCAGAAACTTATTTGGTTTGGCTACCTTAAGGGTGTGTGGCCTAACATGCAAAGGAGTTCCTGCTCCAAAAAAGCCCTGGGTTTTGACAACAAACAAGGTAAACAGAATAAGAAGCAAAAGGTGGGTGTGGCTGGATGACCACACTTCTGGTAACATGGGTGTGTGTGGCCTAATATGCTAATGAGCTGTCCTGTCAGGGTGTGGCCTAATATACTAATAAGTTTCTGCAGGTGGGTGTGGCCTATTATGCTAATTAGTTCCTGCTGGGCTTTTTTTTTTTTTTACAAAAAAAGCCCTGGAACAAATGATTGTCTTTTTGTGGAAACAACTTTCTGACCTCTTGGTGCATTTTATGGCCCTCTTCCCTGGGAAAGCAAGCTGCTCTCAGAGTCCTAGAAAACCTCTGGTAAGCTTCAAAGCACCTTATTTCTCTGCTATCATGACAGGCATGACGTTTCCTTGGGGCAAAAGTTCTTTGTGCTCTATGGGGTGCCTCACTGACTGGGTATGTGTGTGGGGCTAGGTAGTGTGGCCAGCCTCCAGGTGGGGACCAGAGATCTCCTGGGATTACCACTGATCTCCAGGTGACAAGAGATCTGGAGAAAATGGCTGCTTTGGAAGGTGGCCTCTATGACATTATACCTCACTGAGGTCCCTGCACTCCTCAAACCCCACCTTCCTCAGAAGAAAGGGAGGCCTGAAAAGTTTCCCAGGTGACCAGAATGTTGACCGTGTGGCACTTTGGAGTCTGGCCCATGGATGTTGATATAATTTCAATGTTTTTTTTTGTGGATGTTGATAGAATTTCAAATCCCAGAGAGTCTGACACACATGTCTTTCAAAGTGAAAACATGCTGCAGTCTTTTGACACCTTAAAAGACTGAAAAGAAATATTATAGCATCAGCTTTTATGGACTAGAGGAAGGGAACTAGAGTCTACTTCCTCAGCAGCTAAGGAAGTGAACTCCAGGCCACAAAAATGTATGCTGGATTTTTAGTTTCTTTTCAGCGCCACAAGGCACCTGTATAATTTTCAGTTCTTTCTCTTGTATCTATTGCTTTTTTCAACCCCCCAATATATGCCATAAATCTCTAAGAACAAATACCAGGAGATATTAGCAGATTAAGTTCTGAAATTCAGTGGAAAAAAACCATAACACTACTGAATTATGAAGTTTTTTCTTCTGCCCCAGGTTCTTTTTCTCTTTACAGCAAAAATGTAAGTGGTCTTCGAGCCGCTAAGAAAAGCAAAACTGGGATAGAATTTCCCCCCCAGTGGGATAGCCTTCTGGGATTACATTATGCTCTCAGAAATTTCTCTTTAGAGAAAGAAAACTATAAAGTAGCTCAGCTTTGAGGATACAGTGTTTACCTATTTTCAGGGTTTTTGAACACAGGCTGAATCATAAGAAGTGCTGGAATTAAAGGAACTAATGAAAACCTGTGTGTGCACTATTGGTGTATTTTTTGATAAGATGTCTCATCTTCAGTATTCTGCATGATACCGTAATAGCAGGGTTGTTTTTGGGCAGGAATGCACAGGAACAGAGTTCCGGTTGGCTCCCGAGTTGGCCACGCCCAGCAGGAACTCATTAGCATAACAGGCCACACCCAACAGCAGAAACTCATTAGGATTGGCTACCATAGGGGTGTGTGGCCTAACATGCAAAGGAGTTCCTGCTCCAAAAAGAAGCCCTGGCTTTTGACAACAAACAAGGTAAACAGAATAAGAAGCAAAAGGTGGGTGTGGCTGGATGACCACACTTCTGGTAACACGGATGTGTGTGGCCTAATATGCTAAAGAGCTGTGATGTCATGGGTGTGACCTAATATGCTAATGAGTTTCTGCTGTTGGGTGTGGCCTATTATGCTAATGAGTTCCTGCTGGACTTTTTCTACAAAAAAAAAGCCCTGAGTAATAGCAATTGTGGGGTTTCCTTGTTTGCCTGTTCTTCCATTTCAGCACGGAATCGGTATGCCCTCCGCCGCCATCATGTTGCATGAGCTGATCAAACTGCTGCATCATTCCAAATGCTCCAACGTCGTCATCATTCGTCTTGGCACATCTGGTGGAATAGGTATTATTTTTTCTATGTCATTTTTCCTCCTTTTAAAAAGGTGTGCTTACTTATTAAACATTTACGCAGTTGGTAGCTAGTGTTACCTAGATGGAAGTCCAGGCGTAAATCACTGCAGGAGCAAAAATGTGGATGGCGGATCCTCCTGATATTTCTGCAGCTGAAATCCTCAGAACCTTTGCCTGGAAGCAAGCTCCACTGAATAAAATGGCGCTTGCTTTAGAGAGGAGCGGCTTAAGATTGCTTTTCGTTAATCTTCAGTGTTCCCTCTAAACTGAGATAGTGTGAGCTAGCTCACAGTTTTTTAGCCTCCGGCTCACACGTTTTTGTCTTCGCTCAGGAAGGAGGGCTCCCGAGCAAACTAAATTGCTCGCTCACAACTTGAATGCCAGTAGCTCACAAAGTAGAATTTTGGCTCAACAGGACTCCACAGCTTAGAGGGAGCGTTTTGCTGGACATCTTCACCAGTTTCCAAATTATGAAAATGGATAGTACAGAGAAGTTATATGTTTGTTAATGAAAATGGATAGTACAGAGAAGCTATAGCCAGTGTTCCCTCTAAATTGAGTTAGTGTGAGCTAGCTCACAGTTTTTTAGCCTCCGGCTCACACATCTTTGTCTTAGCCCACGAAGGATGACTCCGGAGCTGTTATGTATTGAGCCTAAGCCTTTCCTCCAGCGGTACCTAGAACGGGCTGAGCTTGCTTCTCTAGAACAATAGCTCACCTGGATCCAGGAACTAACCACCAGATAAGCAGTGTAATGTAAATAGCCTATCACTGGGAGTGTTTGTGTGTTGGGTGTGGTGTTTTGCATGCTTATAAGCAGGGCTCCAACCTGCTAGCTTGTCTTGTAGTTTGCTGAAATCACTGAATAAACTTAGAGCTGATCACCGCAATGCGTCTGGAACCCAGTATTTAACAAGAGCAAACTAATTTATGCAGTAGCCAAATCGCTCGCTCCCAACTTTAATGCAAGTAGCTCACGAAGTAGGATTTCTGCTCACAAAGACTCCATGCCTTAGAGGGAGCATTTTGCTGGGCATCTTGACTGGTTTCCAAATTAGGAAAATGGACAGTACAGAGAACGAAGTTATATGTTTGTTAATGAAAATGGACAGTGCAGAGAAGCTATAACCTCAGTGCACAGTCAGAATCAACCCCCGGATCCCCCAGCTTCCTTGAGCCTCTGGGCACCTTTGGACGTTTGACGCAGTGTGGTGGGTGCAGTCACAAAAAATGGCTGCCATGAAATGGCTGCCACAAGACTCCTCTAAGCTGAGTTAGTGTGGGGTAGCTCACAGTTTTTTTAGCCCCTGGCTCACACATTTTTGTCTTCACTCAGGAGAGTTATGAGAGAGGGCAGCATGGGGGGGGGAAGAAAAAGAAAAATAAGGCCTTGTCTACTTACAGGAAGTTCTTATCACAGAGTTTCGAATTCCTAGAGCCACCCTTTTCACTTCTGGGTAGCTCTAGGTATCACCAGGAACTCTATGGTCAGAACTTCCTTTACGTAGGCAAGGCCTTATTTTTCTTTTTAATTTTTCTCCCTAGGAGGATCTTGGGCCCCCCCACCCAGTTTCCACCCACCAATCAGATGAGCATCAGCATGCAAGACCTGTAATTGCCTGGTGGACTCCCACCGTAAGCAGGCAAATGGGAACCCCCCCAACAGTCGGCCCTTCACTGGCTACTTACAGAATAACAGAACTCTGTATCAATTTATATAATATGCACACTCCCATCTTGCAGAAAACAAAAATCAGTCTGAATGATGAGCAATGTGTCAGGAGCCAGACTTCTGAGAAGATCGCTGATGTTAGTACTAGGGGAAAATCGCTGACATTTCGAACATGTTCAGCACTAACCTTTGCCTTTGGTATTTTATGTCTTACTAATGAGCTGCTTGTGCTAGATAAGAAAAGTGAGACTCCTGGAAGATATTGGTGTGACGTGTATAATATCTTGCACACACACACACATTCTCTTCCTATGTTTCAGTGCAGCATTACAAGTGTCTTTCCTGCTGAGGAGGCTTTCAATATTTTTGTAACATTTGTTCACATATAAATACAGAGGCGGAAAACATAGGAAGCAGAAATCACACATCCCTGATCACAATATGAGCATGATAAATGATATCTGTACACACTTCCAAGCAAAACAAAGTGGGGACAGTTTGCATAAGCAAACAATAAGTTGCGATGGTATAATAAACTGTGAAACTATTTCTGGGCACAAAGTAAACACTGTACATTTCTGCCACTGCCTCTCCAGTTCTTTCTAGGAACGTCTGTTGGCAGAGTAATGGTGCATGATCTGATTAAGGGGTACACAAAGGTTTATTCAGGAACTAACATACCTGATAGTAAGGAGGAGAGACAGAGCTGGGGTCCTAACTATGGCTGCAGTCACACACACTAAATAATCCATTTTCAATGCACTTTCTCACTGGATTTTGCCAGTTCACATAGTTAAAATCCAGTTGGAAAGTACACTGAAAGTGGATTGAAAGTGGATTATTTAGTGTGTGTGACCGCAGCCTACGGTGGAATCTGCATTGGTATTTTCCACTGCTTCGGCTACACTTCTGCTCTGTCTCCAAAAAAGATGTCCACATCTCTTTAGGTTTCACTCTCCTACTGCACTGTTATAATTTCTGCTGTCTGCATTATTTTATTGCCCTATGGTTTTGGCTTCGTCATGATTGTGGCTTCTCTCCAGCTCAACTGGATGTGGTTAAAAGCACTCTAAGCCCCCCCCCCCAAGCGCTAATCGGAGGCTTAGCTGCTCTGTTTACCTTCTGACAGCACATAGAGGAATGTAAGAAACTTTTCTCTTGCTCGACAAGCTAAGAGTGAATGATTTTGTCTTGTTTTGTGATTTTTATATTACCTGAAAAGTTAGAGAAAGATCCCTTCTACATATATACATACGTTCTGAAAACTAAACACCCAGTCTTTACAGTTTTTTGGCTATTTTCGGCTATTTCGGCTATTTTTGCTTTCTTGTTTAAACCAAAAGCTGGGCAAAACTGAAAGCTGAGAAAATCCTTCTCTTCAAATGTAAAGAGAAGTTTATAGCTTGTTGGCTTGTTGCCTTAAGTAATTTATTGCCTTGTGTAAAGCTAATGGGTGCCGGCAAACGCCGGGTGTGCTAGAGAAGAGGAGAACAACAACATTCCCGGCCAGCAAGCAGAAAAAAATAGCAGATTTTTTCGTACCACTTTGAAACAAGCATCACACAAGTACAAAGAAAGATGGTGTCAAGACTGCTTTAAAAATGAAGATGCAGATTCAGCCTACATCTTGAGTTGAGAGTGAGAGTGAGACAGGTGTAGAACTTCTGAGAAGAAGGAGGGAAATTGCCCTAAGAGCAGCAATCTGGAGGCAGACAAGGAATGGCACTTCACAGAAGAAGAGAAGGTGCTGTCCTTGCCATCCTCTCTAATTGTCTTCTTTGCTGCCCTCTGCAGGGTCTTCTTCTCTTCTTCTTTGTACACCAGACAGTGCCTTTTCCAGCAACATCACACAAACAAACAAATGAAAAAGATATGTGATACAGTGGTGTCGCTCTCTTTGTACTTTACTTCAGTGCTTGCCATTTGATTAAGGATATACTGAGTACAGTGGTGTAATATTACATACCTTCTTTTCTAAGAGGTTATTGGGAGAAGTGAAATAGACAACAGCACACTTTGTCTGTGTGTGTGTGTGTGTGTGTGTGTGTGTGTGTGTGTGAGGGAGGGAGGGAGGGAGGGAGGGAGAGAGGGAGAGAGAGAGAGATGAACAGCAAATGGAGAGGATGGGAAATCATATATCATTTGTTCTAAAAAAAATTAGGTTTGGAGCCGGGGTCTGTCGTGATCACCAGGCAGTCCGTGGACGCCACCTTCAAGCCTCAGTTAGAACAGGTTATCCTGGGGAAGCCCGTCTTCCGCAGCACAGTCCTAGACAAGGAACTGGCTGAAGAGCTGATGGAGTGTGGCAAGGAACTGAAGCAGTTCAACACCGTCGTGGGGAACACCATGTGCACCCTGGACTTCTACGAAGGTAAGACTGTTGCCATCTAGGGTTTCCAGCTCCAGATTAGGAAATACCTGGAGATTTTAGGTGTGGAGTTGGGGGTGGCATTTGGGGAGGGAAGGGACCCCAGCAGGGTATAATTCCATACAGTCCGCCCTCCAAAGCAGCCATTTTCTCCGGGGGAAGTGATTAGGGTTGTTAGGTCCCTCTTGGCAACCAGCGTGGAGTGGGGCTTATCAGAAGTGGGAGGGATGCCCAGGCAACCATTGTGATGTCACAGTGACACCCTGGTACTTGGGTGGAAACTCTATGGGAAAAATGGCTTCTACATCGCTGGTGTGATGATGTCACTTCTGGTACATACCGGAAGTGACATCACTACATCACCAGCAAAGTAGCCTGGGCCTCCCTCCTGCTCCTGATAAGTCGTCCCACTGGCCAGCTAATGGATGGCATGGGGTGGGGCTTGGGGATCCCCCACCTCCATCAGGGGACTGGCAACCCTTGAAATGATCCCTGTTGTCTGGAGATCAGTTGTAACCCTGGGAGATCTCCAGGCTTCACATGACAGTTCACAACCCATTCTGCAGATCAATTGTAATACCAGGAGATCTTCAGGTCCCACCTGGAGATTGGCAATCCTACGTGCGACACATTTATCCAATTGGTTTTTCAGGCAAACAAAACAATTGGGTTTTCAGAAGCTGAGCATAATGTATAATGTACTATCTGCCCGTTCACTTTACAAGGAATACCAGCAGAAACAGCTAGATCGCAGCACAATATTTTAAATTAATTACTGTATTTGATAAGCACTCAACAGGCTGGATTGCTAGGTGAGAATTCCTGATACCACAGGAGGCATGAACTTGATTTGGAAAAACTGAGTATCCAGTGGTTTCAGTGTGACTCCTCATGTGTAAACTCATACGGCTTGAATGCTGTTAGGGATTATGGCTTGTTTTTATGCTTGTTGCCTTTTATTATTATTTTTTAATCAACCAACCAAGCAGAAGCTTGGAAACGCAGAACCCAGGGACATTTATTAGCTATTTTAACCACTTGTATTCTCATTACTAGATTGCTTGGTCCAGTTTGGTGTGAGAGCCAGTTTGGTGTAGTGGTTAAGTGTGTGTGGACTCTAATCTGGGAGACCGGGTTTGATTCTCCACTCCTCCACTTGCACCTGCTGGATGACCTTGGGCAAGCCATAGCTCTCTCAGCCCCACCTACCTCACAGGCAGTGTTCCCTCTAAGCTGAGTTAGTGTGAGCTAGCTCACAGTTTTTTAGCCTTTGGCTCACACATTTTTGTCTTCGCTCAGGAAGGACGGCTCCAGAGCAAACTAATTTATGCGGTAATACAGACCGACAAAGTGCTATGCAGACAGTTGCTCTCCCAATAGGAGTGTGGATGGTTGAACAGGTTGCAATATATATGTACATCAACCAATCAGAGCACAGTATGTCCATTAGCTGAGTCATGGTGACTGTCCAGAAATGTGACACAACTCTAGTCACCTGACCTCTCTAGCTGTCAGTTTAGATCAGCATGATCTGAAACAAGAGTCCATAGCTCACTGACATCTTGCCAGCAATATAACCAAATGCTGTCACTCACAACTTTAATGCCAGTAGCTCACAAAGTAGAATTTTTGCTCACAAGACTCCACAGCTTAGAGGGAGCACTGCTCACAGGGTGTCTGTTGCGGAGCAGGGAAGGGAAAGGAGTTTGTCAGCCGCTCTGAGACACCTTTGGGTAGTGAAGGGCGGGGTATAAATCCAATCTCTTCTCTCTCCTCCTTCTTGTTCCTGGCTATACTCGATTGTGTCCTTTTGGCCTCTGAATCCAGTTGCATAAAGCACAGGTACGGTGGGCCCTCCCCTCCCAGAGTGTCAGATGATGAGCAGGATCACTTCTACCTTGAGATCACTTGAGAGCCAGTTTGGTGTAGTGGTTAAGTGCACGGAGTCTTATCTGGGAGAACCGGGTTTGATTCCCCACTCCTCCACTTGCACCTGCTGATGTGACCTTGGGTCAGTCACAAGCTCTGGCACAGCTATTCTCTCAAGGACAGTTTGTGTTAGAGTTCTCTCAGCCCCACCCACCTCACAGGGTGTCTGTTGTGGGGAGAGGAAGGGAAAGGAGTTTGTAAGCCGCTCTGAGACGCCTTTGGGCAGTGAAGGGCGGGGTATAAATCCAAAATCATCTTCTTCTTCTTCTTCTACCTGATGGAGGGCAGGGGTGGTCTGGAATCAAGAGCACAGCAATAGCTCCTCAAACTTTGGCTGTGCTTCTGCATACAGGTCAAGGAGCTTGGTGAAGCAGACGATGGTCGTGTCTCCAGCAGGAGAGACCTGTTGGTGGAACCCGCCGGAGAGTAGCGGCAGGGACTGAAAACTCGGGCAGATACAGACATTCCCAAACATGTTTTAGTTTTATGTGGTTCCTTAAAATACTGGCAGTGGTGGCAGAACTGATCAGTGGCTCTTAACATTCTTCCATGTAGGCTAGGGGCCAATCTGCATTTAGCATTTTTACCCACACTGGAACAGAAAAAGATGGAGTTCAAAACCACATTCAGCTTTCCCGGGCTAACACTGTGCTGACTGCAGAGTCACCCCTGAATGGCCATAAAACAGCCATAAGCAGCATGCAGTCTGGCAGGGCTCTTTTTGTAGCAGGAACTCCTTTGCATATTAGGTGACACACCCCTAATGTAGCCAATCCTCCAAGAGCTTACAGTAGCCCCTGTAAGAAGAGCTCTGTAAGCTCTCGGAGGACTGGCTACATTAGGGGTGTGTCACCTAATATGCAAAGGAGTTCCTGCTACAAAAAGAGCCCTGTAGTCTGGACACTGCCATAAAATGCGACACTCAAAGTGAAAGTGGCATGCAATGTAGATGGGAATTTCTGTTCCAGTGTGGGTTTGGTGGGATGGCGGAGCAAATGCTAGATGCAGATCGGGCCCAGTTGGTCTATCAGTGGCTACTAGCCATGGTGACTAAAGGAAACCCCCAAGTGCAGAGGCAGTAAGCCCTGAAACCCAGTGTCAGGAGGCAACATTGCGAGAAGGCTTTGGCCTCCATGCCCTGTTGTTGGACCTCCAGACAGGATGCTCAGCTAGATGGACCACTGGTTTGGTCCAGCAAGGTCCTTCTGATGTTTTTATGGCTGGCCACTGTGTGAGACAGGATGCTGAACTAGACGGACCACTGGTCTGATCCAGCAGGGCTCCCCTGATGTTCTCTTCTTAAGGCCTCGCCCCTCTATGCCCTGCTGTCAAAAATCCAGAGGAACTGATTGGCCTCTGAGTGAGACAGGATGCTGGACTAGATGGACTATTGGTCTGATCCAGCAAGGTTCTTCTTATATTTTTACCACCTGCCAAGACCCATAAGAAAGCTTCCAGTTTTCTCTCTGTAGACCTGGGCTGAATACTACTCTTGCGGGGGAGGGGCCTGCATGCACCACAGAAAAATGAGAGTTTGGCAGTATTAGTAGTGCCTGGTGTTATGTATTGGGATGTGAATCCTTGTTATATATTTCCATGTTAAGCTTGAGTTTGAATGTGGCTCTTCAGCTGTCACATTACCATTGGCTGATTTCGGCGAAACCGTTGTAAATACCCAATCACTGTGTGAGAATGTTGCAAAGAGGGAACGGTCCTGATTGGCCTTTATCCCTTTGTTATGATTGGCCATTATCTCTGTGTTGTGATTGGCCTTTATCTCTGTGTTGTGATTGGCCTTTAGCTAACTGTGGGTGTGGCTTTGACAGCCTGGGAGAGTTTAAAAAGGGAGCTGTGCTCCACTTGTTTGTAGTGTGTTCCTGAGTTGGTGTTTGCTGTTCAATAAATCTGAAATCACTTTTTGCTGAAATCGTTGTTGAGTTTCCATACTTAACAGTTGGTTGATCTTTCATTACAAGCATCTGGGACCTTGGAGCCAGTTTGGATTGTAGTGGTTAAGTGCACGGACTCTAATCTGGGAGAACTGGGTTTGAGTCCCCACTCATCCACTTGCAGCTGCTGGATGACCTTGGGCAAGCCCTAATGTAGCCAAGCTCTTGGAGGATTGGCTATATTAGGGGTGTGTCGCCTAATATGCAAAGGAGTTCCTGCTACAAAAAGAGCCCTAGTTCTGTCAGAATTGTCCTTGAAAGGGCAGTTTCTCTCAGAGCTCTCTCAGCCCCACCTACCTCACATGGTGTCTGTTGTGGGGAGGGGAAGAGAAAGGAGATTGTAAGGTGTTCTGAGACTCCAAGTAAAGGGCAGGGTATAAATCCAATCTCTTCTTCTCTTCTTCTTCTTATTACTGTGGTTCCTTAATGTGCAAAAATCTGCATCTGATGTCCCTGCAGGCCAAGCGCGCCTTGATGGCGCCATATGCTCGTTCACCAATGAAGAGAAAATGAAGTACCTGAAGGCAGCTCACGAGGCCGGAGTGAGAAACATAGAGATGGAATCGTCCGTTGTGGCAGCCATGTGCAATCTGACGGGCGTCAAAGGTAACTGCGAGCATGGGTTGCCAGCTCTGGGTTGGGAAACTGCTGGAGATTTGGGGGTGGGGCTGGGGCGGGGAAGGGTTTGGGGAGGGGGGGCTCAGCAGACTATAATGCCATGAAGTCCTCCCTCCAAAGCGGCCATTTTCTCCAGGGGGACTGATCTCTGTAGTCCGGAGATCAGTTGTAATTCTGGGAGACCTCCAGGCCCCACCTGGAGGCTGGCAACCCTGGCATGCAAGCCTAATTTCTCCTCCTGATTCAAGTGTAGTAGTTATTTGTACGTACAAAATGACTGTCCTTGGTTTTCTGTCATTATCAGTACCAATGGCTTTGTGCCTTTTCGTAACCTCTGGTGCCGTGTGCTTCCGGTCGTCATGAGGCGTCTCCCCTTTCCTCCCCCCCCCCAATATTTTTGTTATTTTTATACACTTCCAGACAGACAGACAAACAAACATATATGAGAGCAATAACAGCTTCATCAAATCTCTTAGTTCATCCTAATAAATATACCAGTTAACCAATTTTCACTCAGTATGTGATTTTAATTGCTGCTGACCTACATTTAACAATCTAATCTTTTATATTTCTGTTCTATAAATCTAACTATGCATCTACCTTGAAGTTACATATTTACTTCAATCTATAAATTCCATTTCATTTCTAATAATAATCAAAAGCAAGTTTTCTCCTGTTTAAGCTTTTTATAATAGCCCTTTATTGGCTAATATTGATCTAATCCTTATAATGTTTTTGTAAGTAGATTCTCTATAATTATATTTTCCCTGAACATTCTTCTCTAAACAACTTTGTTCATGTGAGCATTCATGACCTGTAGAGGTGTCTCCCCTTCCCTTTTCTTTCAAGGATAAGATTGTCAAAACAAGAACAACTCATTGAGGCTGAGTTCAGACTGGCAGTTTGCCCTGCTATAGCCGCATGTGAGCAATGTTTCACAAGCGGATTAATGGGGGCCGTTCACACAGGCACATCTGTCTGGCGTTCCCCATCCGTAGTCAATCTGTCATGTACCGCTTCGCTCCCGCATTTAAAAGATACCTGGTGAAAGTGGTAGCAAATCCCGGAGAGCGCCTTTATCCCGCTTCATTCCACTTCAGGGAAGTGTGAACGCTAACCCAAAAAGCCGGGAACAACCCGCTGTAATAATGTCCACCGGGTGTTTCCACGCATAAAGTGCGCTTGATTGCCCTGGAGAGGCAGCAGCGATGTGATTGGATGTGCTCCGCTCTACTGCCCAATGTGGTGCTGGTGCAATGGGATCTCCCCAAATCACCCTGATGCACATCAGTACATATGCACATATCTGCATATGCGCACTTAGCCAAATTACCAGGAAAAAGCTGTTTAGAGCTGCACCTCCGGGCCAGCAGTCTGAATGCTCCCTCGCACCTCCTCCTGGTATGCTTCCGCATCAATCTGCACAATGTGACCGGGAGAACCCGGAACAGTTTGTTCCAGATTTTTTTTGCAACGACTCCCTCCCGCTTCAAACTGCCAGTCTGAACTCAGCCTGAATTTCTACCATTAGTGGCTATTAGCCACTGTGTCTGGGGCGAATGATGCTCTGTGTTCTTGGTGCTTGGGGGGCAACAGTGGTGGGGGGAGCTTCTGGAGTTCTGAGCCCGCTGGTGGACCTCCTGATGGGCACCTGGGTTCTGGCCACTGTGTGACACAGAGTGTTTGGACTGGATGGGCCACTGGCCTGACCCAGCGTGGCTTCTCTTATGCGCTTACCTTCCTGCGTGCCATCGTTCAAGGCACAGAGCCTCTGCCTGTGAAAAGGGCAGCAGCCCTAAGTTATCTTCAGGATTATTTTAGATCTTTATTTTTTTGGTTTTTCGGAGGGGGAAAAAAGTGTCTGTCTCTATGTGGAGGTTCTCCTCCTCGGTGGAATACAGCACGCCCTCACTTTATTTAGGAGCTTCCGCACAACGCCATGCTCTGGACTGACCGCTACTCTTAGGTACTCTTGGCTCGTGGGACTCCCGGGAGTTTTCCTTTCAAGCCGGAGGAAAGAAAATCCTCTGTTGGTCTACTTGAAACTGGCTGCAGGGAGAGCCTCCGTGTAAAAGCTCTGCAGGCTGGCAAATCCCTGGGGGTTTGGGGGCAGGCCCTGTGGAACGTGGCATTTGGGGAGAGGAGGAGCTCAGCAGGAACAGGAGGCCGTGGAGTCCAAATTCTGAAGCCGCCATTTCCTCCGGGGAACTGGTCCCTGTAGTCTGCAGAACAACTGTAATTCCAGCGGAACTCCAGGCCCTACCCGGAGGTTGGTAACAATAGCCCAGAGCCTATATGGGTGATGTGCTTGGGAAATACCTGGAGATTTGGGTGTGGGGCCTTGGGGGAGGGTGGGATTTGGAGAGGGGAGGGACTTCAGCAGGGTATAACAGCACAGACTCCACCTTCCAAAGCTGCCATTTTCTCCAAGGGAACTGATCAATTGTCAGTTGTAATTCCAGGAGATCTTCGGCCACCCGCTGGAGGTTGGCAACCTGACTATTTTTGTGTCTGTGTGGCGCTTCAGGCTGCCTTTAGAATGGCCATAATAAACTTCAGGGTTTCTCCGCTTTAGCCTTTTGACAGGGCCTCCCCCACTTTAGCCACTGAGCAAAGGAAGGGCTGAGCTGTTAGTGGGGGCTTGGCATTGGTCAATATTTCCATGCTGGGAGGAGTTGGGGGGAGCGAGGCGAACAGCAAACAGAACAGGGATGGGGCATATGGACGCCATTTCTGCCTCCGTCCGACTTGCTGCTGTTAGGAGCCAGTTTGGTGTAGTGGTTAGGAGCACGGACTCTAATCTGGGAGAACTGGGATTGATTCCCCAGTTCTCCACTTGCAGCTGCTGGATGACTTTGGGCAAGCCACAGTTCTGTCAGAGCTGTCCTCGAAAGAGCTCTCTCAGACCCATCTACCTCACAGGGCATCTGTTGTGGGGAGGGGAAGGAAAAGGAGTTTGTAAGCTGCTCTGAGAGAAGGGCAGGGTATAAACCCAATCACCACCACCTCCACCACCTCCACCACCACCACCACCACCACCACCACCACCACCACCACCACCACCTCCTCCTCGTCCTCCTCGTCCTCCTCTTCTTCTTCTTCTTCTTCTTCTTCTTCTTCTTCTTCTTCTTCTTCTTCTTCTTCTTCTTCTTCTTCTTCTTCTTCTTCTTCTTCTTCTTCTTCTTCTTCTTCTTCTTCTTCTTCTTCTTCTTCTTCTTCTTCTTCTTCTTCTTCTTCTTCTTCTTCTTCTTCTTCTTCTTCTTCTTCTTCTTCTTCTTCTTCTTCTTCTTCTTCTTCTTCTTCTTCTTCTTCTTCTTCTTCTTCTTCTTCTTCTTCTTCTTCTTCTTCTTTCACAGTGTTCATAGGGATGTAGGGTTGCTAGGTCTTACCTTGCTGCCAGTGGAAGGCTCCAGCCCGGGTTCCTGAAGCTTTTGGGATGCTCACCATAGGGTTTGTAGCCAAATGCTAGAACGTCCCTCGCACAACATGCCCGGCGCAATGACATCACCTCTGGGTAACGGCATCATGCTGGGCACATTGGGCACACTGGGGCTTTTCAGGGGCGGGGCTCCCCTAGCAGCCAGCTGGCTGGTGGTGGATTGGGAGCCTCGAAAGTGGGAGGAAACCCTTCCCCCATTGGGGGATCCGTCAGAATTACAGCTCACCTCCAGACTACAGAGGTCAGTTCCACTGGAGAAAATGGATGCTTTGGAGGGTGGTCTCTCTGGCATTGTACTCCACTAAGGTCCCTGTGCTCCCCAGTCTCTGTCCTCAAATTTCCAGGAGTTTCCTAGCCTAGACCTGGCAACCCTAATGACCCCCATCCCTTCTGGGGGTCAGAGAGGACTCAGCAACCTTCCTGCACAGTGGTGGATTCTCTTTCTCCTGTGTGGATCCAACTCATAATTAATTAAGCCAGACTGTTGCCTAAAACACATTTTCTGTGCTTCTTTATTGATGCGGAAAGGTAAATGTGCATTAAATCAGACTTGCATTTGCAGTTCTAAAATAGTTGTTTGCAATTCTAAAGTCAGCTAAAATGCTTTTTCAAAAAGTATCCTGATTAACAGATGGGCTATTTATTAAAAGGGCGCGGAGACCCATTCTGCATGGCACAATCTTGCAAGCCCATCCTAAACGTTTCTCCTTAGAAATGTCTCCGTTCAACAGAGTTTATTGTCCTGGATGGGCAGCTCAGATTCTCAGATGTTTACATTGGTTAAATGCAACTTTTGGCTTTCATACCCTGGTTCGTGCTTCAGCTTGGTTAATACACATTAGAATGCTGAAAGACAGCAGGTATGTTTTCTGGCTAATGAAGATTTTGCATTTGCATGCTGAATGGATTTAAGCCATAGCCAAATGAAGTCTCATTTGAAAATGCCTTTAAAAGGCTGGACTAAGGCAGGTTTCTATTTTTTTTTTTTTTTTTGTAAATGGGTGTAAATGCTGAATGATCCTCTTTCCTAACTAAATGCATGTGAGTGGGGGGCCTTAAATACCACAGGCAAGGGTTGCCCACTCTAGGTTTGGAAATTCTTGGAGATTTGGATGCCGAGCCACGGGAAAGCATCAAGTCTGTCCTCCAAAGCAGCCATTTTCTCCAGGGCTACTGGCCTCTGTAGTCTGGGGATCAGTTGTAATTCCAGGAGATCTCCAAGTCCCAGCTGGAGATTGGTGTAAGGTAAAAGGTAAAGGTTTCCCTTGCTTGAAAGCCAGTCGAATCCGACTCCAGGGGGCGGTGCTCATCTCCATTTCCAAGCCGAAGAGCCAGCGCTGTCTGAAGACTTTTCCGTGGTCATGTGGCCAACATGACTAAATGCCAAGGTGTGCGGAACATTGTTACTTTCCCACCAAAGTGGTACCTATTTCTCTACTTGCAATGTTTTGCTTTCGAACTGCTTTGTTGGCAGGAGGAGACTGGTGGTGACCCTACCAGAAAAATGTATTTCAAAGAACATCAGCGGTGGTAATACATGCAGACACACATCACATTGGATTCATAGCTCGCATCCTTTGCACTTGAGAAGTCACCCCTAAATAGACGTATGTCTGAGGTTTACGCTTCCCCGGTTCCGTTTTGTCTAAATCTTAAAAACTGCATGGCTTTTAGATGGTCCTTTTAGCTGGAGATGCCGGGCGTTGAAACTGGAACCCTCTGCCAGCAAAACAGTGTCAGTAATGGTTGTTTAATGTTCCACACTGTGTCCATTGTTCTGTGTTCCCTATCTCGTCCCTGCTTCTGCGCTTGCGTAGGTATGCTAGCTGTAACATGGGAGCTTCTTCTCTGCTGCTCGGTGTTATCACGGTGGCCTTGAATGCAGGCTTTGGGCTATTCTTAAGTCTATGAGAATTTTCCATTCCTGTGAAGCTGAGGGGAGGAGGGAGTTGTCTCCCGCCCATTAAGTAACTCTCCCGCCGGGTGTTTCCTGCGCGCGCGCTTGCAGGTCATTTCCTAGTCGCCTTTTGCATCACACTATAACCATGCTTGAGCAGCTTGTCCCGCCATTCCTGACAATAACCTTTTCACTGTGGGTTTTAGCACTGTATTCCAATAAAGCCCTTCTTACTCCTAAGAATGCTTGGATCTACTTGCTTCTGAACCTGACAAACAGATGCTCTACCACTGAGCCTCAGCAGGAGCAAACATTCTGATCGATTATGATTACGCTTACCTTGCTAAGTGCCGTACAATGAATAAACCCACTCTTGCCAGAATGACTTACAATCTAATTAATCCGGCACAGAAGGAAAAGAAAATCTGAGTTACGCCACAATCGCGAAGCAGCATAAAACAGGCCAGAAAAGAAAGAAAAAATAGCTCTAGGCTTTCCCAGCCTTGTGTGTAACTTGAAGCACCTCATTTCGATTGCTTTTCTTTTCATTCCTAGGTGCTGTGGTATGTGTCACACTCTTGAACCGGCTCCAAGGGGACCAGATTACCTGTTCTCCAGAAGTCCTGGAGGAGTTTGAGTCAAGGCCACAGAAATTGGTGGGGGGGTTTATTAAGAAGCGTCTGAGGAAAAAATGACACTGCTGCTTTAACTCCCATTAAAGACTCCGTGTTCCTTCATGGATGAATTCATGACGAAAATGTGCCTCATAATTGCTTACGCCTCACCCGACCGCATTACGATTAATCCTTCAGAGCAGTCTACGTTCAAAGGCAGAATATGAATGACGGTTAATTAAGTTCTAGCATTATTTGCCATATTTTCCGCCGTAGCTTAGGAAATAGGTCCGGCGTTAAAGAGAAAACTTGTAATATGCTAAAGAAGTGTCCCTGTCCATCAGCGTAGATGATCTTGTTGTGCTGAGAAGCTGAATAAATCCCCCTCTGAAAGGATTTAGGTCAGTGAACCTCGGTCGAGGGGAGGGTTTCTGAGTGGGTTTGAACAGCAGGCAGCTTTTAAGGGGGAGGGGGAAATTTGGGGTTTGCCATTTTATTGTATGACACCGCCACTTTAAATGGTTTTAACTGTATTATTGGAATTTTATTGAGTTGTATTTTATGTGTGTATTATGCTGGTTTTATAATTGTTTGTAAGCCGCCATGAGCGCTTCAGTGGGAGGGCGGGACAGAAGTCTAACCAATAAATAAATAAATAAAATTATTCTGGTATTAATGGGAAATATTTTTAAATGGTTCTTGTAAGCTGCCTTGAACCACAAGGAAAGATGGGATGTCTTTATTTGTTTACATTCTTTAGACTCCACCTTTCTCACAGGGTCTCAGGGGGATTAGAAGAGGAAGAAGAAGAGTTTGGATTGATACCCTGCCTTTCACTCGGAGTCTCAGAGCCGCTTACAAACCTTTCCCTCCCCCTCCCCACAACAGACACTCTGGGAGGTAGGCGGGGCTGAGAGAACTCTTTCTGGAACTATCCTTGAGAGAACAGCTCTGACAGAACTATGGCTTGCCAAAGGTCATCTGTTGCCCTGCAAGGCACTTTAATAATAATAAGCGCTCTTATGGACATCTAGTCCATAAGTGATAAAAACCTGGACTTTGCAAGTAGTGTGTAAAAGAGACTGAACTGTGTGGTGACCCAAAAGTGATGCCAGTTACAGACACACACCCAGAAGAAGGAAGCCTTCCTTTTGAGATGATGTGCCATGGTTCTTGAGGCTACCTGCCCTCTTACCCGCTGTAAGATGGACCAGCTCCCTGGGCACATGAAGCAACAACAGCCAGGCAGATGCCATGCCAAGGCAGACCAGAAACCTGGAATCCAGACTCCATGAGAAGCTTCTTCCTACACAGGCAGGCAACATTCCCTTCCCCCACCTAGCCTCCCCTAGCTGAAGAGACAGCCATAAACCAATCAAGGAACCATTGGAATAACAATGACTCTGGCCGCATGAGTCATAATCCCTTCAGGTGCCACTGCCCTGCCCAGAGTTACTAGATCTCAATATTGCCCACTCCCCGTGAACCCAGCTCCAATCAGTATGTTTTTGGGGATGGACCAGCAAGAGGTGTGCCAGAGGATGTGGCCAGCCTAGCCCACCCCCCAAAGCCACCTTATAAAAGAGGGCACCCAGGACTTTCTCTCTCTCCCTCCTCACCTATCTACACACCCTGTCTCCATGACTGTTGGTTTAGTGCTACCAGAGTCTCAACATGTCTCTGCTGGGTCAGGACATGATCCCCATACCTTATAGTCTCCCTTATTTTTCCTAAGGATTGCTTCATCCCACCAAGGACAGGTAAAGTATTACCCCTCTGTACAGGTTTCTAGAACCTTCTCACCCCAAGTTCAAGAGATAAGAAAGGCCCAAGTACTGATACTCTGCCAGCATGTGCAAGATCTTACTCCTCTCTCACACCCCTTCAGGAATGAGAGATACCAAGATCCCACATGCTTCAGGAACACTTAAATCAGCATTCTGCCACCAGGACCTCTTTAAGGACGTTCCCAACTCAGATAGAAGAAGAGGTCCCACCTCCTGCCTGGTTCCTGGGAATTAACAATTTATCAGCTCTGGGCTAGAGCTGCAGATAATTAACCCACAGTGGTAGCCTTCAGCTGAGTCACCTCAGGCAACAGAGATTTAGCCTTAGACCCCAGTTGCAATACAGGACTCACACTCAGATAATATTAAGAGATAGTATCTTTATTCAGCAAAGCATACATATAATCAGACTTGCAAAGATTAGAAAACAAAGAAGATCTATAGCTTCTCCAGCTGTAACTATACAGAGGTATTCATATTTACCAGTCATTCAGAGGTACAGGTAATTCAAAGTCCATTATCCAGGGAATCTTAAGGATGAACCACATGCTTGCAGTGGGCAGTTAAGGCCAGCCTGCTGCCCACTAGTAAAATTCCATGTTGCAGGTAAGTAATCCAAACAGAGACTAACTCTTAGAAAGAAGCTAACTTTCCATAGGGTGATCACAACTCCCTCCCTCTCCCGTCACAATTGAATATGGCCATTTATCCAATCACAAGGGAATTAAGAGGTGTGTCCAAGCAGACATTGCTGATGCTACTAAAGGCACATCTGCTGAGCTTTGAAGGGTAAATATCTTGGTGTCATGCCTGTCCTTGACTCAGCCCCTGACCCAGCCCCTGACAGCCAAAACAGGGAGGCTTCGGTACCTTTAAGGGCTGAAGAGGCACCAGGACCTGCAACTGATGTAAGTGCTGTGGAGGATACACAGCAGCCTGAGCCAACTGTGGGACGCTTTGCACCTGGAACGGTGCCTGAAGCAAGCACTTCACCACCTGCCTCTCCCCCACCTGTGCACCGGCTAAGGGATCGTCGGCGTCAAGACCTGGCCAGCCGAAGAAAAGAGTCACACTCCAGAGGGCAAAGAACCTTGAGCCCTGAGTATTAGCAGCAGTCAGGACCTTGCTCACAGGTGCTCATGGGCTACGGAGCCAGAGCACTATTTAGGAAAGCCTCTGGCCATGAGCACACTTGTGCTAGCAACGTCGTTGTCAGGACCTGAATCTTTGTATCTCTGCCTCAACCCTTGTGAAACCCTTACCGGTTTTTGACCCTTGGCTTCGTGGACCCTGCGTTTCTTTCTGACTCCTCTGGCATCGTTGTGATTTATGGACTTGACTCTCTGGTATGTCTGACCCTACTTATGGACTGTGATTTAAAACCTGTTTGAACCGTGCTACCTGATTTACTCGGCTTTAACCTTGGACTGTTCCTGGACTTTTGCTCATTCATGTCGCACCTCCGGGTCCTGCCCTGACACTTGGGCCTAGCTCTTCCCATGTGTGAGAAGGCACCTGAATGTCTCCTTGCTCTAGCAAAAGGTGTCAACCACGCTTGTATATGGATATCAAGGTTGGCATCTGTGCAGGCCGTCTGCTCAGGTGACAAAAGTCACATGGATATGTTAGCAGCCAGACCATTTGGGCCTAGCAGGAATAAATCAGGAAAGTCTTTTCATATGTACCCTCAACGAAACATCCTGCTAATGCGAATGTGCTATCCATCTCTCTCTAATTTTCCTAGACCTGTACAATTGTGAGTGTGTTTGTGTTTTGTATGCTTGTGATACAACTCTTAGTAAAAGAGACCATTTTATACCAAGTAGGTCTTTGAGTCTATTTCTGGTGTGTCTGGAGGAAGTGGGACCCCTGTATACAAAGGTGCTTTGCTCCCTTATTTGCCTGTTGCCTTGCTTAAATATCACAATACCCCATAATCATGAAGAACATGTGGCAATTGGGCTGACACATCCAGCAGCTGCGAGTGGAGGAGTGGGGAATCAAACCTGGTTCTCCCAGATCAGAGTCCGCACACTTAACCACTACACCAAACTGGCTCACATATAGTGAGTTAAGTACGATCAAAAGAATGGGACATTCAGTGACTAATGCCTTAGGACAGGGGTCCTCGATGTGTTGACTGTGGGCCCCATGGCACCGCCGCTGACACCTTTTCTGGTGCTGTTACCCAGAATAGTCTGGTCTCCTTATAACTGGGGGGAATTAGCGAAGGAGGCAATGGCTTGTGAGAGAGGGTAATAGCGAGATCTCCACCAATGTTTATGGCGATTTTCTAGGAAACTCTCAAAAACTGAACCAGGCAGTGGCTTAGCCAAGAAGAGTTCTTTTTATTGAAAGAGGAATGTCTAGGAATGTCCGGCTTTCCTTGACCATGGCCAGGGCCTTTTCAGTCCTGGCCCCAACCTGGTGGAACTGTCTGCCAAATGCCATCAGGGCCCTGCAGGACCCAGTGCAATTCTGCAGGGCCTGTAAGGCAGAGGTGTTCTGCCAGGCTTTTGTTTGGGGGCAGCAACAGTTGGTTGCATTGGCTGGTGCCCTTCCCCTCTCCCCCCTGTATAATTTGTTTTAAGTTCCCTCTCCCCTTTCTACTAAATGGCCAGGCAGTCTAGAACTGGAACAGAAATTTGTAATACGTTGTCAAAGGCTTTCACAGCTGGAGTTCATTAGTTGCTGTAGATTTTCTGGGTTGTCTGGCCGTGGTCTTGGCATTGTAGGACCTGATGTTTTGCCATCAGCTGTGACTGGTATCCTCAGAGGTATAACACAGAAAGATGGAGTACTCTCTGGCCATATCTGCATTAGTCTTTCCCACCAGTGTCCCCACCTTTTGGCTCTGTCTTCAAAAAAGCTGTCCACATTTTGTGTCATTTTCACACCTCAACAGTGCTAGCATACTTTTGCACATCCACATATGTTTATCGTCCTTTTGGGGCGGCTCCAATGTCATTACACCTCTGCACTGTTTTAAAAGATTCTTCTCGAAACAACATTCAAACAAGCATTGAGAAAGACGGTGTCACAGCAGCACGCAACTGATTTAAAATGCAAATGCAGATTCGGCTTCTGTGTCAATGTGAGAAGAAAAATGGTAGGCAAGTAATTTATATCTACTCAGGAAGGTGAGGTAGGGCTCAGTCGTTATCTTGTAGGAGTTTCCCAGGCTGTGACATCCTAATGGAGGAGCTTTGCATATGCAAAAGTACCTCCTCTGTGTAGCAACCCTGGACTTTCTTGGTGGTCTCCCATCCAAGTCCTAACCAAGGCTGACCCTGCTTAGCTTCCAAGATCTGGTCAGGACAGAGAGACTATGAAGCTGAGGAAAACTAGAGTTCCATCAGGACATGTAAGCAGGGCTATTTTGGGGCAGGAATGCACAGGAACGGAGTTCCGGCTGGCTCCCAAATTGGCCACGCCCAGCAGGAACTCATTAGCATAATAGGCCACACCCAACCAAGAAACTCATTAGGATTGGCTACATTTGGGGTGTGTGACCTAACATGCAAAGGAGTTCCTGCTACAAAAAAGGCCCTGGGTTTTGACAACAAACAAGGTAAACAGAATAAGAAGCAAAAGGTGGGTGTGGCTGGATGACCACACTTCTGGTAACATGGGTGTGTGGCCTGATATGCTAATGAGTTTGTGCTGTCTGGGGTGTGGCCTATTATGCGAATGAGCTCCTGCTGGGCTATTTCTACAATAAAAGCCCTGCATGTAAGAATGTGTAGTTATTGTAGTGGAAAGTGTTGTCAAGTCCCAGACTACTTATGGTAACCCCTCATGGGGTTTCCGAGGCAAGAGATGTTCAGAGGTGGTTTGCCATTGCCTGTCTTTGCGTCGTGACCTTGGGCTTCCTTGGTGGCCTTCCATCCAAGTACTCAAACAGCCCCTTATAAGGATTTTCGGGAAGGTCACTTTAACTATAAAGAGGCATTTGAGAAACAATGGTGGTGCTGGAAAACTAGAAAGCTGGCTGAATATGCACGACCAGAAGTACTTGCTATGATTTTATTTGGCTATTCTAGAAGATGTCTTGAGCATGTTGGTTGTTTACTTTTGTCCTCCTTTTATGTTTAATTATTATTGGATGATTGGGGCCTTTTTTGTTCTACGTGACATTTGTATTACCTTATCAATTTATATATATATATATATATATATATATATATATATATACACACACACACACACATGAGAGAGAGAGAGAGAGAGAGAGAGAGAGAGAGAGAGAGAGAGAGAGAGAGAGAGAGAGAGAGAGAGAGAGAGAGAGAGAGAGAGAGAGATGCCTCCCCCCCATGGTCAGGTTGATCTTCGGGGGTATTTGATTGAAAATTATCTGTATGCATTCCATATTTCCTCTTGGCCCTGTTTGTGGGTGATGATACTAGAGAGATCTGTAGTGGTCAGCTTTCAAAACATCTTAGCTTTAATTTAAATTATATTTAAAGTAAAGTTATTTGCCCAGTCCCGGAAATCAATTTTTGAATCATCATTAATGTTATAAATTGGCCACTAGGTGGCATCTGCCAAGAATCTAACCAGAAAACTCCTTCATACCTCTATTTGGCATATAAAGGTGACAGATGGTTTGGTGCTCGAGGCAGGAAATTCAAATGACACTCACTAGTCACGGTGGTTATATAGCGACTAAAATCGCTGGCAGTTTGTTCTCTTGTAAAAGCAAATCCTTACTGCCTTCTTCCTGATGAGGAATAAAGCTCTGTCATTTCCCCTCCCTTTAGAATGTATATCTCTCCAGTTTAAGGAGGAGAGACAGGCGCCTTCAGTGGAAAACTGAAAGCAACTTTGGGCAGATTTGTGGGAAAGAAGGCAGGGCTGGAGATTAGGGTTTGCTCTCTGCAGACGGCAGCTGGTGCTCTCTCAGCCCGATCTGCATCTAGCATTTGCGCCGCCGTCCCACCAAACCCACACTGGAACAGAAATCCCCATCTATGTTGCCTGCCACTTTCACTTTGATTGAGTGTCGCATTTCATGGCAGTGTCCAGACTGCATGCTGCTTTCACTTCGTTTGATCTCTGGTTTTATGGTGGCTGTCTGCATAGATTTATGGCCATTCGGGGGTGACTCTGCAGTCAGTACAGTGTTGGCCTGGGGTAGTTGAATGTGGTTTTGAACTGCATCTTTTTCTGTCCCAGTGTGGGTTTGGTAAAACAACTGAGCAAATGCCAAATGCAGATTGGCTCTCAGACTTACAACTGGTCCCCAGGTTACTTTGGCCCGTTCTGCACTCTCCTTTTAATCCACGTTCACCGCAGTGTCCTCCAAGCAATTCTGCACTAAAATTGAATTCAAACTTCTTTTTAATCCAGGTCCCCCCCCCCAATTCTGCACTAAAAGCAAGTTCAACCTTCCTTTTATTCTGGGTTTTCCCCCATTCTGCATCACTTTCCCTCCCCTCAGCAGTCAGCTCGGTTTCAGCGTTCTGTTGCCTCCCCAGGGGTTATTGGGAGGCTGTTTTGCTGTGGATTTAAATTGCCTTGATTCAAACACTGAGAAAATCCAGAGTGGCAGGCAAAGGCAGAAAGGACCAGAGATCAGTTCCCCTGGAGAAAATGGCTGCTTTGGAGGGTGGACTCTGTGGCCTTGTACCCCCGCTCCACCCCCAAAATCTCAAAATTTCCCAACCCAGAGCTGGCAACGCCACTGCAGATACTCTGGCCCCAAGCCATTCAGGGCTTTAAACTTTGAACTGGGCTAAGAAATTAACTGGCGACTATCAGTGTGTATTCTTGTGTGGATTGCATGGGTCTCTGCAGTGCTTTGACACAGGCAGGGAGGCCAGGTCTCCTGCTATAGCAGAAAACCTCCTGGTCTGCCCCCTCCTTCCCTGCTGCTGATTGACAGGGCAGCCGGGAGAAAACTGGAGGGGGGGGGCGAATTCAGTGTCACACACGAATGTGTGATGTTGCTTCTGGCACGAAACGGGAACTGATGTCATCACTAGCATTATCAGGCACTGGCTGGCAACTGGTGGGAGGCAGAGACATAGGGAGGTGCTGTCAGGGAAACCCAGAAGTGATGTCATGTTGCTCTTAGAGTGGTGTAACATCACATCCAGGCTTACCCAGAAGTGACATCACTTTGATTTTTGATTCCCCCCCCTCCTTCTGGCCTCCGGAGTGCTAGTGGGCAACAGCAGCTACAGGACGGTGATCTCCTACCCCCTGTGGGAAAACGGTAAGCCTAGTCATTGCATTGGGGTGACCCTCAAAGATCCACCATATAGTATGGGGTGAATCCTAGAATGTCCTCAATGTCGCTTCTGATTTCATGCTGCAGGTGACATTTTGTGTTGGCACAATGGCAAATCTTTTATACCTGCCCCCTGAATTCTTCTGCTTGGGTGGCATCTAGGGCTTGGGAATCCTAGGCCCATTCTGCATCTAGCATTTGCTCCGTTGTTTTACCAAACCCACACTGGAACAGAAAAAGATGTGGCTCAAAACCACATACCCTGGGGCCAGCACTGTGCTGACTGCAGAGTCACCCCTGAAAGGCCATAAAACGGCCATGAATCTATACAGACAGCTACCAAAAAACTGAGAGATCAAACAAAGTGAAAGTGGGCATGCAGTCTGAACACTGCCATAAAATCCAACAATCAGTCAAAGTGAAAGTGGCATGCGATGCAGTGGGGAATTTCTGTTCCAACGTGGGTTTGGTAAAACAGCGGAGCGAATGCTAGATGCAGCATGGGCCATGAAAAGTACTGAGACTGACGAGTGATTTCAGCTCTCACATACTTTATTAGTTGAAGAACAAGACAAGTGAGCCGGCTCGCAGGCCGGCTTTTTATCCCCAGTGAGCCCACACCCCAAAACACACAACACCCAGTGATTCGCTATTTACATTGATTGAGTTATCTCCTGCTCCTCAATTGGAGGGGAGCTAGGATCCTCTAGTCCATTGTCTTTCTGGGCGAAGCTCAGGCTCTTCGCCTGGCCACATGGTGGACCGGTTAGAACCAGTCCCAGCACATGGCTGCCCTGAGCCCATGTCCTCAAGTGGATACATTACACCCCTCCCCCCTTGGTCAGAGATATACCCGCACACAAAGTCCTTTAAATAAGCCGGAGGCTTTCGTTCCCGGGTTGAGCGTCGGGGGGCCAGGACGGGAGGCGATGCAGGTGCCTGTGTCCTGGCTGGGGAACCGACCGGTGCTGGCGGAGGGGACCTGGCCGCCGGGGCGTCGTCAGCTGTGGTCGAGGCTTCAGTAGACGGGGTGAGGGGGTCATGGCTGTGCTTTCCGCCGGGCTGTGTTCCTGCAGAGAAGATCATGGCTCCTCTGCCTCCTGAGGTTCGGGGTCCTCGAAGTCGTCTGGCTCCCGCGGCGCCACCCTGCGGCGGAGTTGGTCGATGTGGCGGTGGAGCACGTTACCATCTTCGCAGGAAACCTCATACGAACGGGGGCCCCTGACCCAGACCACCCGGGCCGGAACCCAGGGCGGACCCTTGGTGTAGTTCCGGGCATACACCGGGTCCTCGGGGAAGAACCCCCTAGCCGCTTCATGGGACTCGGTGACCGGTGCCTTTTCTGCAGCGCGATCAGGATGTAGACGGTCCATCCAGGTCATCAGGCGACGGCCTAGGAGGAGTTCGGCCGGACTACGCCCTGTTGCGGTGTGGGGAGTGATCCGCTGGCCAAAGAGGAATGCTGCCAGCTTGTAGTCCCAGTCCTTTGAATCCAAGCGACGGAGTGCATCTTTGGTCGTCCTGACCATACGTTCCGCTTGGCCGTTGGTCGCGGGGTGGAAAGGGGCGGACCGGACATGGCGTATTCCGTAGTAACGGGTGAAGTCCATAAATTCGCTGGATGTAAAGGCCATCCCGTTGTCTGTGACTAGGGTGTCAGGAATGCCCTGGGCACTGAATATCTGCCACATTGCTCTGATAGCAGCTTTGGAAGAGGTGGATGGTACTGGGACCACCTCTAACCACTTGCTGTATGCATCCACTAGGATGAAGAACAGCTGCCCCTGGAACGGGCCCGCAAAGTCCAAGTGCAACCGAGACCAGGGGCGGTGTGAGGATTCCCAGGCACGCTCAGGGGCCCTGGGGGGCTCCGGGCGGGATGACTGGCATGGTTGGCATCTCCGGACCATGTCTTCTATGTCTTTGTCCAGCCCCGGCCACCATACATAACTCCTAGCCAGGGCTTTCATCCGAACCACCCCCGGGTGTGCCTCGTGGAGGGTGGTGAGGACCCATTCCCTCAGTGGCGCAGGAATGACCACCCGGCTCCCCCACATAACGCAGCCTTTGTGAGTGGACAACTCCTTCCTGGAGGTGAAAGCTGTGAAGTCTGGGCCTGCCTGGCCTGCGGGCCATCCCCTTACCACCCAGTCGAGAATGCGGCTGAGGACCTTGTCCTTTGCAGTGAGGCGCGCCACCTCTTCAACGTGCACCGGCTGGTCCGGGAGCGCCTCCAGGAGGGTGACTTGGTAGGCCAGGGCTGGATCAGAGTCTGTGGCAGGCAGTGGAAGGCGGCTCAGGGCATCCACATGACCCATCGCCTTGCCGGGCCAGTGAACGAGGGAGTACGAATAACCAGACAAAAACACCGACCACCGGATGACTCGTGGTGACGTCATTTGGGGGGTCTGGTGGTCCGGGGCCAGGAGACTGAGAAGAGGCTTATGGTCGGTCAGGATTGTGAAAGGCCGGCCATACAGGTAATGGTGAAATTTTTTCACCCCAGCCACTATCGCGAGCGCCTCCTTGTCAATTTGCGAATAGTTTCACTCCGCCGGCGACAAGGTCCTGAAATAATAAGCCACCGGGACCTCACAGCCGTCCGGCAGTTGGTGGCCCAGAACCGCCCTGACCCCATATGGTGAGGCGTCACATGCCAATACCACGGGAAGCTGTTCGTCAAAATGCGAGAGCACTGTGTTAGAGGTTAACAAGTCCTTGACCGCCTGGAATGCGGCGGCATGTGTCGGCCCCCAAACCCAAGGAGCCTTTTTGTCAAGCAGGTGGTGGAGCGGCTCTGCCACCGCCGCCTTGAGAGGGAGAAAAGAATGATAAAAGTTCAGGAGGCCCAGGAAGGCCTGTAGCTCCTGTTTGGACGAGGGCGGGGGGCTTGTGTGATCGCCTTGACTTTGTCCTCCGTGGGGTGGAGGCCATGTGCGTCAAACGCGAAGCCCAGAAATTCTATGCGTGGCACCCCTAGGAGGCATTTCTCCCTCTTTACCTTGAGCCCTGCCGAGTCAAATCTTCGCAGCACCGCCCGGAGCCGGTCTGCGAAGGAGGATGAGTCTGGAGCCGCAATGATCACGTCATCCAGGAACGGTTGGACCCCGGGGATCCCTTTCAGGAGAGAGTCCATGAAGGACTGGAGAATCCCTGGCGCGACGGACACCCCAAACTGGAGCCGGTGGACTTTAAAAGCTCCTTTATGAGTAGTTATCGTTTGGGCTTCGGCGGTGGCGGCATCAACGGGTAGTTGTTGATACGCCTGGGCGAGGTCTAGTTTGCCGAAGACCCGGGCCCCTGCTAGTGCCGCCAAAACATGGCCGACCACAGGTACTGGGTACGCGTGGTCCTGGAGGGCTTTATTTAAAGTGCATTTGTAGTCTGCACAAATGCGAACGTCACCATTTGGCTTTAGGGGGGTGACTATGGGGGTTTCCCAGCATGCTGAAGCAACCGGTTCCACCACTCCCTGTTCCACAAGGCGGTCGAGCTCGGCCTCAATCTTAGGCTTCATCGCAATCGGGGGGTGGCGGGCTTTGATGCGTATGGGCCGGTGCTGCTCTCGGGGTCAGCGATGCGAGGCTCAGGAGCGTTGGAGGCTTCGGTTGCGGTGAGCGGTGCGTTGCTGCTCTCAGGGTCAGCGGTGCGATGCTCGGGAGCGGTGCGATGAGCAGCTGGGCTCGATGCGATGCTCTTCGTCGTGGTCGTTGTTCAGGGAGGGAGTTGGCATCCCATCCTCGTCGCCAGTGAAAAGTACTGAGACTGACGAGTGATTTCAGCTCTCACATACTTTATTAGTTGAAGAACAAGACAAGTGAGCCGGCTCGCAGGCCGGCTTTTTATCCCCAGTGAGCCCACACCCCAAAACACACAACACCCAGTGATTCGCTATTTACATTGATTGAGTTATCTCCTGCTCCTCAATTGGAGGGGAGCTAGGATCCTCTAGTCCATTGTCTTTCTGGGCGAAGCTCAGGCCCTTCGCCTGGCCACATGGTGGACCGGTTAGAACCAGTCCCAGCACATGGCTGCCCTGAGCCCATGTCCTCAAGTGGATACATTACAGGCCATTGGCTGCGGTCTCTCTCACACACTAAATCATCCACTCTCGATCCACTTTCAATGCACTTTCCAACTGGATTTTGCCAGTTCACACAGTAAAATCCAGTTGGGAAGCGCACTGAAAGTGGATTGAAAGTGGACTATTTAGAGTGTGTGACTGCAACCCCATGTACAGAAATTGCCACTGGGGACTCACAGCTGCAAGCAGGGCTTTTTTGTAGAAAAAGCCCAGCAGGAATTCATTAGCATAACAGGCCACACCCAACAGCAGAAACTCATTAGCATATTAAGCCACATTCCTGACAGCGCAGCTCATTAGCCTATTAGGCCACACCCCCATGTCTTCCCTTGGCTTACCCAGGCACCCAGCGGCTACAGGGAGCCCAGACAAGCCCCCCCTTGAAAGGTAGGGAAGGCAGTTTAAACTGCCTTCCCTTGGCTTGCTGCGGCACCCTGCAGCTGCAGGGAGCCCGGGCAAGCTGGCCCTTGAACAGGCCAGGGAAGGCACGGGAAGGCATTTAAATGCCTCCCTGATCCTTCCAGGGCCCCCCTGGCCCCCCCACCTTGGAGTCGCCGGGGGGGGAGTCGCTCTCCAAGTCTTCCCTCTGTAGCTACGCATGCTGACTACAGATGTTTTGGCTATAGTGGACATGGCCAACTCTGAAGCCAGCCAGAACTCTGTTCCTGTGCGTTCCTGCCCCAAAATAGCCCTGGCTGCAAGTATCAATGGTGAATCTGTATGGAGTGTAATATGCAGTTTGGCTCTGGGGTAGTAGCCCAAATCAGGAAGCTTTTATTGGTTAAACTGGTATTAATCATGTAAAGTTTTAGTAGATTATGGCGACGAGGCCGATTTGAATTGGCAGGACTGACAGTTAAGGGTACACTTTATGTTTTGAAGGCTGTTATAGCTCTGATGTGTTGCTATAATAGAATATACTCTCCCAGAATACCCCAAGGGGCAGACTGGGGCTGCCAAATTATCGCTACAAAGGCAGCGTTTTCTTCCTTTTTTTTTTTTAAAAAAAGAGAACAATCTAATTAAAGCACAGGCACTCCCGCGCCATGAATTATGGAAGCTCAACGTGCGGTTCAACCATTACGGCCGTGGCGAATCAATATTTATGAATTTTTATATACTTTAAAAATATACTTGCTGCTTTTAAGGTGGTGCCCTTGGTTATTAGGGGACTGCAGTGCCCCTGTCATGGGCTTCTCCGTGTTCTAAGATTTTTTGCTGTAAAAATAATAATAATAATAAAAAAGTGCGTGGTGCCGTCATTCAGATACCAGGGCAGTGTGTGGAAGGGGATTCATGAATTAAACAACAGGCCAAAAAGAAGAAGAAGAAAAGAAAGGAATCGCCTGCTGGCTGCCGTATACAGGAGAGAAAGGAGGTCACTGAGCATAATATTGCACATAAAACTCTCTGGGATGGTAATGGAAGATATGCTGCCCAAGATGAAGGCAGCTCTCCGTGGGTTGCGGGAGAAAAAGGGCAACTGTCGAAGACAGACAAAAAGATTTTTTACATTTTTTTTTTTGCACAAAGTGGATACCTGGCAGTGGCTGAACTTTCCCCATTAAGAATGTGTGGTTTGCGAGCTCATTAGCAACCCACAGCCCATATCTGTGGCTGCCCGGTAACAAAACAGTTCCAGGGATCAAGAGGTGATGGTTTCAGATTTTGGCATGTGGAGGGAGGATATTCCCCAGCTCTTGGATATTGTCATGATCCTGTAGGCTTGCCAGACCCCCCGGAGGGGCTCCTGCCTGCCCACCAGCCATACCTGTGCCCTTCTGCCTGAAACAACTTCTTGTAAAGCATTTCCGTAGCATATTTAGGGTTACTTACGGTCACAGAGCCCAATAGGGAAACAACAACTTTTTAACAAGAAACAGTTTTATAAGGAGGAGATTTTAGGCCCCAGTTCTGCCTGCTCATGCTATGCTATAAAGTCCTCCCCCACCCCACCCCTTTTGAAGGATTTGGCAGCCAACCCATTTTTGCACTGAAGTCTGCCACTGTCATGTCTAGTGAGGTCTTTGGGGAGGGGAGCTGACTGCTGTTCCCCTCCCCAGAACACATCCCAGTGTCATCGTGGGGGAGGATTTTATGTGATTGAGGGCACAGCGAAAGAGCCTCTGCTTGGCATGCAGAAGGTCCCAGGTTCAACCCCCAGCATCTCCAGTTAAAAGGACCAGGCAGTAGGTGATGTGACAGACCTCTGACTGAGACCCCTGGACAGCCACTGCCAGTCTCAGGAAGGGCCGTGGCTTCGTAGAAGAGCCTCCATTTTGCATGGAGAAGGTCCCAGGTCCCAGGGCTCTTTTTGTAGCAGGAACTCCTTTGCATATTAGGCCACACACCCCTAATGTAGCCAATCCTCTAAGAGCTTACAGAGCTCTTCTTACAGGGCCTACTGTAAGCTCCTGGAGCATTGGCTACATTAGGGGTGTGTCGCCTATTATGTAAAAGAGTTCCTGCTACAAAAAGAGCCCTGCCAGGTTCAATCCCAGCGTCTTTAGTTAAAAGGACCAGAAAGTAGGTGATGTGAAAGAGCTCTGCTGGAGACCTCAGAGAGCTGCTGCTAGAGTCAGTAGGGGCCATGGCTCAGTGGAAGAGCCTCTGCTTGGCATGCAGAAAGGTCCCAGGTTCAACCCCCGGCATCTCCAATTAAAAGGACCTGGCAGGAGGTGATGGGAAAGACCTCACCCTGAGGTCCTGGAGAGCCGCTGCCAATCTGAGCGGACAATACTGACCTCGATGGGTTCAGTATAAGGCAGCTTCATGTGCCCATGTGTGTGATCACTGAGTGCATAAACACAATTCTTCTCCCGCTTCCAAACAAACAATGAAACGGCTCCAATTCCCCTTTTGCCCTTCTCTCCTATCACCTCCGGCAGTTGCATCCATAAGGCTACGGATGAGTGTCTTCTGGGAAGGGCGCTGCATGCTCTCTGGATCCGCGTGAGTTCGTTTGTGGCTCAGTGCGGAAGGCTGATTTGACGATTCCCTTCCCAAGGAAAAAAAGGCCAGACTTTAGCATGGAAACGCATCGGAGCCTCTGAGTGGAGGGTCGTGGCTCGGTCAGCTGTTTCCAGCCGGGTGAGCAGCAGCGTCTTCCATGTGTACTGATGCTCCCGTGAGCATGGCTGGGAGGCGAGGCAAACCGCGCCATGCTGGAAGAGGGTCGGGAAGGCTACAATTTCTCACCGTGACTGACCGTGATTACCCGCTCGTTGCCTTGGGGATACTTGTCCACACCATTATTAAGCTGTGCAGGACCAGCAGGGGAAAGAAGCTCTCTGTCCCTCCTCCAGTTGTGCTGTGATTGCTCTCTTGTCCTTTCCTTTAAAGCTACTGCGGCAGGAGGTACACGCAGGTATGCTTTGCTCTGGATAGGAAAACACCAGTTTGGCCCAAGAATTTTTGGTGCCCTGGGCAAACGACCCTGCTGCTTTCACCTTCTGCCGTGGGGAAGCCCCTGCCACTCTCCTCCCCCACCACCAGAGGGAAGCCACCCCCAGGCACGCTGCCTTCGTGGGGCTGGGACTGTGGCTTGTCACAGTGCCACACCTCCCAGCAGGGGCAGATCAGAGGCAAGAACAGACCCTGGAAAAGGACTCTGGCCACCCCCAATGGGGGAGAAGTAAAGATGAAGAGGGCCCCCCAACAGAGGGAACGAATGAACAGGTTCACTGTGGGCCATCCACTGGGTTCAGAGTAGGGGTCCCATTCCCCTCTGGGTGTAGGGGATCCCCTCCCCTGCACCCATTGCTCCCTGACACTCCAAGCAGTGGTGGGAGATTTGTTTTTTTTAAAAGGTGCAGAGTTGCATGTGGCTCTACGTCATTTTTGGTAATAAAAAACCCAGAAGTGTCATAGGTAATTCTGGGAAACATTGGAATTCCTACAGCTACCTGTCACTTCTGCTTTTTTACTAGCAGTGACATGGCGCCCTGGCTGGCATCATGATCTCCCGTATCCCCACCCGTAACCCTTCCATTGGTTGTCAAGCCTGGGGCACCACTTGGGGCTGCTTGCCAGGAGACCCTGTTGCCATGGGTGAGCAGGGTGGTGAGAAGGCTGGTTTTGGCATAGGGTTGCCAGCCCCCTGCTGGTGTATTGCCTGCCCCCAGGTTCCTCTGCGTGTCACCCATCAACTGGGTGGCAGGGGACTTATCAGCAGCAGAGGAAGGCCTAGGCTGCTGCCACCAGCAAAGTGGCAATGTCACTTCAGGTGTTCTGGTATTTGGGCTAAATCTCTATGGTAAAAATGGCTTCTACCATAGAGTTTTTGCTCAAATATCAGAGAGTCACCATATTGCTAGCATGCTGGAAGGAAGTTCTCTGCGCTGACAGCAACCTAGGCTGCCATCCTGCTGGCAGTAAGTCCCCCACCCCCTCCTGGTTGCCAGAGGGTACACAGCAACCCTATGGTGCCCCTCCACCTCTGGCACCCTGATCACTCAGGTGTACCTAATGGGCAGGAAACAACAGCACTATCACCCTTTCCATTCTGCCTCTTCTCCTTCACACATGTTCTGGATGGGAGTCTCTTATTAAGTGTATTATTGACTTTCCTCCCTGCATCAAAACTGCCATTGGCCTCTTCCAGAAAAAATGTAGAGGTAACTGTATATTTTACAGTTGGTGTTGGGAAAACAGTAGAGGGCAGGCTTCCCATGTGAGCACTGCAGACCTGCTCTAAAATGCTGTGTTGTTGTTTTTTGTATGAACCTCCCTTTTGTGACTGGCCTTGCCCACCCACCCACCCAGCATTTTGTGATTGTTAGCTCCCAAGACTATTGAGACAAAAATCAGATCTTTCCCACAAATATTAAGTCTGTCCTCCCCAGATTAAAGCAACCCAGAGTCACTGAACGATATCTCTCCCAAAGTTAATTCTTCAGCGTGATGAGGTGTGTGCACTATTGTTAGGGCTGTCCTAGGACTAGAGATCTCCTAGAATTAAAACTGATCCCTGGACTACAGTTCCCCTTGAGGAAATGGCTGTTTTGGAGGGTGGATGTTATCATACCTCATTGATAACTCTTCTCTCCCTGGGCTCTATCCCCGAAGGGTTTAATACCTTACCTTTGAGCCTTGGACCCTTACCCTGCCTGGTCCACACAAATTCTTAATAAGTTAAATCAGATTGGCCTATTCCCAGAAGATCTCTTCTATGGAAGCCTACGCAAGGCAAGAACAGCTGTTGCCCAGAGGCTTCGTGACTTTGATGCCCCTCTACATGCCCTCCAAGTTATTTGCAGATGGGACTTAGGGGGTCCTGGTTATGGCGCTCCAAAGAAGATGCCTCCAGGAAAATGCTTTTGGGGAAAACATCAGGCGCAGGTTCAAAAGAGCAAGCTACATAGACCAAAGGCACTGGGAACTTCACCTTGCCACCTGCTCCTCTACAATCTCTCCCCTGTTGCTTTGAAGTTTGGTAAACATTTCGATTGGACGGAAACCGTCTGTCTGGAAATGTATCCCTTCACGAACTGCCACGAACCGCTTGAAAGTTCATGGAAAGTTCGTGCTGGTTGACCTGCCACAGACTTCAGTTTGTGACCCACGAATTGGCCAGAATTCGTAATGAAATTTGGTTTGCGAGCTGGTTTATGCCCATCCTTACCTCTGACTCTCCTACATTTAAAGAGAGACATGGGAGAGAACTCACAAAAATTAATGGAACTGGGAGAGGGAGGTTTTGTAGGATTCCATATCACTTATTTTAAACCTTTGCAAAACTTAAAAATCATAGCAAGTGTTTATTGCAGGAGTGTGGTATGTGGGTGCCAACCTCCAGGTGGGACCTGAGGATGTTCTGGAGTTACAACGCCGCTCCAGATTACAGAGATCTTTCCCCCTGGAGGAAATGGCAGCTTTGGAGGGTGGCTCTGTGGCATTATACCTCACGGAGGTCTCTCTCAGGGCTGCCAATTCCATGTTAGGTAATTCCTGGAGATTCGGGAGGTGAAGCCTGAGGTGGGTGGGGTTTAGGAAGAGGAAGGACTTCAGTGGGGTAGAATGCCATAGAGTCCACCTTCCAAAGTGGTCATTTTTCTCTAGGCGGATGGATCTGTGTTGCCAGGAGATCAGTTGTAATCCCAGGAGATCCCTCGCCACCATCTGGAGGCTGACAGCCCTAGCTTTCCCGCTCCTCGAACTTCACCCTCCCCAGGTTCCACTCCCAAATCTCTTGGAATATCCCCATCCCAGACTTGTCAGATATAGCGTGGTGTAGTGGTTAGAGAGGTAGACTGGGATCTGGAGAACCAGGATGAAATCCCCGTTCTGCCATGGAAGCTTGTTGAGTGACCTTAGGCCATTCAACCTCTCTCAGCCTAGCCTGCCTCGCAGGGTTGGTTGTTAGTTTAAAACGGAGGAGAGAACAACTTTGTAAGTCACTGTCCCGGGTCCTGCTAAGTCCAAGCACATGGCTCCAGCGGAGGAGCTAAGTGCTGCTGGGGATGAGCTCCCAATGCCAGAAAATCCTGCACCTGACAGTGCTGAGAGTTCAGAGGCTGCTCCAGCAGCAGCTGAGGCAGATTCCCGCCTGGTCAGCACTCCCCCCCCCCGATTCGCCTCCACTGGTTTCCCGTTTGAGAGAACAGCGCCGATGGGACATGGCAGCCCGGCGGCAAGAGGCACGCATGTGCAACAGACGGTTTTTCAGTCCCAAGTATTAGCAGGAGCAGGGACGTGCTTGGGGCGCGCTAATTGCCGGCAGCTTAGTGAGCTCTTTAGCCCTCGCACTCACGCCAACAAGTCGTGCCAGCAACTAGTCACTTTGATGAAGCTCTGCACCTCCTTGCTCGTGTTCCTGATTCCTGGTTCCTGTCTCGATGTCCTTGGCTTCTTGACCTCGGCTTGCACGACTACGCTTAGACCCGCACCTCGAACCTTTGACTCCTGGACTCTTGACTCTTGGGACCTCTGGCTTACTGACAATTCTGATGGTTTATGCTTTGGACTGTACCCTGACCACCCTGCTTTTTGCCTTGCGCTTTGGACTTGGCTTCCCTGGTTGGTTGGTTTGGCTGGCTCTTGACCCTGGACTGTGCCTTGACATATTCGCTCTTGCCTGGCCCTGCACCCTGATCCGTGGCAGTCCCTCTGTTGGGGAGAAAAGTGGAGTACAAGTATCTCTGCAAATATTTGAAAAAATCTTGATCATTGTAAGCTTCACTGAAGATCAATTGATTGAGAGGTAGGGTGTAAATCTTCAAATAGATACCTGAATGAGATACCCTCTGGAAATGCCCCATAAGCTCCTTGTTGCCAGCCTGTCTGCTCCTGTTCCCAGGTACGAATTGGAACCACGGCAGGAGGAAAAAATATATGAATACATGATGTCCTAAAGCCCTATATGGTCAGGGACCTACATACCTGAGGGACCACCTTTCCCCAGATGTTCCCCAGATGGCACTGCGATCAGGGTCGCAGCATTGATTGGCCCTCCCTGGTCTCAAGGATTCCAGGCTGGGTATAACCAAGGCCAGGGCTTTCTTGGCGGTGACTCCTCTCTGGTGGAATGAGCTCCCGGAGGAGATCAGCGCCCTGTGGTACCTTACACAGTTCCGCAGGGCCTGCAAGATGGAGCTCTTCTGTCAGGCTTTCAATTAGGAGCTGCCCCGAGAGAGAACCATGCCCCTGATCAGCCTGTGCCAGCTACAGAACGTTAGGTCTGAGCCGATCACTGGATGGTACACTGAGAGTCGACTGCCATCTCAAATTTAAATGTAAATTTAACTCTGAAATTTGTTTGCACCTTTTTGACGTTGAATGTTTTTATGCTTAAATTGTCTATTGTGGTTTATTCTTCTGTAAGCCGCCCTGAGCCGGCCTAGGCTGGGTAGGGCGGGGTATAAATTTAATAATAATAAATAAATAAATAAATAAATAAATAAATAAAAATGTCACTTCTTGGGAAAACATGGAAGGGTCGTCAGTCCTCTCTCCAGGAATCATCGGAAACTAGGGTTTTTCTGCCGCCATTCTGGAGAGGGGGTGGAGCTAAGTGCTGCCTTTGAGATGGCCGTGCTAAGGTCAGGCGTTTCCCCTTCCCCTTTTAGCCCTTCGACAACATTTTCAAAAAACTTTAGCTGCTGGGGGAAGAGTGATTGCCAGGCAACAGAGGGGACCTGGCACGATTCTGGTTGGGTTGGCAGTTCTGCATGGACAAAATGAGGAAAGGGGTGGGCCGGGGTGCCGCCAGTAACCAGCGATGCTCAGATGGGTTGTATGGATGCCACCCCTGAATGCTTCTATCCTGTTGGCTGCTGCCACCACACTAGGGAGACCTTTGCCCATCCCCACGTGGAACCATCCCTGGATAGTCCAATGGTCTGACTTGCTAGAAGGCAGCTTCGCGTGTCAACCTAATACAGCCCCGACTAAAATCAGCATCTGTAATTCGTGGCAAACAGACAGATCAACTAACCCTGCTCATTCGCCTCCGGAACCTGTCATCCCAGCAGCAAACCTAGCCAGGTTTTAAGGAAGACATGCTAAGGGATGCGGAAACGAAGCCGCTGAATCCCACGATCTCCCTCTGGAAGAGGAGGAGAAGTGAAGGGCAGATGCTGATGTGGCTTGGTTCTTGCAAAATTAAGGCTGGCGCACAAGAATGCACACACACACACACACACACACCGTGGAACAAAATACCCTGGAGGCATTTCTGCAAACCCAGCCCCTTGCCGTTCATCTCAGCTGAGCAGCAAGTGGAAAGATGAGATTCCCTCGCGAAGGGAGAGCAAGAGGCTGAAAGAGAATCCCATCTTTTCTCTGCAGAGCACAGACGTCCGTCATTCTCACCTTTGCCTGGTTGCTGGACCAACTCAAGGCTGGGTTGCCTCTGGCAAAGGTTCTCGAGGAGTTGCGCCACTCTCACGAAGCCACTCCTGATGGTGGCAGAGGAGACGGTGCTGCCATGGGCTCCTCTTTTCGCCAGTTCAGAGCTCTCTTCTGGAAGAATTGGCTGTGCCGTCTGAGGCAACCGGTGAGTCCTCGCAAATTCATAACAACGGGGTTATTCAGTTCGGGTGCTTTTCGTGTCCGGATCTTGTTGCGCTTAGCCCAGATACAACACAATTCAATCGCTTATGCCCTCAATTAGCCAGTTTTGCGGGGTTGTTCTATCTCCACATTGCAAACAGGGAAAGGGAGCTGAGGGAACAGTGGCTTGCCTGAAGCCACCGAATAAGTTTGCGGCTGAGGTGAGAAGGAAAACATCCGCTTTCCAGCTCTTATTTCCCCCCCCCATCAGTGCCCTGTGTATAAAACCAGGTGGTCCTTGAAGCTGGAGGCAGGAAGGTTTGCCACAAATTCTCCTTTTGTGTGTTCAGGGAATGCTAAAGGAAGATTCTGCGCGAAAGTTTTGAAAGAGAAACAGAAAAAAATGTGTGGAGGATTACTCATGGCAGCGAGCTGGAAATTCAGCGCTCTCTTCTCTTTCCTCTTTTTTACTGTGGTAATTGGCTGTGGTAGAAAAGGGCCGGGGGGCACGCTTCATTACACTTTTTGGGGTGCCGGGAAATAAGAGAAGGCACTGTCTGGGCTACTCGGCTCCAGTACTTTTGCACCTCTACTTTGGGTTGCCTTGTTAATTCAAATTAATTTATGCGATTGAATTCGGACATCTAACTTATATTTTCCCTTAGTACTCAGTTATAGGTTGGATCGATACACTGTGATTGCGTGATATAGCCGAAGTCAGAAACAGACCCAATACGGTGGAGTGGTGAGAGTTGTCAGACTAGGACGAAGAAGTAGGAGAAGGGGAGGAGATTGGATTTATACCCCGCCCTTCACTACCCGGAGTCTCAGAGCAGATTACGATCCCTTTCCCTCTCCCTCCCCACAACAGACACTCTGTGAGGTAGGTGGGGCTGAGAGAACTCTTTCAAGGACTGCTCTTGAGAGAACAGCTTGGAGAGAACTTGTGACTGACCCAAGGTCACCCAGCTAGCTGCATGTGGAGGAGTGGGGAATCAAACCCGGTTCTCCAGATTAGAGTCCACTGCTCTTAACCACTACACCAAACTGGGTCTCGGAGACCCCAGGTTCAAACCCTCCTCTGCCATGGAAGCTCACTGGGTGAGCTTTGGCCAGTCACAGACTCTTAGTTTAACCCACCTCACAGGATTGTAGTGAGGATAAAGAAGAAGAAGAAGAAGAAGAGACTGGATTTATACCCCGCCCTTCACGCAGAATCTGAGTGGCTTACAAACTCCTTTCCCTTCCCCTCCCCACAACAGACACCCTGTGAGGTAGGTGGGGCTGAGAGTGCTCTGACACAAACTGCTCTTTCAGGAACAGCTGTGCCAGAGCTTGTGACTGACCCAAAGTCACACCAGCAGCTGCAAGTGGGGGAATCAAACCCAGTTCTTCCAGATTAGAGTCCACGCACTTAACCACTACACCAAACTGGCTCTTATTAAAATGGAGGAAAGGAAAACAATGGAAGCTCCTTTGGGCCCCTACTGAGGAGAAAGGCAAGGTACCAATGAAGTCAATAAATAAAATTAAAAGTCTAGTTAATTTCCATGAAAAAGCTGAGCACAGTTTTAGCCCTCTTTTCCAGTGAAATTTTACTTTCTTAATTAAATTTATTTGTACCCTGCCTTTCCCACCAAAGTGACTTACATTGTTCTTTTCTCCATTTTATCCTCGCAACAGCCCTGTGAACCCGGGAGGGAGGGGGGGAGGACAGGTATTTCAGTGTCTGAAAATAACCGGGAGGGAAGGCAGGTGGCTCCCCCCAGCAGCAGTTCAAGCCAAAACATCCCCCCCCAATTTTTAAAATGACTTTCCTGCAGCTGACATGTGACTGAAGAGAAAACATTAATAGGCTGAGACAATGTGACTGGCCCAAGGTCACCCAGCCAGCTTTCGTGGCACAAATGGGAATTCTGCATTATAAAAACACTAGAAGGGATGTCTCTTAATTTTTTCATTTCAGTAAATCTTTGGGGTTCTCCGTTTCAAAGCCAAAGAGCCAGCGCTGTCCAAAGACATTTCCTTTGTCATGTGGCCGGCATGACTAAACACCAAGGCGCACGGAACGCTGTTACCTTCCCACCGAAGTGGTACCTATTTATCTACTTGCAATGTCTTGCTTTCGAACTGCTAGGTTGGGGTTATATCTAGCTAGCTTTTTATTGAATCTCGTCCAATGCCGGTCCATACTGTGGCCCTTGCTCCCCCTGGGTATGGCACATATGAGTCTTAGCATTTCCTTTTTTGGTGATCAAAGAGGACTCTTCCTTCCTTTTTCACCAGCAGAAAATGGGCTAGATCCGGCCCTTGGGGTCTGCAAATAAATATCCCGTTTTTTCCTATGTAGGAAAGCACATTTTGAAAATATATGCCAGTAGTACCAGTGTTCCCTCTAAGCTGAGTTGGTTGTGAGCTAGCTCACAGTTCTTTAGCCTCTGGCTCACACATTTTTGCCTTAGCTCAGGGAAGGAGGGCTCCAGAGCAGACTAATTTATGCAGCAGCCAGATCGCTCGCTCACAACTTTAACGCCAGTAGCCCACAAAGTAGAATTTTTGCTCACAAGACTCCGCAGCTTAGAGGGAACGTTGGCCAGTACATGGAGGAGATGTGTCCTCAGACGAAGAGTGCAAATTCAAGAGGAACAGGAAGTATAAGCACTTTAGGTTTCCTGCTCTCTTCTTTGTTGTGGATCTGAAATAAGTTTTTCACACATCAGAAACTCCTTAGCTTTGTGCATACGTTTCACATGTACAGCAAACATATGCCCTTTCCTGTGTGTATATTGTAGATGCATGGGGACCTTGGATTTGCATCTGAGGCCCCTACCTCTTACACTTCCATAAGAACGTGCATGTGTGTGTGTGTAAACTGTATGTGTGATCAGTAACCATGTGTACGAAACCTATGCATGTGTGCTTTGTGCGTACAGTGGTTACTAGCCCTGGTGACTGAGGGGAACCCCCACATTCATAGGCACTGATCCTCTGAATCCCAGAGCCAGGAGGCATCATCAGGGGAAGGCCTCAGCCTCTATGCCAGGGGTGTCAAACGTGTGGCCCAGGGGCCGAATCAGGCCCTCAAAGGGCTCCTATCAGACCCGCAGTGGAACTGGCTGTCTCCTGCTTCTTCTTCTAGTTCTGCTGCTGCGTCATCGTAGCTTGATTTGCTACACTCTCTCAGTCACTTAGGTGAGACAGATAGGCAAGCTTCTGTTCCCTGCACTGGCTGAGGCTCCTCCCCCCTCCTCCTTCCAGGGGAGGGAAGGAATGAGCCAGAGCTTGCTTCCTGGCCAGGTTGCCTCAATCACACAGGAGAGAAAGGCAAGCCTTTCTTCCCTTCCATTGGCTGAGGCTCCTCCCTGAAGGGAGGGAGGGTAGGAGGGAGAGCTTGCTTTGCTTGGCTGCATCAACTGCATGGGAGAAATACAAAGCACCTTTTAGACCAACACAGTTTTATCCACGGCAGGGCTATTTTTGGGCAGGAACGCACAGGAACGGAGTTCCGGCTGGCTCCTGAATTGGACACACCCAGCAGGAACTCATTAGTATAATAGGCCACACCCAACAGCAGAAACTCATTAGGATTGGCTGCATTAAGGGTGTGTGGCCTAACATGCAAAGGAGTTACTGCTACAAAAAAAGCCCTGGTTAACAACAAACAAGGTAAACAGAATAAGAAGCAAAAGGTCAGTGTGGCTGGATGACCACACTCCTGGTAACATGAGGGTGTGGCCTAATACACTAATGAGCTGTACTTTCAGGGGTGTGTCCTAATATGCTAAAGAGTTTCTGCTGTTGGGTGTTGCCTATTATGCTAATGAGTTCCTGCTGGGCTTTTTTTGATCCACAGTATGAGCTTTTGTGTGCCTTGCTACAGTGTATGTGTTTTGTTGGGCTTGTTATGATGTGGCTCTCCTGGGTGCAACTGGGTTCCCTCCCCCTTTTCACTATATTCACACCCTCATGATCCAATCTTGCTCAGTAGGAAAGCAATGTAATTTATTTAGATGAGGAATAACAACAAGCCAGTGAGATGAATTAGGCTGAGAGTGTGTGTCCAGACCAAGTTCACCCAGCACATGTTCTTTGGGGATTTTGAACTTAGACTTCCCAGATAATAGCCTGATACTGACCACTGAGCAAGACTATAGTTTTGTAGACAAACACATAGCCCTCAGTCTGTGTCATGGTGAAAATATATGCACATGTACAATTTATGTACAAAAGCTCACAATGCGCAGCCATTTCATGTTTTCCCCTGGGCCCTAGGATCAGAACTCTGAGAATGAGATTTCTGTAGTGAATGTCAATAAATTAAAAGTAGGTTTGCAGGTTATAGATACACACTTGAACAGCATACTCAAGACTGCAACAGCACAGACATTTTGATGCAATAATTCAGAGCAAGAGGTGTAAGTTATCAGTCACTGTTAAATGAACAAAATATTGCAAGAGTGCTAATGTTTTAAGCATGTTTTTATTTTAAGTAAAAAAAAACCCCTTTGTGCTTATGTCGTTTATAAAGTTTATATCTCTGCTACCTGGCATTACATTTTATGACACACATGGCCCAGCCCAACAAGATCTCATTTATGTCAGACCTGGCCCCTGTAACAAATGAGTTCGTCATTCCTGCTCTAAGCCCTGTTGTTGGCCATCCAGAAAAAATGGTTGGCCACTGTGTGAGACAGGATGCTGGACTAGATGGACCATTGGTCCAATCCAGCAGGGTTCTTATATTCTTCATGCACTTTTTGTTGCTGAAAGGCAGCAGGGGTTGGACCAAAAAGGTGCAAACTCACACTTTCAGATGACTTTCACTGCATCTGACGTGTGTATGTATTGTCCTGTGGGATGTTGGATTCCTCCCCCCTTGAACAACAACTTTCCTTGTTTGAATTGCAGGGCCCGTTGTTTGAGAAAGCCATGTTCCAAGGTCTCCTGTGTATACGTATCATGAACACATCTGTAGAACGGAGAGAAAGCGTTGGGTAGTTAATAGGCGTCCACCACTTCATAGGACAGTGAAATGACTTCCACTTTATAGAAAAACTCTAACCCAGCTCCACTGTGATAACCTGGAGTTTCCTGTAATATGTTGACAGTGAGGGGGCAGCCCCTGGCTGCTCCAAGGTCTCTGATAACATCCTGCCCAGTAGAGTGAAATTGATTGCTCTGGAACAAATTGCAAGCAAGTCACCCATCTATAAATCATGGAAGGAAAATGGACCCAGATTGAGCTTCACACTTTATGAACAGCAGGTAATGACAGCTTTTGGCTGACTGTGGTGTTAGCGGCCAGTCCCCTGCTGCAGAAAGGCAGTCTTGTTCAAGATGCCCCTCTTTAATTATCACCCCCTAGAACTGGAACCAAGATGGAATTGGAAACAAACAAAATCGATGCTGGTCAAAGAGAAGCCTGAGAAACTATTTTGGGGTGGTGACTCATGGTACTGACTTACTAATAGCTCTCCTCCCTACCGTAAACGAGATACTCAGTCTCAACAATGGGTTTCTCAGGAAGGGTAATCAACCATCTTGGCATGACCTTGGCACACCTGGCCATGCTTCCCCTCACCCGTTCAGCTTAATTAACAGACTATTTAGATAACTTGATTGCCTCTCCCATCCTGTACTCAAGGGTCATCAGAGCATATTAACACTTTCAGTTTACACCGTACAAACCCATCAAGCGCCATTAGCAACGCTCATGCAAACTGTTACAAGTTTCCCTAGGACTTTGTCCAACCTCGGAAATCTAATCATAAGAACATAAGAGAAGCCAATGTTGAATCAAACCCTAACCCTAACCCCCCAAGCAAATGCCACATCATTTCAAAGCAACAACGACCAAACATAAAGGATCAGCAGTTTTCTACTTATTTTACCTTGTATTTCCCCTCCCCCACCCGCCATGATCACAGTGCGCTGGACAGCCGGTATGGTGTACTGGTTAAGAGTGTTGGACTGAGGACTGGAAGGACCAGGTTCGAATCCCCACTTGGGCCATGGATGCTGGTTGGGTAACTTTGGGCCAGTCACACCCTCTCTTAGCCTGACCTGCCTCACAGAGTTGTTTTGAGGATAAACTGGAGAAGAGGAGAATAGTGTAAGCTGCTTTGGGCCCCCTCTGGGGAGAAAGGCGAGGTAGAAATAAATTAAATAAAAATAAATCTTGATAGGTATTTTAATTTTTTTTTTTAAAAAAATCTTACCTTATTTTGTTCCTTTTAAGCAAAAAAAAAAAATACTTTGAGTTGGATGTGGCTAATTAGATTTTGTTGACTCTCTATTCAAAATAATAAAAATAAGACTTGGGCTTGCTGAAATGGCATCCCCTCATTAGCGAGAGGAAACACAATGACATCATGCCAACCGCCGTCCTGACAACTGGCTCCGAAGATCAGATTTTGGCGGCTGAACTCCACCGATAAGACACCTCCGTGACAGCTTCCCCTGTATTTATGAATAATTTCTGAACGCCATGCTGCCTCAGGTGTGATGGAGGGGTCAGGGCTCCAACGCCAATTAAAACCAACTTGTTGAATGTATCGCTGGCTAGGTGTCAACAGATAAACGGGCAGCAGAAACCTTATTGCAAGATTTTTCTACTGGATCTGACTCTTTTTAGTTGCCTGGAAAATTCGAAAAGGGGTTGAGGAGGGCATTTACCTGGATGCCAAATCTGAGACTGTCACACCTCGGTGTTACTCCAAAGAAGGGGACTTCTGAGTTTCCAATTATTTATCACCTCTCTTATACGAGTGGAGTGCCAGCTGATGGTGATCTAGCCATTGAATGATGTTCAATTAAGTATGCCTCCTTTGATTCAGCAGTCGCCATGGCAATAGAGCTAGGGCAAGGAGCTCTTTTGCTAACACTGATGCTCGAATCTGCATTTGCATTTTTAAATCAGTTTCGTGCTGCTGTGAGGCCATCTTTCTCTATGCTTGTTTGAAGAGTTGTTTGGAGAAGATTCATTTAAAGTGATATGGAGGCGCAGTGACAGTGGAGCTGCCACGTGAGGGTGATAAACGTATGCAGACATGCAAAAGTATGCTAGGACTGTTGAAGTGTGAAAACGAAAGCAAATGTAGACAGCTTTTTTGAAGACAGAGTCAGAAGGCTTGGACACCGGTGGGAAAGACAAATGCAGATTCGACCACTGACTCTCCTTTTTATCTTCTCCTTGTACACCTTGTGGATTTTGAGCAGCTTTCCTTTTCATTTGCTGATACCTTTTTATTATGGTAAAATAGGGTTGCCAACTCCAACTCAGGAAATTACTGCAGCTTTGGAGGCATTGCCCATGGAGGGGAAAATGTGGGGTGGGAATTCACCTAGAATCTATGGTACACCATGGAGTTTGCTTTCTGAAGCTGCCATTTTCTCTGGGGGAACTGACCTTTGTAGCCTGGATATCAACTGGAAATGGGGTGTATCAACAGAGGCATAACATCCAAATCACAAGATATGATAGTCCCGCTGTACACTCCATTGGTCAGGCCACACCTGGAGTATTGTGTGCAGTCCTGGAGGCCCTTAGAGGAGGGCAGGGAGCTGTTTCTGTTGGCAGCAGGGGAGAGGACTCGCGAGAATGGATTCTTTGATTCTGTGAGAAGAAGAAGAGAAGAGGAGAGAAGAGATTGGATTTATACCCCGCCCTTCACTACCCAGAGCGGCTTACAAACTCCTTTCCCTTCCCCGCCCCATAACAGACACCCTGTGAGGGAGGTGGGGCTGAGAGAGCTCTTGACAGAAACTGCTCTTTTTTCAAGAACAGCTCTTATCAGAACTATGGCTTGCCCAAGGTCATCCAGCCAGGTACAAGTGGAGGAGTGGGGAATCAAACCCGGTTCTCCCAGATTAGAGTCCGCGGACTTAACCACTACACCAAACTGGTTCTCCGGGCTCCACCTGGGGGCTGGCAATTCTATGGTAACACCATGTTCATGGGGTTGCTCTGTTTTCTGTGCTGCTTCTGCAAAAGGTGGCAAATTTTCTGGAGTTGTCAAGCCTTAGGTCAAGGCAGTTGTACCCATGGATCAGCTGTGAGGCAGTGGGGCCTAGGGGACATCATAGCAGCAGAGCACCCCTCTTTCCCCTTCTTCCCCCCTTGGTTATGCCTCCTTGAGCTTCTTCTGATTGTGTGTGTGTGGTTACATTCCCCCTTCTTTATACTGTGTATTAGGGTTCCCTTCTCACCAGAAGAAGAAGAAGAGACTGGATTTACACCCTGCCCTTCACTCGGAGTCTCACAGCGGCTTACAAACTCCTTTCCTTTCCCTTCCCCTCCCCACAACAGACACCCTGTGAGGTAGGTGGGGCTGAGAGAGCTCTTTCCATAACTGTCCTTGAGAGAACAGCTCTGACAGAACTATGGCTTGCCCAAGGTCATCAGGCAGCTGCAAGTAGAGGAGTGGGGAATCAAACATGGTTCTCCCAGATTAGAGTCCACACACTTAACCACTACACCAGACAGTCAACAGTGGTTTCCCCTCTCTCGAGTGGAGTATGACATGCTTCAGAAGAGCCCAGGAGGTATCACCTTTGGGTCTGCAAGGACCATCCACTTAGAAACTGCTTCCTCCATCATAGGAGGATGCAAGGTTTGGAACCTCCTTAGCATTCTGGTGAACCTCTCCAACGTTTTGTGGTTTTGGATGTAGGCTCTGCGGCAGCCATTTTGTTGCTGTGCCCGCTAAGTGTTGTCAACATGGCAGAGGTGCCCACAGGAGCAACAAGGTTGGGGACCTCTGCTCTTATTTATAGTCTCTACTGATCTGGATAGCCCAAGCTAGACTGGTCTTATCAGATCTCAGAAGCTAAGCAGGGGCAGACCTGGGCAGTATTTGGATGGGAGACCATCAAGGAAGTCCAAGGCAATGGCCAACCACCTCTGAATATTTTTTACCTCAAAAACCCTATGGGGTCGCCACAAGTTGGCTGCAACTTGACGGCACTTTCCACCAGTATGTCTTCTCCATTTTGGTGTCGTGGTTAGGAGTGTGGACTCTAATCTGGGAGAACGGGGTTTGATTCCCCAACTCCGCCACATGCAGCTTCTGGTGTGACCTTGGGTCAGTTACAAGTTCTTTCAGAGCTGTTCTCTCATGAGCAGTTCTCAAGAGAGCTCTCTCAGCCCCACCTACCTCACAGGGTTTCTGTTGTGGGGAGGGGGAGGGAAAGGATTGCAAGCCGCTCTGAGACTTCTTTGGGTAGTGAAGGGTGGGGTATAAATCCAATCTCTTCTTCTTCTTCAGCTCCACCTCCTCTGGCAACAATTTTATATTGGTTCTTTTTACCTCACCTCAAAATGCCAAAGGTGCCTGCAGGCTTAAAAATGTAGGGGACCTCAGCATCAGAGGAACGGTGGAATAAAAAAATGCAATACATTTTTGCAGGCATCTGAGTGATGCGTCTTCTGGTGTTAGGGCCTTTTACCTTTTCATTAGGGTCCATTTTGAAACTGAAGATCCCAGAGTTCAGGAGAGGTTTTTAGGAACGTGCAACATGTCCAGAAGAAAAACAAAGACTCGCATTCTAAACTCTTTCTCCTTTTAAAGACTGTCCTGCTGCTGCCACCCCACAAATAAATATTTTTCTGCCACCCTGGTTCATTAGTTAGACAAACCCACTCGAACGTGAGCAGAAGACTGAGGGACCTTGAGAAGTATATTGCTGATGGGGAAATTCTCCTCATGATTTTGTGCAGTTTGATTGACAAAGATTAGTGCTACTGTGCGGAATCTGTACCTCACAGAATGGTTTCCCGTGATTTCCCCACAATATGCATGCATCTAGGCAAGAGAAGAGTGGTAATGTGAGAATTGGCTCTAAAAGGCAAGCAGGGTTTGACATTTCAGGGAAATCGCTTCCTTCTATAGAGTGAATAATATACTCATGTTTCCGTTCTTGTAAACAACTACAAAAGACAGGCTTATTTTTTTTTCTTCCTCATGTAATATTATGTGGAAAGCAAGTGCAGTTTTTCAGTAATAATGGTGTGGGATATCTTACTTTCAGTAATAAAATATCTGGATTTCCCTGGGCACATTATTCTCAGTAAGATTTAATATCAAGCCATCCCGCCCACTAGAATGGACTTTTCTTTACAAGAATAATCTCTTAATTCTTCCTCACTGTGTCCTGTAATTGCAATAAGTATTTCTTCAGCAAGGATAATCCTTTGTGGTTTCAACTAGTAATTGGCAAACACTATGGAAGATGTAAATATTTACAGACTGTAAAGAATTTCCTGAACTAGAAAAACCCAGTATGATGATAATATCATCCTAGAATTTCCCATTCCCCAAACACAGAATATACACAATTGCTTTCTCCTGTTATAACTCTGCTTCTTCTGATATTCTTGTTCTTCAGAATTGCACACCACTACTTTAATTCCCATTGCTGTGGTTCTTCTGGTATTATTAACATTGGGTTCTTTCTCTCTCTCCAGGTTTTGTCTCTTTCCGAAGTTCTCTGGCCATGCATGCTCTTCCTTATTCTAGCTGTAGTTCGTTTCCAGGAACCACCAAGACAGAGAGAGAACTGTAAGTTGTGTACTTAAATGGTTATCTTGACAGATCTTGACAATATTTTTAAAATGTATATATACTAAGAATAAGGCCCATTGTGGAAATAAATACAACAAGCTCTAGAAAGAGGCTCTGGGAGAGTGCCAAAGCCTTGGGCACTCAGTGTCAATGTGCTGTGGCAACCTCAGCAGGGTCTAATTGACACAGAGACCACCATTTTCTCCAGAGGAACTGATCTCTGCTACCCGAAGAGCGGTTGTAATTCTCAGCGATCTCCAGCCCTCACCTGAAGATTGGCAATAATTGTTACCCAGGAGGAAATGGATGGTTTGGAGGGTGGAGTCTATGGCATTGTACCTGTCTGAAGTTCCACCCCTCCTCAAATCTCACCCTCTCCAGATTCCATCTCTCAAATCTCCAGGAATGTCCCACCTGGAGTTGTCAACCCTATCTCCTTCCCAGCCAATCATCAAACTACCGTTATTTCCCCCTCTCTCCTCAGCTTTCCATTCCCCCACACACAAACTTCTGCAGCCTCTCCCGTGCTCTGAAGCCCTGACTGCCACAGAGTCCACCATTTTCTTCAGGGGAACTGATCTCTGCCATCTGGAGAGCAGTTGTAATTCTGAGTGATCTCTAGCCCTCACCTGAATATTGGCAACAATGGTTTCCCAGGAGAAAAAGTAGTCTTTGTCTGCAACGGGGACCAAAGCAGCTTACATCATTCCCCTCTCCCCCTTTCGGCTTGCACAACAACCCTGTGAGGTAGGTTAGGCTGAAAGTCTGTGACCAGTCCAAAATCACCCACTCAGCTTCTACAGCAAGAACCTGGATCTAGCAGACCCTGCTCTGAAGCACTGACTGGTACACCTAGGGCAGCCAACCTCCAGGTGGAGCTTGAAGATCACCAGGTATCACAACTAAATTCCAGACAACAGACCCGCCCCCCCCCCGGAGAAAATAACTGCTTTGGAAGGTGGGCTGTATGGCATTCTGTTCAGCTGAGGCCTCTCCCCTCCCCAAACCCTGGCTTCCACAGACTCTTCCAGAAAATCTCCAGGAATCTCCCTACCTGGAGCAGGCAACCCTAGTCTCAGGACTGGCCCCAACGAGTTCCTCACAAAGGCCTGCAAAGGGTTTCCTTCCTTTGTCTGAACCAAGCTTGGTTGCCTACCGTGGCAAAAGGGGCTCCAGTTTACCACTCAGCTGTTTGCCTCCCACCCTCGTCCTGGGTGTGGATCTCACTCCTTACATTCACTGCCACGACTCACTGAATCGTCACTGCCTTTTCAAAGGGACAGTGAGACCCGTTTGGCCCAATCTCCCTGTTTGGGGATGGAATCCTCAATCTTTGGGGGATCCCTGGAAAGTTGGCAGCCCAAGGGTCTGTCAGCGTAGGGGCAGCGAGAGTAATGAGGCAGTCTGCAACAGGCTTGTGCTGAACTATATACAGTGGTTTATTTACAGAATATACATACAGTCCAAGGATAGCACTTGTAGCATCCAATTCGACAGGCAGACCAACAAAGTGCTTCGCAAGAATCCTATACATGAGAGTGAGAGCAGTATGTACAGAGTGCACAGAATATATACTATGAAGCACTAATCACACTGAAGTGCTGACTCACTGTGACTCCTAAGAGTATGATGCAACTCAGATCTGGTGACTAGTCACATGACTCTACTCCTGTCACCTTCAGATCAAGATGATCTAATTCACACTCCTTACCTGGCTGTCGTCTTGCCTGCAATACATGACAGTATGCTGACAGGGTCTGGCCTTTCCTTGCTTCCCTGGGCTACCCCGTCCCTTTGGTATTGTGCAGAGCAGGGGAGACTATGTGGTTAGAGCACAACACAGATTATTAGTCCAAATTAAAGAATTTATTTAAGTATTTACACAGTTATGGAGTGGACGCACACTGTAGGAGTAAGCACACACTATGAACTAACATGGCATAAATCACAGGGGTTAAATGCAATCCTCTTTCCCTACACCAGTACTCTCTGCCTCAGGACAGGATCTCTCCTTGGACCGGCTGCCGGCTATACTTCAGCCTCTCTCTCTTGCACAAGAGATCAGGGAAACTTCCATTCATTCCCCAGTCCAGCCAACTGTGGAGTGGCTGAATTTCTGCTGCCTCCCAGGGATGAAGACTGCCTTGGGACAGTCCCTGTTTTCCCACCCTTTTTGGGGATGCTGGGAAGTATAGTCCAGCAGATGAGGAAGCCCCATTCAACCCCGTGAGTAATACCCCTGCAGGCCCCTCTTTGGAACTACAATTCAATTAAACCTTATGGGGGAACATTTTAAACAAAGAACCACAGCCATCTTACAAACTCAGGGAACTGCCATTTCGTTACACCTAACAACATCCACTGAGGGGACAGTTAGTCCCACACTGGAAGCAAGCAGGAGAACTGTCTTTGTCAAGAGAGAAAGCCGTTTGCCACTAATTCTGACAGGGCATAGGGGGCTGAAGGGGGAGTGGGCGGGGGAGCAGACCCAGCACCCGGCCAATGGCACATGAGTACTCTTGAGTGGTGGCTGACAAGCCAATGGCTGAGGGAGTGCATGGAATGTGGTCACTCCAAATTGCTTTTATATAATAGGAATATGAAGCAGGTTAGGTGATAAGACATCACGACAAGAACCACTCCTATAGGTCAGATGACCACATGGCTGAGTCACATGATTCTCCCAGAGGTCCATGTGAGTGCAGGATATTAATTATGACCGAGCACAATGTGTTTGTATTAATTGCATTGCCAAAAGGGGAAAACTGTAGGAAGTATAATGGGGTTCGTCGTATAGACTTCTTTAAAAAGTTGTATCATTGTCTTTCTCTTGTTTTGTTGGACTGTGTGCATCAGAACTAGAATAGGAATGAGGCATGGATTCCACAGGACCGATTTATACAAGTAATAGTGAGATGACGGTCAATTTGATCGTAAGTGTGTGGAGTAGTAAGGGGCAGTATCCAAGAGGGAGCGCATGCATTGTGGCTCATCGTCTTCTGGCCCACACCCTACTGCATTTTCTGTTCCATGGTTGTGCATGAGGTGAAGAAGTCTGTAAAAGGCTCCTCATCCGTGTCTGCAGGTTGCAGCTCATCCTCTTCTGAAAGGCACCCACTTTGAGCATGGGAAGTGTTGCCGAAAAAAAGAATTTCACCTGGTCACCAGCCTTCCACCCGGGGTACCAGCCTCACTTAGGTTCACTGGGCTGGATGGGATCCGGCAGGACACCAAGCCTTGGTAGGGTGAGAAGAGGATGCAAGCATGCGGTACAATTGATTTCACTGCAACTCAAGCAAAATAACAGAAACTTAAGCAGAATAATAGAACTTTTAAACACAGTGTACACTGGATAACCTAAGTTAAGAAAGAAAATTCTCTTGACCGTCATGCAGATGGCTTTAAACCTGCCAGTCTGATTGACAGTAGTGCACAATGGAATATTGATGCTTTTTATACCTTTTTGCAAGATAATAAAAGACATACATCAATCCTCCCGGGGGAATCTCATGAGCCCACTGACAGCCAGACCTTTCCCCTTAATGGCACCATAAAACCATAAACTTTGCCTCCCCAGGGGCTATCAGTTAGGTCAAAGCCTCTGGCAGCGCCGGAGAGATGTAACACTAATATCTAGATATTCAACTTCGAGGCGGAGTATCAAACTTCAGGAATGTAAGCTATGTGTGGGAAAGAGTTCAGCCGTTAGGCACTGCCTGTGTGGGAAAGACAGCAATAGCCACACTGCAATACTTTATGGGATGAAACCAAAGTCTGCTTTTGCTAACATACATTCAATATACCTTATACATAAATGGCCAAGCACAATGTACCTTATACATAAATGCCCCAGCACAATGTACCTTATACATAAATGACTCCTTGCATTTTCAGCTCCATGTAGGGTTCCCAAGTACTTACCACGTGGGGGCGGGGGAAACATGCTCCCTGGCCGGACCAGTCCTCCCTGTAATGCAGCATGCCGTTGCCAGGAAGTGACGCCAGACGACGCTCTGGCAATGGGGCTGAAAACTCGATGGTACCATCGAGTTTCCAGTCGCATTGCCAGAGTGTTGCCTAGCGTCACTTCCTGGCGACAGCATCGTGCGGTGCATCTTTCCTTCCCCCGGGGATGGTCCTGCCAGGACGTATCCATCCCCCGCCGAAATACGGTAAGTTCTTGGCAAGCCTAGCTCCATGGTCCAAGTCAATTGGTTACCTCCTGGAACTTCTCATCCACTTCTGACTTCTTGGTGCTCTGCAGCGGGGCTTCGAGGCCAGCCTTTATCCTGACCCATCTTTCTGTAGGGAATTGCAGATCGAGATGCTTATGCTGCACTCTAAGAGTGATATTCCATGAGTGGAGAGAACAAATCAAGCAGCAGCAGCAGCTTCTGGTGAAGAATAGGGTTGCCAACCAATGGCAACCAGGGCAGGGATGGGAGAATACCCTATGTGATGCCACCATGCCAGTGTGACTCTCTCGGATTCTCCCAAAACTCTATGGTAAAACCTTACACCTACATGGTGACATCATTTCCAGATATTTGTTGGAAGTGAGGTTGTGTGGTTGGTGCAGCACTGGTTTCCCCAACCAATTTACACCTGCCCTCCCCCCACCCCCAGCAGCAGGAGCTAGAGTGGGTGGAGGCCAGGAGGTCTTCCTAGTAACAAGGAAGTTTAGACTCAAGCTCCGATGTGGAAGCTCTGGACGCGTGGGAGATTGGCTCCCTTGCATCTATACACTATTCAGACAAATGGACCACTTGCCAGTTATTTAATGGTGCATTAAAACATCTAGTTGTAAGGCTTGAACTGCCCCAAAGTTATGACAGTGCTGAGTGTCATAGGAAATGGTCTTGTTCTCAGTAATAAATTACTTGCTTTTCAGGTTATTTGGAAGCCCGGGATTTGCCAAGCCAGGGCCTTTACCCTTTCGTTCAGAGCCTCTTTTGCAACGTTGGCTCCAGGTGCAAGAACAGCAGCTATACTGCTCAGAAAAACAGCAGTTTCCGGTAAGGGAGCTCTTTTTTTCCCAAACTGCATACTGCTCTGTTTTCCTATGGCTGCATTAACTGAGACCCTGCCATTACGCTCCATCCATCTCCTCTCAAGCATGGAGGTGGCCTCAGTTAATTACTCTCAGCATTCCACAGTTAAGGATACATCTGCCCATCAATCTCCAAATTTGACACATTTATTCCTGCACTATGTTTTCCCTTGGAGTTAAACCCAAACAAATGGTAACTGTATAAACTATGCTTGTTATTCCTGTTTGGTCCTTGAATCTGCTAAACATCTTCATTATGCTGCATGCTAATTTGTTGTTCACCCTCTACCTATATGTATGAACTGGTAAATTCCATTTCACTGTACCTGAGGAAGTGTGCGTGCACATGAAAGCTTATACCTTAAATAAAACCTTGGTTTTAAAGGTGCCAGTGGACTCAAACTTTGCTGTGCTGCTTCAGACCAACACAGCTACCCACCTGAATTAGATCTCAAGAGTGTTTGGGGAGGGGAGGACCTCAGCAGGATTTTGTGGCTTGTGGGGCAAATTTTTTTCCAGTGGGGCTGAAGTTCTCAATGCAGAAATAAAATCCATTTAGGCAATAGAAAGCTGTTACCAAGATAGATCTCTAAACTGCAAGCTGTCAACCACTTTAGATGACAGTTCTCAGCTGCTGCAAGTTAATCACTTCTGCCAGCCTGAGCAACAATTCTGATAACAATAACAAGCCAGCAGGTAGGGCTGATGACTTCTATAGTCAAGAAAGCTAACACTTAGGCAGAAGAACTCTCTTAAAGAAGACTAGTTTCTTGACACAGAGTGAGAAGGGATCCTAAAGGGCACCTACTCCAACCCCCTTGCTCAGTGCAGGAATTAGTCAATTATAGCACCCCTCTCTGCTTAAAGGAGCACATGCCTTTAAAAATGTTTTAAAATGATTTCTATAAAGCATTTACAGGAGTCATTCTTGTGGGGCTGTGCCTCTAAGAAAGGGGGTGGAGCCCCCAAAAGCTGCACTGTAGTGACAGGCCTGGACCTCAGTAGGGTACAATGCCTTCAATTTCACCCTCCAAAGCAGCCATTTTCTCCAGGGGAACTGATCTCCATAGTCTGTAGATCAGCTGAAATTCTGGGAGATCTCCAGACTTCATCTGGACATTGGCAACCCTGTGGCCAGCCGTTCTCTGCTTTCAGCGACATTCTCCAGCAACACAAAGGCAGTGTGCATCCTTTCGATCTCAGCCTTATTATTTATTTCAAGCATTTAAGATGTTTTACATCTTATTAGTCCTTAGAAAAATCCTTCAGACTTTCAGTTAGGAGAGTATATAAATACTACTATTAGAAAACATTTAAGAATATTATCAGATTTTGAGAAATTCACCTTCGGTATCATATTGTCAGGTTCAACAGCAAGCAAGTCCAAACACACTTCACTCAGAAAGTTATGCTTTATTGAATACCAGCCTGTTGCCCATTATTGCAGAGTCATTGTCAGGAATAACAGATAGGGCATAGGAAGCTATGTATATACTCTGATGCTTCAGCTAGCTAAGGAAATGAAAACCAAGCGCGCGGGTGGGAATTCTCCCGGCGGGATATTACATAATGAACTGGAGACAACCCCCTCTGTAGGAGGGCCGAGACATTCACACTGTCTGGGAACCTAAGCCCTTCCTTCTGTTCAAGGCCAGAGATAGTAGCCGGCAGATGAGTGTTTCCCACAGTTCTATAATCAACGCAAAGCAATGTCCATGTGAGAAAGCAAGCAAGCAAGGCATGAAATCATACAGAAAACATGGCAGTTATCTGACACATACAAGCAGAAAATTTATTCTGAAAAAATTATCAACTAAATGACCCTGGAGGTCCCTTCCAACTCTATGGTTCTATGATTCTGTGATTTTAAAAGAGGTCATATATAATGGCTGGGAAAAATGACAGACACAATGGTTGGGGAAAATGACAGAGGGAGTTGACTTTTTAAGAATCATGATAATTGGAGCACCACTGTTTCATTGCACCAGGGCAAAGCTCTAACAGTCACCCCCGAACCCTATGGTTTCCACAGTTTTGGGGTGGGTTCTATAGTGTTGCCCTGTTGCAATGCCAGTGCTTCCAGGTGATGCCAGAAGTTATGTCATCGTGTGGGAACAACGATTGTCCACCCTTGTACAGTAAGTACCCACTCCCCCTTCTCCTAATTGTAGCCAGTCCACGCCTGGCACCCCTACTTGGGCTCCTTGGCTCCAGCTCCAGTCTATTCCCCCGAGTCTCACAATCCAGGCTCAGGGTGCTACTCCAGAGGAGACCTGACCAGGCCCTCCTGCAGAATGTGGGATAGCAGGTTTGTGAAAACATTAAAAAAATATTTCTACCACCATAGAAAAAGGGGTGCAAATAGGATTGCTTGAAAACTCTATGGGTTTATCATAGGTTTTAGGCAAATTCCTAGAGAGGGGTGACATCATTTCCTAGAAGTGACATCATGCTGTTGGCCAACAGCCATTTGTAAAGTTGATTTTCCTCTTGCTGTCACCTGGACTGGTAACAGGAAACATGAGCTGGGGTTGGAGGGGGCATTCTCTGCCCCTCCTGCATGGGCTGGCAGCCCGAGGTGCAAAAGTTGTATAGTAATAGGTGTTTTAAATAGGCTCAAATTGATACATTGTTATTGTTATTACCCTCTTTTCTCTCCCCCACTGGAGACCCAAAGTGGCTTCCAGCTCTCAGAGCCTCAATTTTATTCTCACAACAACCTGGTGATGTAGGTTAGGCTGAGAGAGTGCAACTGGCCAAAGGTCACCCAGAAAGCATCTGTGACACGAGTGAGGACTCGAACCCGGGTCTCCCAGATCCTAGTCTGACACTTTTAAGCCACTACACTGCCAAGAGTTTAGATTTCCCATTCCCAAAACCAATGCAGGAGTGCAATCTCAGGCTGGAATCCCGCCCCCCACCCCCAAATAATTTCACTTCTTGTTCCACATCCTGTTACTTTAGCTGTTCTCCCTCCCTCTTGTTTCCCACTCCCTCCACATTTCTGTGCTTCTTCACGTGAACACCTTCCTCTAGTGGAGGTACTTGAAGTCTCACCCCCCATAACTGTGTTCCAATAACTGGGGGGTGGGATGCACCTGTAGAATTTCTGCCTGTCATCCAGGCATTAAACGCACAGTGCCCTTGCCAGTGAAAATGTGGCAATCTTGTTAAACTGGTCAAACTGACTTAAGTAGCATTCTGTCTTCATAGACCCTGTCACCAAAGTGATTCCCCAGTATGTAAGTGTTTGCATTTACCTTGGAATTGTTATCTTGTAAGTACTTTCAGGATTGTTAGCCATGTCAGTGTTTACCTATCAAGCACCTGTAGGTAGTTGCCTTTCAGTATGATAGAGAGCAGCTGGGAACTGTTGAGGTAATTGGTTGACAATTAGCCATCTACTGTTCAAGTGTCAGTTTGACAGCTGAAGATCTAGATTCAGCTCAGATCAGTACATCAATGGATTGATCATTCCGATGGGTCACTCAATTAGTAAAGTGACAGATGGGCTAGCATACAGGGCAAGAATGAAGATGCCGGAACACCACAGGCTGATATCTAATCAAGAAGACATCAGGAGGGGCTAGGGTTGCCAAGTACTTACTGTATTTCAGTGGGGGACACACAGTCCCCGACTGGAACATTCCTTCATGGAACACCCACGCCGTATGATGCCATTGCCAGGAAGTGATGCCAGGTGACACTCTGGCAATGGGGCTGGAAACTTGATGGTACCATTGAGTTTCCAGCCCCATTGCCAGAGCATCGCCTGGCATCACTTCCTGGTGACGGCATTGTGCGCCGCATCTCCCCCCCCCGAGAATGGTCCTGCCATGATGTATCCGTCCCCTGCTGAATTACGGTAAGTTCTTGGGAAGCCTGGAAAGGGCACATGAAGCTGGAGGAGAGAGCTTCACACTCTTCAGTACTTCCATTCTTGAATCATTGTTGCTGGGAAGACTGCTACCCAGACATCTGCTTTGGAGCTGTAAGCCGCTTAGGGTTGGTGTTTAGAGGCTATTTAGTTAGGTTTATTGTTTTTGTCTTTGTCTCATTGTATTCTCCTTTCTCCTACTTGTATGTTTTTATGTTTGTTTATCTTTTGTAAAAAAAAATTCTAAGTTCTGTTTTTTAAACATTGGAGTGAGTTAGTAGTCCCGAACCCAGGTTCATTTTATGCCAGGGCTAAATGTACACTACCAAAAAGGTATTGTTCAGTTGGCTAAATTCCTTTTATTTCATAACATCTCAGCCAGTCGACATCATTGGGCCATCCCAATGTCCTGACAGGCCCTAAATGAGAACTGGTTCAAGTTCAGTAACTTATAGGTTCTGTCAATTGTTGAGTTTTTATGCTGGTTGTTTTAACAAATACCTTTTGATCCATTTCAACAATCTGCCACAAGCCTCCCCATTAAGCCATCACAGCTTCTGACCTACCAAGCTGAATGCAACTGATGGGCTGAGTATCTTGATCCTGCACCGTGTTCTTTGCAGCAAACAGAAAATCGAGGCTCTTATGGAGTCACCCTCTGTGGCTGGTGCGCTCTGCCCTGCTGGTGGGTCTCCGGTTGTGTTGGTGTGCCCCACAAGTCATGATCAGAGTAGAATAGGCTTCCCAAATACTTACCTCATGGCAGCGGGGGACGGATACATCCTAGCAGGACTATTCCCGGGGGAAGGGAAGATGTGCCACACGATGCCGTCGCCAGGAAGTGATGCTAGGCGACGCTCTGGCAATGCGGCTGGAAATTCAATGGTACCATTGAGTTTTCAGCCCCATTGCCAGAGCGTCGCCTGGTGTCACTTCCTGGTGACGGCATGGTGCATTACAGGGAGGACTGGTCCGGCCGGGGAGCATGTTTCCCCTGCTCCCACGGGATAAGTACTTGGGAACCCTAAAGCAGAATGTTGTCAATGTTGAATTCAAGGTGGTCACTTGTGTGATTAGGATGGTCAGCTTTTAGGCAGGTTTCTGTAGCTTTGACGTGAACCCTGGCATCAGCTGTAGGAACTAGCATTCATCTCTGTGCTGTGATAAGCATTGCCATCTAATTCCTGAGACTGGGCCTGCCATTCTGTTAGACTGACAAGTTCCAGACGTCTATGGTGGGAGGCTGTGTTAGGCTACCCACCAAAGATCACTCACCACAGAACAGCTATTTCATGGTTGCCAAAGAAAGGTTTCTCCCCCACCCCTTTCTTCGCTGCTTTTAGAGGTGTGAGTATCTCGTCCCACGTTGAGCCAAACTGCCCTGCAGTTATTGATGCTGGAGTTATTTATAAGCTGGGAACTGAAATATGAACAGAGCGCTCAAAACAATATGTTGGAGTTTCCTGGGGAACCATACAATGACGACTTTGAGACTGTGGTAACTGGAGAGCATCAATTTTTACATAACGATTAATGGCAATTTTGTCTATGTTTGTGCCGCCTCGATGATATAATGGAGTTGTTGTTGTGCAGGAATGGCTGGGAAATCAGGGAACAGAACTGGCTCATGAATGCTGTGGACTTGAGCATTATTTAACAAACATGCGGCTTACATCTGTGAGGAAATGTTTGGACCAGAAAGTGGGTCTCGTCAAGGAAAAGTTTGTTTCTCTTTTAGATCAGCACACCTTGCTTCTCGGGAACAAAAGGGGTGTGCGCAGTTTCTTCCTCTTCTCGGTTTTATCTCAGAATGACCCTATGAGGTAACTTCAGGGTGTGACAGAGTGACTGGCCCCAGGTCACCCAGCGAGCTTCATGGCAGAGTGTTTTTTTTTTTTTTTGTAAACAAGGTTCCTCTGGTCTTAGTCAAATCCTCTGGTCACTTCAGTGTACTGGCTGTCATTCAGATTGATTCAGTGTTCACCACTGAACATGCTTTGGGAAAGTTCAGCATGGGAAACGTCACTTTGTCCTTGAACTCACCGCTGGATCTTAAGCATCCTACTGTTATCTAAACACACTCACCCCCTCACAATACATATATAGAGGAGGTGATGATTATGATAATACTTGACCAGCTTCTCAGAGCTTTTGTGAACTAAATGAAGTGTTTGCAGGACTCCTTCATGGTATGCTGTGGCCCTAAGCGAGGTAAACCTAACCTCTCCTGGGTCCATGCCACTGCCAGCCAGGTCCAAATGTTGCCTCAGTGGGTTTAGAAGGGTGTAACTAGGACTGCACAGTATGTATTTATGTTAGCACAATTTCTATACACATACACATACTAGCAGTAAAGCCTGTTGTGAAAGCAATACAATGAGCTCTAGAAAGATGTGATATGTAACAAATGCATTGGCTGGAAGCAGGTTCAGTACATATTAGCAGTATGTAATAGAAAGGTGTAACTAGAAGGGTGTAACTAGGACTGCACAGTATGTATTTATGTTAGCACAATTTCTATACATACACACACATACTAGCAGTAAAGCCCGTTGTAAAAACAATACAATGAGCTCTAGAAAGATGTGATTTGTCACAAATGCATTGGCTGGAAGCAGTTTAAGTACATATTAGTATGTAACAGAAAGGCACAAATGTGGAAGTGAAGTCTCACATACCTTATGTTACACGACTGGTGTCCAAAGTTGCACAATGTGGGCCAGAAAATACAGCACACAGGGCTCTGTGGAGTAATTTCTAAAATTGGGCAGTCTGCAAATGTAGATCTGCCTGTGACTGTGTCTGTATTTGTGCCTTGCAGCAAGCCTCAGGTTTTTGGTTCCTGTTTTCTGTGTGTCTGGTCTCATCCTCTCTCTCTGCTTGTGTGTGTATCCACTGGCTTTTTTGTGATAACTTGGGCTGGTTCTCCCCTCCTTTACTCTGATGGCTGTTTACTTGGTGGGGCTTTTTTCTGTTGTGGAAAATGTTGCCTCAGCAAACTTGGCTTGGAGACTAAAGATGGTGGGTTTTGTCCCCTGAGGGAATCAATCGTCCCCTGGCAAGGAGAGTGAAGACAGTAGCTATGTTCACTGGAGCGAAGCAACCATCTTCTGAGGAAAGTTTTGGTGGGCACCGCTTCTGTGGGCGGGACTCAGGCAACACAGCCAGTGGTAGGGACAGCTTCGGAGTGACACATCATGAAGCCAACTGATTTATGGGTGTGTGGAATGTTCAGAAAGTGCCACCCCACTACTCAATTATATATAAGGAGATATAGGTATAGGTGTAGATATGATGACTGTGAAAAAGCTGTGAAAAATATACCAAGTATTGCTATCTCCATAGATCTTAGGCGGGGGGGTTAGTTTTAATGGATTAATTAATCAGTCTACCAAATCTCCATAACTTGGCAAATGAGAAAGAAAAAAGAAAGGGCAAAATTTCTTTGTTTTTACTTGATGCATCACAGCAAACTTAATCTTAGAGACCTTTCATCCCATATGAGAGAAGGGGGAATGCCTCTTCTATATCATCCCTGTCAGCACACCATCTTTACCTTATAGAAGTACTTGTATTCACAATAATTCAAGCAGATAAAACTCTTCTTAAGTATAAATTTCATTTTTAACTTTTTAAGGGGATACAGAATAAAGAAAAAGGATAGGGAAAAAAGAAAGAAAAATAAAATTACAAAAAGACAATACTAAGGGCAGTTTTCTGTGGATATTAAGGACAATCCTTGATTAAAATATATGTGTATATATAGAAAAAATATATAATATGATAGCTTAGAAAACATGAATAACCTCTCAGAAACTTTGTAGATAATTTTAACATAACAGTTTGTTGTAATAGAAGTCATACAAAAATAATATTTTAATACTGCATATAAAAACTGTCATATAACACAGACTGTTCAAATATATAGCTACAAAGACTGATTATAAGAAGCACAGAAAAGTCACCAGTATTCACATTAATCCAAAAATATAAAAATCTGCTTTTTAAAAAAGCTGCTCTAAATCGAGTTTAAGGCTTTTTGCACAGGGGTTTTGCTCCAACTTGGCTTCTTAACTGCATCAGTCCCCCCCTTCCTTACACACAGTATAATTTGCCAGTTGTTCCTTTCCCATTTTTTCTTCAAGTCTTCCTTGTCCTTGTTCAGGCTACCACAAAAGTGGTCTTTAAAACACAAAGGAAAAGCTTGAAGAAAAAAAAACCAGGAGAGCAATAACTGACAAATGATACCGTGTGTAAGAGGAGGTGAGTGATGCAGTTAAGAAGCCAAGATTAGGGATGGCCACAAACTAAACCATGTAGTGAAATTTGTCACAAATTTTGCCCTGTTTGTGGTTCACAATCCAAAGTTCGTGATGGGTCTGCCATCACGAACTTCCATGAACCTTTAAAGCTGTTTTTGCGGTTTGTAGCAGTTTGTGGATACAGCAGGAAGCAGGGGCATAAAGGGACCCTTTGAATCTGGCTTTCTGTTCACCACGAAAGCCACAAAAACCGCTGAGCGTCAGGGAGCAGACACTCCCTGCTGCTCAGCTGTTTTTTGGGCTTTCTGCAAACCCCATTTAAAGGGACTGTGGTCCCTTTCAACAAGGTTTGCAGGGCCATGAATCACAAACCGGCTCAGTTCATGAACGAACCTCTCAGTTCAGTTTGTGGTTCGATCATGAACCAACATGAACCACATTTTTCTGGTTCGTGTCCATCCCTAGCCAAGATGGAGCAACAACCCTGTGTGAGAAAGGCAGCCATTAATTGATGTAAACATTGCAGGCCTAATAGTTGCTGAACAGGCCAAGTGAAAAGTGTGGGCAAAGTTTATGCAATACTAATCTTGGAAATCTTGTGTAACCCTGTGAGTTTGACCCTCTGTTAGCATTTGGGGGTGAAAGACGTTTTGTCCTGGAGGGGGAGCCAAAGGAGAGTTCTGAGGGGAAAAAAATGTTCTGAGGAAAAAGAGATTTCTGAGGAAGAAAAAAGGGAGGGAGAAGCCATTTGGGTCTGAGGGCAGAGAAGAGAGTGATCTGAGAAGGAGCCTCAAGAGAGCTGCTGCCTCCGGAGATCTGCAGCAACACAGAAAGCCTGAAGAACAGCAACACCACCAGCTCTGAGGCTGCATCTGCATTTGCCTTTCCCACCAGTGTCCCCGCCTTTTGACTCCGTCTTCAAAAAAGCTGTCCACATTTGGTGTCGTTTTCACACCTCAACAGTGCTAGCATACTTTCGCACATCCACATGTTTATCATCCTTTGGGGCGGCTCCACTGTCATTGTACCTCCGCACTGCTTTAAAAGAATCTTCCCCAAACAACATTCAAACAAGCATAGAGAAAAACAGCATCACAGCAGCATGGAACTGGTTTAAAAATGCAAGTGCAGATTTGACCTGAGAGCCAGCCGAGCTGAGGCAAGTCAGAGTGTGAGAGACTTTCCATAGGCCTCAGAGAAACAGTGAAAGACTCTCATCACCTCTTTGGTTCCAACTTTAAGTCATGTTGTCTGAGCTTGAATTTTGTATATGTATGTCCTACTTTGATTCCCCATCCCTCTTTATTGAATTAAACCCTATTTCTGGTTTAAGTTCTACTTGTCTCTGGTTATAGGTGATTGAAGGGCCTGGGAATTCTGTCTGAATCTTTCTTTTCTTTTCTGCCTGCTGTCTATCCCCCCTCTTAGGAAGTGGACATCAGAAGGATGGAGGTACCACCACCAATGTTCCCTCTAAGCTGTGGAGTCTTGTGAGCAAAAATTGTACTTTGTGAGCTACTGGCATTAAAAGTTGTGAGCGAGCAATTTGGCTACTGCATCATTTAGTTTGCTCTGGAGCCCTCCGTCCTGATCTAAGACAAAAATGTGTGAGCCGGAGCCTAAAAAACTATGAGCTAGCTCACACTAATGCAGCTTAGAGGGAACACTGACCACCCACTTTCTTTTTTGAGGGGGTCACCCCTCCCCCTTAACAAACCCAGGGCCAACTGCCAAGCGTGCCCCAGTGAGAGAATTCTCTTAACCCATTCCCTTCCAGATCTTCTTGCATACACAGTTACAATATCCAACAAATTTCTACCCTCAGCCAGGGTTGGAGTGGTTGCATGTGTAAAACTGGTGTTACGCATGCAGTGCAGATAACAGTCTGCAGGACAGCATTCTTTGTGTGGGACGGCATCTTCTAGATAAGTGTGGTGACTTTTTCAAATGCCAATCCTATTTTTTATTTAAGTCCCACTTCAGCAGCATTGATCTAATGGCTGCCACCCTGCCCATGCTGTTCATCAAACTGACAATGCTTGTATTTCTAACCAAAGCAACGCCATTTAATTAGTTTTTTTTTCTCATTGTCTGTATCGATCCGTGGCCTATCTCCCGAACCTCTGAGACATTTTTCGCTTCCTGAAGGCTTCTCATGCAGTTTAAGTGTGTCAGACCGTAAACCCTTCTCCTTTAAGTAATGCAGGATAATTTCCTGCGCCGTCTGCTCTCCCTTGAACTGATTAAATAGAGTGGAGATGTAATATCTGGCTACCTGAGGGGAGGTGGGGGAAATCCAAGATAAAAATCTGGTCTGAACACTATGGCGTCTGCATAGTCTATACTTCTGTACTTTTTCTACAGCAAACCTCTTTGGCTTATCAAACGTGTGGGTCCATGGACGAAACAACAGTTCTTTGGGATTACAAGTGTATCACAAATCTCAAAGGGTATAGCTAAGGGCCAAACTTAGATAGGATGACATCCTCTTGGTTGCCATGAGGAAGGCACCACTATGTTAAAATGCTGCAATGGGCTTGTATCCAAGTGGAATGAGGTGCTCTTTTTCTCCACCCATGCCTTAAAGGTAAAGGTAAAGGTTCCCTTGCTCGAAAGCCAGTCGAATCCGACTCTAGGGTTGCGGTGCTCATCTCCATTTCAAAGCCGAAGAGCCAGCGCTGTCCAAAGACGTTTCTGTGGTCATGTGGCCGGCATGACTAAACACCAAGGTGCACGGAACGCTGTTACCTTCCCACCGAAGTGGTACCTATTTATCTACTTGCAATTTCTTGCTTTCGAACTGCTAGGTTGGCAGGAGCTGGAACTAGAGATGGGCGCTCACTCCATCATGCGGCACCCGGGTCTTGAACTGCTGAACTACCGACCTTCCACAGCCTGCAGTTCAGCGTCTTAACCACTTGAGCCACCGCAGCTCCATGCCTTATCAAGTGCCAAAATGGCTCCCCTCCCCATAACTGTTTTCATACTTGAAGTTGGGAGGGAGAAAAATGCAGCACTGTGGGCCTGGTCAGGATTGGGCTCTTTTAGCATTTGAAGTGAATTTAAAACGGTGGTGGAATCCTAGTGGTGGCTAGGGATGCCAGCCTCCAGGTGGGACCTGGAGATCCCCTGGAATTACAGCTTATCTCCAGACTACAGAGATCACTTCCCCTGCAGAAAATCGATGCTTTGGAAGATGAACTCTCTGGCATTGTACCCCAGTGAGGTCCCTGTCCTCCCCAGGCTCCATCACCAAGTCTCCAGACATTTCCCAACCTGGATCTAGCAACCCTACCGCCCCATCCCCTGCCTTTGGCCAGGGGGGACCTGGCAACCCCATGGACCTGGGGATGCCACCATTTCTAGTTTGGCCCTAAGATCCAAATAAATGTGACTGAATGCTTCCTTGAATGCACAAAATCAATCTTAGTCATAGACTATGACTCTTATGTACTGTGTGCTTCAAAGTTGTTGATTTTTCTGGAGTTTAACTGTCATGGCTTCCCTCAAGGAATCTTGGGAATGCTAGATTTGTTAAAAGAGCAAAGAATTTTTAAAAGGATCGGTAGATGCTTGCCCCCAAAAATATGATTCCCAGGGTAAACTGTGGTTGAAGATTGTGGTGGGTGGATGTGGCCCTGGAGTGTTAAGAGCATGTATGTAATGGGATTAAAAAATCCTGATTAAAAAATCCTCAGCAAGGAGACCCAGAACGAGGGGAAATGATAAAGTTAAAAAAGAGAGAAGGGATTAAGTACAATAGACAACCTTTAAAAGTTCATGGGTGATCTCTTTCTCTTGAACTCACAATTTCGCCTCAGGCAAGCCACTGCCTCACAAAATCTCAACTGCCACTTTGGGCTGCTTGGGTAACCAAAGGCCCCAGTCACACTGGGGGAAAAGGCATGGCTGAAGTGCAGCTTTTTAGAGCCTCATAAAAAGAGAAACGTGGCGGTGGGATCAGATGGATCCCCTGAGCTGCCATGCAGTTGCTCCCCGGCATGATCAAATGCCGGGGGGAAGCCATGGACAGGGGAATGAGGCGAGCCTGCTGCGCATGCCCAGGCATGTGCAGTTCAACAGGGCCTGGGAAGCTGCGTGGAGAGGGGTGCGGCGGCGATCGGACACCCACCCCTGCTGTGTGTCAACCGGTTGGGAGCACTGTTTTGGTGCTACCTTTTTGATGCATGGTTTCGCCGGGCCGGGCCGGATTGAGGACAGGTTCGCTCCACTTCCCAGATGTTGCGGTATGATGCGCCCCTGATCCGTCCCTCTTGCGTGGCAAATCCTCTCATGTGGCCGGGGCCAAAGACAACATAACTAAAGTCACTCACTACACTTACAGAGCAAGAGGGCTGGTGAAAAAACACAGGGTTATCACATGTTGTTCATCTTTCCTTGTCTATAATATGAAGCAAGAGCTATCCAGGCTAGGGTTGCCAATCTCCAGGTGTGCCCTGGAGATCTCCTAGAATTAGTACTGATCCCCAGACTACAGAGATCAGTTTCTCTGGAGAAAATGGCTGCGTTGGAGGGCAGACTCTATGGCCTTATATTCTACAAAGGTCCCTCCCCACCCCCTCTTTGGGTTTCACCCCCAAATCTCCAGGAATTCCCCAACACAGAGTTGGCAACCCTATGCCCATGGTCCCGTTGCTCTAGCAGTGGTATTTTCCCTTGGCACAAAAGCCTTCCTCTCACTCAGGAGGCTCTTCCGCCCGTGGATTGGGATAATGCACCACTGCAGGGCATTGGGATAATCAGGGCTCTTTTTGTAGAAAAGGCCCAGCAGGAACTCATTAGCATAATAGGCCACATCCAGCAGCAGAAACTCATTAGCATATTAGGACACCCCTGACAGCACTGCTCATTAGCATATTAGGCCACACTCCCATGTTACCAGAAGTGTCGTCATCCAGCCACACCCACCTTTTTCTGTTTACCTTGCTTGTTGTCAAAACCCGTGGCTTTTTTTGTAGCAGGAACTGCTTTGCATGTTAGGCCACACACCCCTAAGGTAGCCAATCCTAGTGAGTTCCTGCTGTTGGGTGTGGCCTGTTATGCTAATGAGCTCCTGCTGGGCATGGCCAACTTGGGAGCCAGCCGGAACTCCGTTCCTGTGCATTCCTGCCCAAAAATAGCCCTGGGGATAATGCACCACCGCTTGCAGAACGGGTCTGCAGGATCCAACCTGTTATAATTTTCTATGTCCCTGCCAGTGCCAGCTGGTGGTGTGCAGGAAAATGCACAACTTGGGCTTGGGACATATTTTACCACACTTTAGGGAGACATGAAGGCATGGTTTTCACTGGTTGTCCTGTGTTTCTCAAACTGTGTCACTCCCCTATGACAATAGTCACTAAGTGAGCAGAACCTGGGAATCAGCCAGAGGGAGATGTACTCCTTGGCGGCGGCGGCGGTGGTGGTGGTGGTGGTGGAATGGTCTGTCAAGTCACAGCTGGCTGATGGTGGCCCTGCAGGATTTTCAAGGGAAGAGATGAATGGAAGTGGTTTGCCATTCCCCTCCCTGTGTGTAATGACTCTGGACTTCTGTGGTGGCCTCCCATCCAAGTGCTAACCAGGGCTGACTCTGCTTAGCTTCCGAGATCTGACAAGATTGGGCTAACCTGGACCATCCAGGTGGGTAGCCATGTTGGTCTGAAGCAGGAGAACAAACCAATCACCCCACCTCAAGGAAAAGGATGCTGTTAGTTACCTCCATGCTTGAGAGGAGATGGATGGAGTGTAACAACAGGGTCTCAGTTGATTACTCTCAGCTTTCTGCAATTAAGAAGAATACATTTACACAGGGGTCATTTTGTAGAAAAAGAGGGGCAGGCGCTCATTAGCATCACTTATTAGCATAACTTATTTGCATATGCCACACCCCCTGACATCACCGGAAGTGTGTTAGAAGGCAACACCCAGCACTCAGGCTCCACTGGACTGTTTTGGATTGCTAGCTATGGGGGAAGAGTGCGCAGATCTGCCCTCACAGAGGAGGGAGAGCTTCTACCTGAATAAGCCTTGGTGAGGGATGGCTGCTGGGAGCAGGGGGCGGGGCTTGCTGCATGTGCCCGCCCCCTGGGCTCCTTACTGCCGGAGCTCTGCTCCTGTGCGCTCCTGCAGGAAATGAGCCCTGCATTTACACATCAGTCTCCAATTTTGATAGATTTATTTGCTTCACCACGTTTCCCCTCTGAAATTTAATCTGAACAGATGGTGACCATATAAACTTAGCTTGTTATTCCTGTTTGGTCCTCGAATCTGTTAAAACGGCTTCATTATGTTGTATGCTAATTTGCTGCTCATCCTTTAGCTATATGTATGGACTGGTAACTTCCACTTCAATGTATCTGAAAAAGTGTGCATGCACATGGAAACTCATACCTTGAATAAAACTTTGTTGGTCTTAAAGGTCCCTCTGGACTTAAACTTCATTCTACTGGGCTATCCAGGTTATGGCCCTCCTGGGCAATACTTACACAAGCTTACACAATCCAGCTTCAGTGGTGGAGCTGTGTCTATTACAACAACTCCCGCCTCCCTCCCCCAAACAAACAACATGCAGTCTTGTGGCATCTTAAAGAATAACAGGTCTCTTGCAACATAAGGTTTTGTGGGCAAGAACCAAATTCATCAGAGACGTGAAGTGAATTCTCAGCAGGGAAAAAATTGTGAACTGCTGGTTAAAAGGCCATGAGAAGTCCGAGGAACAACCTGTGACATTTCTACGCCAGTCTCAAAGGTATACAAGGTGGGCACAGTGGCCATTCATAACAGCTGTAACTGATGGCAATAGAGTCTAGCTAGTTACATTAAGCTACCCACCACCTTTCTCAGCAGCGAATCAATGCTTCCTCTATGCAGTGGAGCCTGGCGAGCAAAAATTCTACTTTGTGAGCTACTGTCATTAATGCTGTGAGCGAGCGATGGGGTTGCTGCATAAATCAGTTTGCTCTGGAGCCCTCCTTCCTGAGCTGAGACAAAAATATGTGAGCCGGGGGCTCAAAAACTGTGCGCTGGCTCACACTAACTCAGCTTAGAGGGAACAGTGACGGTGATTCATAGGGTTTGAAACCAATGAATGAAAGAATGCAAGGAAGCCCTGTTCACAAGTTACTGTTAATGCAATGCGCATACCACCCGTGCACAGTGTATACTTGTAATTCTCTTGTTACTTTCAATACATGCACAGCTGACCACGTGATTTAATCCCTATATTTATCCAGGTACTTGTCCCTGGTTTCATTTGTAAAGTGAACGCACACACTGGCTTTTTCTTACATACAGGATGTACGTGTGTTTGCGCTAACATGTAGACATGACTACTGTGAGATGCGTGCATGGATTTAGACACTCCTAACTCTGCATAGAATCAGGTTGCATGATTGTAGTTCTATGTAAATTTACCTGAGGAAGTCACGTTGGATGAAATGGGCCTTAATTCAAAGGTAACCAGCTTCGGAGTGAGGTTGGAAGGCTCCAGTCCTATGCCTGCCTCATTCCGTCATCCTCTTTTCCTAACAGAGCTTCCAGTTCCCAGCGTGATCATAACAGCATAATGGAGCCTGACATGGCCTTTCTGAAAGATGTCAAGGAACTGATGCACGGCATCTCAGAGACCACTAAGAAAGCAGCTGCTTTGCAGACACTTTGGGAGGGAAGGTCAAAGCTCTTGGGTAAGAGAACCTCCTTTCTGGTGTATGCAGTCCTGGGGGGGGGGGTTGACTTACTTTTTTGAGGGGGGAAAGCAGAAGAGGGAAGGGTTCCCAGTAGGACTGCCAGCTTTGGGTTGGGAGAATCTGGGGATTGGGGGGGGGGGTAGAACCTGGAGAGGCATTCAGATTAATTTAATTAACTGTAATTTAACTGCCCCCTTAAAATTTAAATGCCCCCAAACGCAAAAATCCTGCCAATGAGTCAGACCTTTGGTCTATCAAAGTCATCTTGTCTACTCAGATTGGCAGCGATTCTCTGTGGTTTCAGGTACAGGCCTTTCACATCATCCTGATCCTTTTAAGTGGAGATGCCGGGGATTGAACCTGGGATCTTCTGCATGCGAAGCCATGGCTCTGCTGGACTGGCTTCTCTTTTTCTGGACACTCACCCAAACCTCTGAGCCTGTGCATCTTTCTCAGCAGTTTCAGAGAGCAGAAATGCCTGTCTGCAATAGGACAGCTGGATTTGACTCCATTAAGATCTCAGAGGGCAACAAGGTTTTCAGGGGATGAGCTTTTGAGAGTCAAAGCCCCTTTCATCAGGAACGGACCTTTGACTCTCGAGAGTTCGTCTCCTGAAAATCGCGTTGGTCTTTTAAGGCGCTACTACTGGACTCAAGTGTAGCTTTATCTCAACAGTGTAAGGCATTTGTACTCAAAGGGTGGGGTTGCGTGGTCAGGATTAGGGAATCTAGTGGATAATTGGCAAAGTGATACCTGCTTCTATCCTTGGGTGAGGCAGGCTACCTATATAGTCTAATAAATAGCCAACAAACTGACATGCCGCCTGTCCAAAGTGTGAGATATGTCCTTGCTCTTTGTATACTAATGCAAGTATCTCTAACAATGGAGAGAGAGTGTCCCACAAGCAGCTGTGCTGCTGCCACCCTTCTGTTTCCCCCACTTGCACTGGTCAATTTCACACTATCCTCTGTGTGGCCACATTTTGACCCGCGGCTCCCCCAATTTCCTCTGCGTCTTCTCGATCTTTGTTTTTTGCTGCAGGTCAAAAGGCGGCCACGCAGCGAATAGTGTGAAACTGGCCAATGCAAGTGGGGGAAACAGAAGAGCAAGGGCGGCACAGCTGCTTGTGGGGAATCGGTCTGTGTCTACGGTCGAATCTGCATTTGCATTTTGAAATCAGTTTCGTGTTGCTGTGACGCTGTCTTTCTCTGTGCTTGTTTGAAAGTTGTTTGGAGAAGATTCATTTAAAGCAGTGCGGAGGCGCAATGACAATGGAGCTGCCACGAGAGGGCGGTAAACATATGCAGACGGGAAAAGTTATACTAGCATAGTTGAAGTGCGAAAACAAAAGCAAATGTAGACAGTTTTTTCAAAGACAAAGGCTGGGACACCAGTGGGAAAGACAAATTCAGATTCAACCTATGCATTTGTGCAGCAGCAGCTAGCTGAAGGGAGATCCAAGGGACCTGACTGAATAGCTAGGGATGTGAGAGAGAAAACGTCACAGCTTGCCAAACATATCTCTGTAAAGAGAGTAAAATTTCCTACTGTGTTTTTCTTTTTCTTTTTCAACAGATCCTGAAGGCAGTCCTGTGTTCTTAGGTGTAAGTTTGACTTGTGGCCTGATTCATCTTTGCAGTAGGTCTATAGACCAACAGTTCTTCTGAAAGAAGATAAAATGTAGTGTATAGGACTTTAAGGCTTAAGGTAACTGGTCAAGGCCTAGTTCTTACTTGAACAGCCTGTGTTTGGGCTACCTCACTTCAGACTACAGGTAGGTAGGGACTTGTGGGACTGAAAGCTCCTCTGTAGAAGACGAAGAATTCTCTTTATATAAAAAAACATGTGTGAAGGAATTCCGGCCTTGCCTCCAACCTGCCATGCTGTTTCCTTCCTTCCTTCCTTCCTTCCTTCCTTCCTTCCTTCCTTCCTTCCTTCCTTCCGGAACATTTAGGATTGCCAACTCCAGCTTGGGAAATTCCTGGAGATTTGGGAGATGGAGCCTGTGGATTGGTGCGGTTTGGGGAGGGGAGGGACCTCAGCAGGGTATAATGCCACAGAGTCCACACTCCAATAGGGTTGCCAGGTCCTACGTGGCTGCCGGTGAGGGGACTCCCATTCCTTCCTGCAGGTCTTCTGTTGTGCACGCAAAATACACATGCCTCAATAATGTCATCACATTTCCAATGTTGGGGGCAATGTTGTAGGTCAGGGGTGGGCAAACTGCAGCTGGGGAGCCACATGTGGCTCTTTCACACATATTGTGTGGCTCCCAGCAGGGCAGCTGGGGAAGCGAAGGGGAGGCATGCATTTGATCCCTCCCTCCCTCCCCCGTCCCTCCTATCTATTTGCCTTCTTTGTTTCTCTCTCTCTCTCTCTCTCTCTCTCTCTCTCTCTCCACCTCTTTCATTCTTTCTTTCCACCTCCCCCTCTTTCTCTCTCTCTTAGACAAATAAATATCATTAGACAAATAAATATCATTATCAATATCTGTTTTTACCCCTTTTGTTTTTATTTTCGGCAGTCTCATTTAATGGTAATAAAAAGCAAATCTGCCTATTTTCTAAATAAAAATGGGTGCGTAATATTTGTTCATGTCTTGCGGCTCTCAACCGTCTGAAATTTATTCTATGTGGCTCTTACGTTGAGCAAGTTTGCCCACCCCTGCTCTAGGTTTTGGGCAAAGCTCTATGGGTTTTTGGGCCTCAAAGCCATAGAGTTTTGTCCAAACCCTAGAGCATTGCCCCCAACATTGGAAATGCGATGATGTCACTCCTGGGTGATATCCTGCTGGCATTGGTGGCACTGGGAGGGGGCTTCTTGGGGTGGGGTTTCCCCAGCTGGCCAGCTGGGCTGTGGTGGGTTGGGCCCCCCAAATTTAAGGGGTCCCTTGGCCCCACCGAGGGAGTGGCAGCCCTACCCTCTAAAGAAGCCATTTTCTCTAGGGGAACTGATTTGTGTCATCTGGAAGTCAGTTGCAATTCTGGGAGATCTCCCAACCCAACATGGAGATTGGCAATCTTATGATATGCTGTAGCATCTGCCCTATGGAGATTGCATTTCCTCCAGGGGAACTCGCCTCTGGTCTGGAGATGGGTTGTGATTCTGGGAGAACTCCAGACCCTACCTGGAGGTTGGCAACCCTAGGAGCATTCCATCACCTGCAGTCTGCAGAGGGATTGGCTGGGCAGAATTTCCTTTCCCAGTGGGGAATTTTAAGTGTAATTCCCTGTTGCTTTTCCCTGTTGCTTACAACCAAACCAGACACGATTTGTGTGATCATATTTGTCAATATTTTGATTTTCAGTTAAAAGTAGCCAGGAGCTAATTTGATCAGAGAAGCATTGCATGTGTGTGTGCTGTGCAGGAACAGACTGGCCACTAAGGCCTCTGGGAAAAATCTTGGTGAGCCAATGGCCGGGAGGGGGGCTGCCTCCCCACCATGAGCGTTGTAGCTCCCAGGGAAGTATGGCTCTCACCCTGTTTGAATGGCCCTTGTAGGAGCCAATGTGGCGAGCCAGTGGCCCTAGCAGACACTGTGAGTGAGCTAGCAATCTGGTCCCATGTAGAGTGGATGAACCACCATGATGAGCCAGCTGGGTGGTGGCAGCTTCTCGCTTGCCTTAGATAGGGCCAGGGCAGCTGGCTTGCCTACAGTAGTGGTGAGCGATCTGTCTGCTGCTTCCTGCCCCATTCCCGGGGTGGGGAGCTAGGCCGGGGGCAGACTAGGGAGTGGGGCCCTTTCCAGGGCAGTTTTTGCTTCCCAATCCCCACCAGAATAACTCTTCCTACCATGTCATCTTCCTAATCTCTTTCTTGCTTCCCTCAGTTGTTAGTCTGGTGTAATGGTTAAGTGCACAGACTCCAATCTGGGAGAACCGGGTTTGATTCCCCACTCCTCCACTTGCACCAGCTAGATGACCTTGGGCAAGCCATAGTTCTAGCACAGCTGTCCTTGAAAAAGAACAGTTTCTGTCAGAGCTCTCTCAGCCCCACCTACCTCCCAGGGTGTCTGTTGTGGGGAGGGGAAGGGAAAGGAGTTTGTAAGCCGCTCTGAGTCTCCCTTGGGTAGTGAAGGGTGGGGTATAAATCCAATCTCTTTTCTTCTTCTAGTTGCATGTGAGTGCAAAATACGTAAGTTTTCTGTTACCGGGCTGCTAACGGCTCACATATTTGCATGAGTCAGATCAGAAAAAGACTGTTTGCAGGTGGAGTTGCTAGCAGCTGAGGAAGGGTGTGTGCGTGATCCAATTTAGATAGGAAAAAAAGTGGTCACGGGAGGGTTCAGAGTTCCCTCCCACAGCACTGCATTCCCTATTGGATTAGGAGCCCCTCTTGGGTGCTTTTAACTGAAAATCGAAAAGTTGAGAAATCTGATTGGGGATCATCTATGTTGTGACAGGTTTGATTCCCAGCCTCCAGGCTGAAAAGCTGATTCTGCCGTATTTCTGCTTTTCAAGAGTTCTGCTTCTCCCCCATAAACAATCTAACTGGCAGGGTTTTATTTATAGTTCAGATTTTAGAGTTCTTTTCCCCCAGACCCTTGATGGCAATTTCCTTGCTGGGTGTACTTAATAATGTTTAGGATATTTATATTTCATTGCAAATGGCTTTGAATTTTTAGAATAAATGGAAAACAAAAGTAATAATATATCTACAGTAACTCATGTTTTATTAAAGACAGTGGCCCATTATGCACGCACGGCTTACTGCAGATTTTCAGAGCAGTAAGCCTTTAATCTTGACTTCGGATTCTGGTCCCGCTTTATGCACCATTCTTTTTCCTCCAGTGTATTTATTCTGCAACTACAATTAAAAAAACACATCTTTTTCTAAATTGGGGGTGGAACGTCACTTGTGACGTGTGGGAGGTGGTGTCCAAACTTTTTTTAAAAAATTACGCAGTTGCCCTGCCACAGCTGTGCAGTAGTGTCCAGCAAGCGCCTTCCATTTAAATCCTCGTGGTTCAGGTTTTGCACATGCATTTTAGCATTAGTTCATGGAATGAGAGGGAACAGAAAGGAGCGCAGGCAAAGGGGGAAAGCCTGTTGTCGAAACTGAAGACATTTTTTTTAAATCGGCATGTAAGCGCTCTCAGAAAACCCGGGGAAACAGTGACCAGAAAGCAAACTTAGTGCTGACGGGAGGAAAATCAATGTAGAACGACAAAGAAAACTCAATGGACATGCATGGTGAAAGCGAGGGAAAACACAAGGGCATAATAGGCTAGTATGTATTTAAAATAGGGTATTACAAAGACAATGTTAGCACCGACTCACACAGTCCCTAGGACTGCCACATTACAACCCAGAGATCTCCCCCTTTATCTTTCCATTTACCGCTGAATCAGGAGGTGAAGTAGCTGTGGCATTTGTGAAAATCTGTTCCCCTCCCTATTAGTATTTCCAGCACTGCCTCAGCAAATGCTGGGAGTTTTTAAGGGCAGTCCCTGGGGAGGGTGGAGTTTGGGAAGGATGTGATGTCCTTTCTGGGTGATGCTCTAGGAATTTAATCTCTATGGTAAAGACCTTAGCGATCTAGGTAACTTCCCAAGGCATCACCATGGAGGCCATTGTCAGGCCATTTTCCCCTCCTGCTCTTCAGTTTCCTGAGGATGAGGGATTGGGTCTGAGGGGTGGGGGTTTACCCTCCATCACCTCCCCTCCTTGCTGCTGAACAGTTTCTAACATGTTGCATTATTTGTCCAACTAACATTTGTGTCTTGCCCTTCCTTGTGCATGGTCCATTTTGATTTCACTACAGCTGTGCTATACAAAGTCCTTGGGCCAATCTGCGTTTAGCATTTTTACCAAACCCACACTGGAACAGAAAAAGATGCAGTTCAAAACCACATTCAGCTATCCCGGGCCAACAGTGTGCTGACTACAGAGTCACCCCCGAATGGCCATAAAACAGCCATAAATCTATGCAGACAGTCACCATAAAACCAGAGATCAAACGAAGTGAAAGCAGCATGCAGTCTGGACACTGCCATAGAATGCGACAAAGTGAAAGTAGCATGAAATGTAGATGGGAATTTCTGTTCCAGCGTGAGTTTGGTAAGACAGCGGAGCAAATGCTAGATGCAGATAGGACCCTTGTGTCCTTCACGTGTCCTGCTGACAGATGTGTTCTCAGCGTTTCATGCCTAGAACTCAATTCCCAGATGCACGTGGGCTCAATTTGGATTGGGGAGCTGAGGTGTGCAGGGATTTAAGCCTCCCACTGTGTAGTTTTCTTAACCAAAAACTATCACTTCATGTAAAACTCTCCGCTATCGCCTTTGGATTGTTTAGTGACATGGAGAGCAGGGTGGCTAAATCCTCCTCTTTCTGCCCACTGCAGTTTTGATCAAGATCAGGACTCAACACACCTGGAAATTAATTTCTGAGGACAAAACTATCAAAGCATGTCTTGTTGTTAGGACCCGTGTGTCAGTAATGGCTCTTTGCTTACTGTTTCATACTGAGTCCATTGTTCTGTGTTCCCTATCTTGTCCCTGCTTCTGTGCTTGAGTAGGTATGCTAGCTGTAACGTGGGAGCTTCGCTACTGCTACTCGGTGTTATCACGGTGGCCTTGACTGCAGGCTTTGGGCTATTCTTAAGTCTATGAGAATTTTCCAGTCCTGTGAAGGGAGCTGTCTCCTGCCTATTAAGTAACTCTCCCACCAGGAGTTTCCCGCGCGCGTGCTTGAAGTTCATTTGCTAGTAGCATTTTGTATCACACTATAACCATGCTTGAGCAGCTTGCCCCGCCATTCTTGACAATAACCGTTTGCTGTGGGTTTTAGCACAGTATTCCAATAAAGCCTTTCTTATCCCGAAAGAATGCTTGGATCTTCTTGCTGTTGAACCTGACACCGTGGGGGACCCGTGGGGAACACAAGGACTCTAACAAGTAAATGGGAATATGAACATGTATCTCCCAGCTCCCAAGTCTGTCTAACCCCATGAAAAACATGATTAGGAGAAGCTGCTGCTGCCTCATGTCCCAGTTCTGAGGCAGGTATAAAGACCAAGAGAGCAATCCTAGATTTTTCTGTTGGACAAAACCACTTCTTGCAGAATGATTCATACTACAGTTATTGTGGGAGTAGACAGAGGTAGACAGAGTTGATTTTTCTGGGAAAGGAAGAGGGTATTAATAATCATTGGTGTGGCAACTTGATGGAACACTATTTATTTGCAAGGGAGATGCCCACCAATTAGTGGGAGTATGTCTGGGTGTACAGACGGCTGCATCCGGGTGGTGGCAGAAGCCTACGCCAGCTCCCCTTCCCAGCATGCTTTGCCCCATCTTTTGTTCACTTAGTTCCTGTTTCCTCCTCCTCTTCCCAATCTTTTGTGCCTGTTGCCTCTGTCTGTTGCTTTCATCCACAGGGCTGGTTCGAAGTATTTTATCACCCCAAGTGGGGTACATCCATTAGCAAGCCCATGAGGCTGGGAGCAAACTGAGCCCCTGTGGTATATCAGTGCCTTCTTATTGTTCTGCCACATGACCACATGAAGCTGACTTCTGAATCAGACCCTTGGTCTACTGAAGTCAGTATTTTTTACTCAGACCGGCAGTGGCTCTCCAGGGTCTCGGGCAGAGGTCTTTTGCATCATCTACCACCTGGACCCTTTTAAGCGGAGATGCTGGGGCTTGAACCCGGGACCTTCTGCATGCCAAGCAGATGCTTTGCCAGTGAGCCACAGCCCCTCCCCACAAGTGGTTACTTGGTTGGCTTGGCCCCAGACATGCCTGTGCTCATCTGCACCCCTTACCCATCTCTCATTAATGTCACTCTTTTCTTAACCAAGATGAATTTGAATGAAACTGAGAAAATGATCTCTACCGTGGAACACTTCCATAACCAGCCCTATTTCTGGGACCTGTTGTACTCGCTGCCGTGGCTGCAGAAAGGCAGTCTTTCCCAAGGACATGGGATCGAGTATCTATCAAACCTCCTGCATACCATTCAGAAGTAAGTTCAAAAACCTGGACTGATGTGATGGGAAGGTATTGATTCTCAATGTTTGGTATGTGCCTTTCTCTATTTTCAGGGCTGGTTGTGTGTGTTCCCCAGGAATGAGGGCAAGTTCTTGGCTACAGTACCCTAGTGGCTTCCTAAATTCTTATTATCAGGGCTTTTTTGGTAGAAAAAGCCCAGCAGGAACTCATTAGCATAATAGGCCCCACCCATCAACAGAAACTCATTATCATATTAGGCCACACCCCTGACAGCACAACTCATTAGTGTATTAGGCCACACCCCCATGTTACCAGAAGTCTGGTCCTCCAGCCACACCCACCTGTTGCTGCTTATTCTGTTTACCTTGTTTGTTGTCAAAAACCCAGGGCTTTTTTGTAGCAGAAACTGCTTTGCATGTTAGGCCACAAACCCCTAATGTAGCCAATCCTAATGAGTTTCTGCTGTTGGGTGTGGCCTATTATGCTAATGAGCTCCTGCTGGGTGTGGCTAACTCGAGACCCAGCCGGAACTCCGTTCCTGTGTGATCCTGCCCCAAAATAGCCCTGCTTATTATTCTCATTTGCTGTAGGAGTTCAGCTCAGCTTCTTCTATAAACGTTACAAGTTCAAGGCCAAAATACGAGTTATGTGTGACATAAGTCTGGTGATGGGTGCCTGATAGGTCACACGTTCATGCGGGGACTAACATTTCAAAACCTCTCCATTGATCTGCACAGCTCCAAAGACTGCAGGGGTGGGGGGGCTTCATGCCTCCCTCCCATGCTGTTTTCACCCGAGGAAACTCAGGCAGGGGCACACGGAACCTGAGGAAGGGGCATAGAGTCCCCCGTGGCAGTTTCTGTTGGTGAAAACGTCATGTGCTTCCCTTTCTAGTCAATTGAACAAGTTGTAGGAGGCAGGGAGGCAGGTTGTGAGATGGTTTGTGGCATCAGGTTGTGAGACAGTTTGTGCCATGGGATGGTTTGTGGCATCAGCAACTGGGATCAACAGGATAGATCAGCCACATTTGCTGTCACGTGCCTGAGGGCACCAATTACAGGGCACCATGCCCCCTACCAGAGATCATCCTTTGATGGTGTCACCCTATCCATCATAATGTATGATGAATGTCTGAAGGTCCTGTATTTAACCATCAATGGTGTTTTCTGGTGGTAGACTTCCTGTTTCGGAAGTCCATCCCAAGCTCCTCCCTCTCCATCGGATATTGTGATAACTGGACATCGGTTTGGATCCCGCCTAGAATTTCCATGGCTGCAAGCAGGCGGGGGCGTGGTTTTTGCAAGTTTCCCCCCTCCTGCGGCAGCCCCAAAGGCCTTCTGAAGTTCTGCTGTCAATGGACAGTAATAGCTGGGAGGTGGGAACTGGATCTCCTGTGGGGTAGTGGAATTGGTAAAAATTGCTGTTATGTCTTGGGATTGAATCATCCCTGATTGAATCACCCCCGAGACTGGCTGAGCTTGGAGCACAAGAACAATAGCCGACCAGGACTCTGGAATAAACCGATCAAGTAGCAATGTTATGCAAATAGCCTGTCATTGGGAGTGGGGTGTGTTTGGATGTGGCAATTGCAGGCTATTTAACAGAGCTGAGGCTCCGGGGACTTGTCTTGCTCTTGCTGAAATCACAAATAAAGTTGAACTGATCATTAGACTTGAGCGTGCTGATCCGTGGAAGCCCCACTGTTTAACAATTGCCCTACCTGTATCCATGGAAATTTCGTCAAGAGCCCAGAATGTGATTCTCACTGAACACAGGCCTCGTATCTAGTTCATCCTCCCCTTGATAATGTGTCGTGATTAAACTCATTGTGACATTTTCAGGTTTTCTTTCCTCTGCTGCAAGCGCCACTGCTAGACTGTTTCCGCAGTCATGAAATGCCTTCATTGACGTTTTTAAAATTGTGCGTTATGTGAAATTTTCCGCAGTAGATTTTTCCTCACCAGGCACAGACCCGAAGTTTTCTCCTTCTAACCCGCATTTTTGGGACTTGCTAAAACTGGGTGTTCCAAAAAATGTGGGATAAAAGGACAAAACTTTGATTTTGCGCCGGGTGAGGAAAAATCTACTGTGGAAAATTTCACATAAGAACACTAGAACATAAGAGAAGCCAATGTTGAATCAGGCCAATGGCCCATCTAGTCCAACACTCTGTCACACAGCGGCCAAAATACACCAGGTGCCATCAGGAGGTCCAGCAGTGGGGCCAGGACACTAGAAGCCCTCCCACTGTTGCCCCCTCCAACACCAAGAATAGAGTGCATCACCTGCCCCAGACTGAGAGTTCCCATCTATACCCTGTGGCTAATAGCCACTGATGGACTTCTGCTCCATATGTTTATCTAATTTCCGCTTGAAACTGTCCATGCTTGCAGCTGCCACCACCTCCTGTGGCAGTGAATTCCATATGTTAATCACTCTTTGGGTGAAGAAGTATTTCCTTTTATCTGTTCTAACCCGACTGCTCAGCAATTTCATGGAGTGCCCACGAGTTCTTGTATTGTGCGAAAGGGAGAAAAGTACTTCTTTCTCAACCTGCTCAATCCCATTCATAATCTTATAAACCTCAATCATGTCACCCCTCAGCCGTCGTTTCTCCAAGCTAAAGAGCCCCAAGCATTTTAACCTTTCTTCATAGGGAAGGTGTTCCACCCCTTTTATCATTCTAGTTGCCCTTCTCTGCACTTTTTCTATGCTATAATATCCTTTTTGAGATGTGGTGACCAGAACTGTACACAGTATTCCAAATGAGGTCACACCAATGATTTATACAGGGGCATGATGATACTGGCTGATTTGTTTTCAATTCCCTTCCTAATAACCCCCAGCATAGCGTTGACCTTCTTTATTGCAGCTACACACTGTCTAGACATTTTCATTGAGTTATCCACTACGACTCCAAGATCTCTCTCTTGGTCCGTCTCTGCCAGTTCAGACCCCATCAACGTGTATTTATATTTAGGATTTTTGGCTCCAATGTGCATCACTTTGCACTTGGCCACATTGAACCCCATTTGCCACGTTGACGCCCACTCACCCATCCTCGACAGATCCCTTTGGAGTGCCTCACACTCCTCCCTGGTTTTCACCACCCGGAACAACTTCGTGTCATCTGCAAATTTAGCCACTGCACTGCTTACTCCCAATTCCAAATCATTAATAAACAAATTAAAAAGCATCGGACCGAGTACTGATCCCTGTGGTACCCCACTGCTTACTACCCTCCACTGAGAAATAGTGTGCAGTTTTAAAAATGTCAGTGTGGGGAATTTCACGACTGTGGAAATGGTCCTAGTGGTGCATGGTCTGGAAATGTACTCTGTGCAGAGGGGGGAAGGGAAAATCTGGACTTATTCTGACTTGTCTTCCATTTTTTTCTCTCTTAGTTGTCAAAGATTGGTTTTAATCATGTTAGGAGCTGCATAGAAAGTCTGTATATTCCACTTGCCAGGGACCAATGAACTACCCTTGATTTTATAACCTTGCCTGCCCTTGCTGTTCGGTCCTTACTGTTTTTCCCACCTGTCAGCAGAAGAACATTTTCCACAAATAGTATAAAGTACTGGGTTCAAGACACGTTGTAGTGAGATCAGCTCATAAGGTTTATTAGAAAGCACGAACTAAAGACAAAATAGCCGGTCTGAAGACCGGTTTAAATCCCCCAACAAAACCACACCCCGCTCCCAGTGATAGGTCTCTTATTATACATCCCATATCCCATAGGTCCTTTCCTGAATCCGAGCTGTCCTATTGGTCCATTCTAGGATCTGTGCTCGGCATTGTTCTCCGATGCGAAGCTATACCCGTTCGCATGGCTATGTGTAAACCCCGACCACGTGTGCGGTCCGTGTTAGTATACAGCAAATAGCTATTAAGGTAGTGTGCCATCAAGTTGCAACCAACTCATGGTGACTCCATGTAGTTCCACCTTGTAGGATTTGATGTTGCCTCTCTCTGCATAGCAGGTCTGTTCTTCCTTTGCAGTCTCCCATCCAAGTACCAACCAGGGCTGACCCCGCTTAGCTTCCAAGCTCTGATGAGATCAGACTACTGTGGGCTGCTACTGTGACTATGGAGTGGAGTATTTGCATGAACTAGAATTAGTGTTATTTGATAAGGCTGCATTTCATGTCTTTTCTGTTTAACATGTGTCCTATCCTTTTATGTGGTGGGAAAATGAACTTTTGTTTTTTTTGTGCTCCCAGTTCTTTGGCATTCTTAGAAGATTTAAATGTAATGCCATCAAACCAAAGACCATACAGTGTCCTGAAATTAGGTCTGACTGTGATGACTGCAGTTTTGGAAGCCTGGAACGGAGAAGGTATTTAGCAATTTTCATCTCCCTCCTCCCTTTTTGGTTTCTGTTCTAAGTAGGCATAATTATATTTAAAAAAAACAAAAAACAGGAACCTCCCCCACCTCGCCACTCATTACTCCGTATACCAGCTCTGTAAACCTCACAGCTGCACAACCCCACCTAGTCAGTGCCTAATGTGCCATCTGATTTTAGCTTTGATTATTATTGTATGAAACTGGTTTTTTTTTAAAAATAATCTGACTATTGTTTTAATTTGTTGTACCCACTCTGAGCCTTTGCTACACAAGGAAGGGTTTTTTTAGTAATCTAATAAAAATAAATATATAAATCATGTGGAATTGGAGTGGTCTGGATTCTTAGGGAGCAAACCCAGGGCTATTTTTGGGCAGGAATGCACAGGAACCAAGTTCCGGCTGGCTCCTGAGCTGGTCACACCCAGCAGGAACTCATTAGCATAATAGGCCACACCCAACAGCAGAAACTCATTAGGATTGGCTGCATTAGGGGTGTGTGGCCTAACATGCAAAGGAGTTCCTACTACAAAAGAAGCCCTGGGTTTTGACAACAAACAAGGTAAGCAGAATAAGAAGCAAAAGGTGGGTGTGGCTGGATGACCACACTTCTGGTAGCATGGGGGTGTGGCCTAATATTCTAATGAGTTTCTGCTGTTGGGTGTGGCCTATTATGCTAATGAGTTCATGCTGGGCTTTTTCTACAAAAAAAGCCCTGAACAAACCTAAATAGTTCTACTCAGAATCCTATTTGGGTTTATTCAGCAAGGCTTACTAGGGTTGCCAGCCTCCAGGGGGGGCCTGGAGATCTCCTGCCTTTACAACTGATCTGGAGAAAATGGCTGCTTTGAAGGGTGGACTCTAGGGCATTGTACCAGGCTGAAGCCCTTCCCCTTCCCTCCCTAAACCCCGCTCTCTCCTGGATCCAACCCCAAAGTCTCCAGGTATTTTCCAACCCAGACCTGGCAACCCTAGGGCTTGCTCCCAGGGAATTGTTCTCAGCATTGAGCAGTAATTTGCTAATGTCACAAGAAGAAGAAGAAGAAGAAGAAGAAGAAGAAGAAGAAGAAGAAGAAGAAGAAGAGGAGGAGGAGGAGGAGGAGGAGGAGGAGGAGGAGGAGGAGGAGGAGGAGGAGGAGGAGGAGGAGGAGGAGGAGGAGGAGATTGGATTTATACCCCGCCCTTCACTACCCAAAGGTGTCTCAGAGCGGCTTACAAACTCCTTTCCCTTCCCCTCCCCACAACAGACACCCTGTGAGGTAGGCGGGGCTGAGAGAGCTCTGACAGAAACTGCTTTTTTTCAAGAACAGCTCTTGTCAGAACTATGGCTTGCTCAAGGTCATCCGGCCAGGTGCAAGTGGAGGAGTGGGGAATCAAACCCAGTTCTCCCAGATTAGAGTCCGTGCACTTAACCACTACACCAAACTGGCAAAGATAGGGTTGCCAATTCCAGCTTGGGAAACTCCTGGTGATTTGGAGTTTCCGTAGGCCTGAGGAAGGCTTTGCTGAGTGGAGTGGTAGGGTACAGGCCAGTGGCAACCACTGTAGGGGTGAGTTGGGAGGGAAGGGGCAGGGGGAAGCCGTCACTACCACCACCACAGAGCAGCCATTGGGAGAGAAGGGAGGCAGGGATCAGCTGGAATTGACACTGTGCAGCTGTGAGGCGGCTGATTGGCTAGAATCTTCCACTTCTAGCTGTTAATATCAATGCTATCGCAGTGCTGGGCACACCTAGCCAGTTCACCTCTGGAGCCAGTTTGGTGAAGTGGTTAGGAGTGTGGACTGTAATCTGGGAGAACTGGGTTTGATTCCCCACTTCTCCACACGCAGCTGCTGGGTGACCTTGGGCAAGGCACAGGTCTCTCAGAGCTGTTCCCTCACGAGCAGTTCTCTCAGAGCTCTCTAGCTCCACCTACCTCACAGGCAGTGTTCCCTCTAAGCTGAGTTAGTGTGAGCTAGCTCACAGTTTTTTAGCCTACATCTCACATATTTTTGTCTTAGCTCAGGAAGGATGGCTCCAGAGCAAACTAATTTATACAGTAGCCAGATTGCTCACTCGCAGCTTTAATCCCAGTAGCTCACAAAGTCAAATTTTTGCTCACAGACTCCACAGCTTAGAGGGAACACTGCTCACAGGGTGTCTATTGTGGGGAGGAGAAGGGAAAGGAAATAGTAAACTGCTCTGAGGCTCCGAGTGAAGGGCGGGGTATAAAAACCAACTCTCCTCCTCCTCCTCTTTCTTCCACCTGAGCAATTCACCTCTAGCTTTTCCCTCCTTCCACCATTTTCTTGCATCTCCTGCTGGTTAAGGGCAATGGATTCCCCCTCTCCCTTGGTCAGTAATCATTCATGGTCACCTACCCCAGCATCCAACAGCAGGCCCACTGGTTGCAATAAACCAACAAGTTTGGCTCTGGCTTTTCTTTCACCTGATGCAAAACAAACAAACGCCCGCCTCATATTCTATCCCATGTCTAGTCATTGGCTTCCTCTTTGATGCCACTGTTGGGGAAGTAAAACCAAGATGGTGCTTCTTCTGAGATGTAAATACAGAACCAGGGATGCTTAGTTTTTTTTTAAGTGCCAAAATGTTGCTAAGAACAAAAGTCAATGGATTCCTGTATCAAACTGAGCAGTCAGACTGTGGGATCTACTAGCTGTGAGTTATAGAGGAGAAGAAAACGAAAATGTGCAGAACGTGTAAACCAAAGTGTTCCGCTTTACAGGTTTTCAGTATATTCTCTGTCTTGGGGATATTGTGCGGATCCCTTCTGTTAAGACTGAACTTGAATCACAGTTGGGTTTTGAAAATATTTATATTGAGAGAATACTCAATTCTACGATGACGCTAAATAAGGTAAGCTTCAGGTAATGTTGTTGTCGGTTGGTTAATGGGGTTGCTCCCCTCTTTGAAGTTCATTCCTTTCGGAGAAAGACTTCTGGATGTGGGTGGCTCTTTCCAGTGGATTTTGGAGGTTTGAAATCCCTTTCTGTTCTCATCCTGTCTTCCCAAGAGTGACAGGGATGTTTCCATAGAAAAGAGGAAGAGTCCAGTAGCACCTGATCCAAGATCACTGCAGACGGTGACTGCAGCCGTGAAATTAAAAGATGCCTGCTCTTTGGGAGGAAAGCGATGGCAAACCTAGACATCGTAATAAAAAAGTAGAGACATCACCCTGCCAACAAAAGTCCGTATGGTCAAAACGATGGTATTCCCAGTAGTCCTGTATGGCTGCAAGAGTTGGATTATAAGGAAGGCCGAGCCCCAAAGAAGAGATGCTTTCGAATTATGGTGCTGGAGAAGACTCTTGAGAGTCCCCTGGACTGCAAGGAGATTGAACCAGTCAATCCTTAAGGAAATCAACCCTGACTGTTCCCTGGAAGGCCAGATCCTGAAGCTGAAGCTCAAGTACTTTGGCCACCAAATGAGAAGGGAGCCCTCACTGGAGAAGACCCTGATGCTGAAAAAGATTGAAGGCAAAAGAAGAAGGGGACGGCAAAGGATGAGATGGTTAGACAGTGTCACCGATGCAACGAATATGAAATTGAGCATACTCCGGAGGACAGCGGAAGACAGGAGGGCCTGGCATGATGTGGTCCATGGGGTCGTGAAGAGTCAGGACTTGACTGTGCAACTGAACAACAAAAACAACAAAATGAGCTTTCATGAAAACTCCTGCCCTGCCACAAATTTTGTTACTGGACTCTACTGGACTCTGGCTCTTTTCTGCTGCTACAGACAGACTAACACAGCTATCCGTCTTGATCTACCTCCAGGGATGTTTCTGGGATTTCAGTTTTCTGCGGGACGCTACTTCCCGAAGGAGAGGAGACAGAGTTCTGTTTGCCCAGCACAACCAAACAGAGGGATTGATTTGAAGGGCTGGGCCAGCATAAGCAGTATGGTGGGAACACCTGGGGAAGAATATGAATGCTAGGATTAAACTGGCAATTCTCCCACAAGACCATCATTAAAAATCATTTCCAGAATCCCCAGCAATCATACTCTAGTGAAGTCTGGTGCAGGGAATACAAACTATGCAATTGCAAAATTGCTCTTCGGGCCAGGATTATAAGGCTGAGGAGAGTTTGGGTACTAACAGCAACATACACTGCCTAGGCAAACACTGGGAGATTTGGGGGGGGGGTACCTGGAAAGTGGAGATTGGGGAGGATGTGATGTCACTTTCAGGAGATGCTCTAGGAATTTCCCCATATATCTATGTTAAAGACCATAGAGGAGAAATTCCTAGAGTGTCACTGTGGAGGCATTTTTTTCCCCCATCTCACTTCTCAGTCCTTGAAGGTGGGAGACTGGAGCTCCGAGTGGCAAATCCCCAGGGGCGTAGCATGGGCTGCCAGTGCCTGGGGCAAGGCAAGTATTACGCCCCCTAACCTGTGGACCGTTAGCACTCCCTGAGTCCCTTCCACCAGTCCAGTATTGAACCCCTTAACCCCCAAACACATGTATTATATTTTAGGAAAATACTGATGTAATTAAAGTGAAATGAATTTAATACTAATATACTCAAATTTATTTAAAATCACCTGGTTTTACTTTGTGCAAATTTTTCAATAACAGTATTGAAATCTACATTGAAATCTCTCTCAATTGACAGTATTGCTTAGGTTACTCAGAAGAAGAGGAGATTGGATTTATACCCCGCCCTTCACTACCGAAAGAGCTGCTTACAAACTCCTTCCCCTTCCCCTCCCCACAACAGACACCCTGTGAGGTAGGTGGGGCTGAGAGAACTCTGACAGAAACTGCTCTTTTTCCAAGAACAGCTGTGCCAGAGCTTGTGACTGACCCAAGGTCACATCAGCAGGTGCAAGTGGGGACTCAAACCCGGTTCTCCCAAATTATAGTCTGTGCACTTAACCACTATACCAAATTGGCTCATTGTAGATGTCTAATGCATTTTGATTAATTTAAGGACAGTATGGCTGAAATTAGCAAGAAAAATACTGTAAAATGTTACGTGGCAGCATTTATTTGCCCCGTCATGTTGAAAAACTATGTAGAATGTTCAAACAGTGGAAGATTTTCTGTGTGAGGGGGAGAGCATGCTATTTTATATTTCTTATTACGACTTTTTCTTTTGAAATTTTGCGCCTGTAAGAATTTTGCAACCGGGGCAACTGCCCCTGTGCCCCCCCATGCTACGCCACTGCAAATCCCCCATTACCCCTGGCCAGTTGGGAAGCCTGCATTGCAAGAGATTGTGTGCAGATACTGTAGCATGGATGCAACTGCTCACAAAATGATAGATTGTTGTGCACAAGCTTTGGGTTCAGTGATACAATCAAAACAGTTGCTTGTAGGTCATAGAGGGAGGCTCCATTCAGCCAGAGTTTGATAGCTGGGTCAGGAGTGTGGTTGTGTGAACTTGGGATCTAATCTGCTCCTCTCAATGAGCTGTTCCTTAGAAAGAAAAATGATACTGCCTTGCCATCATCCGTCCAGACATAGGCCATGATCACACGAGCAGTTTGGCCTGACACAGCCACTCCTCCCCTCCAGATCAAATAGGCGCAGTCGGACAGCCCCATCTGTCAGGCATGCCCCAGTCATACTTAGCCCATCACAGGATGACGGAGCCGGGTTGAAAAGGCACTACATCGCAAGTGGTGTTTTTGGTTCCCCATGCAGTCAGCGTGTGCGGCTGGACGTCTGGACATGGGGGAGTGCGTGCAGAACGGATTTGGCAGTCTGAACCTGCAGATCCATTCTGCCGCTAGGGAGGATTTTTTTTAATGATTTTTTTTTTTTGCACCATGCTCCGTGGCTGAGGCACTGCAGCAGTGTGGATGCTTTACCACAGGATGTCTCCATGAGTAGCCTATAGCATGGTGTGCTGTGTAGCTGATATGCCTTGCAGCAATTTAAACTGGTTCAGTTAGAGGCGGCACCATATCGCGTCTAGCTGCCAGTGTGACCACAGCCATAGTTAAGTCACTGCCTGCTTCTGGTTCCATCATAATAAGACCTCTGCCTTTTTATCTTCCAGACTGCATGTGCTTGAATTTATGGCAATATTGTTTGCTTTGTACCAGGATGAATTTCTTCATTCAAGCATGTGCTTGAATTCATGACCTTATTACTTGTATTACACATAGGAAAATCTCTTCAGCTTGCCCATTAATGTAACCTACAACATGCATTATATGTAGGGGATTTTTGCTCAGATTGGTTGCTCAAGTTGACTACAAGCCATGACAGCACAAAGTTATATTTGACTGCAAGTTTCAAGCACAATGTCTGAATAAGATTTCAAAACAGAATATTAGCTGGCATTCCTGTCTTGAGCTTTTTTTGTGAACAACTATTGCATTATCGATGATGTCTGTGAGCCACTTTGGTGCAGTGTTTAGGAGCGTGGACTCTAATCTGGGAGAACTGAGTGTGATTCCCCACTCCTCCATATGAAGCTGCTGGTGTGACCCTGGGTCAGTCATAAGTTCTTTCAGAGCTGTTCTCTCAAGGGCAGTTCTCGGAAGAGCTCTCTCAGTCCCACCTACCTCACAGAGTGTCTGTTGTGGGGAGGGGAAGGGAAAGAAGTTTGTAAGCCACTCTGAGACTCCTTTGAGTAGTGAAGGGCGGGGTATAAATCCAACCTCCTCCTCCTCTTCCTCTTCATTCTTCTCTACTACTACTACTACTACTACTACTACTACTACATTCATTCATTAATTTTGTGCATTACCATTTATGCCTTTATACTACTTCTGTTTTCATGTATATGTGTTGCAATCATCTATTGGCTCATCAACATTTTTAAGCTCTGGTGCTTGGCACATTTCCCGCCTCTTCCTTATTGAGAGGTTTTGCTTCCTTTTTTGTCTCCCTCATAATACTTCAACAGCTACTCAGCAGACAGGAATTCAGTATGGGAACTCTTCATTGTATGTGTTTAAGATGATTGGAGAAGCTCCATCCGCTGTTTCTCCCCCTGTTTGGCAGCTTTTAAATTCATTAGAGCTATGCTGGAAAACTTCTGATAACTATTTAAGAGAGATCCACAGAGGATCAATTAAGTTAGCAAGTTAGAAGGCCCATTAGGCAACGTAGACTCATCTTATAAGTTTTAAGGTGGAGTGAGCAAAAACAAAGAATTTTTAGTATTCACCCTACATATCTGGGTTATGTTGATTGAGTATCACATGGAGAGCAACTTCTTGTTTGTCAAATGAGGAAGATGATCCATGTGGTTCTCTGACGAGTCCATCTGTCTCTGCCAGATTCCCACCAAAGATACACTGGAGCAGCTTGTGTGTTCAATCCTGAGCGCGGTGTCAGAAGCGGAATCTGACAAAGGAGACAGCAACAAGAGAGACTGTATCTTCTCACCGTGGCTGGAAGCCCAGACATATCTTGTCCATTCTGTTGACCAGATCAAGCTCTACACAAAGGTCTGCTTTCACTGTGCTGTGCATCACTCCAAGCTAGTTTACTGAGCGTAGTCTGTGTCCGAACATTAGCAAATACCGGGTTACAGAAATTCTATTGCAAATGTGTAATTAGTTTGAAACTTCATCATCTTTAATGAAGAAGGCAAAACTGGGTATTTAAGATAGATGACCCAGCTAAAAACTTCTAAAACAAAGCAAAACAAATGTGGGCTGGCTTAGCAAAATGCGTTATTCACCCGATCCCTCCTTCCCTGGCAATGAAACCCTCAGTTGTAAAATGTGCTCTGATCCTGCAGTCTGTTTGTACCATCCAAGGCTCGTGTACACTGTTAAAATATGGTAATTTCTGCAGGCCAATTGGCATGCTACAAAGTCCACGTGGCAGACATGTGGCCACCACACGGGCTGTGGATCAGATGTATGCCTGGAGTTCTGTGTTTTGGAATTGAATTCACAGGCACGTGGGGGTTCCAATTCAGATCAGGACAATGGCACGCATTTCCTGGCCTGAAATGGCCCCATACATGTAAGTTTCCTCAACAAGGCAAATAATCTCCAGGGACATTCCAGTTTGGGAGATGGCCTGGGCAAGCGGAGGCTTAAGTCCCACCTTACTGATGCCATGATCACGATCCAGACTGGGCCCTGCATGCCTGGTAATTGAACCCCCAGCCCAGAACTCCAGGTGCTCTTCTGTTGACGGGGCCACGTGTCTGACGCATGGATTTTGTGATGTGTGAATAAATGGTGAATATTCCTATATGTCTAGATCATAATCACAGTGTAGAACCATGGCTGCCTTCCAAAGGGGTTCCCGTTCCCTATCATACACATTCAAGATAGGAAGCCATGATCTCTATTCCTTCCAGGAATCTCCCGTTTTCAACGTCAACAATCATCCTTTCCTTTAATTTGATTAAAGCTCCTTGACTAAAAGTCTTGAGCAGTCAAAAGCCCATCTGTTAAATAGCATTGTCTGGACACGACACTAAACCAATGGAAAAATCTCGCAACAGCAAGGGTAAGGTTTGGAAATCTGCCAGATAAAAGGAGTAAAACAAGCTTGTGATGAGACAAAGATGAAATATTATCTAGGCACTGTGTTAAAAACCTATTTCCAGGGCTCTTTTTGTAGCATGAACTCCTTTGCATATTAGGTGACACATCCCTAATGTAGCCAATCCTGCAAGAGCTTACTACTGTAAGAAGAGCTTTGTAAGCTTTTGGAGGATTGGTTATGTTAGGGGTGTGTGGCCTAATATGCAAAGGAGTACCTGCTACAAAAAGAGCCTTGCCTGTTTCTAAGTCTAATATAAAGAGGACACTCCAATAAAATATATATTAAAGTACATCCACACCAACAGTCCCTACTGCAGCTGCACCCTTACACCTTTTGGTTTGGTGTAACTTGTGCCTTGGTCTCCAGAAAACGTTAAAACTCCAAAGTTTTCTGAATCTGTTGCAGAGTCTGATTTCTCCATACTCTCAGCTCAGAGTGGCCTTTCAGACTGTTTTTATTGATTGGTTGATTTGATTGACATGCCACTTTTCGCACATGGGATCAGGTTGAAATTCTCCTTTTAAAATATTTGTGCAGAACTAATCAAGAATTTGGCTTTGTGGATACGGCAGTCATTTCTGCAAGGCACAGATACTGTGTACCAGCTTGTACCGTCTGATAAAACTGCTCTGATTTCTCTGCCTGTGTGTCATGTTCTTCAGGCGGTAGCTAAAGGTTTCTGACCACCTGTAGGCCTCCCCTCTTCAAGTGGGCTGGGAAGCACAGAGAGGGTACAGGAAGATAATTATTTCTTTCTTTTCCTTCACCCAACTCCAAAATTCAATGGTAGCCTAAGCATCGTAGGACAAAGTTGATCAGGACCCCTGCTCAGTGACCACTGGGATGGAAGCCTGAAAACTAGGTGTTATGGGCTGAGACTCAACAATGGAATAAGCTCAACAAGTGATTTCAGCTTTATTAACGACAAACACCAACTCAGGAACACACAACACAACAGTGGAGCACAGCTCCTTTTTAAACTCTCCCGGGCTGTCAAAGCCACACCCATAACAAGTTAAAGGCCAATGGCATTGCAGGGATAAAGACCAATCAGGACTGTTCCCTCTTTGCAACATTATCACACAGTGATTGGCTATTTACACTGGTTTCGCAGAAACCGACCAATAGGAATGCGACAGCTTAGAATCCACATTCCGAATCAAGCTTAACATGGAAAAGAATAGGCTTGATTCACAGTTCAATACATAACAATTTTACTCTGTCATTGTCCTTTTGCAATGTATTTCATATTATCAGACTTGTATGGTATGTTGCAACCACTACCAATGGGACCCTTTTCATCCCTTATCGATCACCCATCTGATGATAAACCACAGGTGACCCAGACAATAAAGGCAAGAGGCCTTTTGGTTTTCGAGTGACAAATCAATATTGCCTGTTGTAATGTGGATTGTAGATTAAAAATGACAACTGGATCTTTTGCCAACCCTCCTGGCTCCAGTCAACAGCACTGATTTTTTTTTTTACAATAGAGCGTGGATTAAAGACCCTTCAGTAGCATTGCTGTCCACCTCCACTGCAGAAGATGTTCTGAACAAGGCATATTAAGTACAAAGACTTTTGAGAGCCCCAAATTCATCACTCCAAACATCAGTGCATTTCAGTGCTGTTCTTTCCCCTATTTCTCCAGTGATTGTCACTGTTTGATGATGAGATGCCAGTCTAATTCTCAATGTTTTTACATCCCTGCCTGGGAATTAAGACCACAGAGAGAGGCCCTTCTGATTGTTCCACCAATCAAAGAAGCTCGTCTGGTGGGTCTTTCCCAAAGTAGGCAGTCTTCACTTAGTTTGGGGGGAATTAGCTTGGGGACAAAGTGAGAGGTGGGTGACTGAGTTCTCTGCCTATCTGTACGGGGATTATCCCTATGAGAACTCTTGAAAATAAACAGGCAGTCATTTACAGGAAAGGTTTTTTATTGGAACAAAACCAAAACAAGATAAAACAAGGATGCACACAAGAGCTAACTAGGAAGATCAAGGAAGAAAGGGGAAAGTGCCATAGGGATGGGTGATAATTACCAGTCTTGAAGAGGTCCACAGAAGCAGCTAAGTTGAAAAGGAAATGGCCAGCATTTCAGGAAGCAAGAGAGGAGAGTGCTGTCAAGCTGCAGATGACTTATGGCAACCCCATAGGGTTTTCAAGGCCAGAGACAAAATGGAGTGGTTTACCATTGTCAGCCTCTGGGTAACAACCCTGGACTTCCTTGGTGTCTCCTATCCATGTACTAGCCAGGGCCAACCTTACTTAGCTTTCAAGACCCAACAAGATTGGACTAGTTTGGGCTATGCAGGTCAAGACACAGTGTGTCATTAATTTACTGATGTAGGATATGGTGATGGTCACTGGCTTAGATGTCTTTGGGGGACAGGACTACCAGTGGTGATCTCTGTGTTCAGTGGCAGTATGCTTCTAAATACCAAAGAGTGGGGAAAAAACTATTGCTTCTATGCCGTGCTTTCCTTTTTTAAACAGGATGCAAGGCTGGATAGACCCTTGGTCTGATGTAATAGTGATATTCTTAACAAGCTGGATCTTATAGATCCATTCTATTAACAAATGGACTTTCCTCTGACAGGTGATGCTCTTGAGTCAGGGGAATAACAATATAAAACAAGATGAGTAGCTATTTGTAGATTTGTTTTGTGTTACAATTTCTTCAGACTCAGGTGCTTGTATATTTTGTGTCCATTGTGCCAGTTAGGGAACAGAAGGTTTGGTACCTGCTTAAGAAAAGGGATTGGCTTGCTCCTAATATAATTGCAAGTTTAATTGCAACTATAGGTGAATCTGAAGAGTATATGTTCCCTGTAACAGTGAGGTTTAATAATTCTGTGAATGAGGGGGGGGGAGTTTCAGTTCAATTCATGGTCATTAATATGCACAGTATTAGTTCAATAACAACCTTTATTAGTGTATTGTTATTTGTATTTTTAAGCCTTCATGAAGGCTCAGTTGCTCGCACTTTTGGAGAGTATTTTGCCATCAATAGAACAGAAGGTTTTATGTAAAGGTAAAGGTTCCCTTGCTCGAAAGCCAGTCGAATCCGACTCTAGGGTTGCGGTGCTCATCTCCGTTTCAAAGCCGAAGAGCCAGCGCTGTCCAAAGACGTTTCCGTGGTCATGTGGCCGGCATGACTAAACACCAAGGTGCACGGAACGCTGTTACCTTCCCACCGAAGTGGTACCTATTTATCTACTTGCAATTTCTTGCTTTCGAACTGCTAGGTTGGCAGGAGCTGGAACTAGAGATGGGTGCTCATTCCATCATGCGGCACCCGGGTCTTGAACTGCTGAACTACCGACCTTCCACAGCCTGCAGTTCAGCGTCTTAACCACTTGAGCCACCGCAGCTTTTATACTTGCTTATTAAAAGGGACTGGCTTGCACCTTATGTAAAAGCCGAATTGCTACAGTAGGAAGATAACCACAGAGCTACGAGAGAAAGATAATTAGTGAAGAATGAAAACTTCTGAAGAAGCTGTAACACGAAACGAGTCTACAACTAGTTACTCATCTTGTTCTATATTGTTTTATAACAACGTAAGGATGAGCCCTGTTGAAAATGCTGATATAAGGTTATTTTAAGGGTTGTTTTTGTTATTTCTGTATGTCAATGGTGATTGTGAAATTCAGATGTAGTTTTACCAGAATAAAGTATAGTACCCTGTATATATTACAGGGATTGCTGCCTGTATTCAGTATGTAATTTACATTGTGATTCCTATCTATTTGTTTTTCTGCTTGAGTCGGGTGCAGGCAGGGATCTGCAGGATCCAACCCATCATTCTTATGAAAACAGGAATACGTTTTTGACTACAAAGTATGTGTAGGTGGGCTATGGAAAGTCAGTTGGCCAGTAACTTTCTTCAATGGACATTTGCCAAGCTGGGAGTGACGCTAACAGAGAGAGACCAAGTGAAGAATTAACAGTGTCTTCCTGAATCCTTTCTTGCTCGTTAAGATCTACATTTTGTGGGACTGAGACCGTTCTCATCTCTCAAATAATTTAATTTTGTTCTGCCTTGTTTATGTTCTAGATATTCCAGCAGTGGATTACTAGTTATAGGGCTCATAAACTTTTTGCTGTGCTTGAACAAAGCTTAGTTAATTTCGCATCCCTGCATCCCGACATCAACGAAATATGGCAGCAGTGCTATAATGCTGGCAATGCTATCATTCAGTATTGGAACGAAAGCCTGGAATGTAGTTTTCCAGATGATGACTGCAAACCAATGAATGAGTAAGTCATACTTTCAAATATTATTTTTACTGTTCGTAGTAATAGCTATCCAGATGGCCAGCCGTGTTGGTCTGAAGCAGTAGAACAAATTTAGAGTCCAGTGGCACCTTTAAGACCAACAAAGGTTTATTGAACGTATGAGCTTTCGTGTGCATGCACACGAAAGCTCACCCCTTCAATAAACCTTTGTTGGTCTTAAAGGTGCCACTGGATTCTAAATTTGTTCTAGTAATATCTTTCTGTTATTTTTACTGTGTGGAATGTTGCCTTTGGTAGTAACCGGTGTGAAAAGCCTCACTTATGAGGGCGTTTTATGACTGGTTAAAACTTAAGTATGGAGAAAATAAGATTAAGTGACGAATAATAAGAATGAAAGATGAAGTAGTTGAGAAACTGTAATGAGAAGATATGCATGCAGAATTTAAATTGGAAATTTTAATATTACTGTCGTTTCCTTTCCTTCTTCCCCTTCCCCCCTTTCTGTATATAAACTTATACATATCCTTTCCTTATATATAATTGAATTCTGGTCCCAGAACATTCTATGCTTGCCATAATTGATTGGGCCCAAGAACTGGCAGTCAGAAGATGCTGGCTGGGGCTGACTGGCTGCTTGACGGAGTCCCGCCCATGTTGGCCCTGGCCAGTATCTTCGCCTCAGTCTGCTCCAGTCCTCTGACAGGAGAGGACTGTCAGCAGAGTGAGCGCAGGGACAGGCCCTCAAGGCTGAGGCATGTGAGAGAAGCCCATTCTGCCCCCCCCCACACCATCCTCTGGGACTTCTGTGGGCCCAGTTGGCCCAGGCAAGCCACTTCTGCCCCCCCATTCTCTGGGCCTTCTATGGGTGGGGTCGGCCCAAGAAAGCCCCTTCCACCTCCCCTCACCATCCTCTGGGCATTCTATGGGACCAGTCGGCCCAGGCAAGCCCCTTCCACCCCCCTCACCATCCTCTGGGCCTTCTATGGGACCAGTCGGCCCAGGGAAGTCCCTTCTGCCCCCCCATCCTCTGGGCCTTCTATGGGCCCAGTTGGCCCAGGCAAGCCCCTTCCGCCTCCCCACACCATCCCCTGGGCCTTCTATGGGCCCAGTTGGCCCAGGCAAGCCCCTTCTGCCCCCCTACCATCCCCTGGGCCATCTATGGGCCCAGTCGGCCCAGGCAAGCCCCTTCCGCCCCCCTCACCATCCTGTGGGCCTTCTATGGGCCCAGTTAAGCCCCTTCCCCCCACCATCCTCTGGGCCTTCTATGGGCCCAGTTGGCCCAGGCAAACCCCTTCCCCCCCCATCCTCTGGGCCTTCTATGGGCCCAGTCGGCCCAGGCAAGCCCCTTCTGCCCCCCCACACCATCCTCTGGGCGTTCTATGGGCCCAGTCAGCCCAAGTAAGCCCCTTCCGCCCCCACACCATCCTCTGGGCCTTCTATGGGCCCAGTTGGCCCAGGCAAGCCCCTTCCACCCCCCCATCCTCTGGCTCTCCTATGGCGCCAGTCGGCCCAGGCAAGCCCTTTCCGCCCCCTCACACCATCCTCTGGGCTTTCTATGGGGCCAGTCGGCCCAGGCAATCCCCTTCTGCCCCCCCACCATCCTCTGGGCCTTCTATGGGGCCAGTCGGCCCAGGCAAGCCCCTTCCACACACCCCATCCTCTGGGCCTCCTATGGCGCCAGTCGGCCCAGGCAATCCCCTTCCGCCCCCCCTCACCATCCTCTGGGCCTTCTATGGGCCCAGTCAAGCCCCTTCCGCCTCCCCCTCACCATCCTCTGGGCCTTCTATGGGCCCAGTTGGCCCAGGCAAGCCCCTTCTGCCCCCCCATCCTCTGGGCCTTCTATGGGCCCAGTCAAGCCCCTTCTGCCCCCCATCCTCTGGGCGTTCTATGGGCCCAGTCGGCCCAAGTAAGCCCCTTCCGCCCCCCACACCATCCTCTGGGCCTTCTATGGGCCCAGTCGGCCCAGGCAAGCCCCTTCTGCCCCCTCACACCATCCTCTGGGCCTTCTCCAGTAGGCCCAGAGAAGCCCGTCCCCCCATCCTCTGGGCCTTCTATGGGCCCAGTAAGCCCAGAGAAACCCGTTCCGCCCCTCTTCCCTTCTTTCCCCCTTTCCTTTCTTCCTCTCTCCTTTCTTTCCTTCCTTCTTCCAAACCTCTCTTCCTTCCACCATCCCTCCCTTTCTAGGGCCTGTTGTCTTCCTCCACAATGGGCTTTGCTCCCTAGTATATATATATTTTAAAAAGCCTCACTTATGGCCACAATCCTGCTAAGTCCCATTGATTTCAGTGGAAGAGTTTAAGTGCGTACCTCATCAGTGGGACTTCGAGCGCTGTCCTATGCAGAATTGCCCCAGTCTATGCCCACTGAAATCGATGAGTCAGTCTGCGTAGGATTGCAGTGTTAAATGTATTGACTGGGTCTGGCTCTTTCCGCAATGTTCGGAGCATCTGTGGCTGGTTGTATATAGGCTTAAAACTGCAGCCATTGCCTAAGAGATGTCTTGTTAAATCCAATAGATTTGTGAATGAGCTTACACGGGCTCAGGCTGTTTGTATTATAAAATCTGAGCATGGAGAAAGGGTAAAAATGGTAATCTGTGCAGTACAAGGAACAAAGAGAAATTATTTTAATTTATGCAGCTGGATCTCTAGACAAAGAACCAAGTTCGATGTCAGAGCAGCCATTGGTCCAACCCATGGCCGCGACGCCATGTTAGATAAGTTTTTGACCATTTAAAAAATCTTGTGAGGCAGGCCCGTAACCAGGATTTTGTGGTTTGGGGGGCCTTTAAATAAGTCGGGGGCACTGACATCACAAAATAAAAAATAATTTTTAAAAACTCATTTTTCAGCATTCACACTCTGCCTGCCTGTGCAGGGAAGCAAGCCCCGCTTGGGGAAGGCACGGCAGTGGGGAGTCTTCCAGGTGGCCCAGAGAGTTGGGAGTCCTCTGGGTGGCCCAGAGATCAGGGGGACCTGGGAACTGAATGGAAGTCAGGGGGCCATGGCAGGAAGTTGGGGGGCCAGGCCCCCAAATGCCCCACTGTAGCTACAGGCCTGTTGTGAGGGCTTGTGGGGGGACCTTATTTGCCCTCCCGGCACCTTTTCATGTTTCAAAGCAGCCCTCCCCCATGAAAAACTTGTCTAAAATGACGTTGGTGGCCATGGGTCAGACTTGTGGCTGCTGTAACATCTAGTTTGGCCCCTAGCTAACAAAAGACCTGAGGTGTAATCCAATAATACATTTTCATGTTGTTTCTGTAGCACTGTGCAACATATAGACAAAAAGTTTGATAGTCTAACCTTGTTGAAAGTTTGTAAAGCAAATGCTTCAGCCGCTGTAAAGTTAGTGGGGTGTTAGCTGCAGTTCTAAGCATACAAGAATTCCATCCAAGTCCATGAAATTTACTTCCAGGTTGGATTACCAAATCTGTTTTCATCAAGCATATATTTAGCCGCTGGCTGGACGAAAGCATAAATTATTAGTGGCAGAGACCCAGCCCAGCAGCAAAGCGTTCCTTTCCCCCCACAGCGGTCTCCCCCCCCATGTATCATGTCACAATCTCCCTTTCAACCCCCTTCCCCATAATTTAAAAAGCAGTAGGCTAGTGCTTCAAAAAGAAGGTAAAGTCCTGGTGATGGTTAATCCTATTGAAGTCCATGTTATTTACTCCCAGTTTATGGGAAAACCGCCGCTATAAGTTCAAAAAAAGGAGAGATTTATTACAGACGTTGAAATGGTTGTCCGTTTGTTTCTCAAGTACGTGATATTTTAATTCCTGTCTTGTCCAGAGTGTTCTTTTTCAAATTCCTTATCTGGAGTTTGGGTCAGTAAATTATATCAGCAAGCTGTGTTTTGCCTTCTGGCCTTTTCTGATAAGGGGAATTTGTAGATTGTTGGATTTTATATGGGAAGAAAAGTCACCAGGAGGAAATTTCTTCAGAAAGTAGAAGTTCACCCCAAATTCCACAGCTTGATCCTAGGGATGCTTTGAAAGTTTGTCATATTAATAACTGGACGACAAATTCATCTCCTTACGTTTGCTAAGCATCAAACTGAAGGTAGCAAACTGTGTATGGATATTTTCCATTAGGAAATGTTTTCCTGCAGTTTTTTTTAGTATGGATGCATGCTACAAGTTCAACAGTACAGTCATATGTGGAGTTACTCCAATTTAAGTCTATTGCTCTCAATAGACGTAGAATGGAGTAATTCTGACTAGGATTTAACTAGTATGTTGATCGTGGGTGGATGGAGATCTGTGGACTCTTGAACACTCTGTGGGCAATCAAATTTTGCACCTCCGAGCTGTTGCATACTGTTCACTTGTGATGTTAATTTAAAGCTATATGTTGTCGAAAGCTTTCACAGCCAGAGTTCATTAGTTGTTGTTGTTTTTTAAGTGCCCTTAGGTACACTTTTATTAATTTTAACAAAAACAATACAATAACACAACCACATACACTACAATACACACATACAAAACATATACAGGGAGACCACCGATATTATTTGATGCTTATGCACTTACTTTTTGTTCCACAATTATCTGTCAATACAAGTTCTACCCTCTTTTCTGTGTGCTCAATCTTCTAACTTACTAAGAATCTTATTAAGACAATAAGTATTTCATCTAAAATTTCTCCATTTAAACTTATGAGTTTATAATATGCCAATCATAAAATCTCTTCCAAGTTTTTTGAAAAATCACCTCTGATGTACCTCTCATTAACAATGTCAATTTATCATTCTCTGCCATCTCAAAATGTTTATTTATATACTCTTGTTTCCTCGGGACTTCTGTTGTCTTCCAGTATTTTGCGTACAATATCCGTGCTGCTGTTGAGAGATGTACTGTCAAGTATCTGTCATTCTTATCAAAACCTTTTGGAAAAATGTTCAGCAACAATACTTCTGGGGAAAAAGGAATTTTACCCCTTATTATTTTTTGCATTATTTCATGTATCCATCTCCAATATCCTTTTGTGACCTCACACAGCCACCACATATGGCAAAATGTGTCCCTCTTATTTTTACATTTCCAACATTTATCTGTACATTTGTCATTTTGTCTGGACAGTCTATTAGGTGTAACATACCATCTGTAAAACATCTTATACATATTCTCTTTATATGACACAGCTTTAGTCATTTTAACATTTTTAGCCCATATCTGTTCCCACTCTTCTAAGTCAATATTATGTCCTATATTCTGAGCCCACACAATCATATTATCTTTAACTATTTGATCACTCATCATATCATCCAACAAAATTTTATAAATTTTCTTTATCAGGTTATCATCAGAAGATATAAGGGCTTTCTCTAACTCCATTAACTTGTTATTAAAACCTGCTTTTTATCTTTCAAATATATGGATTCCATTTGGGCTTTACTCCACCAAGTTAAGTGTTCTGGCAATTTTAAATTGTCTTTTTCATCCAATACATCCTGGTACCTTAAGATTTCTTCTCCCGCATATACATTTGGTAGGGTAAAGGCTTCCAATGGTACAATAAGTCTCGATCTTCTTATATACTGCCCTTTATGAATAGGATCACATACCTTTGATAATGCCGCTCTCAACCAATGTTGTTTAAAATATTTTTGTGCTATGGCCTTCTCATACCAAAGAAAGGCATTCCATCCCAATAATAAGTCATGTCCTACAGCCGCACCACCCTGAAAGCGCCCAATCTCGTCAGAGTTCATTAGTTGTTGTAGATTTTCTGGGCTGTATGGCCATGGTCTTGGCATTGTAGTACTTGATGTTCTGCCAGCAGCTGTGACTGGCCATCCTCAGGGTATAACACAGAAGGATGGAGTACTCTCTGTGTCAATGTGAGAAGAAAAATGGTAGACCGGTAATTTATATCTACTCAAGAAGGTGGGGTAGGGCTGAGTCATTATCTTATAGGAGTTCCCCAGGCTGTGACATGCTAATGGAGGAGCTTTCCTGAGGAGGTTCTTTTGCATATGGATAGTCTGTTGAAATTCTAATTTAATCTGTAATGCTATTGTAAGCTGTAGAGCATCTATTATTTTGCTATTATATTTTGAGTTGTTCACAGATTCAAAACGGTGGGTATGAATTTTACATGAACATGACTCTTTAGGCCAGTATAATAATAATTAAGCACCATCAAGTCACAACTGACTCATGAGGATCTCAGGTTTTCAAGGCAGGAGATGACCAGAGGTGGTTTTGCCATTGCTTGCCTCTGTGTAGCTACCCTGAACTTCTTTGGTGGTCTCCCATCCGAGTACTAACCAGAGACAACCCTACCTAGCTTCCAAGCTCTGGCTAGTCTGGCGTAGACTCTAATCTAGGAGAACCATGTTTGATTCCCCACTCCTTCATAGGCTTGCCAAGTCCCCCCGGTGGGTGGGTAAACCCCTGCCTGAGAGTCCCATTACCCGCCGCCAGAAAATCGGGCCCTGGAGGGAACTCCACCCCTTTCCGGCAAACGTCCCCAGCGTGATGATGTCATCCCACATTGGGGGTGGGATGCTCTATGATTTGACCCTGTCCCCAACGGCCTAGTGGCCCTGCCCCCAACATCCCGATGTGATGACGTCATTTCTGGGTGGTGTCATAGCAGCGGTGCGCATGTGGAACATACAGACATGAGCTCCAGGGACAGCGTGGAACTCCCCTGCTGTAAGTAAATTTCACCTTGGCAACCCCACTCCTTCACCTTGGGTCACTCACAAGCTCTCTCAGAGCCCTGGGGGTTACTGACAACTCTGTGCTTTCTGTGCCCCAGATTTGGACCACATTCAAGTGGGCATCATTTTTTCTTTTCCTTCTGGTTTCTGTTCAAAAAGCACACCCAGGGCTATTTTTGAGCAGGAACGCACAGGAACGAAGTTCCGGCTGGCTCCCGAGTTGGCCATGCCCAGCAGGAACTCATTAGCATAACAGGCCACACCCAACAGCAGATACTCATTAGGACTGGCTACATTAGGGGTGTGTGGCCTATCATGCAAAGGAGTTCCTGCTACAAAAAAGCCCTGGGTTTTGACGACAAGCAAGGTAAACAGAATAAGAAGCAAAAGGTGGGTGTGGCTAGATGATCACACTTTTGGCAACATGGGGGTGTTGCCTAATATGCTAATAAGTTGTGTTGTCATGGGTGTGACCTAATATGCTAATGAGTTTCTGTTGGTGGGTGAGGCCTATTATGCTCATAAGTTCCTGTTGGGCTTTTTCTACAAAAAAAGCCCTGAGCACACCTATCACTTTGATCATCCATACTGCTCTTTTAAGTACTTCCAAGTTAACAATGTAGTTTGGGAACTAGGTACAGGAGAAGTTTAATGGGACACTGTCATGAGAAGTATTTTTCTGGATGAACCACCGCTCCTCTAATTCCAGGTTTACTTTTGCAAATTGGGGGAGTTGTAAGGGAATTAGCTGGAGCAATTTTGGAAAGGAGAACTCTGGGAAGGAGCTGGAGACATTTAATCGACATATGCTTATTTCTGGTCTGTGTTCATTTTTTAGATTCTTAATTTGTGTTTATCTCAAGAATGTGTGTCAAAACGTACCTTATCAGGTGGACATGTGATAAAGCAGTAAAGTATTGGACTGAGATCCACAATGAGATACAAAAAATTTTGAAATGTACTTTTAAGAAAGACCCACAGATGTTATTGTTAGGTCTTAAAATGGAAGAAATAAATGTAGCCAAGAGAACACTATTATGGTACTTGATTACAGCAGCTAGACTGACTTTTGCTCAATGTTGGAAACAAGATAAAGTACCTGAAACATGGGAATGGATTAAAAAGACGTTGTTTATGGCAGAAATGGACAAACTAACAAGAAAATTAAACAACGAAGAAGACGAAACCTTTTTCGGAGACTGGAAAGACTTTCAAGAATACTTGTTGAAGAATTGGGACGTAAAACGTGGTTTGATTTGTTTTGACAGTTATTGAGGAGAAGTGGAAAGAGACTCAGATCTTTGAATTGTTACCATTAGTAAAAGAAATATGTTTAGTAGTAAATGTAATTGTACAAGAGAAATATCAAGGGGGTTGGAGCAGTGCGGGAAGCCTTGTTTGGGGGGAGAGGGAGAAAGAAAAATGGATATGTATTGGTTTGTTTAAATTGTATGAACATGTGATATATCCAATAATAAATTGTATTTATAAAAAAAAAAAAACGTACCTTATCAGGATTAATTTAATCTCGATTGTCTTCCTAGCTTTCTCATTTCACTTCTTTTCTTTTTTGTTACTGTATTTATTACTTTTATATGCAGAACGCTGTTTGTGAATAAACTTCAGGTGGCAGTTCAGAAGTTGTCCCAGTGGCCCTTTGTGAAGACACTGTTTCTTGTGGACACAGCGATAAGAAATGTGACGCACGGGAAGTTACATTTCTTTAAAGGTAAAGCTTTTGAGGTCATGTCAAATGATTGCGGTGTCAAATGTTACCTGTCCTCCACAGGTAACCATAGTTGTGTGGGAGCCATTGTTCCCTCTAAGCTGAGTTAGTGTGAGCTAACTCAGTTCTTTAGCCTCCGGCTCACACATTTTTGTCTTAGCTCAGGAAGGGATGGCTCCAGAGCAAACTCATTTATACAGCAGCCGAACCACTCGCTCACCACTTTAATGCCAGTAGCTCACAAAGTAGAATTTTTGCTCACATGACTCCACAGCTTAGAGGGTGCATTGGTGGGAGTTACTTTTCTTTATGCAGAGGGAGACAGCTGGGGATTGAGTGCATGAGCAAACAGCTTGTGTGGGTCTTTCCCAGTGGGCGTCAATGTCACAGGAGACCCACAGAAGCTGCCCCATCTGCATGAATATATTATCTACATACACACACACACCTCCACGTGGAATTGTGTGTTGTGGGGAAATGGTTCCCTCAGGGCTACATATGAAGGATGCCTTAGGTTATGGCAGTAGGAAAGAGCAAGTGACTGGGAGCACCTTAAACACTAACACAATTTGTGGCAGAATATGAGTCCCTGCTCACTTCTTCAGATACAGTTAGATACAACCGGCTGCATCTGCAGAAGTGAGAAGGGGCTCGTGGAAGCTTCCCCCCCACCCCGAATTTTGTCAGTCTTTAAGGTGCTGCTGGACTCTTTGCTCTTTTCTACTGCAACAGAGAGACTAGTGAGGCTACCCATCTTAGGTTAGGGCAGAAATTCAGAGCCAAACTCCGTCTCACCCATAGTCTTGCAGTAGCTGTTGCTCTTGTAAACTGCAGTCTGCGTGGCTTTGGTTTCGACACACACAGGCTGAGTTCAGACTGGCTATTTGCCCCGCTCGAGTCACGTTTCAGCCATGTTTCCCAAGCGGATTAAAGGGGGCATTTGCACAGGCACATCTGCCCGGTGTTCCCCACCCGTCAGCAACCCGTGCTGTTCCGCTTCGCTCCCGGGATTAAAAGATACCTGTTGAAAGTGGTAGCAAATCCCGGAGAGTGCCTTTATCCCACTTCATTCTGCTTCCTGGAAGTGTGCTCGCTCAGCCAAAAAGCCGGGAGCAACCCGTGTTGCGCATAAGGCAGCAGCGATATGATTGGCCGTGCTCTGCTCTACTGCCCAATGTGGTGCCGGCGCAATGGGATCCTCCCCAAATCAGCCAGATGCCTCATACACACATAGGCATCCAGCCGATTTACCAGGGAAAAGCCATTTATAGCCATGCCTCTGGGCCAGCAGTCTGAATGCTCCCGCGCGCCTCCTCCCGGTCAGTCAGCGCAGTGTGACCAGGAAAACCCGGAACAGTTTGTTCTGGGTCTTTTTTGCAATGACTCCCTTCTGCTTCAAACTGCCAGTCTGAACTCAGCCATAGCTACACCTCCCGAGGGGAAAGCTCGTCCTCCGATACTGACTTTTTCAATGAGGAAAGTGCTATGAGCTTTTGAAGAACCCCTTCAGTCTGACAACTGCTGTCACAGGGGTTAGTCACTGCCCATTTCCCCTACTGCTTTTTATTTGAGAGATGAGTTAATCTGCCCAATCAAACCAAGTATTCCTGAGCTCTACATGCATTACTAAGCTGCACATAGCGTTTATACATTTATTTATTTTTTTGCACTGTATTCCTGCAAATTCTGAGTTCTAAGATAAGCGTTTGTTGTACGACCTTAAAATTATGGTGAGTTTTGATTTATTACAGAAGCTTTACAAAACCTGGGGAACTTGGCACGCGACCCAAAGAGAGAGGGACTCTTGCGTTTAAACACCGGAACATTCTTTGCAGGGCTCAGACAGGTAGGTCTTGTTTGCAGATGAATATAACCCAAGGAGAAACACAGAAACACCCATGTTGGATCAAACCAATGGTCCGTCTAGTTTAGCATCCTGTCTCCCACAATGGCCAACCGGATGCCCCCTCAAGGCCTACAAACGGGGCACAGACGCCAAAGCCTTCCTCAGTTCTTGTTCCCCAGCACTGGTATGCAGAGGGGTGCAGCCTCTGGACATAGAGGTTCCATTTAGCTAGTAGCCATTGATGGGCTGAACCTTCATGAATTTTAAGGTTGGCTACTGCTTTGATTTGCTTTCATCCGCTGCTCATCTAGGGCGGGCAGCCAGCAAGGAGAAGTAATCAGTGGACTGGGAACGGCATCACTGCATTGCTGCCACTTCTTGCCTGGCATCTTCCATAGTTGGAAGGGCAGAATGGGCAGCTGTGATTGCAGTGAGGGAGAAAGACACTGTGATGTTACTAGTCAAGGCAATTTAAGACCACAGCAAAACAGCGTCCAAATAACCCCGGTGTAACAGGCCGGATTCACCCCCCGGCCAGAGTAACTCTGGTCCATGAGAAACTTGTCAGCCAATCTGAGATTCCTCTGGGTAGTGAAGAATGGGGTATGAATCCAATCTCATTAGTCAACAGAGCCAATTATCAACAGTACGACGACTGAAATTTCTTTTGAGAGCCAAATTGTTTAAACTTAAACTATATAGGTAGGTACAAATAGGTAGGGCCAGCTCACAAACCCTCAGAAGCTGACACTGTGCTGGTTACAATGACATTTAACTTGCCACTCTATATTGGGGACTGTGAGACCCAGGTTCAGATAGTTTGGCATAGGCAACTTTATACCCGAGGGGTGACTTTGGCCCGGGGTTACAGGTTGTTGTGTTGTGCAGTTGGGGTTACTCTGGCGTGGCCCGGCAGAGGTTTGTCTGGCAGGGGTTAGTCTGGATTAACCCCCGGGGTTGCTCTGGCCGGGGGGTGAATCCGGCCTGTTACACCGGGACAACAGGAGGCTGAATCCAGGCTGACCACTGAAGGGAGCTATGAATGAATGAATGAATTTAGTCACGGTCATCTTACCCAGCACTTGGGAAGCCCGTTATAAGAGTCTGTACGAGGATATAGTAAGAAATCCAGAACCTGAAGGGAGGTAACGTAATGCAGAATGGAGGGGAAAAACCTGGAATGAAAAGAAGGTCGAACTCGATTTTAATACAGAGTTGTTTGGAGGACATGGTGGTAAGTGCAGCAAGGGCCTACTATCCAGCTGGAAGACAGCTGTACTCTTTCAAATAATGTGTCATAGGGCTTATTTATCCTTTTGTCAGAATTAAGTGGTATAACTGCATTTGGACTGTTCCGCAGGTAGGGGCTTTCATGCTTGACAGTGTAATCCTAAATGAACCATGAAAGGAGTTCTGCCTTGGGCCATAGGATTCTGTTTAAACCACCCATCAGGTTCTTTCAGGGCTCCCACACCTTTCCTGCAAGATTCTGTTCTGGTTCTGGGCTTCTGGAATTAAAAACAGGCCACCTTTGCAGCCGTTAAAGTCAGGGCTAAAAAGCATCAGCCAAAACCATACAGTTACAGATGCTTTTGAGAGCCAGTTTGGTGTAGTGGTTAAGTGTGCAGCAGGCTCTAATCTGGGAGAACCGGGTTTGATTTCCCACTCCTCCACTTGCAGCTGCCAGATGACCTTGGGCAAGCCGTAGTTCTGACAAGAGCTGTCCTTGAAAGGGCAGGTCTTGAAAGAGCTCTCTCAGTCCCACCTACCTCACTGGGTGTTTGTTGTGGGGATGGGAAAGGAAAGGAGTTTGTAAGCCACTATGAGGCTGCGAGTGAAGGGCGGGGTATAAATCCAATCTCCTCTTCTTCTTCTAGACACGATTGTAGCTTGATGATGAGTAATATTTTGTATATGTGAGTGAATTCCACGCATCTATCATTTTGGATCTATCAGGTTCAGTTACATATCATCTGCTCTTTAGATTCTGGCGAGTGATGCTTCCTCTTCCTGCGATGATGACCTTGCTGCTTTTGAGAGGAGCCTTGGATTGCCACAAGACTCAGAGATCAGAGATGTCCTGGAAGCATTTGTGTGCTGTCGAAATCACTCCAATGAAGCCTCTGAGTTCAGGAGCCGAATTAATTTAGTAAAGGAATCTGTAAGGGTTTTTTTTGTTTTGTTTTCATTAAGATGATCTAACATTCATTTCTTAGTTTCACACAGTAAGGAGTTAATATGGTGCAAAGTAGATTTTTTTGCTCTGACCGGGATGCCCCAGGCTAGCCTGATGTCATCAGATCTTTAAACAGGATCAGCCCTGGTTAGTACTTGCGATGGGATATTAGTGAGGAAGTCCGGGAGATTAGTGAGGAAGTTGCGATGGGATATTAATGAGGAAGTTGTTATGCAGAGGCAGGCAATGCCGAATCACCTCTGAATGTATCTGGCCTTGAGAACCATGAGGGGCCACCATAAGTCAGCTGGGACTTGGTGGCACTTTACGTCCACACACACAAAGTAGATTTTTGCAGGAATTTGAGGGGTCTTGTGGCTGGTCCTGGACAAACTTTACTCTGTTGTAGTCAATATGTCTTATGGATGCCTTCTGTGGAAGTGGTGTCTGAAACGAGGACTGATTTCGCACAAGGAGCTGTGCCGTGGTTACACCTCCTTTTGCCCTGTTTCCATTGGTCAATTTCCCACTCAAAGCCGCACGGCCACATTTTGACCTGCGGCTTCACCCGATTTTCCCCACGTTTTCATTATCCTGTTTTTTTAGGATCACGGAACTACGGGGAAAATCGGGCGAAGCCGCGGGTCAAAATGCGGCCACATGGCTTCGAGTGGAAAACTGACCAATGGAAACAGGGCAAAAGAAGGCGTAACCACAGCGCAGCTCTTGTGTGAAATCGGTTGAGGTCTTTTGGGTCACTTGACTTCCTATGGGATTTCCTGCATTGAAAAAGAGGTTGGACTAGACAGAGATTCTTCCAATTCACAGGACTCTATGATGGGGGCAACGGGGGCCATTTTGGGGATAAGAAAATGAGAAGTGTTGTTGTGATAAAGCCTTCATCAGAAAACAGCGGCCATGCATATCAGGAGGATCATACATAGCATGTGCTTTCAGTATGCGCAGTTGGAATGCCAAAACTGAACAGCAGAAAAGGGCTTGTCCTTCTGTAACCCCCCACCCAATATAGGAAGTTGCCTAAAACTGCTCAGTGAATTTTCTTCCAATGTGAGACAGGAACCCGTGGATATTAATTAATTCATTTATTTAATCTTGTTTAATTTATATCCCGCCCTCCCTGCAAGTGAGCTCAGGGCGGGTTACACAAGTCAACTCAGCAAATGTAGTGACTGTAATATTCAATAAATAGGCTTAAAATAGTTACAAAAGTATTAAGTATTGAGATGAAACCCCTCTTTTTATAACAACATGCTTCCTTATTGAACTTCTGAAACAGCCTGAACTCACCAGCTCAACAAGAGCCAATTTATACTTGTAGAAACCTTTAACAACAACTAATAATTGAGACATTTTTTAGTATGTGTGTGTTGTATATATATTTACTGGTGTCAGGTTTTTTGAATTTCTGATTTGCTGTACTATTATGCCATTAAAGATTTCTCTCTTTGGCATGGACAGCAACCAATACAAAGTAGGCAGCCTTCATTTGCATGAACCATATACAAAGTAACTATTTACAGTACAGCTATTGGATTATAAAGCAACAAATATCATTGGCCGTTAGCAGCAACATAACCAATAGCCTTGAAGGCCTTTGGAGCCTTCACTCAGACTCAAGCTCCAGCAGTACATAGCAAACAGAATTAAAACAATCTCAAAACAGTCTCGATTAGGGCATCAGGTGGTTGAATGATTGTCTGTAGACGATGCTGCGGTGGAAACTCATTTGGCAGAGTCTCTAGGTGTCTACTCACTAAACACATCTCCACATTGCAAAGGAGGCCTGGATGTAATGGAAGTCTGTCACCTCAGCCAAAGGCCTGGTGGACAGCTCTGTTTTACAGGCCCTGCAGAACTGTAGCAGGTCCCACAGGTCTCTGATCTCAAATGGGAGCATGTTCCACCAGGCTGGGCCAAGGCAAAGAAAGCCCTGCCTCCAGTCAAGGCTAAATGGATGTCCTTTGGGCCAGAGACCACCAGAAGGTGTTGGTCTGCAGAGCACAAGGCTCTGTGGGGGCACATATGGGGAGAGACGGTTCTGTTATCTGTGTACAAATTTTCATCCCCTGGTTTGCCCCTTTTGTCTGCCTACTGCCCGTATAGATCCTCTTTTGCTTTCTTTCCTTTTTAATTATTTCCCGTTGTCTTGCTTGGTTGATATATCCTTCATCTCCCCTTAGATCCAGCTTCTGCAGAGCGCAATTCACGGACAACGTGGCATGCCAGTTTCAATAGCTGAAGGATATTTGGGCTGGCGAGCAATAGGAGAGCAGTTGGCTGAGACGAGCGCCAGTTGCAGTGAAATAATGAAGTCACTGAGCAAGACGCAGTATGTACAGGACGCCTCGTTCAGCTCTTGCCAGGAGCAGCTCATCCAGTCCCTGTAGGTAGTACGCGAAAAGCTGGTTTTGTTCACCACTACAGCAAAATAAAATGTGATTTGATCGGTGTTGCTAGGTTAGCAGGAAACTGGAGGAAGGAGATACATCTGACACAGAACATGGAGCTGAAGCTGCTGTCCTGTGATGGGTTCCCCTTATTTATTTATTTTTTTACTTTTGGATTCCCGCCCTCCCCCTTGTATTGTCTCAGTCAGGGGTCCCCAGCTTTTTAGAGCCTGCAGGAACCTTTGGAAGTCTGACACACTGTGGTGGGAGCAACCACAAAATGGCTGTCGCTGGAGGTGAAGCCAGCCACAAAATGGCTGCCGCAGCTTAACTCCAGTCACACAGTGATGATCCTCATGCTGTGGTAGCAGCTGCTGTCAAAGTAATTTTTTTTAAAATCTGCACAGCCAATCAAATCTCCAGTAGCCAACCAGAAGCCTTGCTGGCCAAAAGCTCCTGCTGGCCCCACCTACTTTCTAAAGACACTTAGAGGGTGCAAGGGGAGGAGGAGGAGGAGGAGATTGGATTTATACCCCGCCCTTCACTACCTGAAGGAATCTCAGAGCGGCTTACAATCTCCTTTCCCTTCCCTTCCCCACAACAGACACCCTGTGAGGTAGGCGGGGCTGGGAGAGATCTTTCCAGAACTGCTCCTGAGAGAACAGCTGTGAGAGAACTGTGGCTTGCCCAGGGTTACCCAGCAGCTGCATGTGGAGGAGGAGTGGGGAATCAAACCCGGTTCTCCCAGATTAGAGTCCGTGCTCCTAACCATGACACCAAACTGGAAAGGTGTTGGCAGGCATCATGGCACCCACGGAGACCACGCTAGGGATCCCTGGTCCAGGTCTACCTGCTCTGTGTCTGAACATTGTTGTGATGTGGGGGAGCCCCCCATGTTGTCAGTGGCAGCTGATAATGCGGAGTGTGACAACACATATCAGAACCTCCCAGGGGTGGAGGAGGACAGGTTTTTCGGAGAAATCTCAACAGGTTATAATGCCTTTGAGCCTACCCTCCAAAGCAGCTGTTTTCTCTAGGGAAACCAACCTCTGTAGTCTGGAGATGAGTTGAAATTCTGGGAGATCTCCAGGCATCCCTCCTGGTAATCTTCCCTCCCTGCAGCCTCTCTCTCTCTCTCTCTCGCTCTCTCTCTGTTATGTACTGGGACTGGAACGTTCCAGGATTGTTTCTACCAGAGACTGGCTGAGCTTGGAGCTCTAGAACAATAGCCCACCAGGACTCTGGAGGTGGCCAATGAGGAGTTAATGGTTCTGACAATGGCCTATCATTGGTAGTTGTTTGGGGAAGTGGGTGGAGTTGCATGCCATTTAAACAGGGCCGTTGTCCTGTCTTTTTCACTTTTTGTTCTTGCTGAATCACTAATATAGGAGAGCTGATCACTAGTCTTGGGGTCAGACTATCCATGGAACCCAGTATTTAACAGTTTCTCTCTCTGTCTCTCAGGCAGGCAGACAGACAAAGAAAAAAACCAGCTAATTTTCAGTACTCTCTCCCACATGTATAAAACGATCTTCACCAGTCCAGGTCTTGGGTTCTGGTGCCCCCCCCCAATCCGTTCAGCCAATAGATCCCGTGTTTCTACTCCTGGCTGTGAAATCCATCTGTCATTCCATCTCATTGTCTGAGGAAGCGTGCGTGCACATGAAAGCTCACACTTTGAATAAAACTTTGTTGGTCCTGGACTTTGCCCCTGGACTTTGTCTGGAAGGATGAGGTTTTCCAACCCTGAGGCTGCCTCACGCACTGGTCAATCTCAATTAATGCCACCCCTTTCTGCTCTCATCCCTGACAAGGGGAACTGGATATGCTGCAGGGAAGAGACAGTTCAATAGTACACTGGGTTCTAGACGCATTGCCGTGATCAGCTCTGGTTTATTAAGTGATTTCTGCAAACTACAAGACAAACTAGCAGGGCTGGAGCCCCGCTTATAAAGCATGCAAAACACCACACCCTACACGCACCCTCTCCCAATGATAGGCTATTTACATTACACCTCTTATCTATTGCTTAGTTCTTGGATCCAGGTGTGCTATTGTTCTAGAGAAGTAAGCTCAGCCTGTTCTAGGTACCTCTTGAGGAATGGCTTAGGCTCAATACATAAGAGTACTCTGCTTTCTTTTGGCTTGTTTTGTAGTTGGTAGTTGCACCCATACAGTGCAATCTTAAGACCTGTTTCGCCCTTCTAAAGACACTGAAGACAATGAATTTCAAAGGTTGTAACTCTTTCTAAACCTAGGACTCTGTAGACCCTTACATCATTGCCACACTAATTGCATTCTGCGTACATTTCTGAATATATACATTTTTTTGTTAATAACCAAACTGGAAGGGGAGGAGGTAAGAGTGGTGAGATCCGGGGGAGATAAGCACATGAGCGTTTTTGATTGAAAGATCTGAATAGCCCATGCAGGGTTGCCAAGGCAGCACCCTGACCTGTCTGTATTCACATTTTGTTTGCTTATAATGTCACTTGGGAAATGAGAACGTGAATTACGGTGCAATATTGTCGTCTTCCATTCGGCAAACCTCTCTCCCTCTCTCTCATTTCCAAATGAATCCCAAATTGAAAAAGGTACTTTGTTTGCTGCTCTTGTTTGCGTCCCAGATTTTTTGGTGCCGACAAGTCATCTCTGGGAACAGGGGTCCCTGATTAAATAATGAATCAGACGTTGTTCCAACAGCTCCAGTAGCTGTAACGGTAAAAGTGTTTCCTGAATAGCATTATTTCTATTGGTTGGGAAGGCGGGCTGTTAGTGGTGACATGATGGCAGATTACAACACAAGATCGTCGGTATATATATTTTTAAAAGTAATGGCTTCTAGGCACAGCTGTTTAGGTTAGCCTTATAAATGCCGACTATACCTGGAGTATTGTGGTCATAAGTAATCATTTGGAACTGCAAGCTTTAATTGCTTTCATCAGTCCTTTGATTAAAGCTTTCTTTTATCAGGAGTGACAAATTTTAATTTAATGGGAATGAAAAGGATGTGGTGTTTCCCAAATGATAGATGGCTATGTTGTTGTTCAGCCGCACAGTTGAGTCCGACTCTTCGCGACCCCATGGACCAGATCACGCCAGACCCTCCTGTCTTCCGCTGTCCGCTGAAGTTTGTTCAATTTCATGTTCGTTGCATCGATGACACTGTCTAACCATCTCATCCTTTGCCGTCCCCTTCTTCTTTGACCTTCAATCTTTCCCAGCATCAGGGTCTTCTCCAGTGAGTGCTCCCTTCTCATTTGGTGGCCAAAGTATTTGAGCTTCAGCTTCAGGATCTGGCCTTCCAGGGAACAATCAGGGTTGATTTCTTTGAGGATTGACTGATTTGATCTCCTTGCAGTCCAAGGGACTCTCAAGAGTCTTCTCCAGCACCACAGTTCAAAAGAATCTATTCTTTGGCGCTCGGCCTTCCTTGTAGTCCAACTCTCGCAGCCATACATTACTACGGGGAATACCATTGCTTTGACCATGCGGACTTTTGTTGGCAAGGTGATGTCTCTGCTTTTTATCATGCTGCTTAGGTTTGCCATTGCTTTCCTCCCAAGGAGCAGGTGTCTTTTAATTTCATGGCTGCAGTCACCATCTGCAGTGATCTGGGATCCTAGGAACGTGAAGTCTGTCACTACTTCTACGACTTCCCCTTCTATTTGCCAAGGAGTAATGGGGCCAGATGCCATGATCTTAGTTTTTTTGATGTTGAGCTTCAAGCCCACTTAGATGGCTATAGATGATTACAGATTATTGTTTGGCAAGACAACTAAAGCATCTTGGTACAGATGGGTCACACGGGCAGGGTCCTTCTCTTCTAACAAATGGGAGCTTTAGCTTCATAAACTGCAAGGATCCCTGCACGGTCTCCATTACCTCATGTAAGTTTTGGCAACAGGCAGGTTTATTTAATTTGGATTAACTGGTTAAAAAGTAGATGCTGCACTCAAAGATTGGTTCATGTGTTACGCGGCAAGTGTGTTTGCTGCTAGTACTCGTCTCTGCTGCTAGGTAATGTGACCGTATGGTCAAAGCAATGGTATTCCCAGTAGTAATGTATGGCTGCGAGAGTTGGACTATAAGGAAGGCCGAGCGCCGAAGAATAGATGCTTTTGTATTATGGTGCTGGAGAAGACTCTTGAGAGTCCCTTGGACTGCAAGGCGATCAAATCAGTCAATCCTCAAAGAAGTCAACCCTGAGTGTTCCCTGGGAGGCCAGATCCTGAAGTTGAAGCTCACATACTTTGGCCACCAAATGAGAAGGGAGCCCTCACTGAAGAAGACCCTGATGCTGGAAAAGATTGAAGGTCAAAGAAGAAGGGGACGGCAAAGGATGAGATGGTTAGACAGCGTCATCGATGCAAGTAACATGAAATTAAGCACACTCCTGAGGATGGAAGAGGACAGGAGGGCCTGGTGTGATGTGATCCATTGGGTCGCGAAGAGTTGGACTCGACTGTGCGACTGCACAGCAACAACAGCAATGTGTGAAATGACTCTGATACCATATGTTACAAGCATGTTTATTCTCTGTATGCTCTTTGTCCCCCCCCCAGTGTAATGTAAAGATATTATTTTTGTAAATGTTGTGGATGGGTGCTAAGATGTCTTTGGTAGTGGAGCTATCCGGTGTATCATAGAACCATAAAATCACAGAGTTGGAAGGGGCCACATCTAGTCTGACCCCCTGCTCAATGCAGGATCAGCCTAGAGCATCCCTGGCAAGTGTTTGTCCAGCCGCTGCTTAAAGGCTGCCAGGGAGGGGGAGCTCACCACCTCCCCAGGCAGCTGATTCCACTGCTGCACAACTCTGACTGTAGAAATGTTTTCCCTAATATCCAGACTGTTAAGTATGAGACTCAACAACGAAGTAAGCTCAACAAGTGATTCAGCTTTATTCAACAGCAAACTCCAACTCAGGAACACACAACAACAGACAGTGGAGCACAGCTCCTTTTTAAACTCTCCCGGCTGTCAAAGCCACACCCAGAAATAGTTAACGGACCAATGGCAGTGCAGAGTTAAGGTCCAATCACAACTGTTCCCGCTTTGCAACATTATCACACAGTGATTGGCTATTACACTGGTTTCGCAGAAACCGACCAATACGAATGCTACAGCTTAGAATCCACATTCCAGAATCAAGCTTAACATAGGAAAAGATAGGCTTGATTCACCTTTCAATACACAACAAATTCCTCCCCCTAAGATGGAGCATTTCCCTTCCAAACATAATCTTTCAGGTAGGGAGGGGCACCTCGGCTTCGGTTTGACCGGCGCAGCGGTCTCTGCTCCGATGGCGGTGGAGCGGCACACTCTTCGGGGACTCTGATGGTCTCTCTCGCAGGAGAGTCAGGGGACACTAACACAGGGGTCTCAGGCACTGGAGTTGGGGGCTCCCCAGACTCCGAATCTCGATCCGCAGTACTCACCCCTCGCCGGGAGGCCCTTCCTGGACGGGGACCAGCTCAGGCTCGGGCACTGACTCAGCGCTTGAGTCTGCCCAGCGCTCTCTGAGCTGGTCAATGTGGCGGCGTATCTCCCGTCCGCTGGGAAGCCGGACCACATACCACCTGGACCCTGCCACCGTTGTGACCACGGCTGGTAGCCATCTGTGACCTTCCGCATAATTGCGGGCAAACACCTTGTCCCCAACCAAGAACACTCTCCCCTGCTCTGGGGTCTCTGACCGCTGCTTGGACCTGTCTGTCAGAAGTCCTAACTTAGTCAGCAAACACCAGACCTTTTTTGATGCAAGCAAGGTTAGCGTTTATTAAGCTGCAATAGATAGATCACTGAAACAGGTCTCTTGTTCAGAATGACTTGGTTACAGAAAGCAAGCGGTTATACAGGGGAAGGGGGTGAATGGGGACCCCCCTTCTTCCATACAATGAATAAACATGCGACTGGGAAATCGAAAGTTACTAAGCAAATGAATTTCCCACCGCCCCCATTAACCACAGCTGCTACATCTATGCCAGCGATAGAGAAGCTCGCAACCCCGACTTGCCAAGGTCAGAACGTCCAGGCTGCAAGAGATAGGAAGAATAAAAGCCACATTCCATTCTCACACCCGAGGTGTAAATCAACAACTCCCCGGATTCCAACCTCCCGTCTGTCCCGCCGCTAAGGCGCCAAAAGCCCACCTCCCTCCCGTCATCCATCATAGCCCACCTCCCACCCTTCCATCATGGCAGGGCTACCTGACATGCAGCCCCCTCGAAAATAATTCTACCCCTTTGGTTTGTGGGGGTACAATTTGTGAAAGGCTTTAACCAGCCGGGGGCCAGAACATGTTCCGCCCGTACCCACTCCCTCTGCTCCGGCCCAAAGTCAATCCATTCAACTAGGTAAAACAAACGATTGCGAGAGAGTTTAGAGTCCAGAATCTGCGAGACTTCGTAGTGAGGTTCCCCCCCCACCAGCAGCGGAGGTGGGGTGGGCCGTTGCGGTCGCCATTTGTTCCCTTCAGGCGCTGGGCGAAGAAGCCGCACATGAAAAACAGGATGCACAGACTTTAGAGACTTAGGCAACGCAAGTTCAACAGTTACATTGTTAATCACTCTCACAATCTCAAAAGGACCAATAAATTTCCAACCAAGTTTGCGGCTCGGCTGAATGCGACGCAAATGTTGGGTAGACAAGTAAGCAAACTCTCCACACTTGGGAACCCAGGCCAGGTTACGTTTCTTGTCGGCTTGGATTTTGTAGGCAGACTTAGCCTCTTCCAGAGTCTCTGCTAACGAGCCCCACGCCTCCTGTAGATGTTTGCACCAGTCACCAGCATCTCCCGCCGGGAGGTCGGGAGAAGACAAAAATGGCAGAGGCGGGGCGTCATAACCATGAACCGCTTTAAACGGAGACATCCCCGTCGACGAGTGCTGAGTATTATTGTAACAAAACTCAGCCAAAGGTAAAAGAGAATGCCAATTGTCCTGCTGGAAATTAGAAAAACAGCGCAAGTATTGTTCCAGGGTCTGATTCACACGTTCAGTTTGTCCATCCGATTCAGGATGGTATGCACTGCTAACCCCCTCTCTACTCCAAGCAGTGACATTAGTTCGCTCCAGAACTTGGAAACGAACTGAGCCCCCTGTCGGAGATTACCTTAGCAGGTAAAGTGTGGAGTCTCACAACGTGTTGCAAGAACGCAGAAGCCAATTTCCTGGCAGAGGGGATGGTTGCAAAAGGAACAAAATGCGCCTGTTTAGTAAACAGATCTACGATCACCCAAATAACAGTTTTCCCCCACTAGGGGGTAAATCCGTAATAAAGTCCATAGAGATCACTTCCCAGGGCCGAGCCGGCGTAGGGAGGGGTTGCAGGGCACCAGGGGGTTTTCCAGGGCGAGGTTTGCTCATTAAACAGGTTTGACAAGCAGAAGTGAAGAGCGAAACATCTTTACGTAGCCCTGGCCACCAAAATTGCCGCTGTAAGAGCTGGAGAGACTTTACAAACCCTGTGTGTCCAGCTAGCTTGGATCCGTGTGCCCAACCCAACACCTCCCCCCGGAGAGATCGGGGAACAAAGAGCTTGTCATTTTTAGTCCAGCAGCCATGCGCATCGCGGGACAACCCTTCTTCCCCCTCCACCTCCTCCCTGTCCGCATCAGACATTTCAGTGGAAAATCGTACCGCCCAGTCACTTGGAGGAGGGTCTGGCGGAGGGGGGGAACGTTTGGCCTGCCTCCTCGTGGTTACCGCTCCTCCCAACTGGGAAGGAGTGAATACCGAGTCCCGAACCTCCTCCCTCTTGCTGTCGTGTTGGGGGAGGCGTGACAGAGCATCGGCCAGCGAATTTGACGTCCCCGGAAAATGGTGCAGTGTGAAATTGAATTTGGAGAAGAAATCTGCCCAGCGGAGCTGTTTGGCGTTCAAAGAACGGGGGGAGCGGAGCAGTTCGAGGTTCTTGTGGTCAGTCCAGACCTCGAATGGGACTCGCGCTCCCTCTAACCAATGGCACCAAGTAGACAACGCCAAACGGATCGACCCCGCTTCTTTCTCCCAAATGGACCAATTCCGTTCAGTATCATTGAATTTCCTAGACACATAGGCAAGGGGGTGCAATTTACCGTCCTCCCCTCCTGGAGGATCGCCCCCCATAGCGACGTCCGAGGCGTCAACCTGGACAATGAATTTTTTAAGTTCATTGGGGTGGGCCAACACTGGTTCTGAGGTGAAGAGGGTTTTCAACTTGTCAAAAGCCCGTTGGCACTCTGGTGACCATACTAGTTTAGCGCCCGGTCGAGTGCATTCGGGTGGCTTCCCTTTGGTTTTTAGTAAGTCTGTTAAGGGGAGAGCCACCTGGGCAAAGTTCGAGAGGAATGACCTATAAAAGTTCGCGAATCCGAGGAAACCCTGGAGTTGCCTTCGTGTTTTGGGAGGTTCCCACCCCACCACATCCTTGATTTTGTCAGGGTCCATCTCAATTCCCCTTTGGGATATGCGGTAGCCCAGGAAAGGGATTTCCGTTTTGTGAAATTCACACTTGGACAGTTTGGCAAACAGTTTATGCTTATGCAACGTTTTGAGTACTTCCCTCACCAGTTTTACATGAGATGCAAGGTCGGGGGAATACAAAAGAATGTCATCAAGGTAAACAAGGACCCCTTGAACAGGTACTTGTGTAACACCTCGTTAATCAAATTCATGAAGACCCCAGGGGCCCCCTGGAGTCCGAACGGCATAACTAAGTATTCAAACTGGCCGAGAGGTGTGTTAAACGCCGTCTTAAACTCGTCCCCCTCCCGAATCCGGACTCGGAAATAGGCATCTCGGAGGTCAAGTTTTGAGAAAATTTTCCCTCCAGCGACTGCTGCCAACAAGTCTTTTATGAGGGGCATGGGGTAAGCGTTAGTGTTGGATACCGCATTCAAGCCCCGATAATCCGTGCAAAGCCGTAACCCTCCGTCCTTCTTTTTCCTAAAGAGCACGGGGGCTGCGAACGGGGAGGACGCTGGCCGTATGAAGCCCCTGCTGAGGTTTTTGTCAATGAACTTTCTCAGTTCCACCTTTTCCGAAGGGCTCATAGAATATAGTTTCCCTTTAGGTAGTTTTTGGTTGGGCAGAATTTCGATTGCACAATCAGAGTTTCTGTGGGGGGTAGTTCATCTGCTTCCTCCTCCCCAAACACAGGGGCTAGGTCTCGGTATTCGGGGGGAATGCTTTCTAGTTCTGCATCGGCTACCCCAGCCGGCACCGAGAGTTTTCCCTCGATTATGGGTCCCCACTCTGTTTTCCAGACGTGGGACCGGCATTTCTCGGAGATGAAATCTACCTTTCCCTCCCCCATAGTACGTGAGGATCGTGATCAAAGAACCACGGACTTCCTAAAACCAGGGAAACCGGGCGGACGGGGTAACTATAAAAGATCTCTCTTCCCAGTGCTGCCCCAGTCCCACCCGCAATGGCACAGTCTCGTATTTGCAAGGTTCCTTCATTGTGGACCCGTCCATTTGGGTAAAAATCAAGGGGTCTTTTAGTTTAAGGACTTTCGCCCCGAGTCCCGTCAGTAGGGTAGGGTTGATCAGGTCTCTCCCACACCCTGAGTCAATGAGAGCCCGTACTCTCACATGGGTCAATAGACCCGGGTCCATTAAAGTCACTGTAAGAAAAAAAGAGAGGGGGTTTTGCTCACCGGGAGTTGCGCCTGGGGTTGTGGGACCTGCTGTTCAGCGCTGTTCACAGCAGGTCCGCCTCGTTTCCCTGTGGCACGACCTCGCCATCGGAGGAGTCGGATGGCTCGCTGAGTGGTTTAGCTTGCAAAGCTTTCGCCCCCTTCGGTCTCGCCACCTGTTTTGGCGTGGATGTGTCGAACTTCTTCTTTGTTCCCTTTTGCGCCCCGGTCGATGCAGGCGAGGTCGGGCAGTTCACGGCGAAATGGCCCCCTTCTCCGCATTTGAGGCACAGACCTTGCTTCATCCGGAGTTCTCTTGTTCCGTCCTTCTGCTTTGGGTTCTGGACGGGAGCCTTTCCTCTCGCAGTCGGTGCGTTCCCTCGGGTTGCCAGCGCTGCGGCATCGTCTAGTTTGATGGTCTTCAGCCGGTTTTCCATCGTGATTGCGGCCTGGATCCATCCAGTGAGGGTGTTCGGATCTTGGTTCAGGGTGACCTCACGGCGAACCTCCGGATTCAGCCCCCATTTGTAAAACTCCAGGAGATTTCCTTCTCCTCGCAGCTTTGCGGCACATCTGCGGAACTCCGCGGTGTAATCTCTCACCGACCTCGCGCCCTGCTTGAGGCTCCGGATCGTTGCTTTTGCTGCTTTAGTTGAGTGCACGTCTTCAAATTGTTCTTTCATGGCCCACATGAAAGAGTCAATCTCTCTCAGTTCGCGCCCATCGGCTTGGTGGAGCCCCACGTACCAGTCAGCTGCTGCTCCCTTCAGGTGAGCCGCTATGACGTCGACCATCCGCTCTTCCCTCTGGAACAGGTGGCCCCAAGTTTCGATGAACTTCTCGGCTCGCACCAGGAAGAACGGGAACTTCTCGGGGTCTCCGTCAAAATCCGCGTCCAGGAGCTCCGTAGGCTTAGGAGGCAGGAACCCCCAAGGACGAGGGGGTTGTTGCCCCGGCGGCCCCCGTGGCGCTGGCCCCGCTGGTTGATCCGGTGGTCCGGCTGGCACGTTCCCCGGGCCCTGGTCCGGTGCTGGGCGTTGATCTGGAGGGGCTTGTGCCGGCGGCTCTTCCCGTCTCTGTCGTTCACGCTCCTCCCGAATGCCCTCCGCAATCATCTGTGGGATGCGAGCGAGGGACTCATCCAGGAAGCGCATCAGGCGGTCTTGGCTTGGCTCCCCGCTCCATCTCCGCCTCACCACGACACTCTCTCGGGGCTCGGAGTCCCTACCGGTGTCTTCCATGGGTTCGGCGGTAGCCAACTTGCGTACCGACCTTTCGGGGTGGCTCATCCCCATGGATGCTCTTGGGGTCCCGAATCACGCCTCGTGGGTCTCGGTCAGGGGTTTCACCCAGTCCCGTCTGCGTCCCGCTCGGTGGGTCACCCCTCCATAGGCTGCCCCATACGGATCGCCGTAGGGCCCTCCAAAGTCGTACTCCAAACCCCATTGTCCCGGCACGTATGTGTCAGGGGTTTCTTTGGGTACGTCTTTCCCAGGAGGCTTCTTGTCCTTTTCTTCTTCTTCAATCGGGAGAGTGTCTTCTTCTCCATCACTCATTTTGGAGTGGTGGGTTTAGGACCAGTCCCGAAAGTAAATGATGATTCTGAACAAACTGTCAGAAGTCCTAACTTAGTCAGCAAACACCAGACCTTTTTTGATGCAAGCAAGGTTAGCGTTTATTAAGCTGCAATAGATAGATCACTGAAACAGGTCTCTTGTTCAGAATGACTTGGTTACAGAAAGCAAGCGGTTATACAGGGGAAGGGGGTGAATGGGGACCCCCCTTCTTCCATACAATGAATAAACATGCGACTGGGAAATCGAAAGTTACTAAGCAAATGAATTTCCCACCGCCCCCATTAACCACAGCTGCTACATCTATGCCAGCGATAGAGAAGCTCGCAACCCCGACTTGCCAAGGTCAGAACGTCCAGGCTGCAAGAGATAGGAAGAATAAAAGCCACATTCCATTCTCACACCCGAGGTGTAAATCAACAACTCCCCGGATTCCAACCTCCCGTCTGTCCCGCCGCTAAGGCGCCAAAGCCCACCTCCCTCCCGTCATCCATCATAGCCCACCTCCCACCCTTCCATCATGGCAGGGCTACCTGACACTGTCAAGGTCAGGGTGCAGTCGGTCCAGTAGGGTAGCCAACTTACGGCCCATTAAAAGTTCAGCTGGGCTCCTCCCCGTTGTTGAACAGGGGGTGATGTGTTGCCTCAGGAGGAAAGAGGCAATCTTCTGGCTCCAGTCCCCACACGTCAGGCGCCCAAGTGACTCCTTCGCCGTCCGTACCATCCGTTCGGCCTGACCGTTGGAGGCCGGATGGAACGGCGCAGAAGTCACATGGCGGATGAGGTTGTCTTTAAGGAATTTTTCAAATTCCGCTGACACGAACTGTGGCCCGTTGTCCGAGACCAAACAGTCCGGCAGCCCGTGGGTCGAAAACAACCTCCGGAGGGCGTTGATGACTGCCCCGGACCCTGTTGACCTCATGGGTATCACCTCTAACCATTTAGAGTAACTATCTACACAGATAAAAAACATTTGCCCATGGTATGGTCCCGCAAAATCAATATGGAGGCGTGACCAGGGCCTCCTCGTTTTCTCCCAGGGCTGAATGGGAGCCTGTGGTGGTTCTGGACGGGACTGCTGACACTCCATACACTGCCTTACCCAGGCCTCAATGTCCTCGTCCAGCTTCGGCCACCACACGTACCCTCTGGCGAGGGCTTTCATGTGAACCATGCCAGGGTGGCCCACATGTAACGCCTCCAAAACATCCTCCCTCAGCTTGGCGGGAATCACCACCCGACTCCCCCAAAGCAAACAGCCCTTCGTTACCGATAGTTCGTTCTGGCGCGAAACGAACGGTTTGAATTCAGGCGCCATTTTCCCTACCGGCCACCCCCTCCATGCCCAATTAAGGACACGGGCAAGCACAGGGTCCTTAGCCGCCGCAGCGGCAATGTCTGAGGAGGTTACTGGTGCCTCCGGGAGCTCTTCGAGCGCCAAAATGTCCAACTCCGGCTCGAGTTCATTGTTTTCCAGTGGTGCGGGGCAACGGCTCAGGGCGTCGGCATGCCCGATAGCCTTCCCCGGGCGGTGCTCAAGCTCAAAGTCATACGCCGACATGAATACTGCCCACCTCAACATCCTGGGGGACAGTATATTCGGCGTCTGTCGGTCCGGGGAGAAGATGCCCAGAAGCGGCTTGTGATCTGTTACAAGGAGGAACCTCCGCCCATAAACAAAATCATGGAATTTTTTAATTCCGGCGATTAAGGCGAGGCCCTCCTTGTCGATCTGGGCATAGTTCTTCTCCGCCGCTGTAAGTGATCGCGAGTAGAAAGCGATCGGTGCTTCCGACCCATCCGGCATGAGGTGGCTAAGAACGGCGCCCACCCCGTAGGGTGACGCGTCAGCCGCAAGCACCAAGAGTTTGTTCTCGTCAAAGTGGGTCAGCACCGCACTAGACGAGAGGAGTTCTTTAACGCCCGTGAACGCTCGTTCCTGCCGCTCTCCCCACTCCCACTTTGCGTTCTTGTGGAGCAGAGCATGCAGGGGTTCTGCAACCGATGCCTTGTGGGGCAGGAAGGCATGATAAAAGTTTAGGATCCCCAGGAACGACTGGAGATCCTTCTTTGACCGTGGCGGGGGCGCGTTCTTGATGGCGGATACCTTGTCCGGTGTAGGATGGACTCCATCCGCGTCAATCAGGAATCCCAAGAATTCCACTCTGTCTGCTCCAACCACACATTTAGAGCGTTTGACCCTCAGCCCGGCTTCTTTAAACCGGCCTAGTACTGCTCTGAGCCGAGCCATGAGTTCGCACTCGTCAGAGCCTGCCACCAGAACGTCATCAAAATAGGGCACGACTCCAGGTAGCCCACGCAGGAGCCCCTCCATCAAGCCCTGGAAAATGCCCGGGGCTACGTTAACCCCAAATTGTAGTCTCTTGACCCGAAATGCCCCCTTGTGGGTCACTATGGTCTGGGCGTCAGCAGTTGCATCGTCTACTGGCAACTGCTGATAGGCTTGGGCTAAGTCAAGTTTGGCGAAAACTTTTCCTCCTCCCAGCGAAGCCAACACATGGCTGATGACCGGCACTGGGTAGGAGTGCTGCTGGAGCGCTTTGTTCACTGTACACTTATAATCAGCGCATATGCGTATCGACCCGTCTGCCTTTACGGGCGTTACTATGGGAGTCTCCCACCGACCATAGGGCACCGGCTCGAGGATACCCTGATCCACTAGCTTGTCCAGCTCTGCCTCGATCTTCGCCTTAAGAGCGAGGGGTACCTTCCTGTACTTCAGCCGTATGGGACGCACTGAAGGGTCTAAATCAAAAGAAACGGGGGCCCCGTATATAACCCAAGCCCTTCCCCAAAAACTTCAGGGAACTCTTGATACAAAGACTCCCTTTTATTGTTGCAAATGCTGTTAATGCCAGAGATGGCAATACCTAGAGCCTCGAACCAATCAAGGCCCAACAAACTGACCCTCTCACCCTCTGCAACCAGGAGGGACAGCTCAGCCTTCCGCTCCTTGAACTCCACCTGGAAGGTAGCTCGTCCCGCCAACGGAATGCGTCGTCCCTGGAAATCGGTAAGACGCGTTGTTACTGGAGACAGGCGACGTCGGCTCCTCCTCGGAAATAAGCGCTGCCAGGTTTCGGTGGAGATGACGGTGACGGATGAGCCTGAGTCCACCTCCATCGTACACGGAACGCCATCCAGCCGAAGCGTGACGTGAATTTTCCGAGTGGCCTTGTCACCGGTCGCCAGGACGGTTGAAGGGCAGGTGTCAGTCTGGTGGCAATCGGACGTTCTGCTGTCATCTGATGGCCGAACCTTGGGGTCTGCTCGTCGCGAAGACGGTGGCGATTTCCTCGCAGCCCGGCAAACTCGAGCCAGATGACCTCGCTTCCCGCAGGAGTGGCAGATGAGCTCTCTAGCCCGACAGAGGTCTCTGTCGTGGTTGCCGCCGCAGCCTGCGCAGGGACGGGTCGTCGAAGTTCTCGGTCTGGTCCGCGGTGGGCGTGTCTCTCGAGTTCGGCACACGCCGTCGGCGTCGCTGTCAGACTCGCAGGCGGACTGCCGGTGAACTGCAGGCTCCTTGCTGACCTGGGTCTGCCGCTGTCGAACCTCTCGCGTCAACTTGTCCGCGGCCTCCGCTGCGATAGCCTCGGCGTAGGCAACCGCATACGTCAGTTGGGTGCGGGCAAAAAGACGCTGTTGCAGGCGCTCGTCCCGAAGGCCGCACACCAAACGGTCGAGGAGGGCGTCTTCCAGATCTGTGAACTCACAAGGCCTTGCCGCCTTCCGCAAGGCAGTGACGAACTCAGCGATGGACTCAGAAGGCCCTTGGCACCGCTTGTAAAAGGCGTGCCGGCACGCGATCCGAGACGGTTGTGGCGAGAAATGGCCTTTGAGCTTGGCCGTGATCTCAGCCCATGTTGCTGCACTCAGCTCAGTCGGAGCGACCAGGGACCGGGCGATGTCGAAAGCGGCCTTGCCGCACGAGCTCAGGAGCGTCGCCTTCTTTCTCGCCTCATCTGTTATCTGATTCGCCTGGAGGTGGAACTCGAACCATGCCAGGTAAGAGTCCCAGTCCTCCGTCGCTGGGTCGAATGCTTCGAACGCCGGGTTGACGGCCATTGGGGCTGTTGGTGCTGCCACTTCTACTCGTGGAGCCTCAGCCGGCTCGGCCGGGTGTGTGTCCTCGTCTGCCGTTGCGATCTCGGTTCAGCGGGGCTGCCTACCCGCTCTAGCATCCCATCCTCGTCGCCAATTGTTAAGTATGAGACTCAACAACGAAGTAAGCTCAACAAGTGATTCAGCTTTATTCAACAGCAAACTCCAACTCAGGAACACACAACAACAGACAGTGGAGCACAGCTCCTTTTAAACTCTCCCGGCTGTCAAAGCCACACCCAGAAATAGTTAACGGACCAATGGCAGTGCAGAGTTAAGGTCCAATCACAACTGTTCCCGCTTTGCAACATTATCACACAGTGATTGGCTATTACACTGGTTTCGCAGAAACCGACCAATACGAATGCTACAGCTTAGAATCCACATTCCAGAATCAAGCTTAACATAGGAAAAGATAGGCTTGATTCACCTTTCAATACACAACACAGACGGTAGCTTCCCTCCCTTAATTTAAACCCATGTTTGCAAGAGCCAGTTTGGTGTAGTGGTTAAGTGTGCAGACTCTTATCTGGGAGAACCGGGTTTGATTCCCCACTCCTCCACTTGCACCTGCTGATGTGACCTTGGGTCAGTCACAAGCTCTGGCACAGCTGTTCTCTCAAGGACAGTTTCTGTCAGAAGTTCTCTCAGCCCCACCTACCTCACAGGGTGTCTGTTGTGGGGAGGGGAAGGGAAAGGAGTTTGTAAGCTGCTCCGAGACACCTTTGGGCAGTGAAGGGCAAGGTATAAATCCAGTCTCTTCTTCTTCTTCTTCTCTGCTGCCAACAGACAAAAGCTCCCTGCTCTAAGTGACAGCCCTTCCAATACTTAAAGAGGGCAACCTCCTCATCTCCAGACTGAACATTCCCATGTCCCTCAGCCTTTCCTCGTAGGGCTTGGTCTCCAGGCCCCCAATCATCCTCATCACTCCCTCTGCACCTGCTCCATGTTTACTTTCTGTCCCATCTGGCTATTAACATCTATACATAGGTAGCTGCCTTTACTGAACCAGACCATTGGTCCACTAAAGTCTGTACTGTCTACTCAGACCGGCAGCATGTCATGGCCCAGACAAGGTTCAGCAACAGTGAGGACTCCTCAGAGGAGGTGGGGCCCTATGTAGCCAACCTGCAGTCAGCAGCAGCGGAGCAGCAGAGGAATGGGGTTCAGGTGTTCCCTGACCAGCAGCCGAGAGCTGGCACAGAGTCACCTCAGCCCTCTGCCTCTGACCTGGCAGCTAAAGGCCGGCAACCTGGCCCCACTTCCCCAGGGTCACCAGCACCCTTGGAACGCCACATGAGAAGTCTTAGAAAAGACTTACAGGTGAGACATTGGAGTGCACACCTCTTTGCTCAGAGACAGTGGGGATGAGTCGCCACTGAGAAGCTGGCTGCATGCATGCTGTTTCGGTCAGTGGCCATAAAGACTCACAAGGGGAGCTCATGGGCAGGGACTCAGCACATTTGTTAATTGCTGAACTTGCCAACACTGACTCGACTGATACTTGGTAGCCTGACTCTTGAACTGTTTCAACATTGAGGTTTTGAAAATCCCTCTGGCCTTGTTTCTATTGGCACTTTGGTAGGAACCGAAAGCCTGTTCCAGAATCAGCTTAACTCAGAACACAGCGGCTCTCCAGAGTCTCAAGCAGAAGTCTTTCACATTACCTGCTACCTCATTCTTTTAACTGAAGATGGCAGGGATTGAACCTGGGACCTTCTGTGTGCCAAGCAGATGCTCTACTACTGAGCCATGCCCCCATCCTGATAGTGCTTCTGAGATTCTAGTGTTGTCAGTTGCAAATAATGTTCGTTTACACACCTGGGTTTGCCACCAACTATACAATTCCTACACAGTAATCAGTATACAATTGATACACAGCTCTCTAACAGGTGTAGCTGTATGATATACTGTTCAGGTGGTGCCCTTCAAAGGGGGGGGGCATATGCCACCAGCATTGAGAGCCCTGTGCAAAAGAGCCCAGTTGTCTTATTGATGTCTACTAATTCCCACAGTTAGAAGGAGAACTGAACAATCACAAATGCTTCTTCTGATATAAAAAAATGGGGGGGGGGTCTGAAAGTTTGTGCTCCCATTGAAGTGGTATATGTGATATGTGGTGCCACATGTGGGGTCTTATGCCACATATGTCTTTGCATTCATTTGGTAGTCCTATTCATGTATTAACTTTTTAAGAGTTCTTAAAACACCTTTGGTGCATACTTGAACAATGTAATGTGGATCGGTATATATACAAATGTATTTATGTACTTCATTTATGCCTTGCTTCCCCCCAATTTGAACCCAAGGTGGTTTACATCTTTCTCCACTCTTCCATGATTAATATATTCCATTTTTGGTATATGTTAGAAAATAAGTTCTTCATGTAGGCCTAAGGCTATGACCAATAAAGCCGTACCATGGAAGGAAGGAAGGAAGGAAGGAAGGAAGGAAGGAAGGAAGGAAGGAAGGAAGGAAGGAAGGAAGGAAGGAAGGAAGGAAGGAAGGAAGGAAGGAAGGAAGATCTTGATTAGAGTAACAGCTTTGCTGTCCCTCCTCCCCCTTTAGGTTTTGGGACACTCTTGATGAATTGTGGTCTGGGTTTGAGAAGAAGCTCTACTGGAAAGGTTTATCAACATTTGTCAGGAGCATGTGTGAGATAGCTTACTACGCCAACGAAGGGGAAGGTTTCCTAAGAGGACAACCTGGTAAGTAAATGGTTATTACCTTTATCTCTAATGATTGCATTATCTCTATGTACATAAGCTTTCTGTTTCACTCAATATTGTGTTTTCAGAACTTTCCGAGAGGGTGCGTTTATAGGTGTTAGTTCACCTGTTCTATCACGGGCTACCTTGCTTCTACTAATTTAAGCCTTTTTCAGATTTTTAAGTTTGGCACACCAACTGGGCATAACAAGAGCGGGCACCATCCACCATCTTCTCAGTACATGTAGTCATTTTTTTTTGTACGAAGGGCAATTTTGCCGTGTGTGTAAAATATGAGTATGTTTGCTCTGCCAGTGTTGCAAAACCACAACTTCAGTTGAAATTAATATTAAAATATTTTGCTAGGAGGGTCCATCCTAAGAATTATATGTTTTTCTATAATGAGAGCCAGGGATTTCTACGCTTAATCAAGAAATGCTTCTGAAGTCACTGAAAACTCATTGTGCTACTTTGAATGACTGTTGGACCACTTTGCTGCCTTTTGCTTTGCAGCTTCATCGTAACTAATGTTTTCTAACTATTAACTACAAGACTCTTCCAGAGGATGCCTTGTCCTAAAATTAGAATTTTTTCTTTTGTCTTCAGAAAAATCCAGCACTCCTCTTTGTTCTAAAGAGAAGCTCAACTTGAAGGCCATCCTTGACAATTATATCACATTTCTACAAAACTGGTCTAATTTTTCATTTACTTCATGGTCCAGGTGGGTTTGAATTTGGTTTGTTTCAGTTTCCTAACTCAGGGTGCGATCATACTTACCAGAAGCCGCGACAGACATGTGATTCCCCCGCAGATTAAAGGGACGCGATCAGACAGACACATCTGTCTGGCATCCCAGAGTCATCAACGGGGTATCGTTTCGCACCGCAGGAGCATGGATAAAAGCTACTGGTTAAAACCTAGTATTATCAGGAACTGTAGGGCATGAGGCATTTAGGCATTTAGTCCCTTGGACTGCAAGGAGATCAAATCAGTCAATCCTAAAAGAAATCAACCCTGACTGTTCCCTGGAAGGCCAGATCCTGAAGCTGAAGCTCAAATACTTTGGCCACCAAATGAGAAGGGAGCATTCACTGGAGAAGACCCTGATGCTGGGAAAGATTGAAGGTCAAAGAAGAAGGGGACGGCAAAGGATGAGATGGTTAGACAGTGTCATCGATGCAACGAACATGAAATTGAGTAAACTTCAGCAGACAGCGGAAGACAGGAGGGCCTGGCATAATCTGGTCCATGGGGTCACGAAGAGTCGGACTCGACTGTGTGACTGAACAACAACAAGCAGGGCATGAGGCAGGAAGTATGATCACGCAAACGTGCGTCATTGCAGCTGAGGCAACAGCCTCACTTCCTGCCCGCCTTTCCCCCCTTCTGTGTGATCGCAGCCTCAGATTTTTTTTTTAATGGGAGGAGTGTATGTTTAAAAAAAGACTATATAGATATTTTTATAGAGTGATTTTTCAGTTTCATCAGAGTGGAACTAAAATGTGCTTAAGACTCACTGAAATCAATAAGATTGGAGTGAATTGCAAAAGACTGTCTGGTGTCAATAAGATTCAAACATACTTGATTCCTTTTGGACTAATGCCCTCAGTTATTGCCTTTCCACACAAACAGCAGGTGATGACAACTGGAGGAAATGAAACACTTTTTAGAATTGAAATAGTATGATGTTTGTCATTATATTCAATTAGTGGGGTAGGATTTCACAGGTATAAAGAAAATCCAGAAGTATGTCCAGGGAAGCCAGCTCAGAAGGATGGAGGAAGAAGAAGGTGGAGCCATCTCCCCTTATCTTTTGGGGCCTCGCTAGATGTGATGTTGGCAGAGCTGTGTCCTGAACACATAGCCACCACAGAACAGATATAAAATGTGGGCCCCAGAGACCACACTTGAATTACAACTGATCTCCAGATTACAAAGGTCAGTTCCCCTGGAGAAAATGGCTGCTTAGGAGGGTGGACTCTGTGGCATTGTACCCCACTGGGGTACCTCCCCTCCCCTAACAACACCCTTCCCAATCTACACCTCTAAATTTCTAGGAATTTCCCATCCCAGAGTTGGCAACCGTACTAAGATATTAAGTGCACACCTAAAAGGTAACAGCAGAATTAATTAAATGTATAATATGGGTATATTTATTAGAGCCAGTTCTCATGTTATAGAGTCCTTGGGCAGGCCACAAGGAGTTTTAATCAGAGATGCACTTGGAGTTCCTTGCTGAGAACATGAAAGGGCCTGATTCAGATAGGAACCATGACAAGCTGGAAGAAGGGGTGTAAGCTTTCCTTCCCATGCTGTTCTCCTGATCTGAAATGGCCCAATATTTGCCCCACTGGAAAAACATAATGTGTACTTATGGCTACTCATAAGCTCCTTGAAGCTAGTGTTGGTAAATTCCTGGAGATTTGGGAGTGGAGTTTGGAGATGGTGGGACCTTAGCAAGGGATAATGACATAAATTCCACCCTCTGAGGCAGCCATTTTCTCCTGGGGAAATTACCTCTGTTGTCTGGAGACTGGTTGTAGTTCTGGGAGGTCTCTAGGCCCTACCTGGAGGTTGGCATCCCTAGTTTACTCAGTGGGGCAAACAATGGCCCCCTGGGGCCATTTTGGGTAAGGAATTTTTTTTTCTGGGGGAGTTAAGCCCCTTTTTCTGTGCATGCCATGGCTCTTCTCTTAATAAGGCCTCTGTGCACATCTGGAAACATGTCTGCTAGCCACAAGGATTTCCTACCATGTGAATTGATACGAATAGTGGTAAACGCATGTTTACTTCCACAAAGCAGGTGGCAAAGTCCTCTAGAGATCACATTGCAAAAAACAAATAGAAAAATAAATAATTTGTTTTATTGATTTACAAAATTTGCATCTCACTTTTTGGCCTTCACATGAGCCTCCAAGACGGCTAACAAATTAAAACATACGTAATAAAACCACATTTTAAAACTATTTAATACCAACCAACCCTTCCCCAGAAAAAACACACATCATTAAAAACTATTAAAAACCTGAGATAAAATACATACACAGACTAGGGATGTGCATTCAGTTCAGACGACCAAAAAACAACAACCCCTGAATAGGCTATTTGGGCATGCTGAAAGCTGAATCAGATTCTCTGATCTGATTTGGCTGGCCAGACAGGGATTCCCCGAATGGATGCTGTATATTCAGCATTCATTCGGGGAATCCCTTTGCTGGATAGATGTTTAAACTTAAAGCACTTTCCCCTGCTTCTGGGGCTTGTGTTGCCTCTACGGTGTGACTCCCTGACCAAGGGAAAGTATTCAAAGTTGACTGGGGAGTTGCACCATGGAGGCAGCATGAGCCCCAGAAACAAGGGAAAGTGTTTTAAGTTTAAACACCTTCCCTGCTCTCTCCAGGCTTTCCCCAACTCGTCCAATGAAGCAGGCTGGCTGGGGAAGGTGCAGGGAGGCCTCCCCAATCTTGTCTCCCTTCTCTAGGTGGCCAGCTGGAGAAGGAAGAAAAGATGGGGAGATATTTACCACCCCCGTAGTCCTGTGAGGGGCGGCAGCTTCCCATCATTGAGCAGACGGCAATGAAGGGAGCATGCTGCCTGTATGGCACAACTCCAGCGAGTGGGGGGATTTAAACTTTAAACTCCCTCAGTCTCTAGAGTCGTGCTGTAGAGGCTCCTTCCCTTCAATGATGGGAGCCTCCTGCCCCAACAGAAATGGGGGGGGAGGTTATTACCCTCATAGGGTATAATTGAGTTCAATAAATTCAGCAGTACCAATAATTCCCAAACCCCAATATCTTACCGATAACTGGGACTCTGGAATATCGGCAAATATCAATATTTTTCCGGTTTGGTATATCCGAACCCGAAAAATATTGAATTTTTGTGTGTGGGGGGGCTCACTCCTAACACAGACATAAAAGCAACAATTAATACACTTAAAACAATTAAATTGTGCAAATGTTTTTGCTAAATGTGCTATACAGGGTACTGCTCTGAACATGTGGACAAAGTATTGGCTTGAGATACTCTTTAATGGAGACTATCTCAGCCAATTATTTCCTAACTGATGTATTCCCATTCCAGCCTTATCATAAATTTCTGGATCTTCAGGGCAGGCCTTTGGAATTTAAGAAGTTTGGGCTGGCTTCAGCCTCTGAACATTGTCAAATTCTTTAACTCGTTAATCTAGCATTTTATTTGCTGCTTCCTTTAATATATTTCATAGGGACATCAGCTCATCTGAACATTTTTAGATGGCTGATCATCAGCCTTTTAATCAATTTCTTGATTGCTTAATCAGTTAAATTTTAATCTATGTCCCTGTTCCCCAATAAAGAGAACAGATACATTTTTGAAAGACTGAAAAATTATAACTTATAATTTAATAAATAAATTTACTGCTACTTGTTAGAAAGAAAAGCTATGTTTAATACATTTTCTTTCCCTATTCTAGTATCAATATAGCCTCAATGTGACCTTATCACAAAATCGTACTGATTTAAACTGGCCCTCACTGATTAAATTTGTCCTTCCACCAACTGATGCTTTAGTTGATTGACCTACTTTTTGAAAGGATTAGAGCTTGCAGCCCTAACATTTCATATGTATTTCTTATAAATGCATATAGGATCCTTCCTCAGCATACTTCACAGTATTTTACAAAGCACAATAGGGTCATCTTAAAAGATACTGATTCTATTTAACAGCTGTTAAGAACACAAGCATTTTAAAAGCAAAGGGCTTTCATGGCACGTGAGAAGCAGAGGTGCTTTGCAGAACCTTGATGGTCTCCCTTCAAAGTACCACCCCTGCTTCCTTTCCTTTCCTTTCCTTTCCTTTCCTTTCCTTTCCTTTCCTTTCCTTTCCTTTCCTTTCCTTTCCTTTCCTTTCCTTTCCTTTCCTTTCCTTTCCTTTCCTTTCCTTTCCTTTCCTTTCCTTTGAAGCTCATTGCTTTCTATGAAGTCTTGAGCAGCAGAAGACACTTATTTCTTAGATGCAAGGGCTAAAACATTTTTTGGAATGTTATCTGTTTAATTGTTTTATATGTTTTTAAGCTGTTTTGTCTTTGGCACTTGGCTGCCTCATTGTAAGCCGCCCTGAGCCCGTTCGCGGGGAGGGCGGGGTAAAAATGGAATAAATAAATAAATAAATAAGACAAATTTTGTGATTGCTAGAGTGATCTTAGGGTCCTTATCACTGAGCAAAAGAGCCAGGGTTTCCGGAATATAGGGGTATGATTGGTTGAATAAAGGTTTAATATAGTAATCCCTCATAATCTCAAAAAATCTGCATTCCAGCAGGGCATGAAAGGATGTATCAATTCTGTTAAGGCCATAAGGGCAAATTTTGTCTGTGTAGGGCCTACTTAGCTTCCAAGACCTGACCAGATCGGGCTATACCAGGGGTGGCCAAAGTTGCTTAACGTAAGAGCCACATTGAATAATAGTCAGATGTTTGAAAGCTGCAAGACATGAACAAATATTACACAGACATTTTCATTGAAAAATCTGCAAATCTGCTTTTTATTAACTTTAAATGAAACTGCCAAAAATAAAAACAAAAAGACTAAAAACATAACTTGATAATTATATTTTTGTCCCATGCTATTTATTTGTTTGCTAATGATATTTATTTGTCTGAGAGAGAGAAAGAGAGGTGGAAAGAAAGAATAAAAGAGGGAAAGAAAGAGAGAAACAAAGAAAGCAAATAGATGGGGAGGAAGGGAGAGAGAGAGAGCGAAAATAGATGAGGGAGGTGGAGGAAGGAAGGAAGGGAGAGAAATAGAGAAAGAAAGGGAGAAAGAGAGAATGGTGGGAAAAAAAGAAAAAGGTGGAAAGAAAGTAAGGAAGGAAAGGGAAAAGGGGGGAAAGAGAGTTGGAAAGCAAATAAATGGGGAGGGAGGAAGGAAGGGAGAGGTGGACAGAAAGCAGCTTTAACTTTAAATGTGTTCTCCAACCTCTCCCCCCGTGCCCCCCACACTATCCAGCTTGGCTTGGAGAAGGGATTTAAAGAGACAAATGCCTTCTCTGAGCCACGCCAGTCGGCTGGTGTGGCGGGGTTTGGAGAACACATTTAACTTCAGATGGGGAGGGAGGGGAGAAACAGAGAGAAAAAGAAAGTGGAAAGAAAGCAAATAGATGGGGGAGAGAGGGAGGAAAGGAGGGAGAGGAAAGCAACTTTAAATGCATCCTCCAACCTCCTCCCCGCCCCCCTGTTGGCTGGCTTGGAGAAGGGATTTAAAGAGACAAATGTCTTCTCCAAACCGGCCAGTGTGTGTGGGGCTTTGAGAACACATTTAAAGTCAAAAAGTTGCTTCCTTTCTCTGCTCCCCCTACCTCAAGCCTACCCAGGGAGGGGAACACTGGCTGGGGAAGAGAAGACCGATCAGGGAGGCATGCCCCCCCTCGCTCCCCCAGCCACCCTGCCGGGAGCCACACACTATATGTGAAAGAACTGCATGTGGCTCCTGAGCAGCAGTTTGGCCACCCCTGGGCTATACCATGCTGTCTTCCCTCCCAAAGTTTAACATCACAAGTACAAAAATATGACCAGGCAGTAGCGATGATGATGATACGTGTCCTCCTCATTGTCTGCAGCTAAATTCATGCTGGCCTTAATTTAGACTGGATGTAGAAGGATCCTGTTTGGAATTCAAGATGTTTCCTACCCTTGCTTTTAGGATGGTTGTAATGTCACAAAAAACTGTGATACCACAAAAATAAAATGTGATTTATGTTACAGGATCATTACATCTATCAAAGAGTTCCTGAAGTCAGAAAAACCTTGGCCAGGACACGAAGAGATGAAAACAGCCATTGCAGAATTCATCCAAGAGATCTTCCTGCCTAATTCCTCAGTCTGGTTGAATGTTCAAGACCTCCAATCATTTGTGGAAACTATCCTAGACAATATAGTCTTCTTGATGAACAGTTTGGGCACAATAGAAGAAGAGGACGTCCAGAGACTTCCTGAACTTGCTGCCCAGATATTGGAGAATTTTCAACAACTTCCAGCATTCGGGCAGCATCACCAAGCAAATATATTTCTACAAATGATGGAGATGTTCTTGCGTGAATTTGCCCCTAAACAGCCACGTATCTGGAGAACTGCAGACCCAGAAGATCAAGTAGAAAAACAGCTGGATGCTTTATATAGAGTCGCGAGGCCATATGTTTTAGAAAATCAGAAAATTCTCAACAGAAGCTTGCAGTTTTTCCAGCACCTGCTGGTCGACTGGCCCGAATTGACTGTTTTGAGTGCCGATTATGCAAACGATGTAAGCGAACATTTCGTAAAGGTTCTGTATGAAATTGGATTGTTGGCTCCAGAACAAACTGCTGCAGCCTTTAGCACAATTTACACTGTGAAAAATGCTGTCTTCCTTCTGGTCTCAAATACAAGCTCTTCTCTTAAGATGCAAGACTTGGAAAGTGTTGTCTCCAACTTCTACCAGAAGATAAGTCGAGTTGGGGGAAACCATGCTGCTGTGCTTGTCCAAACACTTTCCTCCCTTTATCAAGACATTGACCAGTTCTTGAAGCAGAGCAGTGACTCTTTGGTAATGTTCCTGTATCAGAACTCAACGAACACTTCAACTCCTTTCCCACAACTTGACTTTCAAGGTGTGAGCAAGGCTTTCGGATTCCTTTCCAGTACTGTGAAGCTCCTCCAGGATTTTCCTCAAAAATCTCTTTGTGAAAGATTATTACAGCTGTATGGCTACTCAGAACTCCAAGTTCAGTCTGTTGTACAAGATGGGGAACAAGAAGCAGAAACTACAGCTAGCATGGTGAACAACAGTAAAGTGATACTCTTAGGACTGGAACGTTGTATTGCTGCATTCCAGCATTTGAAAAACCTTTTTGGCGCACCAACAGAAAACGCACTCTATAATGTATCTAGTGATTTCTATATATCTGAATCTCCCTCTGTGAATCATTCTAGTTCATTTATGCTTCTGTTGGCTGATCTTCTCTCTAGCACGTCACCTTTTGGAAATACGACAGATGGATTGTTGTCCTTGAATTGTACTAAGGCATGGATTCAAACATGGCTTAAGTTTTTAGCAGAAGTGTCTAAAATGTTAAGGCTGGATTTGGGGTTTTTTACTGACTTTCACAAAGCCTTGGCCCTCTCTTTGGGCAGTCTTGAAAATAGTAGTCTTGCTGAAACATGCGGTAAGACAATTGCTGTCGAGGAACAAATGAAATCAGCGGCACATCTGTTGAGAGGCATAACCAAAGTTGCTTCTATGATTGATTTTGGGGCACTGAACCATTTATTAGCCACACTTAGCAATGTTATTCATATAACCAGTTCGTATAACAGAGAGGACTTACAAGAAGTCGTGCACTTGGTAGAAAGCATATCTGTTGAACTGCATGAAGTTGTTTCAAATGTTAATTTCAGCAGAGACTTTCTGGAATCTTGGTTAGACATCTTCACTCCTGCAAGCTCTAGACTAGAACACAAGCTGCATTCTTTGGGGAAGTCCATCTCCAACATTTTAGCTTGGGAAGAAATCCAGACCAGCTTTGTTGAGTTAGAAGAGATGGCTGAACTCCTAAAAAATGTATCCCAAGACCAGAATATCTTGTCCTGTGCTGAAATTCTCAAGAATGTAACCCAGCTAATGGGAGGTGAAGACCTGAGTGGCCAAGACGTTTCACGGAGATGGCTTCCTGCACTTCTGAAATATCTTCTAACCTTTGAAGATGCAACCATTGGCCTGAAAAGCTGTCACACTCTGGGAGTTTTAATTAAGACTCTCATTGAGAAATATTCCATTTTCTCCCCTGAGAATGCTAAAGATGTCCTAATTCTCTTGACATCTTTGAATCCTATTGATGATACTGGTAGTAATCTGGAGAATATTCCAAACATACTTGATGTGGCCTTTAATTTTACAAAATGGCCTTGCCTACAAAATGGCACCAATGCACAATTGACAAATCATTGTGTTGGTTTAGTGATTGAATATTTAAAATTAATACTACCCACTTTTTCTGAACAGGATGACCTACAGGTAGTTGACTCCATTCTCACTCTTTTAAATCACACAGGTGGGCAAATTAAAAACATAATCCAGTATATAATAGATCACTCATTATATGCTCCTGACTCAAACCAGGCTGCTTTCTTAGAACTTATAATGAATTCAACAGGATTTCTTGGTTTTCTCCATCAGTTCCAGCCTTCTCCAGTAGGACTTTTGAATGAGATCCAGACTCTCCTGAAAAATGTGTCTACTGAATATTTTCAAAATGGCACATTTCCTTGGCACACTGGAATTCTGCTCAAGGCACTAGAAAGCCCCCCAAATGATATTATCAACTTACTAAGATCACCCCTTCATTTCTTTGATGCCATCTTGAATATTCTCAGTATGACTTCCCCTGCAGAGAACAGCACATCTAGCCTTGACTCTGAACTAGCAAGAAAGGTTCTCCAAATGCTGAGGTCTTACATTCTCTCCAGTTCTCTACAAGAATTAGATGCGGAAGTCTTCAGAAAGTACACAGTAGCTTTACTGCACAGTCTTGAGAAAATAGATGCAAATTTTAGGAAAATAAGACCGATTAGTAGGAGCCTGAACTCTATGGACCATGTGGGTCAATATGCAGGGAATTCTGTGCTGGATTTCCTAGCAGGCTGGTTAAAGAACATCGGCAACACTTCACCTTCACAGAATTCAACCAGAGCAGGGCAGGGAGTGAGGCAGAGCATGAAGTTGTTTCAAGAGGCTGAATTTACAGAAGTGATACAAGTGTTTCACTTCCTTTCAGAGGTAGTCAGTCTGTTCGAGAGGGCAGCTCCCCAAAACATGACAGATGCCCTGATTGAAGGATACCGTTTCATGCTGAAGCAAAGTACAAATGTGGCAGCGCTTTCTATGGAAGACTTATCCAAGGAAGTTAATAGCCTCGTGGAATTATTAGAGCTAGCCACAGATATGCCCCTAGAATCTGCAAAAGCTTTGAGCTGTCTTGCAGCAGTCATCTGCTGGAACATCACAACAACAAGTTCCTGGGATGAGCCAGTTTCAAAGGCTTGCCATGTAGACCCGCAGAAAAATTCATCAGCTGTGTATGAAGCAGCTGCTGAGATGATTGAGCGGCTCCGGACAGAAGGAGAATCGCTGTGCTCCGATGAACGTTTTCTCAAGGAAGGAACCTACAAGATGGCCTGCTTCCTTGGCCATCTTGAAGAGTGGTATCCGGTTATCTTAAAGCTTTCTGAGATCTACCCACTTGACAGCTCTGTCCTGAATGAAGTCATGACATTTTGGAGCAAACTATCAAACTACGTTCTGACTTCCAGAGCCGATAGGAGCAACTTGTCTCATTGCACGTTAACGGGGAAGAAGCAAACTTCTTTGCAACTCATAGACGCAGTGAGTAACATGATTTCATCTGAGATCAGAGCCATCGGGGCTCTTTTTGAACAACTCACGGATTTCTATCGTGGCCAAAAAACAGAGAGGGGTACTGCAGTACTAAGGACGAAGACCATCCTTACTCATTTACAACACGTGGTCAATGGGACGTTTGGATTCAATTATACCAACGATACCTTGACATCTCTCCTTTCTTTTATGAGGCCTCTAATGGAATTATCACCAGCTGGAAACCAATTGCACATGGTACTTAGAACTTTATTAGCTTTAGCCAGGAACAGAAGTCTAAGGGAGAGTTTGGAGACCCTGTGGCTTGAAACAGAGAGAGGAATAGAAAACCTGTCATCAGATTTTAATGTGAGGCAATTGCTTTTGCTGATTGCCAGAGAACTCCATCTGTTAAGCACAGCAGTCGAACCAAATACTCTGTCAATGCTGGCCACTGCCTTGAGACCATTGAATGCATCATTTCTACAGAGCTTTGGAGATGTACTTGAGCACGGAAGAAACTGGCTCGAAGAACACAATAATAAAAACTATTCTAAAATAATGGATGCATTCATTTTACTAATGGCTGGTCCAAGATCACCAGATGGAATCCTCCAGAGCATCAAAGATATAATCTCATTTTTGGAGTTATTCAAGAATGAAACTCAAGATGATGATCCTCTTTCTTCCATTATCGATTTTCTTAGTGGCAGAAAGCTGAAGAATGTCCAAGTTGCTCACTTGATTTTGCAGAATAGTCTGCTTAATGTGATCCACGATCTGGCAGCTACGGAGGAAGAGCTGTATTCCAATAACACAGATGACCAGATAATGGAGTTCATTGACCTGTTCTTTGATGATACCTACTATGAAAACTATGGAAAAGACATTGCCCCATCCCAAAGTAGGACAATGGAACTGATTAAAGAATTTTTGCAAATTGTCTTTCCATCTTCCACAGAACGTTACAGGAACAAAATGTTTTTCTTACTGAAGGATTTGCATAAGGATATAATTGCAGAAATGAGGTCAGTGTGTATTTCTGTTGATTCTCTGTAGATCCAATATATGGTAGAAATCACATTGAAAGATGCTTAACGTATCATCTGAGCTGGAACTTCCTTTTCTCACCCAGCATTTAAAGTTGATAAGAACTTCAGGATGTTCCTGTGGAGCACACTGTGGGTTCCGAGGCCCGGCACCAAACACCAGTTCAGAGAGATGGGAAAGACTGATGGCCATTCCACCTGTGGAGCCATGCAAGTCCATTAGCTCGTGGGTTAGAAAAAGCCCAAGTCAAAGAGACAAAGGTCTAATTTTGGGATCCAGAACAGGAGGCCAGAAAATGAGCTGCTGAAGAAGGGGGCATAGTGGTGGGGATTCAGTCAGAGACCCCGAGCAACCCCTCTGCCTTAGGAATGCCACTGACCTGACCATGAACCCTGTGAGGTAACGGGGGAATGAAAGAAAGAGGAGGAAATAGCTCCAGTCTATAAAACAGTGATTGGCAACTGGCATCTCTAGGAGGAATGTAATCTGGCCTGTCCACCCCCAGTTGCCCAAATAAGAGGTATTTGTGCCAGCAGAACTTACCAGTGAGCTAGTTCCAGGCAGTGTGGGTTGAAGTGCTGGGGTCCTTCATTCTTCACCCATAATGGCCTTTCCCAAAACTCTAGTTGCAGATCAGTTCTGTAGAGGCCATAGAGACTAGGAACATATTTTTCCTGAAACAGCTGTCCTACTCTTGATCCTTACTCCATATGGATTGGAGCCTGATCCCATGATCTTTACAACTAGGCATTTGATATGAAATATCTCTTTAAATTTTAGTTTCAGAGGGCAGCTGTTTTGCTCTGCAGTAGAACAGCTCGATTTGAGCCTAGTAGCACCTTAGAGACCGACAAGGTTTTCGGGGTATGAATTTTGACTCTTGAAAGCTCATACTTTGAAAATCCTTTTGGTCTCTAAGGTGCTACTGGGCTCAAATCGAGTTTTTCAGTTTTGGCACTAAATGATAAATCACTGACAGACAAGACTGTCCTGTTTGACGTTGTGGTTGAGCGTGGACTCTAATCTGGGAGAACTGGGTTTGATTCCCTATGCCTCCACATGCAGCTGCTGGGTGACCTGGAGTCAGCCACAGTTCTCTCAGAGCTGTTCTCCCAAGAGCAGTTCTCAAAGAGCTCTCTCAGTCCCACCTACCTCACAGGGTATCTGTTGTGGGGAGGGAAAGGGAAAGGGAAAGAAGTTTGTAAGCCACTATTTGACTCCGAGTGAAGGGCGGAGTATAAATCCAATCTCGTTGCCTTCTTATTTATTTATATATTTATTTTATTATTTGTATTTATAGCCCACCCATCCTGCAAGGGGGCTCAGGGCAGGTAACATCATAAAATTAAACAATTAAAACAATAAGCATTAAAACACAGTCATAATTCTAACAAATCAGCTGGCTGTGGGTTCCCTGGCATATTGTTTGGGTTGCTAGATGGATGGATAGAAGGATGGGTGACATCCATAATGATATTTAAGATGCACTGTTTTGTTTCCTAATCTAAAGTACTAAATCCTGTGGTGTCTCTGACAAGACACCAGTACTAGATTGCACCAGAAATGTATTCCTTTTTTGTGTTGTTTTCCCAGTAAGTTCCCATCATAAAATTCAGCACTGAATTTATTATTATTATTATTTTATTATTATTTATTAGATTTATATCCTGCCCTCCCTGCGGACGGGCTCAGGGCGGCTCACAGTTAACGGCACCATGTGCCAAATTAGTACAAAACAATTAAAAACAGGATAAAACAGTCATACCTTAACTACAATAAATACAATTAGATACAATTAAGTGCTCACAGTGACGGTCGTTCTCCAGTCAATTTAAGGTGGTGTGCAGTCAGATGTGGTACCAGGGTCCCAATTCAGCAGTTGCATTATTAAACTCCATTTAATATTTCTGTTGTAGTGTATTCCCCAGGGATAAAATTTTGGCTCTTTTAAAGCTTGATCACCTGGACAATTTAAACAAAGAAGTTGATGAGGTTTCACAAAATGTCACCTATTCACGCCTTGGGGATTACATCAGTGGCTTATTAAATGAAGCGGCTATTATGTCAACCAGTGCAGAGCTTTCATTTGATGGAGCCAAAGGACTGATGTTTGCAAGAAATGTTTTCAACTTTTTGCTCAGAAATCCTGCCATTAGAAACATCACCAGAAGTCACAAGGAACTGTTGGGTTTTGTGAACAACTTACTATACAGTGTGAATAATTCTCAGGATCTTATTCGAAGGATTCAAGATCTCTCCAGGAATCTCTCATTCACGAAGCACATTTCCACAGAAATTGGAAATCTTGTGCGTATTTTGGCTCACCGCAGTTTAGCCAGTATACTGGAACTTCTGAATTTCAATAATAGTATTTTCCTTTTGAAAAATAGCACAATAACGTCAGTCATGCAAAGACTCCTTCACATCTTCTTCAGGGATAGCAGAGCTGACTACACTCCTTGGCCCTACATAGACATTCATGATGTTTTGAAATCTGCATTTGAGGAAAATGATGATTCCAAGCAGGTAGAAAAAATAATAGAGGTTTTGTTAAGCTTCCTAACATTGTCCAGAAGAGCTGTCATGCAATTGGTTACCGTTTCTAAAATCCCAGAAAATGTAAATGTTACAGAAAATCTCCGTCCCCTTGAGATGTCTTACTTAGCTCTCCAAAAAGCTGTTCACGGTGCTGTCGAAGAGAAGAGCTTGAAGGAGGCGGCAGAAACACTGCATTTAGAGAAAGGGCAACTGGACGGCTTGGCGGAAGCATTTCTTGATTTGACCTCCTTGATGATTCCACTTGATCCATCTGGCTTGAAGAGGCCTGACGCAGCGACGATAGAAGGTGAATTGGCCGAAAGTCTGAGCCAGTTCAGTGATGCATTAGAAGAAGAAATTTCTAAGTGTTTGACGAACGCACTCAATTATTCCGTTATGCTGGAGAGGCTGGTTGAGGGGGTTGCAGACTCAGTTGCCAGCTCTTCCAAAGAAGCTTCAAGTCTAGTGGAAAATATGCTTGACTTCTTGGTGGCTATTCAGGGTGTGATACAAAAACCCAATTCCAAGCTTATGTTGACTCAGAACCCGAAACAGGAGAGAGGTGGCGATGAAGTACAGAAAGTAATCTCTTACTTGCTTGAGATGCAGTCACTGGAACGGGAGGCTTCCATCAAAGCTGAAGGTTTTTGGTCAAACAGCTCTGAGAAGGATCCAGATGAATGGACTGCTCCATTGGAAAGACAAGATGGCGTTCTGATGGCCTTTGGTCTCATGATGGAGCTGATTGATTTCACATCAGATTTCATCAACGGAGACCGGAGCACGCTGTCCTTTCTCGGCAACCCTGTCATCCAGAATGCTGTCGAGTTGTCTGTTCTGCCCCTCTTAGAAAAAACGATTCCACTGATAGGTCTGCCTCGCTTGAATAAAAACCAGAGAGGGAACTTCATTCAAGACCTGCTACAAGCAGTATTGAGACCTCTTTTTAATGAAAGCGTTGCAGAGGGAAATGGGAAGCTGACTGTGAAGCTCATGCGAGATTTGGTGTTGCCACTCCTGGCAGAAGAGTGGTTCAGTGACTGGAGGTAGGAATCCGTAAGGCCGATGTTTTTCATTGTTCCTAGCTTTCACCCATAGCTTCCACCTAAGTCAGTGTCAGGGATACACCAACAAGATGGTTCCCTAGTGCTGTAGGCCGGAACCAGTCCCCAGAAAAAGGTCCAAGGCAAGCACAAGACCCCTTAGAGGAGGAAGGTCAAGACGCAAAAGCCTGACTCCACCTCTTGGAGTTAATAGATGAGGGAACAACCACGAAGATCCAGTGAGTCAGAGAGGTTGGACTGCCAGACAAGACAGGTGAGTAGACAGATGTTAGATGGGAATCTATAAATCCTAAAGAGGGAATGTGGGAAGCTGAAGAGAATCAACACAGCCCAGAGGCCTAACCAACCATTCTACTTCCCGAGAAGCTTCTTAAAGTCTTCCTGGAAATCTAAAGCAGGTGGGCCAGCCAACCAGATTGTGCTTAGTCGCCAACAAGGGAGTTTGAAGGTGCGAATATTAACAAGGTTAGAAAATGCTAATGTGTAGCCTAAATAGGGCTGCCAGTTCCTGGTTGGGTAATGAATAAATATACACTGCAAGAGATGTATAAATTAACGTGTTCTATTTATAACTATCATTCTATAAAGTGCATAATGTGCTATTATTGCATCCTTATCAGGTACATGTATTCAGTACATTCAGTTTTAACAACTACCCGTCAATTTCGCATCAATATTTTAAAAAGTCAAGCCCCCACATCAATATTTTAAAAACTCAAGCAAAATTGACTGGTAGTTGTTAAACTGAATGTACTGAATACATGTACCTGTTAAGGATGTAATACTGAAATGCTACTCCCTAATAGAGAGCTACTAGCCAACAACGTGAGACAGAGAGCAAATGCCAGCCAATTTAAAGTAGGCCTTTTGCCACATAAAAATTTTGGACTGGTTGCTATGACTGGATATTTAGTCATTGGCTTGCTCCAATTCAAGTACTTGCAATGGAACTGAAAGAGAATTTGAAAAAGAAGAAAACAAACAAGAAGCTATACTGTTTTAAATAAGAAACTAAGCTGAATCAAGAGGTTGACACCTTCCAACTTTATAAGACTGCTCATGAGGAAGATTGGTGAGACGAGTGCAAAAACCGGTGTGCTCATCGAGGATATGATGATGTTGGACTTTGCTTTGTTGATGTCATAATTTTCTAACTATATTGTAAGATTAATAGCTTTACAAATTGATGCTCATAGAATTATTAAATGTGTCATTGTTAATTTTATCACAGTGGTTCTTTGTAAGGATGTAATAATAGCACATTATGCACTTTATAGAATGATAGTTATAAATAGAACACGTTAATTTATACATCTCTTGCAGTGTATATTTATTCGTTACTAGACTTTCCTAACACCGCAGCTCTGGTTGCTACAGTTCCTGGTTGGGAGCAGGGTGTCCCCTGGTTTGGAGCCTCCCCCCACTTGAGGGCCATTAGGAAGTGGGGGGAAAGGGATGCCAGGACTCCCCTAGCCGGAAATAAACACAACTTACTGGAAGCAGGGAGGGAAGAAGCAGGAAGTAAACCCAGATGTGATGCAGGCATAGGAGAACATAAGAACATAAGAGAAGCCAATGTTGAATCAGGCCAATGGCCCATCTAGTCCAACACTCTGTCACACAGCGGCCAAAAATACCACGTGCTATCAGGAGGTCCAGCAGTGGGGCCAGGACACTAGAAGCCCTCCCACTGCTGCCCCCTCCAGCACCAAGAATAGAGTGCATCACCTGCCCCAGACTTAGAATTCCCATCTATACCCTGTGGCTAATAGCCACTGATGGACTTCTGCTCCATATGTTTATCTAATTCCCTCTTGAAACTGTCCATGCTTGTAGCTGCCACCACCTCCTGTGGCAGTGAATTCCATATGTTAATCACTCTTTGGGTGAAGAAGTATTTCCTTTTATCTGTTCTAACCCGACTGCTCAGCAATTTCATGGAGTGCCCACGAGTTCTTGTATTGTGAGAAAGGGAGAAAAGTACTTCTTTCTCAACCTGCTCAGTCCCATTCATAATCTTATAAACCTCGATCATGTCACCCCTCAGCCGTCGTTTCTCCAAGCTGAAGAGCCCCAAGCGTTTTAACCTTTCTTCATAGGGAAGGTGTTCCAACCCTTTTATCATTCTAGTTGCCCTTCTCTGCACTTTTTCCAATGCTATAATATCCTTTTTGAGATGTGGTGACCAGAACTGTACACAGTATTCCAAATGAGGTCACACCAATGATTTATACAGGGGCATGATGATACTGGCTGATTTGTTTTCAATTCCCTTCCTAATAATCCCCAGCATAGCGTTGGCCTTCTTTATTGCAGCTACACACTATCTAGACATATTCATTGAGTTATCCACTACGACTCCAAGAGCTCTCTCTTGGTCCGTCTCTGCCAGTTCAGACCCCATCAACGTGTATTTATATTTAGGATTTTTGGCTCCAATGTGCATCACTTTGCACTTGGCCACATTGAACCCCATTTGCCACGTTGATGCCCACTCACCCATCCTCGACAGATCCCTTTGGAGTGCCTCACAATCCTCCCTGGTTTTCACCACCTTGAACAACTTCGTGTCATCTGCAAATTTAGCCACTTCACTGCTTACTCCCAACTCCAAATCATTAATAAACAAGTTAAAAAGCATTGGGCCGAGTACTGATCCCTGTGGTACCCCACTGCTTACCACCCTCCACTGAGAAATTTTCCCATTTATACTCACTCTCTGTTTCCTATTTATAAGCCAGTTTTTGATCCACAAGAGGACTTGTCCTTTTATCCCATGACTATTGAGCTTACTTTGGAGCCTTTGATGAGGAACTGTATCAAAAGCTTTCCAGAAGTCAAGGTAAATAATATCTATTGTCCCCCTTGTCCACATGTTTGTTCACTCCCTCAAAAAACACTAACAGGTTAGTGAGACAAGATCTTCCCTTACAGAACCCATGCTGAGTCTGCCTCAATAGTTTTTGTTCATCAATGTACCTACTAATTCTTTCCTTAATAACAGTTTCCACCAACTTACCCAGTATCGATGTCAGACTGACTGGCCTGTAATTTCCCGGATCTCCCTTGGAGCCCTTTTTAAAGATGGGAGTGACATTAGCTACCTTTCAGTCCTCAGGAATGGAGGCAGATTTTAAAGACAGATTACATATTTTTGTCAGGAGATCCACAAGTTCACATTTGAGTTCTTTCAGAACTCTCAGATGAATGCCATCCGGGCCTGGTGATTTATTAGTTTTTAAATTGTCCATCAGTCGGAGGACTTCCTCTCTTGTCACCGCAATCTGATTCAGGTCTTTCAAACCCCCTCCCGAAATCGGTGCTTCTGGAGTGGGCAAACACTTCTCCTCTTCCACAGTGAAGACAGAGGCAAAAAATGCATTCAGCTTCTCAGCCATTTCCCTATCATCCTTCACTACTCCTTTTACCCGTTGGTCATCCAAGGGCCCCACTGCCTCCCTGGCTGGCTTCCTACTTCTAACGTATTTGAAGAAAGTTTTATTGTGGGCCTTCATGTTTTTTGCGATATGCTCCTCATATTCCCTTTTTGCTTGCCTGATCACAGACTTGCATTTTATTTGCCATAGTCTGTGTTCCCTTTTATCAACCTCACTAAGACTAGCTTTCCACTGCTTAAAGGAATCCTTCTTACCTTTTACAGCTTCCATTACTTTATTTGTTAACCATGCAGACTTTTTTCTATACCTGTTTGTGCCTTTCCTAACCTGCGGTATATATTTTTTCTGAGCTTCTAGGATTGTATTTTAAATAGTCTCCAAGCTTCCCCAATGTTTTTGACCTTTTCCACTCTTCCTTTCAATTTCTTCCTCACATGTCCCCTCATACCAGAGAAGTTGCCCCTTTTAAAGTTAAAAGTGGTTGTGTCAGTCTTTTTGGGCAACTCCCTATCTGTACAAATGTTAAACTCAATGACATTCTGGTCACTGTTCCCAAGCGGTGCAATCACTTTTACATCTCTCACCAGGTCTTGGGTGTTACTTAGGACCAAATCCAGGATCGCCTCTCCCCTGGTAGGATCTGTGACCATCTGTTCCATAGCACAGTCATTGAGAGTGTCTAAAAACTCAATCTTTTTTTCCTGACTAGAACTCATATTGACCCAATCAATGTATGGTTAGTTAAAGTCGCCTATTACGACACAGTTATTTCGTCTAGCCGCGATCTTTAATTCATTCATAATTTTATAATCCTCCTCTATCTTTTGATCTGGTGGGCAATAACAAACTCCCACTGTTAAGCCTCCTTTTGGACCCACTATTTCAACCCATAGCATTTCCAGAAGCGAATCCAATTCTCTTACCCTCTCAATCTTTCTGGATGGTATACCCTTTCTGACATACAGAGCCACCCCACCTCTGACCCTTCCCCCCATCCTTCCGATATAATTTATAACCAGGAATCACTGTATCCCACTGATTTTCCTCATCCCACCAAGTTTCTGAAATACCCACAATGTCTATTTCCCCCCCCAACACCAAGCATTCCAACTCCCCGATTTTACCTCGGAGACTTCTAGCATTTGTGTATAAACACTTATAGTTTCCCACATTTGTTAAGCCCACAGCCTTCCTCTTGCTGCCTCGAGACCTTGCCAGGCAGTTCCTATCATTAGCCACAGTCTCAGTGGACAATTTTAATCCATTTCCTTGTACAAAAGTAATAGCTACCCCTTCTCTTTGAGATGAGCCATCCCAAACCAGAGACTTTTCATCTCCTGTCGGCTTTCCCCCATTATTCAGTTTAAAAACTGCTCTGCCACCTTTTTGATTTTGAGCGCCAGCAGCCTGGTTCCTTCTCGGGACAAGTGGAGACCGTCCCTTTTGCACAGCTCCCTCTTGTCCCAAAAAGCATCCCAGTGCCTAACAAACTTGAACCCTTCCCCCTATACCACCGTCTCACCCACGCATTGAGACTCCTGATCTGTGCCTGTCTCCCCAGCCCTGCGCGTAGAACAGGTAGCACTTCTGAGAAGGCTACCTTGGAGGTCCTGGCCTTGAGTTTCCTGCCCAGCAGCCTAAATTTCTCCTCCAGGACCTCACGATTGCATTTCCCCACATCGTTGGTGCCGATGTGCACCACGACCACTGGCTCCTCCCCAGCACTATCTACCAGCCTATCTAAAACATGCGTAATGTCCGCTACCTTCGCACCAGGCAGGCAAGTCACCATACGGTCAGTACACGGGTTCGCCACCCAGCTGTCTACCTGCCTAAGGAGCGAATCACCAACTACCAAGAGCCCCCCTCCCACCCTTCCCAGGGACGGTTCCTTGGTATGAAAGGATACCCGTTCACCAGCTGAAGAAGAGGTCCCTTCTGAGGGCACATTCCCCTTATCCTCAGCATGGTGCCCCGTTTCCCCTTGACCCTCATGCTCCCTGGCAGCAGCCGGGCTGCCAGATCCAGAGTGGGACATATCTAACAAGTCCCCGAGAGTCTTCTCCATGCACCTAACTGACTATCTCTGCTTCTCCAGATCAGCCACCTTGGCCTCAAAGGAGCAAACTCGCTCCCTGAGAACCAGGAGCTCCTTGCACCGAGCACACACCCAAGACTTCTGACCAGTGGGCAGATAGTCATACACGTGACACTCCAAGCGAAACACTGGATAGCCCCCAACCCCCTGCTGGCATTCTGGCTTCATAATTGTTTTTAAACAAATACTTTTCTACAACCCCCCTTTTAAAACCCTTTGTATTTATATGGTTCCTGTTGTAGAAGTCTACTTACATTACTGGGAACCCAAGGAGCCAAGGTCCCTGGCTTTCTGGTTGCTCCTGGGCTTCTTACAGATCCCCTAGGCTGAGAATCCCTAGGCCAAGAGCCACAGGCCAAGAGCCTCACCCTTTTGCTCTCACTCTTCGGCTCATGCCAGAGGCTCGTGCCTCTTGCAAGCTTCCTGCCTTAAACAGAAGTGTCCCCCAGGAGAGGGTGTGGCCATGTTGCATTCATTTCCAGGTATGCAACTTCCTGCTCCTGGAATGTTCCCTCCATCCCCTCACCTGTGGGTCTGGTGGACTCGGCAACCTTAAGGCTAAAGTAGTATAAACAAAACTAGGCCAGACGTATTATGCTAAAAAACTGGCCACTTGCCACTTGTGGGTTGTTTGGGCCAAAGAGCTGAGCTGCTGTGGTATCTTGGAAAGTTCATGAACATGCAGGCCGAAGGGAGAAGTCAGTTGTGGAATGTTGAAAATCAGTGCAGCTCTCAGAAGAGAAAGTATAAGATCATTTTGGTTGAGAACAAAAACTTTGTAGTGGGTCTAAAAACAGAAACTGCTGTGGGCTACAGAGACTTGGCAGGCAGGGAAACTAAAGGCTAGGAAGCGAAGAGGTCATGAGAAGAGCCAGCATCCCGTGACAAAGGTGTGTGTGTGTGCATTCCCTCCTGAGCATATTCTGATCCTAGTGTCAATGAGAAACAAATAATGTAATGTCGATCTACCAACATGAAACTGTTCTAGACAGGACAGTAGATGAACTGCCCTTTCTCTGTAGCATTTCTAGTACTTGTTCTTGGGTTCTGATTTTATATAATAACTGCTTCCTGTTATATATTTGTTCCTTCAGAGTCAACGAGATGTGCCAGGCTCTACTCAAGTACTTAACTCCAGAAGATGCCGCCCTGTTGGTGAAACTGGAGGCTGCAGTTTTGAATGTGTTGACAGCTATTTCAGGTGGAGTCACAGAGGCATGGGTAGTAACTGTTACAGTGCAAAGCTAGTAAATAGCTACTCGTTTGGTTACCTAGGGAGAGTAAGAATGGCACCCAGATGACCAGACAAGGAAGCGTTGCAAAAACGGATTCTTCTTTTTTATTGGAAGCCACAAATATCTAATGTAGATTCGGGGGATCCCAAATGGTTGACCAATGCTTGCATATTACGTGAACACAGAAGGACCAAGCAGGGTGGGGGGTTTATGCAGCCCTGGGACAATAGACAAAGAAGAGAAGAAGAAGAGATTGGATTTATACCCTGCCCTTCACTCGGAGTCTCAGAGTGGCTTACAAACTCTTTTTCCTTCCCCTCCCCACAGCAGACACCCTGTGAAGTAGGTGGGGCTGAGAGAGCTCTGAGAGAACTGCCCTTGGGAGAACAGCTCAGACAGAACTGTGGCTTGCCCAGGGTCATCCAGCAGTTGCAAGTGGAGAAGTGGGGAATCAAACCCGGTTCTCCCAGATTAGAGTCTGCACACTTAACCACTGCAGCAACCTGGCTCTCACACCAAAACTGGCTCTCACACCAAACTAGAGGAGGGGTTGATGACTACATTGTCCCATTTATGAATTAAAGATGACCCAGCAAGATTGGGCTAGTCGCAATGTCTCCAGCTCAAGATAGTGAAGGAAAGAGTGCCGTCACAGCTGACTCATGGTGACACCATAGGGTTTTCAAGGCGAGAGATGTTCAGAGTGGTTGGCCATTGCCTGCCTCTGCATGGGGACCCTGGACTTCCTTGGAGGTCTCCCATCCAACTACTAACCATGGCCGACCCTGATTAACTTCTGAGATCTGATGAGATCAAGCTATCCTAGGCCACCCAGGTTAGGCTAATGTGTGTATATCTATAGGAAAAGTTGTCTCCAGCATTTCGGTAACATTGTCACATGACCAAGACATAAGAAGGTACAGATGAAAAGACACAGCCATGCAGGCTTGACTCTTAATAACTTGGATCAAGTAAGTCAGAGAACAGGCGTGGCCAGGGGTCATTTTGTAGAAAAAGAGGTGCAGGAGCTCATTAGCATAACTTATTTGCATATGCCACATCCCCTGGCATCACCGGGAGCGTATCAGAAGGCAACACCCACCACTCAGGCTCCACCCCAAATAATCTCCAGGTATTTCCCAACTCAGATTCAAACCTGGTTCTCCCAAATCCTCATCTGGAACACTAACCACTACACAACACTTCATGGGGGCAGCGGCTGTTGAGCAGTAGCTAGCAGCTGGGCCTGCATGAGTTATGCAAGTTGCCTGGTGTCAAGTTGTCCAGTGGCTGCTGCCAGGCCTGACATGCTCTCTCCCCCTACATTTTACGGACAGAAACAAATGCTTGAAGGCTGGAAATACTGCTGTAGCTGACGAACAATGGCCACTGAGAGAATTCCTTCCATATAGCTACAGGTGCTGCTTCTATTATGGGTGAGGGTTGACCCAATGTATTTTCAGCAGACATCGATGATGGACGGCAGTGGGCTAGGTATTTCCCTGCTGGTCCGAATCAGAACAGAATCATAGAGTTGGAAGGGACCTCCAGGGTCATCTAGTCCAACCCCCTGCACAATGCAGGGACTTCACAAATATCTCCCCCCACCCTCAGTGACCGCTGTTCCACACCCAGAAGATGGGTTTTGGCTTGCAATGAATTGAGTGTGTGTTCTTTGACAAGCTAGGGGCATTTGGCCTCAGCCCTGTAACTGCAATGGGGAAGAGGACAATATTAATCTATTTTATAGGACTGTTTTGAGAATTACTGTCCACATGTGCCAGAGTGCTTCCGGCATTTCAAGGCACTTCCTGAATGCTGAACATTTATTTTTAATCAAGATGGGAATAGGACTAATGGTAACAGAGTCGGTCAGATTTAATGGCTTTGGATCCTTGCAGCAGAGCGACTTGCAGCTCCTGCATTCGAGATGTTATGGTGAGAGAGGTTAGTGAGACATGATGTTGCCCCCTTGCCACTCCATTGCCTGCACATTAGCAAAAGGAAGCCCCCCCTGCATCATCCTCCCTCCCTCCCCGTCTACACACACATACACACACTCTCCTTTCCTGTTCACTCACTGCTCTCCCTAGACTTTTCTTTCTTCTCCCACCCCATCCCCAAAGCTCAAATGCAGCCTATTCTCTCTTCACAGAGAGAAAGACAGAAAGGGGGAGGGAGAGGGAGAAAGACACAGAGAGAAAGACGGGGAGAGGGGGAAGAAGGAGGGCACCCACAGCCTTCTCATCCCAACCTGGCTTGCGCACACACTCTCCTGCCTCCCAGACATTGTTGGCCATGCCAGACCCACGAGGGCTGCTGGGCCATATTGTCGAGGGGAGAAGAAGAGCGCCCATAGTCTCCCCACCCCAGCTCTCTCTCTCACACACACTGCCTCCTGCCTACCCCGACAATCCTCACCAGAACAACAAAAACAATCCCCATCAGCCCGCTCCCAGCCAGCCACCCATCCCAAAACAGTTCCTGCCAGCCCGCACCAGAGTGCACGAGCTGCCTGCAGCCTGTGCACTCCTGCCCACCCCCAAAAACAGTCCTTGCCAGCCCATGTCAGAGCGCATGAGCCTCCTGTGAACCGTGCTCTCCCAGCCACCCCCCAAAAAAACAGTCCCCGCCAGCCCCCCCCCTCCCAAGCAGTCCCTGCTACCAACACAAACCCCAGCTTACCTTTCTAGCTCCAGGCGGTAGCATGAGGAGAGAGCTGCTGGGAGCTGGGGGCAGGACTTCACTGTTTACTTTACTGCAGGAGCACCGCTCCGCCCTGCTCCTGCCCAAAATGACCCCTGGGCAAGGCACTAGTAGTGCCTCGGAGGGCACCAGTTCAGTTTCTCCTATTTAAGTGGGTGTTTGTCATTCTTCCATTTGGGAGAAAGTGAAGTGGCATAGTCACTATTCAACACAGGACTCCCCCCCCCCGCCCATATACCTCTCAAATACAATTGTATCTATCAGCAATAAGAAGGCATCAGGAGTCCATCCCCCAAACCCTCTGAAGCAAGATGATCTTACAAAGTCTAAAAGAGCCAGTTTGGTGTAGTGGTTAGGAGCACGGTCTCTAATCTTGGAGAACTGGGTTTGATTCCCCATTCCTCCAAGCTGCTGGCGTGATCTTGGTTCAGTCATAAGTTCTTTCAGAGCTGTTCTCTCAGGAGCAGTCCTCGAAAGAGCTTTCTCAGCCCCACCTACCTCACAGGGTGTCTGTTGTGAGGAGGGGAAGGGAAGGAGATTGTAAGCCACTCTGAGACTCCGAGTGAAGGGTTGGGTATAACTCCAATCTCCTCCTCCTCCTCCTCCTCATCTTCGTCTTCTCTCCCCCCCCCATCAGGAGTGAGGATGTGACAAATTTTGCTATGAACACTGGGGGGCATTTGGTTTAGCTATTATTTTTCTTGGTTTTCTGAGTAATTTTGGCCGTAAAAATTACCATGTTCAAAGACATCAGTCAGACGTGAGCTGATCACTCAGTCTGTCTGGTTCATGTTGAACAGGTTTGCTTCAGGTTTTCACAATCCTGTACATAAGCCAAGACACTTATAGTTCAAACTGATCGGTAGCCATTAGTATCCCTAGGGACTTCTTCGACAAACACCAAAGGGAAGTATTTGATTAAGACACAATATTTATTTATGCCTGATTTGTCTATTTAAACAATTGTCTGCCGAGCTAAGCAGTTACGCAGCAGGGGTGGGGTGGTTAATATAGGAAAGCAGGGCTGAGTCTGGCCACCAGAGGGAGGGCTAGGGGCAGGGACATGGGAGGATTTGTGCAATGTTGGTTATGTCGCTGACATAGCTGTGTCACTTCCGGGTGGAACCTAGGCTGAGTTCAGACTGGCGATTTGCCCCGCTATAGCTAAGTTTCAGCGACGTTTTAAAAGCGGATTAAAGGGGGCTTTCACACAGGCACATCTGCCTGGCATCCCCACCCGTAGGCAACCTGTGCTGTTCCACTTCGCTCCCATGTTAAAAAGATATCCCACATTATTCCGCTTCCTGGAAGAGTGAACGCGAAGCCGAAAACCAGGAGCAACCCACTTCTATAGCATGTGCAGGGTGTTTTCGCGCATAGGGCAGCAGCGATCTGTTTGGCTGTGCTCCGCTCTACTGCCCAATGTCGTGCCAACGCAACGGGATCCTCCCCAAATTGGCTGGATGCCTATGTGTGTATGAGCGCATGGGCACATGAGCACATATGCAATCATGTGCCCATGCACTCATACACAAATAGGCATCTGGCCGAATTACCAGGGAAAAGCTGCTTACAGCTGTGCCTCTGCTCCAGCAGTCTGAACGCTCCCGCGCACCTCCTCCTAGTATGCTCCTGCATCCGTTGGCCCCGTGTGACTGGGAAAACATGGAACAGTTTATTCTGGGGCTTTTTTGCCATGATTGGCTCCCGCTGCAAATTGCCAGTCTGAACTCAGCCCTAGAACTGACAAAGGGTAGCCCTGTGGTTTTACCATAGTTTCTGGTGATTCCTAGAGCTAACCTATGTCACTTCTGGGTAGTCACATTGTTATCATCACTGTTTTTTATTTTATTTCTCTCCTCCTGCTGCTCAGAGAAACTTGCCAGTCCTTGCCAGCAGAAGGCCTCTCATTGTGGCATCAAGCCTAGTTTACTGTATATTGGTTGGGCTGTGTGAGAATGCACATCCCCAAAAAGCCAGTTCCACTGTATTGCGTGGTTAGGGAGGACTACAGTGAAGCAGCCTGCTGAACAGCCACGAACAGGTCTAGGGACAGTAGAACCAATGGCTGAAAAAATGACTTCCTGTTTTTGGCAGGCGAACGGGCTTTAAGCCGAGCAGGTGGTTGCTCAAACATCTCCAATCAGGACGGGTCTTCGCATACAGCAGCTGCAGAAGACCCAGCTCCCTCATGCATTAGGTGTGATGTCGAAATAAGACTCCCAGGCCCAGCCACGCTTTATACATGAACAGCATGGACTGATTTGGTTAGTCTGGCTCCGCCACTGGTCCTTGTTCTTAGTAATCTCATCTGCTTTCTATTGCAGACAATCCTGACTTCATGACCAACCTGCAGTGCGTGTTTAAGAGCTGTAAAAATGGATTCACAAGGCAATTCCTTTTCTCTGTCCTCGAAGGAATCCATTTGGTTCAAGGTCACTATCAGGTTTGTACGACATCTCCCCCCTCTGCCCCCCATCTTAAAATTCACTTTTGAAATACTCTTTTAATGTGTTGGCCTTTTCTTTTTAAAGGGGTTTCGTGTGCTCAATCCTTGATCAGCACTTGATATTTACTAAAGGGCTGATTAGCAGGGATTATTAGTAAGGTTGCCAGCTCTGAGTTAAGATATATCTGGTGATTTTGCGGGTGGAGCCTGGGAAGGATGGTGTTTGGGGAAGGGAAGGGCCTCAGTGGAGTATAAAGCACTCGTTCTCTCTAGGGGAACTGGTTTCTGTTGTTTGGAGGTAAGTTGTAATAGCAGGAGATCTCCAACTACCCCCTGGAGACTGTGGAACTCCAAAAACAACATCCGTGATAAAAATAACGAAGAGTCAATAAAGATAAGTTGTAAAAACATTTACTGAAGTAATTCTGTAAGAAATTTTCCTCTGTTATTGCTCACATGCTAACGAATACTGCCCAGTGTGAACATTGGCCCAGGACAGACTGGCAATTTGCCCCGGTATCCAGTCGCGGCAAAAAAACCCGGAGTAAACGATACCGGGTTTTCCCGTCCACATAGCGGGGGCCTCTGCCAGAAGATACTGGACGGAGGCGCGCGGGAGTGTTCAGACTGCCGCACCGGAGGCGCGCTATATTTGCTGTTTCCCCATTATTTCGGCTGTGGGCGTATGTGCGCATAAGCGCATTTTGGCGATTTTTTTTTTTTGCCCTGCAACGCCGGCACCGCATTGGGCAGTGGAGCGGAGCGCAGCTAATCACACCGCTGCTGCCTCATGCCCAACGCGGGTTGCTCCCGGCTTTTCGGCTGCGCGTTCAGACTCCCCGGAAGCGGAGAAACGCGCGACGAACGCAGGCTTTCAAGCTTTGCGCCGGCTTTTATCAGGTGTTTTTAAATCCGGCAGTGAAGCGCGAGAGCACCGGTAGGCTACGGGTGGGGGACGCCAGGCAGATGTGCCTGTGTGAACATCCCATTTACCCCGATATTGAGTCGTTGTCAGCCCGGGTCCCATCCCGCGGCAAATTGCCAGTCTGTCCTGGGCCATTCGCTTTGCAATATTTACTTTATCTGAGCGTGTAGCAATCCCAATTCTTGTCAATTACTACTTATCAACTCTTGATGGAAACATTCCATGTTGACTCTCTAATAATGAAACCCCTACTCCCGTCCCTCACAATGGCCTGCAGGCAAGCCCTCCACAGCCTTCTTTTCCTTGTGGTTTATTTATTTGATTTATTTACGAAATTTGTACCCCACCTTCCTGCCCTTACAAGGGCCACCAACGGGGCTAACAATTTAAAATATTCCTCATAAAATCACATCATAAAACCATAAAATCAGCCCTCCTCCCAAACATACATTGTTAAAATCAGCTTAAACGAGTTAAAATAGAGTTGATATACATACAAAACACTTAAAATACATACAAAATAAAAAAATGTAAATTAGTGAGGAGGGCTTCTTGAGGGAATGTCAAATGAGACAAAAGAAGTCTTCATCTGCTGGTGGAAGATGGAAACAGAATGGGACAGACAGATCTCCCTGGGGAGAGAGTTCCAGAGCTTTGGTGCTATGGCCGAGAAGGGTTAGCAATATAGGGACGGAGCAAGCATTTATTGAAGGGCCAGCTTTTATGGCCTCCAGTTGCTGATTCCAATGCTAGCACCCCTTGTCGAATATGCATTTAGGACATAATTCATTCTAGAACCACATGGCGTGCAATACACAATGTTGCTGATAAGGATATGTACAGGGACAAAAATTATTGTGCAGTTATCTGAGGCCAGCATGCCAAAAGGGGGGGGGAATCAATGGAAATCCAAGGAGCAATTGAGCACATCCCTGTTGTTTGTTCTTTGAAGTTATGATTTCTGGTAGATATCTTAAGACTGCAACACTTTTTTCGGAAAGGAATCACCTTGCCATGATTATCCATGTTTTGGAGTCACGTCAAAATTAGGTCATTATAAAGTGCTTTATATAGGGAAGTGTTTTATATAGGGATGCCTTTGAAGGCCTCTTGGAAACTTCAGCTGGTCCAAGATGACAGGGCAAGGATGCGGACAGGAATATGCTATGGTGAATGTATTACCCTTGTGCTGCAAGAACTATCTTGGCTTCTATTTCCTGGCAACATTCAAAGTGCTCGTTTTGATCTTTCAACTCCTGTATCTGAAGGACTGCCTCCTCCTGTATTTACCTGTGTAGTCATTGAGAATGGCCTGTAGACCTCCATTTGGTGGTAATCGGAGCAGGGCCTTCTCACCTATGGCTAGGGTTCCCAGGAATGCTCCCTCTAAGCTGTGAAGTCCAGTGAGCAAAAATTCTACTAGCATTGAAGTTGTGAGTGAGCGATTTGGCTACTGCATAAATTAGTTTGCTCTGGAGCCGTCCTTCCTGAGCTAAGATGAAAATGTGTGAGCCAGAGGCTAAAAAACTGTGAGCTAGCTCACACTAATGCAGCTTAGAGGGAACACTGGTTGCCAGGTCTGCCCAGCACATGGGGAGTCCCCTGGTGTCCAGCCCTCTTCCCTAGTGCAGGCCAGCTGGTCATCAGGGGAGAGTTACCACCCCAAACACGATGTGCCTACATCACCCAGAAGTGATGTAGGCCTGTCAGTGATACTGGGGGGTAACGTTCTGGTTTTCAGGCAGAACTCTTTGGTAGAATTAGCTTCCAACTGCAGAGTTTTACCCAAAAACCAGAGCATCACCCCCAACATCATCCATGTGCCTACAACACCTGGGGGTGACGTGCTTCTTCCCTCCCGTCTCCCAGAGTGCCCTGGCAAGTCCCCTGCTGCCTTGTCATTTGGACCTGGCAACCCTACCTATGGCACCATGCCTTTTGACTATGTTTCATTTTGTGAGGACTGCCTGGCACCTATTTAGATGCCAGGAAGAGATCCTCTTATGAGGCGTTTGGTTTAGCTTATTTTTTCTTGGTTTTCTGAGTAATTTTGATCCTGTGGGATCCAGCATGGTATATTGGTTAACATGTTAGCAAAGTACCTGGGAGGGCCAGGTTCAAATTCCCGGTCATCCCTGAAGCTCCTTGGAAGTCTATGGATCAATGCTGTCAGCTCGATCTACCCGACTGAGGCCAATCTGCATTGGTCTTTCCTGCCGCTGTGCCGGCGGTCCCAAAGCGTCTCACAAATCTCTGTCTGCATTGTTTGCCACAGCAATTCCAGTATTGTATCAACTCATCATTGGCTGTCTGCATCATTTTATTGCCCTGTAGTGGTGACTCCAAGGTCACTATGGCATCTCACCGGGTTATGTGGATCTGGTTTTCAGATGGAGCAATTGCTCTTCCCTGCCCCTGAGCCGCTGTGAGCGATAAGCATACAACTGGAGCCAAATCCCCCGTTTTTCTCTGATCATGTTTCTTTGCTGGTGGGTTAGAAGCATGCCCACCCCTGTTATTTCTTGGGGCAGTCCCCAGAATACCCTGCCTGGCAACCGCTGGGTGTTTTGTGTTTTTTACCCAGCTCATTCACTTTCCAGCCCCCCTCTTCCTCCCCCTCCACCAGGTCACCCCCCTTTCTGCAGGGGGGGGCTGCAGGTGCCGTTTCCTCCCCACAGCGCAGTGCCCTGCTGGTGCCCTGGGAGGCTGCTCCTCCCCCTTCTCTCAAGTGCTCTTCCTCCCATGCGCCCCCACAGTCCCCATGGTGAAGTCTGATGCAGACAGCAAACTTTTATCCTGAGCCAGAACGGGGAGGGAAAGGGGTACAATGTGCAAGGGCGCCACAACAGACCAAGACTGCTTTACACAGCAGATGCAGATTCAGCCAGAGATGTTGTGAGCACAAAATGGAAGAGGAAGGATATCTATGCCATCTTGAACTCCTTGGAGGAGGGGTGAGAAAATTGGATAGACAGCTAGATAAGTATCTCTATGCTGGCCTATTTTGATGTATTTTATTATAGTCTTGTAATTTTGTGGGTTTTTTAATGGTAGGTTTTGCTAATGGTGAGGGGGACTGGATTGCTGCCAGATGCTTTAAGCAAGCTAGTTTTGGGGGAAAGCAGGATAAGAGTAATAAGTTAAAAGGAGGGGATGCAGTTTCTAGAACAAAGCAGCAAGACACCATTAATTTTCAGGATGGGGAGTAAGGGTACACACAGCTGGCCATGGTTAAACCAAGCTCTGTGTTTATTCCCAGACTAAGCCATTAATTTATCAATCACATAAATTTAATTGGCCACGGCTTTCCTCTCTTGACAATATAGCACGATCTAACTTACTACACATTAATCCCCCCCCCTTTTTTGCAGCATACGGAAAACACATTGTCGTCTTCTGCTCAAGGGATCTGTGAAAACTTTGTCTATCTAAAAAAGAAGCTTTTGACTACTTTGGCAGTGTTCCAGAGAGGCTTATACAGCGCCACCGGTAAAAACTGTGAATGCCGACGTGACTCCGAAAGCATCCAAAGACACATGGAAATGTAAACGTCTCCTATAGTTTCCCATGGTTACCCAATGAACAGGGTTCTCAGACATTGGACTGTTATTGTTTCCTCTCGATTTGATGGGTAATGGGGAGTGTTCCTAATTGCCAAAGCCCCACTGTATAACTGATGGAATGGCGGGCGAGCCGTCTGCTTTTCAGAAGATCATTTGCCTGCAGAGCCTTCCTTCATTAGCCACAGAGCTACTTACGTTTATTATAAGACTAGCTAAATGCTGCTCTTTATGATGTGCTGTATGCATGTGGAAGTAGAGCCTCTTTATATTGTTAGGCAAGGACATCTGAGATGTGTGCAGAGTGCATAGAGTCACACTGCACCCCTGTAGAGAGACCTGCAGCACCCTGGCCCATGGGGCTGCCGTTGGTGAAGAGAAGGGGGGGGGAGAATGTCTCAGAGCGGCTCAGAAACTCCTTTCCCTTCCCCTCCCCACAACAGACACCCTGTGAGGTAGGCGGAAATTGCTCTTTTTCAAGAACAGCTGTGCCAGAGCTTGTGACTGACCCAAGGTCACATTAGTAGGTGCAAGTGGAAGAGTGGGGAATCAAACCCAGTTCTCCCAGTTCAGAGTCCGCGCACTTAACCACTACACCAAACTGGCTTTCCAGTTAGGATTGGATTTATACCCAGCCCTTCACTGACCGAAGGAGTCTCAGAGCGGTTTACAATCTCCTTTCCCTTCCCCTCTCCACTACAGTCACCCTGTGAGGTAGGTCAGGCTGAGAGAGCTCTTTCTAGAACGGCTCGTGAAAGAACAGCTCTGAAAGAACTTGTAACTGACCCAGGGTCACAGCAGCAGCTGCATGTGGAGGAGTGGGAAATCAAACCCGGTTCTCCCAGATTAGAGTCCGCGTGCTTAACCGCTACACCAAACTGGCTCTCCAGTTTGGATTGGATTTATACCCAGCCCTTCACTAACTGAAGGAGTCTCAGAGCGGTTTACAATCTCTTTTCCCTTCCCCTCCCCACAACAGACACCCTGTGAGGTAGGTGGGGCTGAGAGAGCTCTTTCGAGAACTGCTCGTGAAAGAACAGCTCTGAAAGAACTTGTAACTGACCCAAGATCACAGCAGCAGGTGCAAGTGGAGGAGTGGGGAATCAAACCCAGTTCTCCCAGATTAAAGTCCACGCTCTTAACCGCTACACCAAACTGGCTCTACCAGGAGGGTTTGCATCAACTGTGATACTATTTTTCCACATAAGTGCAAATGGAAGCAGTTCAGTTACATGGAAGAAAGCAAACAGAGTGTACCTGGGGGATGGTATTGGGCTGGGGGTAAAATATGCCTGTCAAAAACAATATCTTTGGCAGGGGGAGATTTATTCCCACATAACTCAGGGGCATGCTCCAATCTGGATAACCTGGGCTAGCTGGATCTCATCACATCTCGGAAGCTAAGCGGGGTCAGCCCTGGTTAGTACTTGGATGGGAGACCAGCAAGGAAGTCCGGGGTTGCTATGCAGAGACAGGCAGTGGCAAAACCACCGCTGAACATCTCTTGCCTGGAAAACCTGACGGGATTGTCAAGTCAGCTGCAACTTGACAGCACTTTCCCCCACCAACTCAGTGGCAGCCATTGGGGGCTGATTGCTTTAGAGTATGGTGAGATCCTGGGGCCTGATTTTTCCATAAATGTGTATTACTAATATGGAAAAACGGCACCTTTTCCTAAAAACTGTTTTGTGTTTCAGGTTAGCAGAAGCCCTACAGGCACCTGTGGCAGGCAATCCGCTGATGGCTTTCCTTCACAACTTCAGCCTGCCCACTGGTAAGCTCTTTGGGCTCCTTGTGGAAGCTTGCAAAATAATTGCGGCAGGGCTCCTTTTGTCGCAGGGACTCCTTTGCATATTAGGCGACACCCCCTAATGTAGCCAATCTTCCAAGAGCTTACAGTAGCCCCTGTAAGAAGAGCTCTGTAAGCTCTTGGAGGATTGGCTACATTAGGGGTGTGTCGCCTAATATGCAAAGGAGTTCCTGCGACAAAAAGAGCCCTGAATTGTGGTCTGTTGAGTAACTGGTGCGCAGCTGCACACCGGTTTAAAAGCAACATGCAGCTCTTAAAACAAAGAGGCTATGTCAAGCTCGGGCCTCACTTGCCAAGTGTCTTCTTTTGCTTACACAATATGTTCTCACAGTCATGTATTTTCCCATATTTCTTGCCTGGCTTGTTTGTCATCTCTGCTGTCTACCTGGGGAGGGGGGGAGTGAATGTTGGCTTGGCTTGGTTAGTGCCAGCGTGTAACAGTCCTCATTCAGAAGCCTCCTGGGTACGCCTTGGGAAGCATGTGATCCCATCATTTTATGTGACCTTGTAGTCTAAGCAGCTTCTAGATAGTGTGACTGTCAGTATGCAGGTGTTAGGGGGCAGTAATATGAGCAGAGCAAATGTTTGGCGGGCTGAGTGGGCGCAGTGATTGGCTAAGGGGCATTTGGGGGGTTTCCTGTTCCCATTATAGTGTCGGGACTGACATCTGGGAGTCAGTTCCGACGCGAAAGTTGCCTATTCTTGGATCATTTCTTTCTCCTAATAAATCTTGCTTCTACAGGAGTATCCATGAAACTGACTGCATTCCAGGACTTGACAGGCTGAAAATAATGATTCACAGTAAAGCCTCTTTCTGAAACCGCTTTCACTTGGCAGGGCCCAGAAAAAGTGTTGGCGGGTGCCATGGTGCCCATGGACACCATGTTGGGAGCCCTTGCTTTTAAATAGGGCTGCCAACCTCCAGGTGGTGGCTGGAGATTCCCTGGGATTACAACTATTTCCAGGTGATAGAGCCCTGGAGAAAATGGCCGCTTTAAAACGTGGACTCTATGGCATTGTACCCCACTGAATTCCCTCCCCTCTTCAAACCTCAGCCTCCCCAGGATCCATCCCCCAAATCTCCAGGTATTTCCCAACTCAGAGCTGGCAACCTTACCACTCTAACAAGTAAACATCTGTTTAAGTATGTGAGCCTGTAGGAATGCTGCTTCAGTATCCAATCACCTTTTGGAGGTTAGAACATAACATAAGAAGAGGCCTGGTGGATCAGACCAGCTGTTCATCTAGTCCAGCATCCTGTCTCACACAGTGGCCAGCCAGTTCCTCTAGAGGGCCAACAACAGGGCATGATGCAGGCCTTCCCCTGATGTTGCCTTCTGGCTCTGGGATTCAGGGGTTTAGTGTCTCTGAATGTGGAGGTTTCCCTCCTTCACCATGGCTAGTCTATTCCCCCTGTGTAAGGCTGTTTATTCCTGTGGCCATCACTATATCCTCTGGCAGTGAATGGAAGCACAGGAGCTGGTAGTCTCAGGTCTTTGAGTAAGACAATAGAAGGTTCTATGCATAGCTCTTCCTACTAGCCTGGCAGGGAGGGGACAGAGTGCCCAGTTTTGAGGCCTGTCTCGACTGATGTGCAGACCTGGTATAGTTTCAGTCTTGCATGTTCACATGTTACGGTGAACACATGTACAGCCTGCATGTCTGGGCATACACTTGCTAACGTGTTCACTTTACAAATGAAACCAGGGGGAGCACTCTCTGGATAAATGTGGGGTTGCAATCACATGTTCAGCTGTACACAGTGAATGTTAAGTGTACACAGTTCACTGTACACAGTGAATGTTTCAAGCCTGTTTTGTATTGTACTTGCAGTGGCTTGGTTCTCACACAGTCTTTTGACCTGAAAAGGAGGGGAGGGGAATGCCACTTGGAGCATCTACCTAAAAATTTAAAAAGTTGTATATATGGTGAGTTGAGGAGGTTGCAGCTTTCCTCAACCATGAAAATTGCATAGGGTTACCCAGGGATTTTTTGATAGAAAAAGCCCAGCAGGAACTCATTAGCATAATAGACCACACCCAACAGCAGAAATTCATTAGCAAATTAGACCACACCCCTGGCAGCATAGCTAATTAGCATATTAGGCCACACCCATACCTTCCATTGCCTTTCCCAGGTGCCCCATTGCTGCGGGGACTCCGGGCAAGCTCCCCCTCGAAGGGAACTGCCTTCCCTTGGTTTACCCAGGTGCCCTGTGGCTGTGGGAAGCCCGGGCAAGCTGGCCCTTGGACGGAAGGGAAGGCAGTTTAAACTGCCTTCCCTTGGCTTGCCCGGGTGCCCTGTGGCTGCAGGGAGCCCTGGCAAGCCAGCCCTTGGACAGGCTGGGGAAGGCATGGGGAGGCATTTAAATGCCTCCCCAATCCTTCCAGGGCCCCACCTGGCCCACCCATCTTAGAATCACTGGGGGGGTCGCTCTCCAGGCCTTCCCTCTGTAGCTGCGCACGCAGAGGTTCTGGCTGTAGTGGGTGTGGCCAGCTCTGAAGCCAGCCGGAACTCTGTTCTTGTGCGTTCCTGCCCAAAAATAGCCCTGGGGTTGCCAACTCCAACTTGGGAAATTCCTGGAGATTTGGGAGTGGAGCATGGGGAGGGCAGGATCTGGAGAGGGGAAGGATCTCAGTTGGATATGACACCATAGAGTCTACCTTCCAAGGCAGCCATTTTCTCCAGGGAAACTGACCTCTGTATCTGGAGATTAGTTGTAATTCCAGGAGATCTCCAGGCCCCACCTGGAGGCTGGCAACCTTAAAATCACATTGTTTGAGTCAATGAGTATATACTGAGCAACCATTTCTTTATCCTGATGTTCAAAGGGGCACGAAAAGTGGATGCATATTTCTGGCCTTTGGCAAATGTGCCTTTCTATGTTACGTTGCAGATGTGAAAATAAAAGATTGCATGCAGAATACCACTGAGGTGGCCCGAGAGCTCCGTTCTTTAACCAACATTTCAGACAAGTCTATCAATATGGTCATGGAATCCAGTATTTCGTATCCAAAGGTACATGGTGTGTGTGTGTGTGAGAGGGGAGTGTTTCTCATGCAGTAGTCCAGCTTTATTGTTTTTAGGAACTATAGCCTTAGAAGCCCAATTCATTTATTTCTAGAGTTATATGACAGCTCCTTCCCAGTGATAAGAACATCAGAAGAGCCCTGCTGGATCAGGCCAGTGGACCACCTGGTCAAGCATCCCGTTTCACACAGTGGCCAACCAGTTCCTCTGCAGGGCCAACAACAGGACATAGAGGCTGAGGCCTTCATAAGAACATCAGAAGAGGTCAGCTGGATCAGACCAGTGGTCCATGTAGTCCAGCATCCTGTCTCACAAACTGACCAATCATTTCCTCTGGAGGGCCCAACAACAGGGCATAGAGGCTGAGGCCTTCATAAGAACATCAGAAGAGGTCAGCTGGATCAGACCAGTGGTCCATGTAGTCCAGCATCCTGTCTCACACAGTGACCAATCAATTCCTCTGTAGGGCCCAACAACAGGGCATAGAGGCTGAGGCCTTCATAAGATCATCAGAAGAGGTCAGCTGGATCAGACCGGTGGTCCATGTAGTCCACCATCCCATTTCACACAGTGGCCAACCAGTTCCTCTGCAGGGCCAACAACAGGGCAGAGAGGCCAAGATCTTCCCCTGATGTTGCCTTCTGGGACAGGTATTCAGAGGTTTACTGCCCTTGAATGTGGAGGTTCCCTTTAGCCACTATGGCTAGTAGCCATGATAGCCCACTCCTCCATGAATCTAGCTAATCCCCAATCTGATCTGTCACTGTTCCGGGAAGATCTGTTAAGAAGACAGCATACAGAAACTAAATGAAGCTCTCCTTGAGAGGAGCCATATCATAAAAATGCTCAGATCATATGATGCAGACCAGACATTCATGGACTAGAGAATATGCTTGGTATAGCACAGCCCCTCCCCCTGAGTGTTATAGGAAGGGGCCCAGTGAATAGGATGCAATCACTGCCATTCAAAAAGGCCTCAGCTTCAGTCTCTGGCATCTCTAATTTGATATCAGGGCCAAAATAAATGTTATTATGGATCCGTAAAAAAAGGTCAGTTTTGTGTGCAGGCAAGCCACAGTTTGGATTGAGCCCGTGTGGCAGTGGAGAAGTGGATTTAACCTTTCAAGTTCCACTCAGTTTTACCAATCAGAATCAGGCACTGTTTTAAAGGGTGGGGGGACTTGCCCCCTTTAGAACACTGATAACAGCATAGGAAACCCAATTGCAGTTACCAAAGCCAAGGGGCTTCGGGGTTGGTGGCTTGTAAAGTTAAATCCTCTCTTCCTGACTTGTGTGGCTCTTCTCCAAATTGTGGCTGCCCCTATGTGCAATTTACCTTGTACACCATGCCAAGATCTCTGCCCAGCCTGTTTTTTTTACCCTCAGGTAGCAGGTCTTGTGAAAGATCTGTCTGTGCAGGATGGATTCTGAGTTACTTTTGCTCTGCTGTTACAGATGGGACGTATCTTCTGGTTTAGCTCCACTATGATAAATTCCTAAAAGTTTCCTAGAACCTTGAAGGTATCAGGATGCCCAGGAAGAACCCCACGGAAGCCATGTTTCTCATTTCTTTTTGCTTCCTGTGCCCATCTGGCTTGGAATGGCATTATCTCCCAAGGCAATTTATATTCTCTAGGTCAATTAAAAGGTATGCAGAATACCAATGGTGTTCACTTACCTTTGCATATTTATTTCCGTGCTTATTAGAGGGAAATAAGAACAAGGGCGATGTGGCTTGCCAGATCAGCCGAGCAGCCACTGGATGTCACTGGTGTTCTACTAGCAAAGGGTGGGGTTGTTCCAATAGACCCTTTTTCCTTTCATCGGGAAGCTTCACTGTTTAAGATTCAGTCTGGATCTGGGATCTTCTTCCAAGACAAACGTCATTCTAATTTTAGTTGATTTCTATTTGTTTTCCTGCTCCTTCGGTAATGAGAGTAACCAGGGTTGTTGCTTCTTAATTGATTTTGCTAGCTGCAGACAAAAAGATCCAGCGAAAGGGAATCTGACGAGAAACTCCCTCTTCTTTGGAGTAACGCTGCATTTCAGGACAGAGTTTTTAAGTCATGTCCGCAGAATACCAAAGGAGAATGAGTAGGGTTACTTAGGAGACCAGGAATCGTGTCAGGCAGCTGTGCCAAGGGTATAGGGTACGATTGTAGTTATAGGAGACTATTTAACAGGAGACCCCCAGTTAGGGTTAGATGCTGTGGAAAATGGCCTGATCCTGTGCAGTGATTAGAATGTCAAGGTTGCTTCTTGGGCTTAGAGAGGATTGGTTCTGCCACTGTGTCACTTCAAGCATCTCTGAAGATAGATTTGGGTGGGTCGCCATGTTGGTCTGAAGCGCAGAACAACATTTGGGTCCAGTGGCACTTTTAAGACTAACGAAGTTTAATTCTGGGTATGAGCTTTCGTGTGCAGGCATGCCTGCACACGAAAGCTCATACCCAGAATTAAACTTCGTTGGTCTTAAAAGTGCCACTGGGCATAAATTTTATTCTTTAAACATCTCTGCCTGAGATGATTAAAAGGAGGGGGGAGTCTCTTATAAGGGTGAAGATTGTGTCTCCTTTACCTTTGCTAACTTAGTTATGAAAGTTCTTGGGTTCGTGGACAGAACCGGGAAAGAGTCGATGGGGCGGGACCAAGGGACACCGCTCTCTTCAGTGGGCGGAGCCTAGCCGGGTTTTGCAGGTCTAGGGAGTGAACCTGGGCGGCTCAGAGTGTGGGATCAATATCTGTGGAAAGTGCCATCAAGTCACGGCTGGCTTATGGTGACTTATGGCTTATGGGTTTTCAAGGCAAGAGATGTTCAGAGGTGGTTTGCCATTGTCGGCCTCTGCATTGCGACTCAGGAGGAGGAGGAGGAGGAGACTGGCTTTATACCCCGCCCTTCACTACACAAAGGAGTCTCAGAGCGGTTTACAGTCTCCTTTCCCTCCCGCTCCCCACAACAGACACCCTGTGAGGTAGGTGGGGCTGAGAGAGCTCTGACAGAAACTGCTCTTTTTCAAGAACAGCTGTGCCAGAACTACGGCTTGCCCAAGGTCACCCAGCAGGTGCAAATGGAAGAGTGGGGAATCAAAACCGGTTCTCCCAGATTAGAGTCCGCACGCTTAACCACTACACCAAACTGGCTCTCTGGATTTCCTTAGTGGTCTCCCATCCAAGTACTAACTGGGGCTGAGCCTGCTTAGCTTCCCAGATCTGATGAGATCAGACTGGCCCGGGGCCATGAATTGGGGGCTGGGGAATCCCTTTTCTAACCTCCATTGCATGACTCAAAATACTTAAACAAAATGCACAATAACAAACATGAGTTAAAAATATTGAACGCTCAGGTAAAATGCCTGACCTCACGTGACGATATGTCAATCCCTGTTGATGAAATGGATGAATGGTTCATATCTTCTGAAAACGTGCACAGGGAACAATGAGCTATTGTTCTCCAAGACCTCCATCTGGGCAAATGCCTACAAGTAAGTGCCACATTTTTTTCTCTCCGAGCATAAATCGAGGAGAGGGACCACTCTGGGAGCGTGCGTAGACTCCTCCATTGCTACTTGTAAGATGGCATCGCTGCTGCTGCTGCTTTCCCCTTCTCTCCTTCAGCTGTTATTTAAAATTATATTTCTTTTTATTTTTATAGTTCCTTTCCAAAGCCCTCACAGCCACTTTGGTGGGAAGATGCGATGCGGAAGCGCTTCGCCCTTTGCTGACGTTTCCCGCAGAAGACGGCGCCGCCGACGCTGTGAAGGAACTTTGTTCTCTGCCACCCCAGGAATTATACGCCGTGACTATACTCCTCCTGCAGAACCTCGATGTACGCGGTGTCATTTATAAGGTGAGCAGAGCCGGCACTACGTCTCTGCCCTCCTTTCTGAAAGGGGACAGGAAAGCTGTGGGGTGGGGAAGAGAGGTAAAGACGTGGTACTGTCTATTGAAAACAGTCCCACAGAGCTGCCACAGAAATCTGGTGCACCGCAAAAATCTGAAGTGCGTCTCCTCACTCAACGAACCTGAGGGCTTTCAGAGGAACTGCAAAATCTTTTTTTTAAAGAAGTGTTATTGTTTTTTGAATAGTAAACAGACAGAAAACCAAGAAAAACAGTAGAACCAAGACAAAGAGTAAGACATAGAACAGAAAAAAACAATTAGATGCGGGAGTCTATACTCCACATTTACTATAAACCAATGCCTATTTCGAATCAGTTTCGTTTATGGCCTTTGTTGGTTATTATTAAGATATATATCCCTTACGCTACCCTGATATTTTTGCAACCAGTTATAAAATCTCTCCCATTTTTTTTCAAAGTCACATTCAGGTTTTTCATGTTGCTGTAGCGTTAGTTTATCCATTTCTGCTGCATCCAACAATTTGAATATCAATTCTTCTTTTCTCGGGACTTCTTCTTTCTTCCAGTATTTTGCATACAAAATTCTAGCTGTGGTTCTTTTGACAGAGAAATGTCCTGGGGCAGGGTGGGGTCCAGTGTTCCCTCTAAGCTGAGTTAGTGTGAGCTAGCTCACTGTTCTGTAGCCTCCAGCTCACCCATTTTTGTGTTCGCTCAGGAAGGATGGCTCCAGAGCAAACTGATTTATGCAGTAGCCAAACTGCTCGCTCACAGCTTTAAGGCCAGTAGCTCACAAAGTAGAATTTTTGCTCATGGGACTCCACAGCTTAGAGGGAGCATTGGCTGGGGTCCATATATCCCTAAGCCAGATTTGAGTCCAGCTGGCACCTTCGAGACCAACAAGATTTTTGGGGTATAAGCTTTCGAGAGTCAAAGCTCCCTTCATCATGTCCCTAAACCATAACTGAATATTGCCTGAAGTGAATTTTAGTGCAATTTGGTGGTCTCGAACTTAGGCGAAACTTCAGAGGGACTTTTGAAGAATGTTCACAAGGCTTTGTATAAGGCTAGTGACATTTCTGGAAATAGTGTCTGTCCTGGGTCCTGGCTCAGCAGAGGCTGACTATTCCTCAGATGAGGAAGAGGCACGGAGCAACCCAGCCCAGCCCCTGAGAGCGAAGAGCATCTGCGGAGGAGGGGCAGCAAGGCGAAGAGACTGAGGTGCAGTTGAAGGAAGAGCCTGGCCCAGAGCCTTGCCCAGCACCCCCAGTTGGAGACACCCCGAGGCCAGAGTCCCCACCTAGCTCACCTGAGTGTCCCAGATGCAGGGCACGCCAGCATCTGGAGGTGCAGGAGAGACGGAGGAGTGCCAGACTTCAGCTGTTGCAAAGGCAATGCAAGGGGCTGTGAGTCTTTGCAGGTTGCTTCCCAGGGAAGGGAGGGTCCAGTTATAAGCAGCCATGCTCACCTGCCTCGATGAGGATGCAACCGTGCAATCTTGGACCTTGTCCCAGCTGCCAGCCTCCGCTCATCGCTCCTGAGAACTCTGTACATGTTATGTGTAGAATCCATGCACCTGTGAAGAGTCCAGATACTATCTCTGGATTATTTGGTGTCCAAATGGTAATGGTCCTGACTTGGATAGCCCAGGCTAGCCCAATCTTGTCAGATCTTGGAAATAAAGGTGGGTCGACCCCAGTTAGTACTTGGATGGGGGACCACTGAAGAAATCCAGGGTTGCTATGTGGAGGCAGGTCATGGCAAACCACCTATGAATGTCTCTTGCCTTGAAAGCCTGATGGGGTCACCATAAGTCAGCTGGGGAAAAAACTGGTAAGGAAAAGATTGCCTGCCTCTGCCACTTTGCATTTGTGAGAAATGGAGGATTTTGTTTCACCAGATCTGCCAGTGTTGTTGTGAACAGATACTGAAAAATATATAAACTCTCAATGTCTGGTAGGTATATATTTTGGGATAGTGTTAACATTTTCCTCTTTTCTTTAAGATCAAACTGCCATCCGAAGTAGACAAGTTACTCAACATGCTGTTGGATGTTGTCTCTAACGTCAGTTCCCTTCTAAATAAAGCCCAGCGTATCTTTGAAACTCTTCCTGCATTCCTTCAAACATTGAAAAGCACATCTATGCTTGATATCTCGTCTTTTCAATCGGTATGTACATGATCTTTCCATCCTGAGGTTTCTAGTTAATGTTCAAGATTAATTTTGATCCAGGTCTTGCTTAAGGATGTGTACATAAAGAATCTTTTTGAACAAACATATATGATGCATTCTTGACTATTGGATGATGTTGAAAAATGTTTCAATGGTGCCTCTTTCTTCTGGGAAAATGTATTTGAATCTGTTGCACTCTGCCCTTTCTGGTATTTTGGCTAGAGGACAGTGGTGGACTTACATTTTTGGGACCCTGAAGCCTGAACTGTTATGGGGGCCCCCAAGAAAATTTTGAAATTTGACCAGTTACTGGGACATCTTATGGCCATATGAAACGGGTGTTAGGGCATACTCCAAGGTCAATATTAAGTACCTCAACCCATTGGCTTATGAGTCTGTCATTAAAATAGCCTTATTTTAATAACAAACACTTTAAAAAACTCCATCAATTTTGTTGAAAAATTCACTCATTGAAAAAAAAAATGGTGGCCCTTCCAGGATTAGGGGCCCTGGAGCTTAAGCTTCATCAGTTTCATAGTAGATCCAGTCCTGCATCACTTCCCGTGTTTAAAAAGATGTATAAGTGCCAAGTGAAATCCCTCAGAAGTATCAGGTGATACAGTGCTAGTTGGACTGTGCTAGCCAGGGTTTTTTTTGTAGAAAAAGCCCAGCAGGAACTCATTGGCATAATAGGCCACACCCAACAGCTGAGACTCATTAGCATATTAGGCCACACCCCTGACAGCCCGGCTCATTAGCACATTAGGCTACACCCCCATGTTGCCAGAAGTGTGGTCATTCAGCCACACCCACCTTTTGCTTCTTATTCTGTTTACCTTGTTTGTTGTCAAAACCCCTAATGTAGCCAATCCTGATGAGTTTCTGCAGTTGGGTGTGGCCTATTATGCTAACGAGTTCCTGCTGAGCGTGGCCAACTCAGGAGCCAGCCGGGACTCCGTTCCTGTGCATTCCTGCCCAAAAATAGCCCTGGTGCTAGCTCAGATTGTAGCAGGCAGACCACATCATTTGAGCGCTCTTCCATAGATAGGTGGAATGTCTAAACAGGTGGAAGGTGAGAATCCTTTCATGGACAAAACCTTTTTGGTGTAGGAGTATATTCAATGCTGAAAGATCCTACCTGCAGACTGGAGTAAGGATGGGCACAAACTGACTCCCAAACACAAGTTCATGAGGAATTTTGGCTGGTTCATGGTTTGCAAACCAAAGTTCACAAACCAAAGTTTGTGAACTGAAGAGACGTCACAAACTTCCATGAATTTTAAGGCAGTTTGTGGTGGTTCATGAAGAGCAGAAAGCAGGGAAATAAATGGCTCCAAGCCATTTAACCCCCTGCTTTCTGTCCCCCATCGCTTTTGGCAGGAAGCATAAAGAAGGGTTTAACCCCCTGCTTGCTGCTCCCCACTGCTTTTTGAGGGATAACCCCTGCTTTCTGCTCCCTGTGAAAAGTGGTGGGGAGCAGAAAGCAAGGGTCATGAACCGCTATGAACTGGTTTGATTCACAAACCAACTTCCTGGTTCATATAGGTTTGTAGTTCGGTTCATGGTTCAACCATGAACTGAAAAGAACCACAAAAATGTGCTTCGTGCCCATCCCTACAAAGAAGGTATGTTTCCAGGAAGGTGGGCAGCACATGGTTTTCCTGCTTGTGTGGTTCAACTCTGAAAACTGACTGGTGAAACTGCACTGTTCCCATTGGTTCTGTTTTCCGCACACAACCTTTTGTAAACGCTTACTTTCTAAAGTGTCATGTGCAGTCTGATGGCTCTGTATAAATGAATAATAACGATAACACATTTTGTCTTGGAAAGCTATATATAGGTAATAATCTCTGCAAATACCTTTGCGGTTACTTATTTTTACTCCAGGATAGATCTGCATATTACAGTTCCGATACTGCATAATAACGGCTGTGCCTCACAAGAGTGCCCATGGGTCAGTGACCAGTAGGATTATCAAACGCCCTGGCAGTTTTAGGTTGGGATGGATGCTTCTTGGTCAGGTGCCTAAAAAACAAAGCAAAGTTTGAGTTCAGTGGCACTTTGAAGACCAACAAAGTGTTTTTTTTCCCCTGGGTATAAGCTTTCATGTGCAGAACTTTGTTCTGCTGATTCAGGCCAACACAGCTACCCACCTGAATCTAAAAAGGAAAGGACAAGGCGGTTTCCCATCCTTGGGGACCCACCATCTATTAATAAGCAGCTTGGCTCTGGGCTATGCTAGGAGGGCAGTTCAAAGCTCTGCCCTTTTGCTCCATTCATGGACCTTCCTGGGGCTTTAACCCACAGGTGCCTCCGCCCAGAGGCCTCCACCCAAGTTCCATATTTTTTGATTTCAGGAACTGACCAATTCATCTCAAAAGTAATTCAGTTTGAGAAGTACACTGTAGCAATTTTTTGCCTTCAGATTTATCTTGTCAGTCGTGGATCTGCTCTTAAATTTAGGAGACCTTAATCAAAGTTGGGGATGGCAGATTTTTGATTAATACCATCATCAGCTCTGGTGAGGGGGAACGGCTGAGGTAATAGTTCACACGAATAGCTTTAATGAGTCTGACCTGCGGTTCACCTGACTCAGTTTCTTGGCTCTGGCGTCAACCAGTCTGGGATGCTTTAGAGGAAGTACGTGGAATATTGCTCAGCATGACTAGCCAATACTTCTGCTCTTCTCTTCGTGTTATGATATTTTGGCTTCCCTCTCACCCCTCCCGGGAAATTTATGCCCGGCTGTGTAATTGAGAATCCTCTTTGAAAACCCTGATGGGAGAAATAATTTATTGGTTAAGCAATTTAATATCTATTCCTTGTTAATACATTTCCCATGTAATCTTCTCAGTGGCCTTTCTGTCTTCATCACTGATCTTCTTATATGTATGTATATATATGTGTGTGTATACACACAAAGTGCTATTTTTGGGCAGGAATACACGGGAACGGAGTCCCGGCTGGCTTCTGAGTTGGCCATGCCCACTACAGCCTCCCCCCTCCTGGGGTTCCCCAGGCACCTCACAAGTTGCGGGGCACCTGAGGAAGCCAAGCTAATCCAGGGATGGAAGGCATTTTAAAATGCCTCCCCGCCGCGGGGCACCTGGGGAAACCGATCCTGGGAGGGAACTGCGCTGTCAGGGGTGTGGCCTAATATGCTAATGAGTTCCTGCTGGGCTTTTTCTCCAAAAAAGCTCTCTGTGTGTGTCTGAATTAATGTCCTCCAAAACATCCTCTCATTAACAACCTTGCTCGGGTTTTGCAAACAGAGGACCACATTTGATTTGATCTAGAACCCACTTTTGTCTCTTGGGTGGTCCTTGGCTTCTGTAAACCTCTCCTCCAACACCACGTTTCCCATGAATCAACTTTCTTCCTTTCCGCTTTCTTCATTGTCCAGCTGTCTCACACATACACAGTAATGGGGAATACTACGGGATGAACTCGCTTGATCTTAGTTGCCAGCAACACATCTTTTCTGGCTCCTTTCACGGCTTTGCATTAATCTCTTTGTCGTTTTCTTCTTATTTCCGTCGCTGGGGTGCAAAAAACAACAACAGAACCAGACTGATGTCTCTATACCAGCAAAACCACTCATAGAAATAGCTGGATTAAGAAGTTCTCCTCTCCTTCTCAGCCCAGCTCTGCTTTGGAATTTTGACTCACCTGACATCATTTCTGTGCTGTCATTGGCTGCAGACTCTTGGCAGCAACGTAAAAGGGGGGAGGAGAAGAATCCTGCTGATAGGCTGGTATCTTGGTTGCCCCTCCATTCATGTTAGGATCCCTGCCACAAATTTTGTTAGTCCTTAAGGTGCTACTGGACCTTTAAGGTGCTCCTGGGCGTTTGCTCTTCTGCATTCTGTGTCCTTGCTGCTGGGATTTCATCTAGCGATAGCCAGGAATGAATTTCCAATTTAGTAAGTGGCTGAATATAATCTTCTTTTTCCTGCAATATTAGAAGAGATGAAATTGATCGGATACCGTACATCCTTGGAGCAAGACTTATGTAGACAGTTGGCTTTCTCTTCTCCGGTTACCTCTACAAAGTCTGTGTGTCGCTTTCTTCGTTGCACTCCGATATTTGGCTAAATTTGAGTTTTGGATTAAAATGAATAGTTTCAGGGGAGCTGAAGCATGTGTTGAATTTTTGGCACAGTCGCTCAGACTTCGGCTTGTTTTAGCAAAACAACTGAGAGGAATTGAGCTGTCCAACTTGTGTGTGATTTCTGAATCTCTCCTGGGACTCAGGGACTAAAGGTCTTTTCTTGCCCCTCCTGCTCACTGCAGATAATTTGATCAATCTGTTATAATAAGTTTGAGGTGCGATCATTCAGCAATTCTACCTCTGCACAGAAATCTAGTCAGAAGTTGTGTCGTGGTGTAGGGTTGCCAGCTCCAGGTTGGGAAATACCTGGAGATTTTGAGGGGTGGAGTCTGAGGAGGGCGGGGTTCAGGGAGGGAGGGACTTCAAAGGGGTATAATGCCACAGAGTTCACCTTTCAAAGTGGCCATTTTCTCCATGTGAACTGATCTCCGTCGCCTGGGGATCAGTTGTGATTCCAGAAGATTTCCAGCCACCTCCTGGAGGTTGGCAGCCCTGGGTGGTGGGCTAAGTGCGCAGGGGCATAAGCCAGCAAGAAACTGTTGTGTTGTGTTTAATGAAGGAAACAACTGTGAACTTAATTTTAACAAAATAAAAATTTAACATCGAGAAATGAATCAGAGTTACTCAGTATATACACATTGACTTCCCTGGGTTTAACTGGAGGGCCTTCTGTATATGATTGCACTATAAGTGCCTCTCTTCTACCCCATTTCCCTGTGAGTTTATATGAATTGGTCAGAATACTGAAAAATTGGAACTGGCTTCCTTTTTACCATGAGCAATTGGGTCGGACAATCTGAGACTCTGCAGGAAGGGGGGGGAGAAAGAGAAAGTTCCTGCCTCTCCCAGGCCCTCCACCCCTAGGGTTGACAGCTCCGGGTTGGAAACTTCCTGGAGACTTGGGGGTGGAGTCTAGGGAGGGGTGGTGCTTAGGGATAGGAGGGATCTCACTGCGATATTTACAGCCGTAGTGTCTAGCCTCCAAAGCTGCAGTTTTCTCCCTCTGCAGTCTGTAATTCTGGGAGCTCTTCAGGTAGGGTTGTCAACCTCCAGGTGGTGCCTGAAGACTTCCCAGAATCACAACTGATAGCCAGGGTCTCAGGCAGAGGTCTTTCACATCACCAGTTGCCTGGTCCTTTTATCTGGAGTTGCCAGGAATTGAATCTGGGACTTTCTGCATGACAAGCAGATGCTCTGCCATTGAGACACTGTCCCTCCAAATACTGCCAAATATGCAGAAAAAAATGTGACTGAACTCTCACAGATATGTTTAGAAACTTCTACTGTGGTTTGTGGCAGCCTGGTTTTGCTACTTTTGTGATTTACACAGGTTACCCGCTTTATTGTTCCACGCAGTATAGCAGCAGCAATAGTAGTAGTAGAAGTAATGGGAGCAGTAGTAGTTGTAGTAACCATAACAAACAAGGAAACGATGCTACTTGCACACTTTTCCTTATATTTCTGTAAATAAAAGGATCAGAGACTGAAGCCTGACCTACACTATTGGCTTAAACTGGTTTAACAGTCCTTCTGTCTTTCCAGGGAGCTCTGAGAACTGTAGTTCTATGAAAGAGACTAAGCATCTCTAGCAGAGAATCCTAGCACTCCCAGCCAATGTTCCCTCTAAGCTGAGTTAGTGTGAGCTAGCTCACAGTTTTTTAGCCTCCAGCTCACACATTTTTGTCTTAGCTCAGGAAGGAGGGCTCCAGAGCAAATTAATTTATGCAGTGGCCAAATTGCTCGCTCAGAACTTTAATGCCAGTAGCTCACAAAGTAGAAGTTTTGCTCACAAGACTCCACAGCTTAGAGGGAACATTGCTCCCAGCAAAATATAATTCCCAGGAGTCTTTGGGGGAAGCTGTCACAGTTAAACTGGTATCAGTTTGTAGTGCAGATGGACAGTTCATTTTGTTTAAATTAAAGCTGCAAATTCAGGGAAGGGGCCTGAAATATCTTTTGAGAGAGTCGGATTGAGTTTCCTCTATGGCTGTGACCCTGGCTGAACAAGACCATTGAGCTAAATTAGAGCTGTATGCTTTGGTTAGTTTAACTAGTTGGGCCACCCTGAATCAGCAAGGGCATCTTTCAGTCAGTGTTGTTGTGTGTTCAGGGCACATTTTCTAATTTGTGAGACTTTTTGGTCTCCAGTATGTTACTGTGAATGAAAATGTTAAAAAAAAGAAAAGAAAAGAGAGAATAAAAGTGGCCTTTCCTTACAGGAAGTGATCTTTTGATAATTTAATTCAAATTACCTTGCTCTTGCTTTGGTATGTCAGAACTTCGGCTTTCTTGGAGTCTGGTTAGTATGTACATTTATTCAAGTAAAAGTGCTAAATTATTTAATCTTTACAAAGGAAGGTGATGTATTGCTAAGCACAAAAAAAACTTTAATTGGTTAACCAGGCCAAAATGAATGGATCTTGTGCAGAGAAGTTTCCGATGGACTAGGACGTTAGCTTGGTTCTTTTTTTCTGTGTTATAGAAAGCAGATTCTTTGGTTAGCATGTTCCACTCGTATGAACAATCAATAACACAGCACACTTTGAAGTAGGGTTGTTAGCTCCAGGTTGGGAAATTCCTGGAGATTTGGGGGTGGAGCCTAGAGAGGGCAAGGTTTGGGGAGGGGAGGGACTTCGAGAGGGTATACTGCCATAGAAGCCACCCTCTCAAGCAGCCATTTTCTCCAGGAGAATTAATGTCCGTAGTCTGGAAATCAGTTGTAATTCTGAGAGAACTCCAGGCTCCCCCTAGAAGATATATGTAGCAAGAGAGAAAGTCATGAAACAAAGTATAACATCAAAGAAGGAAAAGCAGTCATGACGAAATTACTAATGTTGTTTCAATTATACTCAATAAATTTCAGATCTGTATAATTCATGCACAAAACTGGCTAACACAGAGGAGGAATTAACAGGACATCATAGACGTGTTAGAGTCCCGACCCTGAGGAAACTAGGCGTGAAATGGGTGTTCCAGGTCAACTCCCTGTCACTGGGACCATTGATTTTTCTACTGACTGGCTGATGGAATATGAATTTTTGAAAATGACACCCAAATTGTCCGAAGCATATTGTTCACTGAAATTGTGATACGTTATTTTCCTTTGCGACTTTTCCTGTATGTATCGGCATACCTTTGGATTGGGACAAGAATGGGATTATGTGACTTTATAAAATCCAATCTTGTGCAAGAATTATTCAGATTTGAAATTTATTGAGTGTAATTGAAACAACTTTAGTAAATTGGTCACAACTGCTTTTGCTTCTTTGATGTTCCACCTAGAAGAGGGCAACCTAATGCTGACACTCTCTTTGTTGCCTAACCATCAAAATGTAATTTTTCAGAAAAGCTAGCCATGTACTTCATCAAGCTCTACCACCTTTAATACCAGTTTTCATGACAACCAAAAAAGAGCACAGAATGGTTTTGTAGATATTTCCTTTTTGCCAGTTAAATTTTTTAATCTGGAAAAAAAAAATGTGGGATACAAAAGGGAAAAAGGGTAAGGAAAAGTGTAAATTCATCAAAAGTTATCAAATACCATGAATACTTGCATACAAGTAGAATCAACTGTATTAATAAAAATACATTGTTCAAATATAGAAGCAGCAAATAAAGCATCATTATTACAGTATTCAGGAATACATTATCTCTTTGAATTAAGAAACAAATATTTCTGAATATTCAGCGATAATCTAAAATAAATGAGATTACATCTTTAACAATTAAACAAAGTTTTGTAGATATTTTCAACATTTTTAAAATCTGTCTCCCCAGATGTTGAGTCATTTGACCTGTATCTGTAGCTATGACAGCTTTAAAATGGATAACCATTTGAGATAATGAGGGGTTTTTTTGATCTCCTTTCCTTTAGTGATTTCCTATTTAATGACCATCTCTCTTCTAGATCTTCCAAAACAGACAACCTAGAAGTCTTGCTGTTGGCTCACTGCAATCACTCATTAAGGGAGTCTGCAGAGAAGACTCTTCATTCTTCAGCAGTGCAAACATGTTCATTGACATGCCTCGAATCACTGAAGTCCTGGAGGAGGATATGGCGAAATTCAGCATCCCTAAAGACTCAAGTAAGGGCTGTAGGAATAATTTGTACGTGGATGCATTGGTTTCTATACTTTGCATTTAGAGCAAATTTTCAAATTTCGCCCTACGCATTGAAGATTCGATATGGTGTCTCCTTCCTCCTCTTCTGTAAACAACATGTTTGGCAGTTGCTGTCACAAGGTCAGCTTCCTTATAAGGAGAGAGAGAACTGGGGATTTACAGTGCAATCCTAAACAGCTAAATAAACTGAGAAGGGGCTATATCTCCTTGGAATTACACTGGGATTACACTGCTAAAGTGCTTTTGTAATTTTTTAAAAAAGTAAGTAAGTTAAGGAGGGAACAGGCATAGACACTGGTAAATATTTGTTTTAAAGCAGCATCAAGCCCCACCCCCACAAGCAAGTGTGTAATTTAGCATTTCCTCCCAGCTACTTTTTGCTGACTGCCTGTGAAGATTACAGTGCCATCCTAACCTGAGTTATGGCCTTTGAACTCCATTGAAACTGGTGGTCTTAGAAGGGTGTAAAACTGCTTAGGATGACATGGTTCATCTATTTTGTGGGCTACATTCCACCTGCCCAACTGTTCTGGCCCCCTCCCATCAGGTTGGATATTCTGTAGCTAGTGACTTCCAGCAATTAGAGGTCATTAGGCAGTTTGGTGTAGTGGTTAGGAGCATGGACCCTAATCCGGAAGAACTGGATTTGAGTCCCCACTCCTCCACATGCAACTGCCAGTGTGACCTTCGGTCAGTTACAAGTTCTTTCAGAGCAGTACTTGAAAGGGCTCTCTCAGCCCCAGCTGCCTCACAGGGTGTTGGTTGTGGGGAGGGGAAGGGAAAGAAGATTGTAAGCCACTCTGAGACACCTTTGGGTAGTGAAGGGCAGAGTATAAATCCAATCTCCCCCTCCTCCTCTTCTTCTCTTCCTATGTCCCAAACACATAAAGCTGCCTTATACTGAGTTGGACCCTTGGTCTACTAAGGTCAGTACTGTCTCTTCTGACTGGCAACATCTCTCTAGGGTTTCAGTCAAAGGTCTTCTACATCACCTGCTACTGGATCCTTTTAACTGCCAATGCCAAGAGGTCAACTTGAGATCTTCTGCATGCAAAGCAGACACACTATCCCACCCACGCTATTTTAAAATCTTGAGAAAATAGAGATAATTCAGAAAATTCCTTGTAAGAGAGCAGATTCAGACTGCTGTTATAGTCTCCTGTAGACTATGGAGACTGATTCACACATTATGGAGTACACAGATCAGGTTGAAGGTCCCCACATTGCGTAACAGTCAGATGTGAGTTGTAGGTTCTTCTTGGTTTTCACATACGTGGTGCTTGATTTGAACTGGAACTTGGGCACACGTGGAGAAGAAATTTTTGCCCTCTTCCTCACACCATTCTCCTGACCTGAAGTGCCCGAGGGTCAGTTGTCCTGTTGGGGAGTCCCAGAGAACACAGAGGTTGCCCCAAGAGGCCAAACAGAGGCCCAGTTCCTTCAGCTTGAGACAACAGTGTTGGGGGAAGGCTGGATCATCTTCTCCACACACACCATGGTCCCATGGCTAAGTTGGAGCACCACATGTGGAGGAATTGAGGACAGCCTGCTACTCACATCTCACACTGCTATGCAGGGTGGGTGGTGCCAACCCAACTTGTGTACCCCTTAATTTGTGAATCGGCCAACATAAGGTCTCCTCCGTTCCTCTACAAATTCTTTACAGACGTATTAGTTAAAACGCCTAACGAATGAACGCATTGGCAAGACTCCTTTCTCTGTTTTTCCAAATGTAGCCCAATTATGATGATGCATTTGCAGAGAGCACTTTTAATGGGCAGAGTTCTTTACGATCTTTCTCACTTGATCCCCCAGCAAGTCAGTATTGTGATTTATTCCTGTTTGCTAGATGAATATTACAGAGGACAACTGTCCAAACTCCAGTGTATTATACTGACAAGTTTTCCTGGTTTTGGTTAATTTTTTAGTTTCCCAAAATGTTCACCAGCTCTTATAGGCCATGCTGAAAGCCACCCAGTTGTTAAATACTTCTTTTCACATGCATGTTTTTAAAATGTGGGTCTTTGTTTGTTTGTTTGTTACTGCAGCACAATTTTGCTTGCAGCTCTATCAGGAAATTTTACAGTCACCTAATGGGGCTTTGATCTGGACATTCCTCAAGCCCCTGTTACATGGAAGGATATTGTATACTCCCAATACAAAGAATATTAATTTGGTGATGCAAAAGGTAAGGACACCTGCACAATAGTGATTCTCATGTTTCTAAATGCATCTATGTACATAAGTGCCGTCCAATTGCAACCAATCAGCAAGAGGCTTGCAAGGCAAGTGAGAAGCAGAGGTGGTTTGCCAGTGCCTTCCTCTGCAGAGTCTTTCTTGGTGGTCTCCCGTCCAAGATTTATGGCGACCCTAGCAAGGGGCTTGAGAGGCAAGTGAGAAGCAGATGTGGTTTGCCAGCGCCTTCTTCTGCAGAGTCTTCATTGGTGGCCTCCCATCTAAGACCTATGGCAACCCCAGCTAGGGGCTTGTGAAGCAACTGAGAAGCAGAAATAGTTTTCCATTGCCTTCCTCTTCAGAGTCGTTGTTGGTGGTCTCCCATCCAAGTACTGATCATGCTTAGTTTCTGGGATCCAACATGATTGGGCTATACCATGTTGCCTTCCCTATGTCTGAGTGCCTCTCCTCCACTAGTCTTATTGGTCTGTGTGCATATTGCATTTATTTATCTTTTAAAGTGAGAATTATGCTGTGTCCATTGTTGTGCATTTCCCTCAATTGTTGGGAGTCCTGGGGCAATTTGACCACCTCCCCTACCTCTTGAAACCCTTTTTAACCAATCAACTGGCCAACCCGGGTTTCTGTCTCCTTACTAGTTGCCTCCGAACAGGCGAACTGTTCCTCTCCTACTCCCACTATAGCAAGTGGTTTATGTGTCCATCAGTTGCCACTGGCCTTCAAAAGATAATTGTGTGGGCATTCAAGCAAGCATCTTCCTTTTGAATACCTTTTCCACAAAGGATTTTAGCTATAAGCTCAAGCACTGCCTTACTTGATAGCTGAACAAAGCTCGAGTCCAATAGCACCTTTAAGACCAACAAAGTTTTATTCAAGGCACAGTGTGCTTGCACATGAAAGCTGATACCCAGAATTAAACTTTGTTGGTCTTAAAGGACTCAAACTTTGTTCTGCTGCTTCAGACCAACATGGCTCTACCCACCTGAATCTTGGTAGTTCTAACATTAAATTAAATTAAGATTGCCAAGTCTGGATTGGAGAATGCCTTTGTGCTTGGGGAGGAACCTCAGTGGGGTGCAATACCATAGAGTCCACCCTCCAAAGCATCCATTTTCTTCAAAGACTAGAATGGAACCTCTGTATGCAAAGGATGTGTATGCCAGAATGCCGCTTGCTTGGAGTTCATAGTGATGGCAGCTGCACCCTTTGTGCAATGTTTGTGGGTTTCTCCAAAACACCTGGTCAGGCACTGTGGAAAACAGAATGCTGGAAGAGATGGATGTCAAAGTCAGAGTTTGCCTAGGGCACCAAAAAACCTTGGGTCAGCCTTGAATGGGTCACCATAACCAGTGAATTTGGACTTGTGGGTTGCTATACCAAGAAGGTTGGGAAACATTGATGTAGAGAAGGTGCAGAGGATGGTGTTTGTGTGTGGAGAAGCTCTATTGTGCTTCTGATTCTCCAGTCCTCTGTGCATTTGCTATTTAATTTTGGAGCTGATATCCAAGGAAACGAAACTTTTGGGGTCAAAATTTCGTGAGCTTTCGTTACCTCCTTACTTCTATTTTGTTTTTGTTTTTTGACACACCAAAGTGCCAATTAAGTGATGAATAATGGAAGTACTTGTTGATGTTTTTCAATTAATTTCTGGTGAGGGAGGGAGTCCGCCCCGCTTCCTGCATGAAAGCTTCAAACAAAGACCTTAGCTGTGCTGACAGATTGTTTCTCTACTCAGTCATCTTAGTGGAGTTGAATGAGTTTTAAAACTTTGGAATGATAAAAGGATGTAACTCTTCATTTGTAGAGCTACAGACTCTCAGAGCTGTAACAGTTGAGACAGATGGCTTTAAATAAAAAAAGGGAGAGAAAAATACAACCCCCTGTGTACAAAATTACATTCTCTGAAAGAGTGATGTTTGGAATAATGCGCTGCAGACATTTTCCCCCAGATTATTTTGTCAATTAGCATGCTCAGATCGCTACCTTAAAAGGAATGATGGCAAGAAAGATAAATCTTTAAAAAGAAGTTTGGCCCTATGAGAGTTATTGATGCATATATATTTATTATATTTGGACTTGAAACGATTCCATTGCATCGGTCATACTGAATTTTTAAAAAAACCTTAAGACCCATGAGCTATGAAATCTTCAAAACTGACAATTCTCCCACCCAACAAATGTTCTTGACAGTCCTGTGTAGTCGTGTAGCATTTTTGAAGGCTGGAAGATAGATAGTTCAGCACTTCAGGACCCAAGTGCATGACGGAGTGAGCTCCCATCTGTGGTTCCAGTTCCTGCCAACCTAGCAGTTCGAAAGCAAGAAATTGCAAGTAGATAAATACGTACCGCTTCGGTGGGAAGGTAACAGCATTCTGTGCGCCTTGGCTTTTAGTCATCCCGGCCACATGACCACAGAAACATCTTTGGACAGTGCTGGCTCTTCGGCTTGGAAACGGAGATGAGCACTGCAACCCTAGAGTCGGATTCGACTGGCTTTCGAGCAAGGGAAACCTCTACCTTTTACTTATAAAATGTGTATGTGTTTCCTCTTTCTTCTTCTCGTTCTGATTATTACATATTAATTGTTGCATAAATAAACAGATAATACATGGTTTTAGGAGTTGGTGTATTAGAAATCTGATTATTTTTCAAATCTGGCTTTTTTTGTAATTGTCTTTTTCAATGCTTATTATTTCATTACTCAAGATATCTTCATTCTGTGTGATTAATTCAATAGTTTTTGAAGCACGGTAATATAAGTTTAGGTTAGACTTTCCTTCCTGCTTGGTTTGATGAATGGATTTTGTTTGTATTAATGAGCATAAAGCAAGACTCTAATGATATTCATTGTTATTTCTCAGCAGTGGCAGTGAATACTAGATCTGCTCACAAACGGAGTTACTTAGCAAAAGAAGGTTTCCAACCTCAAATGACATCCAAGAGATATTTCAGACAACATTTAGTATCAAAACAGAGTGAGAGATTTGTAGAAACAGAGCAGCAGACGTATATCCATAATTGTAAAGAGCACACTGCTGGATTTAGGTTTGTCACAAAAGGGATAGGCTGTGGTACATTTGTCACTTGTGGCTGCTGCAATGTCACATCTGGTTTCACTGGGGTCGGAAGCCCTTTTGTGGGGCAGCCCTTGCCCGTTTGCTGTTATGAGGAAGGGGAGGAGGGAGGCTGTCACCCTGAGGGACTAGTCTGGGACACTTCTCCCTTCTTTCCCAATGCTCTTCCCTCTACCTGCCATGAGCAGCCTTTCAAAGGAGAACAAGGGTGATAGCAGCAGCCTGGAGGATGAAATGTGATTGTGGGGAAGGAAGAGGGCACCAAAAACATGTCTGAGTGGCAGAGCATCTCCTTGTCATGCAAAAAGGTCTCAGGTTCGATCTCCTGCATCTCCATTGGAAAGGATCTGGCTGTAGGTGATGTGAGAGACCTCCACCTGCCAGCCTGAGTAGACGATACATATCTTGATGGACCAGTGGTCTGATTCCGTATAAGCAGGGCCTTTTTTGTAGAAAAAGCCCAGCAGGAACTCATTAGCATAATAGGCCACACCCACCAGCAGAAACACACTAGCCTATTAGGCCACATCCCTGACAGCACAGCTCATTAACATATTAGGCCACACCCCCATGTTACCAGAAGTGTGGTCATCCAGCCACACCCACCTTTTGCTTCTTATTCTGTTTACCTTCTTTGTTGTCAAAACCCAGGGCTTTTTTTGGTAGCAGGAACTCCTTTGCATGTTAGGCCACACAGCCCTAATGTAGCCAATCCTAATGAGTTTCTGCTGTTGGGTGTGGCCTATTATGCTAATGAGTTCCTGCTGGGCGTGGCCAACTCGGGAGCCAGCCGGAACTCCGTTCCTGTGCATTCCTGCCCCAAAATAGCCCTGAGTATAAGTGTGTGTTCAAGGACATTCTACTGTTGTGGATGTTCCAGGGCTGGACTGTCCAGTGGTTCAGATTTGGCTCTATAGTGTAAAGGCAAGAGGAGAAGCAACTGTTTTGCAGGGGCTGCAGGTGTGAATGATGGTGCAGATTCCAAACTGGTAGTATACTGACAGGATTAATAATGTGTCTGAAAACTTACAATGGTGATGACATAAGAAGTCATGTTTCATGTTGCTAGGCCCCCAGCATCCCAACCTTGAGGCCTGAAATTGTAATATGTTTTGTAGTGCAAGGCTCATTCTGTCTGTGTAATTGTCTTAAAATTGTTGAGGGGTGGGAATGGGGGATTTAAAGATGATTTTGGTTAAGTTTCTGACAGTGCTGAAAAGACTGATAATAGAATGAGAAGGACAAACATTGACATCAAGAGTAAAGGAAGACATTGAAGAACACAATTTAAAGCATTATCAGTATGAGCATTTGTTGTTGTTGTTTAGTCTCACAGTCAAGTTGGACTCTTCACGACCCCATGGACCACATCATGCCAGGCCCTCCTGTCTTCCGTCCTCCTCCAGAGTTTGCTCAATTTCATGTTCGTTGCATCGATAACACTGTCTAACCATCTCATCCTTAGCTGTCCCCTTCTTCTTTGACCCTCAATCTTTCCCAGCATCAGGGTCTTCTCCAGTGAGTGCTCCCTTCTCATTTGGTGGCCAAAGTATTTGAGAACTGAATAATACTGACTGGATATGGTCAGATCTTATGGAAGTTCAGATTGACATGGCATTTCAAATTATTAGTGATTTTTTGCAGATGTATGAAATTTCTTGAGACATACTAGTAAGAGTTTTAGGTGGTAATTCTAGGTCTAGATTAAAAGAAGTTTTAGAATGGATCTTAGTTAGGGATGGGCATAAACTGGGAAGATACGGTTTGGTTTGTGGCATGCCCAGTCTGCAAACCACGAACTGTCACAAACAGTCACAATGAACTGGTTTGGTTTGTGGGATCTGTGATGCAGTAGAATGGTTCCCCCCCCAGCATGCTAAAGTCACCAAACTTGCCAGGGATCTCCAGCTGACTCTTCTCTACTTTGCTTTGGGAACCTGTTGCTTTGAAGTTTGGTAAACATTTTGATTGAGCGAGACTGTCAGGAAATGTATCCATTCATGCATGGCCATGAACCACTACAAACAACTTGGAAGTTTGTGGAAAGTTCATGCTGGTTGATCTGCCATGAACTTCAGTTCACAAACCACAAACTGGCCAAAATTTGTGATGAACTTTAGTTTGTGAGCCAGCTCATGCCCATCCCTAATCCTAGTATGACTATAGAATGATTGGTGTAGGTTTTGTCCCCGATAACCCTGAGAAGAAGGAAGCAGCTCCAGTTTCTAACTAAAAATATTACAGTTTACAAGTGAAATTTTCTTTTAATCAGACATTTGCTTATCATGGGAAGATAACGTTGAGGCATTCATCACCCAGTTAGATTCTGATGGGGAACCTTGAAGCAGATGTAGTAAATGAAAATAAAAATCATGTTCAATTCAAAGCAACCATTTCTGTAGAGAATATCTCTCAAGAGAACTGGAGGACTTCCTATATAAATTATTATTTCAGAGCAGGTACCAATGGAGTAATTATACCTGGGGTATCGCTATTTATTTTGCTTTCCCCTATTATTTTTTTTCTATTTCTCTTTGTTCTTGGATCTGTCATATTAATAGCATGGGAGTCAATATAGATTCACAAAAGAAAATTAGAACTGAACATATCAAGATCAGAATAGCAAGAAAGGTGACTATTTCAAAAGCTCAAAGATATTTTAAACTTAGAAAATAAAACAAATTAATTTTCTTCTTATCAATGGTTATGCAACCAGTTATGAATAGAAAAAAACATCTTGAGGATGATTTCAAAGAATAATGGACTCAGTTTAAGTTATCCCAGATGGTAGTGTAGGCACAATAAAAATTAACGTGCCAGAATTCTGTTTCTCATTCCTTCCTTTTCCTATCCCGTAAATGTCTAGCTATATATAATTAATTTGTGTGGATTTAGGGCTGGAGAGTAGTAATTTGCCACTGATCAGTGAGAGAATGAAAGGGGACCTCATCTTACAGATGGATGCCATATGATGGAAGAAAGAGTTGCCCTGACTGGGATAGTCCAGGCAAGCTCAGTCTCGTCAGATCTTGGAAGCTAAGCACGGCCAACCCTGCCAAGTACTTGGAACGGCAACCTCCAAGGAATACAAAAGGCGGGATGCTGCAGAGGCAAGCTAATAAAGCCACCTTCCTGAAAAACGTCCAAGCCTCCAGTAGGGGTCACCAGAAGTCAACCATGACTTCCAGACTAGCACACAAACACACACACACACACAAATATTTTAAAAGGAGGAAGAGTTAACTAGGGTAGAAGAAGAGAAGAGAAGAGATTGGATTTATACCCCGCCTTTCACTACCCAAGGGAGTCTCAGAGCGGCTTACAAACTCCTTTCCCTTCCCCTCCCTACAACAGACTCCCTGTGAGGTAGGTGGGGCTGAGAGAACTTCTGACAGAAACTGTCCTTGAGAGAATAGCTGTGCCAGAGCTTGTGACTGACCCAAGGTCACATCAGCAGGTGCAAGTAGAGAAGTGGGGAATCAAACCCAGTTCTCCCAGATAAGAGTCCGCGCACTTAACCACTACACCAAACTGGGTCTCTTGTGCAGGCTGATTATCCTATGTTTAACCTATGTTATAGTAGCAACATCCTATGTTATAGGAGCAAACATCCAAAATATATCACCCGGAAAAGCAAAATTCGGTTGTCTTCAATTCAGCTCTCCTCATCAAGTAAATCTTTCCATAGTTACTATTTTTGTATTATTTATTTTACTTCTGCTAATTCTGGGGAGGAGCAAGGGATGTTGATCAAGAAACCAGAATACAGTCTAGCTGATCCCTGCAATATTTCCGTCTTACACGCCTTTTTTCAAAAAAACTTGTAAAGGGTGCGGCCACTGATTGATTGGCAGTGGCACCCGCAGTGGCAAGTTGTGATATTTTGTCCCACATCACTAGCCGCCTCAGGCACATTTGGGACAGTAAACATTGATTTTACTGTTGCTTTGTCAGAATGGGCTTTTCGTCTGGCTCCTTATCAGCTGTGCCCTTTATTGGCTGTCAACACTTGGTGACATTCAAAAATTAATACATTCTGGAAATGAGTTGATGAGGCACAGCATTCCATATCAATATTTTTGTAAACACCTTTTGCTTTCTCCTTGGCAGAAGACCTGGAGAGCTAATGATGAAAGCCAAATGTGAGCTGTTCTTTAACAGACGCTTCTGGCAGGTTTTAAAAATGTATATGTGGATGGAGTACATCAATTAAGAGTACTCAGTTCTAAGTGAATACATTTAGTGGGATGGCTACATACCAAGGCCCAAACTATGCCTTTGCAAATTTTCTTTGGCTCCAAAAGCCAGCTCCAAAATTTAGAAGCCAGGTTCATGTTTCAGCCTTCAGGGTCATGTATGACCAACCTTTCTAATTACTGCAACCATAACAAGTACTAGGTGCCACAATCAAATTTCTAGACACCACGGTGACCTGACACTTGGAATTGGCCAAGCCCTGAATCTATTGTCTACACACCATCTTACGCAGCACGTGCAAATACATGCACACTGTATCTTTATGTACAAAATATTCAAATACACAGTGCTAGTAAGTGATCCTGTGAATGGTCGACACATTTTGCCTGTCATGATGATGGGCATTTTGCCTGAATTCTCAGTAATAGCTGAAGGTGTATGATAGCTGAACTCCAATGGTAGCAGTGATGAATCAAGACAGTTTGGATACCTGAACTTCAAGTGTTTGTATCCCTTCCAGCCATAACATGTGTATCCATGTATGTGTGTATTTATTCAGTATTATGTCTTGTCTTTTTTTTTACTAGTCAGAGACGCTCAGGGAGAGTTACAAAAGTAGGAATAAAAATGCAGGTGGGGCAGCCGTGTTGGTCTGAAGCAGCAGAATGAAGTTTGAGTCCAGTGGGGAACCTTTAAGACCAATAAAGTTTTATTCAAAGTGTAAGCTTTTGTGTGCAAAGCCCACTTCTCCAGACAAATTGGGATAAAATTTCCTCAAGGGTGCCGGGCACGTCTGGCAGGACACTAGCATTTGGCCAGAAAACTCTATGGTTACCTCAGTGTTCCCTCTAAGCTCCACAGTGTTGCGAGCAAAAATTCTACCTCGTGGGCGAAAAAAACTAGTAACAAGTTGTGATTGCATCTACATTTGACTATCATGTAAATTAGGTTTTAGAAGATTAAATATCCCAGAATGAATTATTTTAAACTATATTTAAACTATATTTTAAGAATAATTTAAATATTGTAAGAGAAACAGAATCATGTTAAATTTCATTACAGAAAGTGTCCTCTGTGGGGGTAGACTAGGCCTTTAGAGAACAGGTCTACCTACCCTAGTCCACTATATTGGTAGACCTGGCCTCCAGAGAACAGATCTACCCTTCCCTTTCTGGTATATTGGTAGACCTGGCTCTGGAGAACAGGTCTACCGTCCCCTTTCTGATATATTGGTAGACCTGGCCTCCGGAGAACAGGTCTACCCACCCCAGTCCACTATATTGGTAGACCTGGCCTTGGACTGTTGCCCTGCACTGAGCCTTAGAAAACATACCAGCACTTGGAGGGGGGGAACCTCTTGTAGTCTACTTTGAAGGGTTTTTTTTTTAGTGAAATATGACACATTTACAGGTGAAGTATAACAGAGGTGCAACAATCACTGTCAGAACTCTGCATAACTTAACAAACAGGAAGTTGCTTAAATGTTATCAACCTGCCCAAATGACTTATTTATTCAGATATTTATATCCCACTTTTACTGTGACTCAAGGCAGCTTACAAATCATACTAAGAAGCATAATAGAGGTGTGCAAAAAACAAAAATCCCAAATTTTTATGACTCCATTATAGCCTATAGGGACCATTATAGTCAATGGGCCCCATAAGCTATAATGGAGAATCAATCTGGGGGTATCTGGGGTTCTGGGGGCTGTTTTTTGAAATAGAATCACCAAATTTGTTGCATGGCTGCTTGTGCCTCTTCTAAAAAAACCACCCAAGTTTCAAAAAGATTGGACCTAGGGGTTCCAATTCTATGGACCCCAGAAGGAGGTATCCTCATCCTCCATTGTTTCCAGTGGAAGAAAATGCTTGCGAGCTGGAAGCTACAATGACTGAGCAGGAGCTAATATCTTGTGCACCAGTGCCCCCTAGCACAACTTAGGGGGAACACTGTTCACCATAGAGTTTTTGCCCAAATGCAAGAGCATCCGCCACACAATGTGCGCAGCACGATGACATCACCTCTGGGTGACGTCATCACACCAGGCATGTCAGGCAGGATGGGGCTCTTTTGGGGGCAGGGCTCTCCTTGCCAGCCAGCTGGCCAGTGGCAGATTGGGCCCCTCAAAATTGGGGGAAACCCCACCCCCATTGGGGAGATGGCAACCCGAGAGAGACTTAATATGTAATGGTTGGGGAGGTTCTGTTGCACTGTATCTGAGGAAGTGTGCTTGCACACAAAAGCTTATACCATGAATAAAATGTTATTGGTCTTAAAGGTGCCACTGGACTCAAACTTTATTCTCACTAAAGTCAGTGTTGATGCCTGTGGACTGGATGATAGCAAGCTTAATGCTATTTTTAAGAATGATTGTGAGAGAACATGCAGGCCACATAGTCTAAAGTTTGTTGCCAGTAAGTTGGTGGGAAGTGTTATTCAATTTTGGAGGCGGGGCTTCGGCTTCTTGGAGCTCCGAGAGACGTGTGCCATGAATCAGTGGATAGGAGGAGGCACACTTGTCCGCGCTTCCCAAGGGGCCCTTGTTGATGGGCCCCCAGCCAGGGGGCTTCTAGGAGAGCCCCTCCCCCGGCACGCAGCCGGCAAAGGGGGCTACTCCCTGCCCCGAAGGTCCTGCCCTGATTCCCAGAACTGGATTCAAAGTGACCGCCTGATCAAGCGTTTGGAAGTGCAGCGATTTAAATCTGCATAGCGAGATCCCAGGGAGACCTGATGGATCGTCTTGAAGATTGATGAGTGAGTTTTTAAAGTTGAAATGAGACATCAAATTCCTTAATGCAAAGTCTCCCCAGTACAAGAGGGGGGGAGGGGACGCCCCCCCCAGCAATTTAAAGAAGTGCAACTATGGCGGGGGAGACTGAGCAAATAGAGAAAATTGACTACAACAGAGAGTTTTCCAGAATTTTATAAGTGTTTTAACAGACCTTCGGGACTCTGGCATTCTATCAGCAAATGTAAACACCCTTCAAAGATGGCGATTATGGTGCAGGAGAAAGCAGGACCCATCCTTTCTTCAGGAAGAGGTTGATCGGCTGAATGATCATGTGACCCAGCTGGACTAGCTCATGTGACTTTTCAAGAATCATAGACTCTTCCTGTTGGTTGGGTGGAAGCTATATGCCCTGTGCTGGTCTTCAGGATGCATTGTAAGGATACTATCATGCAATGTGGCTAGATTTTTAAAACAGATGCTGTTACTAACCGAGAAGCGGAGAAACAAAAGAAGTAAAGGCTCTTTTGATTTCAGACAAGCATGCTACAGCTGGGAAAAGGATATAACGAACTAGCCAACAGCAACAATAACAACAACATCAACAACAACAAAAATCGTTGAGATGCATAGAGGAAGGAAGACAAGAAGACTGATTACAAAGAAGATGAAATGAACTTAATGGTTTAATAATTGTCAAAGAGATAGGGTTCCAAATTAAAAATATCTGAGGGGGGTGGCAAGCGCATAAAGAGGGGCCATGGCCTTCTGAAGTCTGTGATTATGATATAATGATGGAAATATTCTTTGTTGGGCCAGATAAGCTGATATTGATTCAGAAACTATTACTATTGAATACTCCTCATCCTAGAAAAGATTTGTAAGAGTAATAAGCAAATTTACAAGCATTGTATAACTTCCACCACTTGGGCTTTTAGTTAGGTTTTTCTTTTCTTTCTCCTGTAGTTTGTAGAAATTCCCCTACCTATATTTTTGTTGTAGTTTATAGAAAATACAAATAAAAAATCCCCTATGGGGGGCCAAAAAAAGAAAAGAAAAGGAAGTGCTATTCAATTTTAATTGCTTAAATTTTTTAACCAACAATAACATTTATTCAATATACAGAAAACAGGCCCTGGAGAAAGAATTCTATGCCTTGTGCATAGAGAAGATTTATCACACCAATTTTTTGGGGAGTTTGGGGATGTTAACACATCTTTGGGTATGAGTGACTCAGAAGACATGGATTGAGAACATATGAAAGGAAGAACTTCTCCACAATAAAGTACAATTAATGTACGAAATTCAATGTCAAAGGCAGGGGTGTCAAACATAAGGCCCGGGGGCTGGATCTGGCCCATCCAGGGCTCTTACACAGCCTGCAAACAACTGATGCAAGGGAGGGAGTGCTGGGGGGTGGGGAATGGGCAGAGCCCCTCCATTATGGCTTTAGCATGGCAGAACAACCTCGCCTGCAGCAGTCAAGCATTGTGGGAGCACCTGCCCAGCACGGCACTGCTGCCTCTCCAGTCTGCCTCTGTGGGTTTTCCTCTGCACCCCCCTCCCACCCCAGGTGGGAGTGAGAACACCCCAACTCGGAGCTTACTAGCTGCTGTCCTTTATACAGTTTCTGTCTCCAGTACCTGGCATTACGCTTTATGGCACACATGGCCTGGCCTGACAAAGAGACATTTATATCAGATGCGGCCCTCGTAACAAATGCATTTGACACCTCTGGTCTAAGGTGTGTGAAGACTGTACTAGATCAGATAACTTTAAGAGCGATCTATACAAATTTGTGGAGGCTACTTTTAGCCATTTGGTGTTGGAACATTGTGTTGGAGGAGAGTTTTATGGGTACCTTGAACCACAAAAAGACAAATAAATGGGTTCTAGATCAAATCAAGCCTGAGCCCTCCCTAGAAGTTAAAAATGGCTACATTGAGGCAACTGTACTTTGGTCATGTTATGAGAAGACAAGATTTACTGGAAAAGGCGATAACGCTACTAAAAGTTGAAGGAAGCAGGAAAAGAGGAAAACCTAACAGGAGATGGAAGGAAGCCACACCCTTCAGTTTGCAGGACTTGAGTGAGGCTGTTAATGATAGGATGTTTTGGAGGTCAATAATGTTGACTTGACGGCGCATAACGCACACACACTCTTTTAGCCATGATGCTTAAATGAAACTTCTGCATTCAGAGGGACAATGCCCCGGGTTGATTTTATTAATTTGGGGGTTTTCTTTATATTTCCTTTTTAGGCTAATTGGACATTTGGCTTTGTTGACAACTTGAAGACTTATTCGGAGGCTTGGCTTCGGATGACGGAGCTCGTTAAACACAGCGAAAACTTCCTGATGATCAGCCGACTGCAGGTTAGTGAATTTGGAAGAGCTGTGCTATGTGAAGAAAACAGACCTGGCCCTTTTTAAGATTCCTGAATGATCACTTGAGGGATCTTCTTTGTATTTTCCCCCCCCAGGAAAAAAATTGTAGATACTTAAGGAACATTTAATAGCAATGGTTTAAGGGTGTATTGTACCCAATCAGCTACAGTACTCACGGGAATAAAGGCAGAAGAGGATGCTCTGGCCCAGAGGTGGCCAAACTTGCTTTTAACGTAAGAGCCACATAGAATAAACGTCAGATGTTTGAGAACCACAGGACATGAATAAATATAACCCACATGTTTTATTGAAAAAAATATGCAAATTTTCTTTTTTAAATATTAAATGAGACTGCCAAAAATAAAAACAAAAGGGTTAAAAACAGATATTGATAATGATATTTAACTTTAGATGAGAAGGGAGGAGAGAGAGAGAGAGAGAGAGAAAGCAAGCAAGCAAGTAAATAGATGGGGGGAGGGAGAGAGAGGTGAAAAGAAAGCAACTTTAACTCTAAATGCATTTCCCAAGACCCCCACGCCCTCACACTGGCTGGCTTGGCTTGGAGAAGGGATTTAAAGAGACAAATGCCTTCTCCAAGCCGGCCAATGGGGTGTGTGTGTTGAGAATGCATTTAAAGTTAAAGCTGCTTTCTATCTCTGTTCCCCTCCCAACTCACTGGAACGCTATAGCAGTTTAGCACTATAGCGCTCACCTTAGAACATTAAAAAAAAAGTCTGAGGAAGATTGCATGGTGAAAAAGGGTGGGGAAAAAGCAGTACTATTTGAAATGACCATAGCGCTTCAGCGACAGCTCATTAACGGAAGGAAGTTCGATGTATGAAACTGCTGTCCCTGTATCGCTTTACTCAAAATTGAGCCAACAACAAATAACATCCAGTTTAAAACAGTAATGTGAAAAGGGCCTATGTCTGGGGCAGTGATGCTCTGTATTCTTGGTGCTGGGGGGGGGCAACAGTCGGAGGGCTTTTGGAGTCCTGCCCCTGCTGGGGGATCTCCTGATGGCACCTGGGTTTGTTTGTTTTTTTGCAATTAACTTTTTATTATTATTTTTAACAAAATAATTAACATTACAGGAAAAGAAATAATAATCAAAGTTGATAAACTGAATAACCATCCAATATTAACACATTCATAAATAACTAACAATTAACATCAAACTTTACTATTAACTCATCCTATGTTCTAATACATTCCAGAGGAATAAAATACAGCTTATTAATAAAATGCAAATTCTCATAGTTTTGAGGTATTTTATAAATACCAGTTGAACATGAGGAATATATTCAAAAAATAAAAACCATTTCTCCATGAAATTATTTACTCTTGTTGGATTATGAAAGGTTAAGAGTTGTGATGTCAATTTGTCAGAGACGATAATGTCCCAAACTCTCTCCCTCCATTGTATCATTGATGGTATTCTATTTGTTTTCCATTGTTGTGCTATAAGATACTTAGCCGCCATTATTAATAAAGATAAAAGTTCAGTTTCCTGTTTGGTCAAAGTCAATTCAGGCCAATAATTTAACAAAAGAGATTCAGGAGAGTTTGGCAGTTTATGGTCTGTGATTTTTCTTATCTCTTCCAAAACCTTTTCCCAAAATGGCACCTGGGTTTTGGCCACTGGCCTGATCCAACATGGCCTCTCTTATGTTCTTGCTGCTGTTGACCTCCTCTGACTTTTTTTGCTAGCGCTCCACTGTGGCCCCCACTACATGCACTGCCTACTGCTACTGGGGAAAGAGCTGCAGGCAGTGGTGAGCGCAGGCAATAAGAGAGCTCACAAGCAAGCAGGGGAAGGACATACAGGCAGGTGGGAGGCATCTGGGTAGGTGGGAGGGAAAAGCGGCATGTATGGGGGCCTGGTGGTGGGTAGAAGAGGGGAAGGGGCCTGGGAACTCTGCTTAGGGCCCCTCAAAACAGAACTGTCCCTGTGGGGGATGTCAAGATTTTCACCAAAGTCTTGAAGAATGGGAAGAATGTGTTCTCCAAGCAAACAGGAGTTTCCAGTGTGAGATCACATTGTACAGGATTTGTACAGAAAATTGGCGGACTGTGGGCAAAAAAGGGGTGTTTAACCATTCCCATGCCTGTTGCTTTCTTTCCTGTAAATGTCCCTGTCTCAGGCCTTGTTTCAGAGCCTAGCTAAGGAATGGAAAGATTTAAAACAGCCAGGGCGGAAAGTCATGGGCAGTGGGAAATTGGTAGTGGAAGAGTTAAATCCCCTCTCCCATCAGCTACTTGTCTTTTTTAAATCTCCTTATTGCAAGGTAAATACAGAACCTTCTCAGCAGTGCAGCTAGTCTCCCAGCTCATAGCAAAATTGTTTCCTTGGTGTCAACACCTTTTCACCCATTGCCAAATTGTGGGGATGGCTGGAGTGCGAATGGTGCTGAATGGTGCAAGCTCTAGTGCAAACGTTAAGGGGGAAATTGATTTTTCCTCTCCACAGAAAGGTCTGATACTTGTAAATGTAGGAAAGATATGTGTGGGGGGGAAGGAGTACCCTGAGTTGCTGTCTCCAGGTTGGGACGTTCTTGGAGATTTGGTGGTGGAGCCTGGGGAAAGCAGAACGTGGGGTGGGGAGGGAACTCATCAGGTTATTATGCCACGGAGTCCACCTTCCAAAGCAGCTATTTTCGCCAGGGGAATTGATCTCTGTAGTCTGGTGAATCATTGGAATGTTGGGATATCTTCAGGCCTTACCAGGAGGCTGAAAAAACAACCCAGGATCACAGTTTTTATTACAGAAAATACAAACGAACAAACACTGTGATCAGGGCCGGCCCCAGGTGTCTGGGCGCCCTAGGCAGGACAGCCTGGGGCGCCCACTCCACCGGAGATGCCAACCTCCCAGTGGGGCCTGGAGATGGCCCAGCGCCTTGTCCTAGGCGCCTCGCAGCTGTGAGGCTCCGGGGAGAGCTGGGGAAGGGGCGGCGTGGCTCTTCCGGGCCCCTCGCAGCTGCGAGGCGCCCGGGGAGAGCCGGGGAAGGGGCGGGCTTGGAACGCCCACCCCTTCCCTCCCAGCGGATGGGCGCTCAGACTGGCGGCAGCCAGCCAGCAGGGACTCTCCCCGCTGGCCGGCCGCTGCCATGCTGCCCCACCTCTCCACCCCCCCCCAAGGGCTTCTGAAGCGCCCCGGAAGGGCGCTCAGAATGGCGGGGGCGGCGCAGGGGAGAGAGTCCCCACTGGCCAGCCGCCACCATGCCGCCCCACCTCTCCACCCCCCCAAGGGCTTCTAAAGCGCCCCGGAAGGGCGCTCAGACTGGTGGGGGGGCGCAGCAGGGAGAGTCCCCACTGGCCAGCCACCGCCATGCCGACCCACCTCTCCACCCCCCCCCAAGGGCTTCTGAAGTGCCCCGGAAGGGCACTCAGACACTGGCGGGGGCGGCGGCAGTGGGGAGAGTCCCCGCTGGCCAGCCGCCGCCATGCTGCCATGCCGCCATGCCGCCCCACCTCCCCATCCCCCCAAGGGCTTCTGAAGTGCCCCGGAAGGGCGCTCAGACTGGCGGGGGCAGCGCAGCAGGGAGAGTCCCCGCTGGCCAGCCACTGCCATGCCGCCCCACCTCTCCACCCCCCCCAAGGGCTTCTGAAGCGCCCCAGAAGGGCGCTCAGACACTGGTGGGGGTGGGGGTGGCAGCAGCAGGGAGAGTCCCTGCTGGCCAGCCGCTGCCATGCCGCCATGCCGCCCCACCTCTCCACCCCCCAAGGGCTTCTGAAGCGCCCCAGAAGGGTGCTCAGACTGGCGGGTGCGGCGGCAGCGGGGAGAGTCCCCGCTGGCCAGCTGCCGCCATGCCGCCCCACCTCTCCACCCCTCCCCCAGGGCTTCTGAAGCACCCCGGATGGGCGCTCAGACTGGCGGGGCAGGGGTGGCGGGGAGAGTCAGGGGCGCCAGTTTAGGGTGGTGGTGGGGCTTTTCAGGCACCGGTTTGGCGCCCCTGAGGGCCGGCGCTCTAGGCGAGCGCAGTGAGCGAGCCGGCCCTGACTGTGATATGATGTCTAACACGTTTAGTAATACATTTTATAATCAATATATAAATCTTATGTCACATTATAGAGAAATATTTATGCATTTATTAAATTAGACTTATTAGGCCACCCTTCCCTGCAAGCAGGGCTCAGGGCAGCTGACATCAATACATCATGGCTTGGCATTGGCCCACTCATTTCCCTGCTGCGGGAACTGAAATTGAATATATTGCACAGCCCACTTTAAATGTTCTAAACTGGTTGTACTGTAGTGATTTGATAGTTATTTATTGTCTAATCGGCTTATTTTAAGATTGTATTAAATTTATTGTTGTGAGCTGCCCTGAGCCTGAAATAATAAAGTTGAATTAATAAACAAATAAAATAACATGAGACTTAAAACAGCATTAAAATTCAACAACCACAGTAAGACAGTACAATCCAAGAAGGAGATAGAATAAGTACATCCTTATAATATTACAAAGAGAAGTTCATCCTCGTGATGTTATAACTAGCACCCAGATGTAAGCTCGTTTCATCAAAGTCTTCCTCAGGAGTATTCCTATTATAGGAGTATTCCTGTTGTATTCTTATTGTCTTCAACACTATCAGCCTCTTGTTACAATTCATTGTTTCTGTTGGGAGCAAGCTGGTCTTTAACTTTTTCTCTACACAGATGCAAAAGCCTTCTGAATTTGGCTGGCAAAATGCTCTCTGTTTACACTTAAGTGGCAAAGAGAGCATTTTCCCAGCCAAATTCAGAAGGCTTTTGCATCTGGTTAGACTAGCCAGAAATTTAGAAAATGTCCCAATGGGAGAACATTATGCTAGTACTGGGCACAACGTGGACAACATGAAGTTTTGTGTGATTTATGTACACCAAAATAAGCCTTTCCAAAGACAGGATGTGCAGCGTCTTCTGTTACAGAGGGAAGCACACCTTATCTTTGTTTTGAAAACATATGAACTTTTTGGCTTGAACAGGGAAATTGATTTTTCAGCCTTTTTGTAAACAAAAAGAATATAATTAAATGTTCATTTAAGAAGAGTAGAGTCCTTTAAATGGGACGAATCTAAATTGAGTACCCCTGTTTTTTCCCTGTTGGGCTTTAAATTGGCATGCATCCCTGTCTGTATCTTTGAGAACCTATGATTCGCTCTTTACACTATGAAACTTGTGATCTGTTGAAATTCTTGAAATTGGGGTGAGCGTATTTTTCAGCCATGCTTTTTTTTTTAAAAAAATGTTCTTTATATGTGTTTTTGTGTTAGGCATTTCTGTGTAGATTTCTTTACAGTTCCACCTACACAGCTGGCAAACTGAACAAGTCGAAGGAAATGCCTCTTTTAATTATCTAGAACGGGCGTCTTTGCAAAGGCTATTTGGAAAATGTTTTGACAATGTGGACTCCTATTAAGTTGAACTGATTACATGGGCTTTATGTCTTATCTTCTAAGGAGGAAACATTGTATCTTATGCCTTATTACAGTTATAGTAAAGGTAAAGGTAAAGGTTCCCTTGCTCGAAAGCCAGTCGAATCCGACTCTAGGGTTGCGGTGCTCATCTCCGTTTCAAAGCCAAAGAGCCAGCACTGTCCGAAGACGTTTCCGTGGTCATGTGGCCGGCATGACTAAACACCAAGGTGCACGGAACGCTGTTACCTTCCCACCGAAGTGGTACCTATTTTTCTACTTGCAATTTCTTGCTTTCGAACTGCTAGGTTGGCAGGAGCTGGAACTAGAGACGGGTGCTCACTCTGTCATGCGGCACCCGGGTCTCGAACTGCTGAACTACCGACCTTCCACAGCCTGCAGTTCAGCATCTTAACCACTTGAGCCACTGCAGCTCAAGTTATATTACAGTTATATTACAGTTATAGTATGCACTTAATTTTGTTGTTGTGACGCTGCTAACTTTATAATTTGTTAAATACAGTTTATATCTTGGCAATTTCTGATGGTGTTTCTCCTAGCGGAATTTGTATATCTGGAGCCAAATTCAGAAGGCTTTGGCATCCGTTTAGAGGCTTGCTCCCAGTAGAAACACTGAATTGTAACAAGACACTGATAACTTTGAAGATAACAGGAATTCTCCTAAGGAAGACCTTTGACAAAACGAACTTACATCCAGGTGCTCATAGTAACATCATGAGGATGAACTTCTCTAAGGATGTACTTCTTTATAATGCAACATAAAGTCTATATATTGATTCTAAAATATTTTACTAAATGTGTTAGCCAATACCAATGTTGATTTCTCCGTGCCTATTACCCCTCTGCATACCCCACCTAAATCCAATCACGCCCACTATTGTCATTTGCCTACTAATGTCATTTGGCATCTGAAATCACTCCACTTCCCAATAAAGAGGACACATGGACTCCCATTCTAGCTGTAGCTGAAGAAGTGAGCCGTGACTTCACGACAGCTCCTGCCCTGCCACATATTTTGTTAGTCTTTAAGGTGCTCCTGGACTCTTGATCTTTTCTACTGCTGCAAATAGACTAACACGGCTGCCCGTCTTGAGCATATCACAGTGTTCGATTGTATGTTCTCACCTGGAGGTTGGCAACCCGCCTTTTCATGGGGGGGACAGGGAGAGAGTCGGTAGGTAGGCCAGGATTATAGGTGTTTAGGAGTCATGACAGCAGAGATGAGTAACAGGACTGCTTCAGCCTTTATTTAAATGGTACCCCGCCCCACCCCAAAAAGATGATAGCTGTCGAGAATCTCATTGGATCCAAGTCGTTATGTCCACTGGGAAACGTCTGCTTGACCTCAAAATATTTCTGCACATCCATTTGAACATAAGAAAAGCTAATGTTGGATCAGACCAATGGCCCAACCAGTCCAACACTCTGTCACACAGTGGCCAAAAATACCAGGTGCCATCAGGAGGTCCAGCAGTGGGGCCAGGACACTAGAAGCTCTCCCACTGTAGCCCCCCCCCAAGCATCAAGAATACAGAGCATCACTTTCCCCGGATCGAGAATTCCTATCTATACCTTGTGGCTAATAGCCATTGATGGACCTCTGCTCCACAAGAGTTCCCTCTTGAAGCCGTCCATGCTTCTAGCTGCCACCACCTCCTGTGGCAGTGAGTTCCATGTGTTAATCACTTTTTGGGTGAAGAAATACTTCCTTTTATCCATTTTAACTCAACTGCTCAGCAATTTCATTGCGTGCCCATGAGTTCTTGTATTGTGAGAAAGGGAGAAAAGTACTGCTTTCTCTACCTGCTCTATCCCATGCATAAACTTGTAAACCTCGATTGTGTCACCCCTCAGTCATTGTTTCTCCAAGCTAAAGAGCCCCAAGCATTTTAACTTTTCTTCATAGAAAAGGTGTTCCAACCCTTTTATCATTCTAGTTGCCCTTTTCTGTACATTTTCCAGTGCTATAATATCCTTTTTGAGGTGTGGTGACCAGAACTGTACACAGTATTCCTAATGAGGTTGCACCATCGATTTATACAGGGGCATTATGATACTGACTGATTGGTTTTCAATTCCCTTCCTAATGATCCCCAGCATAGGGTTGGCCTTTCTTATTGCAGTCGCATGCTGTCTCAACATTTTCAGTGAGTTATTTACTACAACTCCAAGATCTCTCTCTTGTTCAGTCTCCGTCAATTCGGATCCCAGCAACGTGTATTTATAGTTAGGATTTTTTTTGCCCCAGTGTGCATCACTTTGCACTTGGCCACATGGAACCCCATTTGCCACGTTGACGGACACTTACCCATCCTCAACAGATCCCTTTGGAGTTCGAGAAGGAGTTGCTGATTTCCCCCCCCTGTGGTAGCCCCCCCACCCCATGCCTTAGATAGCAGCTTTCCAGAACCATAGGAGGCTACCCCTGGATGGGAGATGCTGATTGGCCTGCCTGTTCTTTTGCAGCCTTATCAGTCCCAGTTATCTCTCTGTGTGTCCCCCCCATCTACTTACTTGGACAGGTAGAAAATGTCTATTCCTCTATATTTTTTTAAAAAATAGCTAACAGAGTTGTTTTCAGAAACAAAATGGTTTGCCACTGTGTGAACAGAATGCTGGACTAGAGGGGGTTGTCAATCTCCAGTCAGGGCCTGGAGATCTCACAGAATTACAACTGATCTCCAGACTGATCAGTTCCCCTTTGCGGCATTAGACCCTATTGAGGTCTTTCCCCATGCTCCACCACTGTATCTCCAGGAATTTCTTTACACAGAGTTAGCAGCCCTAGGACCAGGGCTATTTTTGGGCAGGAACGCACAGGAACAGAGTTCTGGCTGGCCCCCAAGTTGGCCACACCCAGCAGGAACTCATTAGCATAATAGGCCACACCCAGCAGCAGATACTCACTAAGATTGGCTACGTGAGGGGTGTGTGGCCTAACAAGCAAAGGAGTTCCTGCTCCAAAAAAAGCCCTGGGTTTTGACAACAAACAAGGTAAACAGAATAAGAGGCAAAAGGTGGGTGTGGCTGGATGACCCCGCTTCTGGTAATGTGGGGGTGTGGCCTAATATTTTAATGAGCTGTGTTGTCAGGGGTGTGGCCTAATTTGCTAATGAGTTTCTGCTGATGGGTGTGGCCTATTATGCTAATGAGTTCCTGCTGGGCTTTTTCTACAAAAAAAGCCCCACCTAGAACTATATGGACCCTAAGTCTGACCCAGCAAGGACTGTTCTTATATTCTTGAAAAATCCCCTCACTCTGACCATGGTATACTGCCCCTCCCCATGTCAGGGTCCTGGATACGAGCATGCTGGGTACAACAGTTATAAACTGACCTCTCCTTCGTTAAAAAACAGAGCTTCTACATTTCTGAATAATGGTTTACTCTGCAGTGTCTCGAACAGTCACCTTCTTAACAGTACGTCTCCCCCTGCATCCCGGAGCGGCATCCTTTGTGCTCTGCGGGTGAAATTTTAGCCTTGCTGCATTTTCCTGTAGAAGAACAGCAAAGCCATCAATCTAGAGGGGCAGGAGCCGGAGTCTCTTTGCGCCTCTTCCGAGGATTTGTCACTCGGTGTGCGCGCGCATTGGCTGGAGAGTTAAAGCTCTGCGGAGTCACGCCGCATCGGTTTCCACAGTGATTCTCACCGCTGATTAGCCAGACAACTCGCCGGGGAGTGTTTGGGACCCCGAGAAAAAGGCTATTCCTTGGCTCTCTCCTGTGATCTAATAATAAAAAAGCAATACAACACAATAAAACCGACAGGCGGGAAATGCATGACATACGGTCGGCTGTGCAGCCGTGTGGAGGGGCGGCACCGTTTCCCCAGCCTCCTCCCTTGCCTTTAAATTTTCTGTTTTAGGAGGCACTGCAGAACACTTTCATAAAGAACTTCGTGGAAAGCCAACTGGATCTGGATGTGGGTGAGCTCATGGGGAAACTGCAGGTGTACGGTAAGTATGCACAGATGGGCACGTAGGCTTACACGCATGGGTCCAGTTGGGTCCGTTTCCCCCGTCATCGGCCAGTTTGCCCCAATGCTTGTCATTCAGCCCCTTTTATGAAAGGAGCCGTTTTTTACGGGGACAGCACAGTAGTAGTTGCACTTACCTATGCAGAATAAGATCTCATAACATGAGGAAATCACGGATGACCTAATCCAAAACATATGGAGGTGGTTGGGGCGGACTGCCTGGAGCAGGTCTAAAGAGATGGCATATAAATTTCCCAAATGAATTCCCAAATGAATGCATGTAGCCTTGGAGAAAGCTGAGCCAAATAGCCCCTACCCCACAGCAGCTTCCAAGTTAATGGGGAAATCTGCCCCCTTGAGGTGGTACCCAGAATGTCATTATAAGGTACTTCTCATGGTACCATAAGCCAGGAGTTGATATTTGCACCTGACTTCAAGTGGTTAAGACGCTGAACTGCAGGCTGTGGAAGGTCAGTAGTTCAGCAGTTTGAGACCCGAGTTCAGCCACATGATGGAGTGAGCTCCCGTCTCTAGTTCCAGCTCCTGCCAACCTAGCAGTTCGAAAGCAAGAAATTGCAAGTAGATAAATAGGTACCACTTTGGTGGGAAGGTAACAGTGTTCTGTGCACCTTGGTGTTTAGTCATGCTGGCCACATGACCATGGAAACATCTTCGGACAGCGTTGGCTCTTTGGCTTTGAAATGGAGATGAGCACCGCAACCCTACAGTTGGATTCGACTGGCTTTCGAGCAAGGGAACCTTTACCTTTACTTTGAAGATGCTACATGAGTCTAAAAATGCTTTCAGAGAATCTCTACCTCCACCAGCTACTTTGGGTCAAACCTTTATAAAACATTTTTATAATTTATCTTCGTTAGACCCAATGTCAGGCCGGAAGGACAGAGAGGTCCCATCTGTATCCTTGAGTAAGAAAGAAGCTTGATAAAAGGGCCAATATTAAAAACCTAGTGTAAACTTATTATGTACCAAAATACATGTATTTATTAGAAAGACAATTAAAAGCAAATAAGGGCCCAATGAAAGTCTCGTTACAAAGTGCAAGTGACCTGAACGCCAGGGCCATGACAAGTAACCTGACGTGTTTCCACCCCTTGGGAGCTTTCCTTAGAAGTCAAACAGTTTGAGGTACAGAGAGACACATGCCACAATGTTACACACTACAATGAAATAACCAATAAGATAATACTAGACCAAAAAAAGGAAAATTAAACCGTAAGATTAATAGACACAAGACAAGGGTGTTTATGAGACCTGTTAAGATGAGAGTCATGTGTCTGGTGCCAAATGCACAGCTGTTGAATTCAGTTCCGGTCCAGAAAATACCTGTCTGACTATGGCTTGATCTGCATCTAGCATTTGCTCCGCCGTCCCACCAAACCCACACTGGAACAGAAATTCCCCTCTACATTGCAGGCCACTTTCACTTTGATTGAGTGTCACATTTTATGGCAGTGTCCAGACCGCATGCTGCTTCCACTTCCTTTGATCTCTGGTTTTACTGTGGTTGTCTGCATAGATTTATGGCCATTTTATGGCCATTCGGGGGTGACTCTGCAGTCAGCACAGTGTTGGCCTGGGATAGTTGAATGTGGTTTTGAACTGCATCTTTTTCTGTTCCAGTGTGGGTTTGGTAAAAATGTTAAATGCAGATTGGCCCTATCTTAGTCAGAGCTGAAGTCTCCTCAACAAATAGCAAATTTGAGTGTCCTCAATTAAATCTTAGCCCTTTATCAGGCTTCCCGGATGTTGCTGTCTGATCGCTCCCTTTAGATCCATCAGGCATTTGCACCTATATTGGATCTTAAGGAGTGTGTGATCGCAGCCTTATAGAGGCCATTGGACGCAAACATGGTTCTCACATTTGTTGTTGGAAAGTATTCTCATGGTAATTCTATTGTCTTGTGTCAATAGAGGAGGTGAAGGGAAAGGAGGCAAGCCTGAAGCGTCTGGAGCAGGGGCTCTGAGAGTGTTCTGTTGGTTTCTGGGAAACTATTTTTACAGGCTGGTAGTGTCTATCAACTCTGACTGGAATATGGCACAGGCTAACCCAACCTTGCTGGAGCTGTGGTGGCTCAAGTAGTTAAGACACTGAACTGCAGGCTGGAAGGTTGGTAGTTCAGGAGTTCGAGACCCGAGTGGCCACATGACGGAGTGAGCTCCCGTCTCTGGTTCCAGCTCCTGCCAACCTAGCAGTTCGAAAGCAAGAAACTGCAGGTAGATAAATAGGTAATACTTCGGTGGGAAGGTAACAGCGTTCCGTGCGCCTGGGTGTTTAGTCATGCCAGCCACATGACCACAGAAACGTCTTCGGACAGCGCTGGCTCTTCAGCTTTGAAACGGAGATGAGCACCGCAACCCTAGAGTGGGATTCGACTGGCTTTCGAGCAAGGGAACCTTTACCTTTATCTTTAACCCAACCTTACCAGGTCTTGGAAGCAAAACAGGGTCAGCCCTTGTTAGCCCTTGGATGGGAGACCATCAAGGAAGTCCAGGGTTGCTACGGAGAAGCAGGCAATGGCAAACCATCTCTGTTTGTATCCTGCCTTGAGAACCCTACAGGGTCAGCATAATTGCTGTGACTTGACCGCACTTTCACTGCCACTATCTGACTGGATCTAGCCCAGTCATCTAGATATTACAGAGCCACTTGAAGTCTCCAGCATTCCACCCTCCCATGGAAACTGATTGATAGGAGGGGTCCCCAAACTGGGTACCTAGCGGCTTAACAGTCCAGGAGACCCGGGGGGGGGGCTCTTTGGGGTTGGGGGAGCATATGACAAGCCTTAAGGCTTAGCAGTCAGGGGCTGGAATGTGCTCCCACATCTCCTATACACATTTGACCTGCAGGCCATGACAAGTGGATACGGAAGGATTCCGGACTCAGCTCTGAGCCGGGGTGGGATTGCCCTAAGGAAGCCTGCTTGGCAGGCACGATGCAACCCGTGCTTAATTGATAACTGAGGCAGACCAGCTTATGCATAAATAAACTCCCAGTCTAACCCGTAACTTGTGGGCGTGTTTCATTCAAGGGGTGGGTGGGCAATGCAAAGCCACTCTAAGTCATCCAGCATTCCACCCTCCCACGGAAACTGACCTTGTGGGTCATTGCTTGGGAAACTGAGAGTCCTCAGACATTAATGCCGTCCGTTTTCCTTACCCTTCCCAGAGATGGTGATCGAGAAAATGCTGAACGACTCAGCAATGGAGCAGATCAGCCTCCTGGCCCAGCTGATGGGCAACCTCTCCGCCTGTCTACTGCTGGACCGTTTCCAGCCCGTGGAGTCCGTGGAGAAACTGGAAGCGGAGGCGCATGAGCTCATGCAACAAAATAATTTCTTGGCTAGTAAGTACCGCGAGAGAATACGCTCAGGATTTCAGCAATATGTTTGCCTCTTGTTTCTCGACAAGAACAAATAGTTAGATCTCCTTGGCAGCAAAAGCAGGATTAGACAAAGTGCGTCCTGTGCAAACTTACTGGGGAATTAGAAACAGCTTCTGCTGAATTTTACATTAATAAGATTGTGCTGCTTACTGTAATCCTAGGTAAAAATTATTTAGATATAAACTTAACAGAATTTCCCTTTGTTCTTGTTCTTAACATTGCAAAGGGATTTGTAGCCTATTGTTTTTAATAAGGTGTTTAAACTTTGGCTAAAATCACTGGGCCGTTGGTATTGTACTCCAGTGGAACGATGCCCAGATAATGCTCAAAAATCCATTTCCCCAGTCAAAGTGCTTGTCATTCTCAAGATGTTTTTTTGAAGATGACGATGAAGGTGCATGATGTCTCCGTGAAAGCTCTGGTGCATTTTTCTGCATGCAGGTTGACATCTAAGCCTCTCTCGCAGACTTGCAAACATCTGGGCTGATTTCCCACTACAGCTGCCTCGGGGTTGCGCCGCCGTTTGCCCCGATACTATTCGTCAATTTCACACCCGAAGCCGCAGGGCTGCATTTTGACCCGCGGCTTCGCCGATTTCCCCCGCCATTTCGTGATCCTCAAAAAACAGGATCACGAAACTGCGGGGGAAATCAGGCAAAGCCGCGGGTCAAAATGCAGCTCCGCGGCTTCGGGTGTGAAATTGACAAATAGTATCGGGGCAAACGGCGGCGCAACCCCGAGGCAACTGTAGTGGGAAATCAGCCCTGGTTATTGCTAATGCAGAAGAGAAACAGTTACAGCACAGATGATGATTTTGCGTTTGCTGCATTTCAGAACCACTTTAAGTGTTAAGTGTTATGATGGAAAAGGAGTGCTGGGCTTTCTTCAAATCTTCCTGCTGATCATATTGTCTCTAGTGGCAGGTCTGGTACGTTTCAGAATTTTGCCCTTTCTGGCGGGAGGATCCCCCCCCACCCCCTTTCCCAGGAAGTCCTGTGATGATTGAGGCCCCATAAGAAAGCCAGAACCTTGTTGACACTGAACATGCACTACCTTTTTTTCTAACCAGTACAGAAAGCCTTTCCATGTAGCCTCCCATCTTGGGCTGCAAAGGTGTCAATCAATCATTTGATGTACTCAACACTTTCTAGGTTCTTCTGCTCAATGCCCAAGTGGAGTGGTGGAACCAAAGCATATCCAGGTGTAGGAATGATTCCTGGGACAAAAGATAATGGGTGGCCATTATTATCCATGGTGGCTGGAATATGTAATTAATTTAATTTAATTTATCAACCCTCCCTCCCCAGTGAGACTGGGCTTAGGGCGGTGTACAGTTTGGTGTAGTGGCTAAGTACGTGGACTCTAATCTGGGAGAACCGGGTTTGATTCCCCACTCCTCCACTTGCACCTGCTGATGTGACCTTGGGTCAGTCACAAGCTCTGGCACAGCTGTTCTTGAAGAAGAGCAGTTTCTGTCAGAACTCTCTCAGCCCCGCCTACCTCACAGGGTGTCTGTTGTGGGGAGGGGAAGGGAAAGGAGTTTGTAAGCCGCCCTGAGACTCCAAGTGAAGGGCAGGGTATAAATCCAATCTCTTCTCTTCTTCTTCTACAACACCATCATATAAACATCAAGTAAAACAAGCTAAAACTTAGTAAAATGGTAGAAATATAACAGTCCCGTTTACAAAGATGGTGCTAAAATCCTAACGGCGCTGCTGCCTCATGCCATGTAAATCAGATATGGAAAGCATGGCCTCTTCAGCCAGTGGGCTGCTACTGTTAGAATTAATTCTATGCCAGCTGATCTGATCTTTCAGTGAACCTCAGGCGATCAATTCTAGCTCCCCAGTTCCCTCCAGCTTGTTTCATCTGTTGTCGATGAGGCTAGCAGAGGTAGCCGGCTGAGGAGCTCTTCCTTATTTTTGAATAAATCTCTTCCTTTTTTATTGAATTAATGCTCATCTGTATCAATCCTGCTCTATTCCCATGAACGGTTTTGGGAGCCAATATCGGACTAGAAAGTGGAACAATAAATATATAAGTAGTTGGCCTAAAGCAGCCGTACAAAGTTTGACTCCGGAAGCACCTTCGTGATCAACAAAGTATAATTCAAAGTGGAAGCTTTCGTGTGAATTCAATTTGTCTGAGGAAGTGTGCGTGAACGTGATAGCTTACACCTTAAACAGAAATAAATATACAGATAGTTCGTATTTAACACTACCTTCGGATTCTGTATCATCCGAGCTGGTATGAGACAGGTCTTTTATCTGTTCACGAGGAACTCTGGTCTGTCAAGTCCTGGGTGGCGGATGATCTAAGCAGGGGTACATATGGATGCCCTGAAGGTGGAGGTGTGCTATACCTGAGACGCCATGAGACTTGTGACAACCTGAGATGCTGACAAGAAGCTGCAATACAGAGGCCTAGATTACTAATGGAGAGAGATTGCCAGCAGCCCGAGAAATCTCCCATGCCGGGGATGGGTCAGGAGATGTAGATCCAGCCACTCGTGAATCCGCCTTCTGCTGAGTCAGACCATCTGCTAGCAGTCCTCCCGCTGAGGGGCAGTTCAGTGCTAAAAGAGCCAGAAACGCTTCTCTTAATGTCACCCCAACATTGTCAAGTGCAGGGCAGTGCTTGGGCCAGAAGTGGACCAAGATGGATGCCAGCCAGGCATTGGCCTGGGAAAACACTATTGGGTAACACATCAAGGCCAGTATCATTCACTCAGACTGGTGGCAGCTCTCCAGGGTCTTTCACATCACTGACAGCCTGTTCCTTTTCACTGGAGGTGCTGGGGAATGAACCTGGGACCTTCTGCATGCTCTGTCACTGAGCCATAGCCCCCCTAGAGAGCCAGTTTGGTGTAGTGGTTAGGAGCACGGACTCTAATCTGAGAGAACTGGGTTTGATTCCCCACTCCTCCACACGCAGCTGCTGGTGTGACCTTGGGTCAGTTACAAGTTCTTTCAGAGCTGTTCTCTCAGGAGCAGGAGCAGTTGTCAAAGGAGCTCTCTCAGCCCCACCTACCTCACAGGCAGTGTTCCCTCTAAGCTGAGTTAGTGTGAGCTAGCTCACAGTTTTTTAGCCTCCAGCTCACAGATTTTTGTCTTAGCTCAGGAAGGATGGCTCCAGAGCAAACTAATTTATGCAGTAGCCAAATCGCTCACTCACAACTTTAAGGCCAGTAGCTCACAAAGTCGAACTTTTGCTCACAAGACTCCACAGCTTAGAGGGAGCATTGCTCACAGGGGTTTCTGTTGTGGGGAGGGGAAGGGAAAAGAGATTGTAAGACACTCTGAGACTCCTTTGGGTAGTGAAGGGCGGGGTTTAAATCCAATCTCCTCCTCGTCCTCCTTCCCCCCCTACCACAGCCCAACTTGATAGACTTCTAGACTGAGGTTATCTGCGTTGCAGACTAGTAGGCCAGCAGTTATATAATTTTTTGGAGAATGATGGCATGCTTCTTTGGAGTTCTGGCTCTTAGAAACAGAGCGGATATACCGGCCGAGGACAGACTGGCAATTTGCCGCGGGATGGGACCCGGGCTGACAACGATTCAATATCGGATTAAATGGAACGTTCACACAGGCACATCTGCCTGGCGTCCCCCACCCGTAGCCTACCGGTGCTCTTGCGCTTCACTGCTGGATTAAAAAAAAAACACCTGATAAAAGCCAGCGCAAATCTTGAAAGCCTGCGTTCGTCGCACGTTTCTCCGCTTCCGGGGAGTCTGAACGCGCAGGCGAAAAGCCGAGAGCAACCCGCGTTGGGCATGAGGCAGCAGCGGTGTGATTGGCTGCGCTCCGCTCCACCGCCCAATGCAGTGCCGGCGTTGCAGGGCAAAAAAAAAAATTGGCAAAATGCGCTTATGCGCATGAGCGCATGAGCACTCATGCACTCATGCGCACATACACCCACAGCCGAATTAATGGGGAAACGGCGAATATAGCACGCCTCCGGCGCGGCAGTCTGAACGCTCCCGCGCGCCTCCATCCTGTATCTTCCGGCAGCAGCCCCTGCTGTGTGGACGGGAAAACCCGGTATTGTTTAATCCGGTTTTTTTTGCCGCAACTGGCTACCGGGGCAAATTGCCAGTCTGTCCTGGGCCACCATGTGGGACACAAAGGAAGACTAGACGATGCCCCATCTGTCTGTGGTGGATGACTTCCATGTTTGAGGAAGCAATTGGAACCTTCCCCTTACAGAGGGACTCTAGATCAGGGGTGTCAAACATGCAGCCTGGGGTCGGATCAGGCCCCGGAGGGCTTCTATCAGGCCCGCAATGGAACTGGCTGTCTCCTGCTGCTTCTTCCAGTTCTGCTGCTGCTGCATCATCATAGGTTTGCAGCTTACAGATACACGCCTGAACAGCATACTCAAGACTGCAACAGCACAGGCATTTTGAATGCAATAATTCAGAGCGAGAGGTGTCAGTTATCAGACACTGTTAAATAAACAAAATATTGCAAGAATGCTAATGTTTTAAGCATGTTTTTAAGTTAAAAAACCCCTTTGTGTTTGTGTCCTTTATAAAGTTTATATCTCCGCTACCTGGCATTACGTTTTATGACACACGTGGCCCGGCCCAACAAGGTCTCATTTATGTCAGATCTGGCCCTCATAACAGATGAGTTCGACACCCCTGCTCTAGATATTACGCTTTGTATTGCAGTCTACAGAGTAGAAAATCTTTTGCAGGGGTAGGATTGACTAAAGCTGACTAGTTGATCCTCTTCTGAAATCTTTGCTTGCTGCAGGAAGGCTTGGAGAATCTAAATTCCCTGGATCTGTACAGAACCAGAGCTCTGCCTGGTAACTGTCCCGTTCTCTCACTTTATGACTGATGATGTAGCTTTTCCCCCTTTTTTAGTTTTTTCCCTCCCAATCCTACTTTAAGAACAACTTCCCCTAGAAGATTTAATTCCTTGGAAGAGGACTAGCAGATGAACATAACTTTGAGCTGGCTTCACAGTTCCTGTTCTTCAATGTATAAGAAAACCAGATGGCTTTTAAAACAGACTAGGCAGCTTCATGGATGGCGCTATCGATTGCTGTTAACTCGAATAGCTAAATAGAATAACCCCCCCAAGTAACACTGTGAATAGTGGATACTAGAAACAAACAGAGGGTGGCCGTCACCTCCATATCCTGCTTGTGAGACTCAGAGAGGTGTCTGAATGGCCAGTTTTGTAGGCAGAATGCTGAACTGGTTCAGGCTTCAGCTGGCGACCAGTGGGAGAAGAAGACTTGCTGGTAATGTCATTATATTGCTGGTGATGGTTAAACCATAGAGTTTTGGAGATATGCTAGAGCTGGGGTGTCAAACATAAGGCCCGGGGCCCAGAAGCGGCCTGTCCAGGGCTTTTATGCGGCCTGCAAGCAACTAATGCAAGGGAGAGAGTGCTGGGGGGAGTGGGCGGAGCCACTCCATTGTGGCTTCAGCACAGCTGAACAACCTCGTCTGCAGCAGTCAAGCATTGTGGGAGCACCTGCCCAAGGCAGCACTGCTTCCTCTCCAATCCACCTGTGTGGGTTCTCCTCTGCACCCCCCTCCCAGCCCGTGGGGCCTTGCAGTGAGGTTACACCAACTCAGAGCTTACCAGCTGCTGTCCTTTATACAGTTTCTATATCTGGTACCTGGCATTATGTTTTATGGCACACGTGGCACGGCCTGATGAAGTCCCCTCTTGCAGAGATTTAAAGGGCTTCAGTGAATAGCTGCTGGGAAATCAGCCCCATGCAATGCAGCTCCTGCCCCGCTTGCAAAAAGACCCTTTAGAGGGTCTTTCTGCAAGTGGAGCTGCGGCCGGCGACAGTCTCTCTCCCTCCCTGCTGAAAGATTTAAAGGGCCCTCCAGCTGATCAGTGGGTCACGTGCTCCCCGCCAATCAGGGTGGCCGTGGCTTGGGGGCGGGGCTTGGAGGCATCCCTGCCCACCCCGGAACGCTCCCAAATCCCCCCGCCAGAGCGACGAGGGGACCTGGCGGCCCTACTTCTGGTCGTGCTGAAAGTGAGATCAGCATGTTGGGATGCTGGCAGTCACTCTCCATCTCACCCCCATTTTTCTCCCACTGTCCGGCTGAGCAGCAGCAAGAAGTACCTGCTGGGGATGGAAGATTCCCCACCTCGGGCAGGAAAATGGCAAGCCTACCTAGAAGGGCCACTGTTATGCTCACACGTCTCCTAAAAACTGTTAACTTTTATTGAGAAGTAAAAACAGGATTGGCAGGTGGAGATCTATTTCTCTCCCCCTCTCTCTGGTATTAAAGGTCTGTCTATATCGAGTAAAAACTGATGTCTCCCAAAGTATTCAACACTAATCAGAAATGAACCCAAGGCATGCAAATGGTGTTAATTTGAGAGCTGTCCTTTTGAGTTATTGAGACATTGTCATCTTCCTCTCTCACACAGGCATTATATTTAATGTCTCCGGCCGTGAGAGGGGTGGAGCAGATATTGTTCAGGAGCTCCCGAAACACGTCTCGTACACCATTCGGACGAGTATCCTGTACAGCCTGAGGACAGACCTGATCAAGAATCCCGTGTGGAAGTCCCATCCTCAGAACTTGCCAGCTGATGGTTTCAAGTATAACCACGTCTTCATTCCTTTGCAAGATATGATAGAAAGGGCCATCATTTCGGTGCACGCTGGAGTAGACACACTGGATACAGGAATACAAGTTCAAGCTATGCCGTATCCATGCCATACCAGTGATCTGTAAGTCTGCTTTTGGACTGAAAGCTGCTTTTGATGTTCTGAGCAACCACCTGACTTATATTAATTCCTCCCACAGTTCTTTGTTTTGTCTAAAGCAGGGAGATGCATTATTCACCCAGTGCAAGGACAGTACACCCATTTCCCTCTTAGGAGATCCGGAAGCAGAGGGAAAGGAAGCATAAATACTTCTTGGAGTGGCGGAAGTCTGTCAGTCACGTTTTTGTCCTGTGTTTCCTCCAACGATGGCATAATGGGCTTGGTTCACCCCTCCCCCTCGTTTTATCCTCACAACAATCCTGCAAAGTTATGGGCGGTCCAAGAAAATTACTTGTTCCAAATCCACCAGTGGTGGCTCAAGGGCATGGCTAGTAGCAACAAGACTTCTTGCCACTTGAAGTACCATTGACAGTAGCCATCCTCCCCACTTGCCACTGCTGTCCTCACCTGGCTGCAACCACTGGTCTGCCTCAGCCCTGCTGTAGGTACCCCCAGAGGAGATAACCCTCATCAGCATGTTGCTGCCCCAACACTCTTTAAGAATAGTGCAGCAAGCTATGCATGCCTTCCCCCTGTGGTTAAAATTATGCAAAATGATTGTACAGTTAATAAAGTGTTAAAGTGTGAAGAAGATGCTGTCTTCCTCCTGTTGGTGTCTGAACAGAAGTGGTAGTTGTTTTTGTTAAGATGGCTGCTGAAGTAGTTCTAGGTAATGTTGGAAATGGAGGCCTTTATGCTGTCTTTGGAAGCCTTCAGAGGGGGCTACCAAAGAGCCAGAGACAGAGAGAGAGATAGGCAGAGGACACAGCGTATCCTTCCTTT